>CM053769.1:692620932-692676133 GCA_028658325.1 Potorous gilbertii | reverse complement strand
GATGAAAGAAGAGAGGGCAGATTGGTGATAGGGGTAATTAGAATGCTCAGTGTATTGGGGAGGGGAAGGGGACAAATGGGGAGAAAATTTTGGAACCCAAAATCTTGTGAAAATGAATGTAAAAATTAAATAAATAAATTTATACAAAAAAAGAAGAAGAGTTTATTTCTACTCACAGTATCATACCACCTTCCTTCAAAAAAAAGTTTAATTCAATTTTACTTTCTGATCCAAATTCTCTTCTCTCTCTCTCTCTCTTCCTCACTCACTGCAATGGCATGAAAATAAAACCCATTACAAATATGAATATAAATGCAAAACAACTTTCTGCATTAATCATGTTCAAAAAGAAATATAAGAAAACATGCTTCAGTCTATATTCTGAGTGTAATGAATTCTGCCTCTGGAGGTGGATAGTATGCTTCATCAGGAATTTCTTGCAGTTGTGGTAGATCGTTGTGTTGATTAAAAGTCTTTTAAAAATCTATTATCATCTTTACAATATAGCCATCATTATAAAGTACTCAGTTCATTCTGCATCAGTTCATTTAACTTTTCTGAGATTTTGATGAAATCATCTTTCATCATTTCTTATAGCCATTCTTAAAGTATTCCATCACATTTATATGTCATATTTGTTCTGACAACTATACTGTCTTTCAAGAACAATATATATGGATAAATAGGGAAATGGGGAAAATGAGGCAAAAAGCTTACTTGGCTTCCACAGGCTTCCACTTTTATACAGCAAGTTTATAAAATCCTTTATATACATTCTCTCAAGTGAAGTTCATAAACAACCCTGTGAAGTAGGTAATTCAGGTACCCTTATTTTTATAGATGAGGAGACTGAGAGTTATGGAAGTTAAGTGAATTGCTCATGTTCACACAGCTAATAAAGGTAAGATGTAGGATTTAAACTACACTTTCATAATTCCAGGTCCAATATACTAGCCACCACTAGATACGACTTCTCTTCCTCAGGGCATCTATAATTCTCCTAAAGAGCATAGGAGTGCCTCTTCCCCTAATATAAGCAAACCTCAAGGAAAAATCTAATAAATAAGTTTACTTATGTAAGGTAAAATCCTAAGGGGATATAATTACCATGATTTTGGGACCAAATTTATTCGTGTGATGAGCTCCAGATTATGTTTTGTAATATATGAAATATGGGATTGAATGAAATAATATTTTAAATAGCCAAAACTTAAACAGAATTTCAACCCAGATAAAGTGGAAACTATTGTATCCATAATTATAGTATTGTAGGAACGCTGACCAAAATTTACTTTGGGTAAGAAAGATAAGTGGTAACATTCTTCAATTAAAAAGGAGGCAGAGGAATGCTGGCAAGATGGTTAAATGAGAGTTTAGTATCACCCGATCACCTTAAAATTGCTAGAAATGCACAAAATGAACTACAATTAAAAGAAGGGAATGAAAAGAAATCTAAGAGGAAGTTCCCAAAGGAAAAAAAATACAGCAGAGAAATTGAGTAAAATAAGCAACCAGGGAAAAGCTCCTAACACAACACATACTATGGCGTAAGCTTGTCGTTGTGTTCATGCTTCGTTGCCAAGAAGACCGTGCCATCAGAGAAATGATGACATACCTTGCACATGATACTGTTTTGATTTTCCTTGTTTCCAGTTTTTCTTCTTTTATCCTCTTTTTATTTATTTCTAGAATTCTTTTTTTTAAAATTGAGTTTGAAATTCTCTCTCCCTCCAACCCCTCCCTCACCCATCGAGAAGAAAAGCAATGATATCCATTGTACATGTGAAGTCACATGCAACGTATTTCCATATTCCATTATCTTTCTGATAAAGACAGATATCATCAGAAGGATAAAAAGATGGAGAAAAAGTCAGGTGTTACGTGGTGAGAGTCGGAGTAGCCTACAGATCGTCTGGGTGCTCCATTCCTAGCCTGCAAAGCCAAGAGAACAAGAGGAAGGACTCCAGAAGGCTAGGTGTATTACATTCAAAGCATTTGTGGAAGAACAGTCAAACAAGATGGGCAAGAACAAATCTGGTTGTGATCTGCATTCTTGGAGGCAGGACCCACATGGATGAGATCAGATTCAATTCAATATTTATTGTGGAAACTCTGTGCAACAAACTGTGCTAGGTATTATAAATACAAAAACTAAAAAGTAGACCTTCTTTCAAGTAGTTTACATTATACTGAGGGGAGTACAATTTGTGCACAAGTAAATTCAAGTAATACAACATAATTTCAAGAGAATGCGAGTCCTAATAACTGGGGATATCCAAGAAAGGTTCCACGTAAGCGATGGAGTGTATTCTTTTCTTTTTCTAATATATTTTATTTATTTCATTAAATACTAATCAAATTTTAAAAATTTTTGACTTTCAAATTCTCTCCCTTCCTTGAGAAGGCAAACAATTTGATACTGATTATAGCATGAACTCAAACAAAACATATTTCTATATTTGTCATGTTGCAAAAGAAAACAGACAAAAAAGAAAAAATTAAAAGTCTGCTTCAAACTACACTGAGTTCATCAGTTCTAAAGGAGTGCATTTTTAATATAGGGAACCACTTGTGTGAAGGCACAAAGGTAAAAGATAAAATGTCACAGATAGGAAACATCTGGCAGATCCTGATTTCTACAGAGTCTATTAGAAACATATAAAACTAAGACCAGAAAGATAGAGAGGAGTCATATTGTAGAGGGCTTTTAATGTCAGGTTGAGGAATCTGTACCTTATCTTAGAACGCAACAGGAAACCTCTGAAGACTAAAAATGTAGGTGAGAGGATGGTGTAATGTTAGTAAGATTTATGTTAATAGGAATTAAAGATCTTCCCTGTCTAGAATAGGCCTCAGTGGAGCCCATTAAGGGAAGCTTGCTCAGGGGAGGCTTGCTTGCTTCAAGGCTTTCATACGTTTTGGTAATTAGGCACTGAATCAAGTGGGTTGTGATGCCTTCTGGCTCTATACAGATTCTGGGATTAGGATTTTGCTTCGGGGCGCACTCACTGGAAGTGTTCATGTGATTTGGCCACATCAGTCTCTGGGTAGCCATTAAGGAGCACCTCCTCCCTTTGAAAACCCAGATATTGGTGCTTCTCTCTCTCTGGTAACTCCATGAGTATGGTCAGACCGTTGGATCTGTCTGTTGATCTGTGATGCATGTATTGCTTATGGTCAGACAGAAGCCCTATCTGTTGGTCTTTATGCTATTTTCTCTGTTTGTAATTTCTGCTTGTATTTTCTCTGAAGTTCAGGGTGCTGATTTTTCCCCCTGAACTAAGTGAATGATATATGTGTTTGATTAAAGTAAGATGGTTGACCCCTTAAAAGTGGCTTTCCTTTAAGAAAAGCAGATTCCAGAATCTGTACTAGCAGGTTACCCTCGGTATGCTAGGGTGCTTACTTTCACAGATGGGGGAAAAGAAGAATGACAGCGGTGATATGATAGGATCTGACTTGATGGTGGGTGGCAGGGAAAAATCTAGTGGGAAAGAAGAGACTGATGTGAAGTGGAGGGAGGTGGTCAAAAATATAAATGGAAGGGTGAAACTTTGCAAGGAGGACCTCCTCTTTGCCAAAACCTAGAGCAAAAGAGGAGAAAATTTTGATATGTGGAGTGGAAGAGAACTTGGTACTCATGACAGATGGTCTATAATCAGCTCTTTAAGTATATTTAAAGTACGTTTAAAGTATATTTAAGTATGTTTAAAAGTATTCCTTTTTAGTAGTTCCACATTCTCAATAAACACCCAATTATCATTGACAAGCCAGAACAGAGTGGTTCCTCCAGCCCTTTCACCTTCTGAACAGTGACAGTCACATTTTTTGCACATTCATAGTTTCTAATTAGCTATTGGAATAAGCAAGTGCATAGAGTGCTAGACCTGGATTCAGGAAATCTTGAATTCCAATCCTGCCTACGGCACTTACTAGCTACATGATCAGGGGCAAGTCACTTAACCTCTGTTTAACTTAATTTCCTCACCTATAAAATGAGGAAAAAAATAACACCTACCTCCCACAGTCGTTGTGAGGAGAAAAATGAGATATTTGTTTGCTTTACAAATCTTAAAGCATTAAATAAGTGCTATTATTAGAGATACTCATTAATAATCAGTGAGATCTACTAACTTCTTGCCACTTCTGCCCCTTTTCTCTCTGGTGGTCAGTTACTGACTGCTTGCAATTCATCTTCTCTGGGGTCAAGGGATCTCAGATTTGGTACCATTTGGTTTTCTTTGTCCAATATATTTTTAGCTAGAAAGCAGAAAACATCCTAAGTACTACTCTGTCAATTCCTTGAAAACATGCATCTGCACAATGTTGGTTAAATTAAAATTCAGTATGTGCCCTTGACCAACTTGCCAAAAGGTTTCCTTTTATTTTTCTAGTCCTCAAAAACACCTGTTCTGCTAGCAAATAAAGTATATGATTTAAAACTTAGCAAAAAAAAAAAAGTATAAACTGTTCAACAGACCCCTACTGTATCTCAAAATCATACCACAATTAGTGATGGCGACCACCCTTAGCAGAAACAAATGCAAAATGTTTTACTGTAGAGGGATTTTTTTTCTAAATTGATTTGAACTCAAATTCATACAAAAATGGCCTCTATTTTTGTAGCTGATATATGACAAGTAGTCACAATCCCCAGATACATTATCTGTGAAAGACTCATAGGATGCATGCCAAAATTTCTATATAGAAAAGATCACATGGGTCATGAGAGAAACAGTTTTTCACACTGTAGACCAAGGGGCACCTTGTTCATCTGAGAGAGGCCTGTGCCCCTAGAGGGAAGGAACTAGCACCACATGGGGACCTTGAGTCATACATGGACCTGGAAAAACCTGTGCTGAATGACCCCTGGCCCCAAAGAGGAGCCATCACCAGACTGGAAAACTGAAGAGGCAGAATCATGATTAAGTGCCAAAAAGGGGAGCAGGAAACCACAGAACCAAGGTCTCTAAAAGGATCCGGAACTGAAGAATAATATACAGAGCAAAAATGTAAAGAAAAAAATGTACTTTGCCTTTTGTTCATTCTGTGGAGAGTAGACACTGTTGATCCCATACCATCAAGGCATTCTATGATTCAGCAAGACTGTACAGGGCCCTTAAGAGAAGTGGGAGAATTCTGTCAATTTTCTGTATGCGCTGGGATAAGTCCTTTCTATTGCTTCCATAAGTAGGAAGTTTTTCTTGACTATCTAAGGACCCAGGCAGAAGTCTTTTCCGTACTTTGTTGCACAAATAAAACATCCACTATGTTCAACACTACAGTTAGCCTAAGTTGCTCTTAAAACATCTTGGAGAACGAAACGAGCCAGGTGCCTAAGTTCCCAGCATTTCCCTGGGTGAGTGCACAGGCAGGAGATTTAAGAGACACATCCAAAATTATAATTGGGTTCTTGTGTCTGGAAGGACTACGATAGAATCAGAACCCACTTCACTCTAACTGGAATTAAGTTTTCTTTAAATGACAACCAAGTTGTCCCTGGAACTTGATTGCTGCCTGCCTCCTTTGGCAGTCACTTAAGGGCATGAAAAGTCCTCATGTGGAGTTGAGGTCCCTTCAATTTGGTGGACTGTGGAAGACCACTGAGAGTCACCATACTCTGCTGTTGACCATTTACGTTTCCAATATCAAGAAAAGAGGGACTGTATCCAGAGAAGCTACGAGTCACTATATCCCTGCTGTGTCTTAGACAAAGTAAACTTCCTTATACCTGTACAATGGTGTGAGTGCCTCATTTCATCTGAACATTTAACAGGGATGCTGGCACTAAGCCTGCCTCTAACGAGGAGTTACATTTCATATTTGAAATTTCACATCCATTTTTCTTCAGAATAAGAAGAAAATAGCCCAAAAGAAAATAAGGAGCATGTATCTCAAGCTTTCAAAAACAATAACTTTATGTGGTGTTTTAAGGTTTGCAAAGTACTTCACTTATACAATCTCATCTGATCCTCATAAAAACCTTTTAAAGGAGGCACTATAGGTATTAATAACCCCATTTTACAAATGAGGCAAGTGAAATTGGGAAGTTGGTCACAGTTATACAACTAGCTTCAGAAGTGGAATCTGAAACCAGAAAAAAAACAAAAAAAAAATCAAGGTGGCTTTACACCAACATATCAAATTGTGATTAACTATAAATATAAAATTTTTTTCTGTTTTGGCTTTTTTCATGGTGAAAGAAAAATGACCATGTACTGTAGCTGTGAAAATAGCAGTCCTCCACTTGCGGTTTACTGTAGATAAACACGTCTATTTAGTCTTTCTAAAATTAAGACTGAAAGGACAGAGAAAGAGTGGTATAAAATTACTTTATTAATCACATAATTTACACGTATGAAAGATCATTACTTTCTCTGAAACAAGAAAGTTTACAAATGAGCATTTTTCCATTTTTACCAATAAACTGTTAGGCAGCATAGTATAGATGATCACTTCTATCTCAAATCCCACGTATGCAACTAGGAGGTGTTAACAGAAAAAATGATGTTTCTGCACTGATCACTCCTGAATATTTTTCTTGAGAATAATCACTTCCTATTTTCAGAAATGCATCTCAAGAGAAGACATAGTCTGACCTATGTGGCAATTAGGAAAAAAAAAGTCCTTGTATTCCACGGGGAAAGATAAAAGACACTGCATCATATTTTCTGTAATTAATATTTTTTAAAATACAAATTTGAAACCAGATTCAAAATCTGGCTGAGACCTAAAATATTCATGAATAAACCTTTTCAATTTCACAGAGGCACTGAATTTGCTTTAACGTCTCTTTTTCTGATATCACTTATTCTCATCAGGTCATTTAACCAACTTGACTTGATTCTTTAAAACAATTGGATAAACCCACTGTGCACACAGTAAAACGTAACATTTTCCCAAAGGTTGCTGTTTACAAATGAAATCTATAAGAGGCAAGGTTTAATTAGCACTGTTCATAAAAATTAAGTCTACAAATGGTACTTGTACTGTGCCATCATACAATCTAATCCTGAAAACAAATTCAGAGAGAAAGAAACTTAGCTTAAGACTTTTTAAAAAACACACAGTAGAAAAGTAATGTGGCAATTATCATGATTTTTCTGTATCTGAAGCTTATTTGCATAAAAAACCTATACACGCCTGACTGGAGGAAACCTTCACTGACTGCATGTCTCCTCTGTAACTGTGATCCTACACTTACTCTCCCATTTGTATAGGTCATACAAAGCACTAGTCCCTATAGAAGAAAAATTTTCTTGGGAATTTAATTTGAATAAAAAATCATCTTTTCCCCAAATTTGGCTTATACAAAACCTAAGTGAGACTATGATTGGTTTTACTGGTTTTTGCTTGCCTTGCCTTTAGCTTGAGGGAAGAAAGAAATTAAGTTAGGAATTAGACCTCCTCCTCTCTCCCAGCCTGAACTCAAGACTACACATTTCTTGATGGTGCTTGAATATCTCTTCCATAGGTTCTAGGACTCCCTTCTCTAGACTGGAGTAGTTCCCAATTCTGCATTCTGGTCCCCTTCCTCAATTACACAATCTTCATAGTAAATATATATCTTACACAGGAACTTTATACAACTATTTTTCTACATATAACTTTTCTCTTTGCAATATAGTAATATGTTTCATTATTAACTGTTAACGAGTTGTAAAGAGTAAGGACAGTTACGTAGGTGGTAGCAGATTTGGAAATTCATTTTTTTTTCTATGTGAAAAGCAGGTTTCAGTTTATAATCTGAAGAGTTTTGCTCTCAGGAAAGATTCATGACTTCAAACACAAAATAATTAATGGAAGATCAAAAAACAAGCTATTCAAAGAAAACCAGAAATATCCTTTGGAAGGTTTCTTCAGAATTTGCTAGATTTGCAGGGGGATGGAGGAGGGGGAAAGAGGAATTGAGGCAATTCCTAGATTATGAAGATGAATCACTAGACCTTGAAATTATAACTTTTAAGTGTAAAAGCTGGCCAAGAATTTACACTGAAAACAGAGTTTATGCCTTCATTTCGATTGTCTAATTGATATCTATTAAGATGATTTTTTAATCACAAATCAAACTTTATGTAGAATTTGGAGGCAGAAGAAAGAAGCAGCAAAAAAGAAGTTACAATTTACAATCACTAACTTGTGGAAGGAATTTTGCCCAACCTGCTAGAAATAAAATGCAAGAATTTTTTCTTATTAGAAAAAAGGTGCTTATCCTAAATTAAAAAAAAAAAAGCCCACCTAAAATACCATCAAGAGCCAAGTTCAGTCAAGTAAGGTATGAAGAAAATCTCCCTGGCTTCACAACTTCCAAGAGACCAAGCATAACCTATTATAATAATCACGGTCAACGGCGTCAGTCAAGGAAGAGATTCCTAATTGGACACATACATTCATTTCTACCTTACCCACAAGTCTGTCAGCTGAAAAGACTGAAACAAAACAGCATTCTTATAAATAAATAAAAAATAAATAAATAAGCTCTTTGATGTTTCACCTCTGTACAAATATTGAAGTTAAATATTTACTTTTCAATTTGATCTATCAATCTTACATCAATATGGATTCTTTAATTACAAAAATACATATTTATAGTGAGAGAAATAGCTGATACTAGAAAATGGCTGTTTCTTTGCCATTTTCTAAAGTTTCCTAACCTGCTTCCCATCTCCTTACAGAGGCAAACTAAAAGGCCCCTACCAAGAAAATACTTCACAAAAAGAAGTGTTCACTAAATGTTATATACAATCAACCTCCAAAAACATTAGACCTCCAATTGAAAAGGCATTTATCTGCGACACCACAAAGTGTCCACATGTGGCCAGCACAGGAGGAGGGTCTACGTGTAAACAAGAGTCATTATTTGTTTCATAAACCAGTCTTAACTGCTTGACTCCACTAATTTGAGGGAAATATCCATAATGTACTCCAGTGATTTTAAAAGCTTCAAGACCAAGTTCATCAAATACAAAATAAATCCAAGAAAAATGAACAGTGATCCTTTAGCTAAATACTGCTTTGTTGTTGCAATTCAGAATTAAAAGCCCAAGCTTGGTAAAAAGCTTCAGTTTTTCTCTGCTTCATCCACTTCCATAAAAATATCACCAAAAAAATGCTCAGTGACTTGGGTTGGCTCCTCTTCAGTTTCCATCTTTCGGTTGCTTTTACACTTTTCTTCCTCAAATGATTGCTCACAGGAAACCTAATGTAAGAAAAATAAATACTTTAAAGTATTATACTACAGAACACTTCCAGTTTATATGCTAGCAAGTTTTGCCAAACTACTTATAGCTGCTTGCTTTTTAAATCTTTTTTACAAAGGAAAGTTAATTGAGGGTGTGGGAAATTTATTTAGAAACAGAGGCAATGCTGAAAATATAGCAATAAAGAATAAATTTTTTAAAAGGACTACCAAGTAACACTACAGCACAAAATTGTTGTTTTCTTGGCATAACTCTTTACATGGAGTCCAGATTTTCTTATAGCTTTCTCTTTACTATACTAGTTAGGCTGGGGCAGCTAGGTGGTACAGTGGATAGAGCACCAGTGCAGGAGTCAGGAGGACTTGAGTTCAAATCTCACCTCAGACACTTGACACTCACTAGCTGTGTGACCTTGGGTAAGTCACTTAAACCCAATTGCCTCATCCTGAGCCATCTCCAGTCATCCTGATGAATATCTGGTCACTGGATGCAGATGGCTCTGGAGGAGCAGTGAGGCTGGTGACCTGCACAGCCCTCCCTCACTCAAAACAAAGTCAAGTGCAAGTCACGTCATCCTTTCTCTCATGGTGACAAAGGACAAGCACGCACGCACACACACGCACGCACGCACGCACACATGTTAGGCTGGGTGGGCTAAGTCAAATTGTTTCAACTCTGCATTTCTGAGATTTACTGTCTTTACAACAGAATCCATATCTTCTCTTTGCATGCAGATGAAGTTTATGAAAACATGCAAACTCTCAGGACCACACACAAGAAACAGAACAAGACACGTTACAATCTGGAGAAGCGCTCAATGTAGGGAAGGAACTCTACGTTTCATAACAGCTCCTAATGGAACTGTTCTATCATGTTAAAGCTCCGTAGCCTATACTTAAATCAAATAGAAGCCCCGCCCCCGCCCCAGTCGTCGAGAGCCAGCTACTGGCATTGAAAGTGGCGAGGACACCTTCAGTCATGTAGAAAGTGCCTCTAAAAATGAACACTGGCACCACGTTACAAAACATTTCAGAAATAGAAATCAGGTAAACATTCAGTTGAAAGGCAAATGCAATTTTTAAACAACAGAATATATCTATCTATATATGAGCTGATGGGGCCATAATTACTTTCCTCTGCTGCTCCCTCACATTACAAGTCAGATACTGCTTTCTTCTTTTGCTGTTTTAGGGTATTAAAGAAATCATGTTAAAATTTCTAATTTTGATTAGATAACTGGCTTTGACCCACAGTAATTCCCTAATTTAAAAAAAATAAAACTTTTCTTCTTTTTCAGTATTTTGTTCTGTAGCCTTGGCTGATGTTCACATAAAAAGAACCATAACTGTTGATCGTTATGTTCCTTCTTAATTGAGTACGACATTTGTTCCATTTCACACAACAGCAACGAAACACAGAAGTAACATCCATACCTGAGGTGCTGAGCTGCTACCAGGACTGGCTTCAGAATGAGACTCAGCACTTGCGGGTGTAAGGGGGCAAGAATCTTGCTTTTTTCTCTTGCTTTCATTGAGCAGCGTTGGTCTTCTAAAATTATGCCTTGAGACAGGTATAAGAGGTTTCAAACGCTTTTGACTATTTGTTGGTGTAGCTTCCTCGGATTCCAAATTATTCTTTGAACATATCAAAGATAAAAATCCCAGAGGTCTTCGCCCAGGCCTAGAAGCAGAAATAAAATGACAATCTTATCTATATGCCTGGAACTCCCTTATTTCAGGTCCAGAAGAAAGCTGAAAGTTGCCATCTACCATTCATAGTAACATTTAAACTGCTTAAAGGATACATTTGTTTGATAAATTGAAAGAGAAAGGAAACAGTTATCAGAGTTGAGAGATTTCTTTACAATACCTGGAAAACAAAGATGATGACGTGTTCCTCTGCTCTAACTGAGAGGGAGCCCCACTGCTTTCCTGCTTGTGAGATGCTGCTGTCTCATCCTGAGGTAAATGAGGAACATTCTCTTCTTCTTGAGCACATGTCCCCTCTTCAGATGATTCAGTTCCTGAAGTCTGAACAGTTGGTTCTGACTGCTCTTTCTCTGTCTTTGGAGATTCTGCAATTGTACATGCGCTTCCCAAGATAAGTACAATTGTCTGTTTTTCATAAGACTCTCCTTCAGAAGACACAAAAAAACAGTGAGTACAAACAATGAAGCAAGTTACTCAGGAAATGTATGTATTCAAATGATCTGAAATGCTTTAAAAATATCAGCAATTGACAGTAAGAATCCTCATATCCAGTTCACTATAAGCTATAATGAATCATTGTGGAACATTTTAAAAATTCACTCAGAAACAGCTGAAATGATTAAAACGGAAAATGGTTCAAGTTTCTGTGCTAATAATAAATAATAAAGGTATCACACTACAATGAAAGTAAATGATGTATTTATTCTCTGACTCAGGTCCAAGACAGAAGGAATGGTCTCATGTGTGCAAAAATGTTTATGAAAACTCTTCTTTGCAGTCATTATAAGGATACATTGTTTTGTTTTGTTTTGTTGTTTTCATTTACATTGTTGTGGTCATTATGCAAATAGTTTTCCTGGTCGTACTTACTTTACTTTGTAACAGTTTATCTAAGTCTTCCCATGTTTCTCTGTATTTATTCATAGCCATCATTTTTTAGAGTGCAGAAATATTCAATTACATTCATGTACCACAATTCATTTAATCACTCCTCCATCTATGTAAATGTTTCTAAGATCCAACCCTAGTCTCTCTCCTGAGGTCCATCACCAACTGCCTTTAGGATATCTTGAAGTGGATGTTGCATCAGCATCTCAAACTCAACATGTCCAAAACAAAGTTTCTTTATCTTTCTTTCCATACCTTCTCATCTTCCAAACTCTCTTACTATTGTCACGGGACACCATCCTCTCAGTCACTCAGGCTTGAAGCCTTAGTTGTATTATCCTTAACTCCATACTTTCATTTACCCCACTCATCCAATCAGTCATCACATCTTGTTTTTAATATCAAAATATCTGCTGCCTCTATCCTCTTCTCTCCACTCATATACTACTTTCCCCACTCCCTGTATTCATTACAGATGTCATCAGGATTAGTCTCTCCTCTCTCTCTGCTCCATTCTCTGTTCAGCTGTCAAAGTGATTTTCATATAAGGTACATCTGACCATGTCACGTCTTTACTCAACAAAATCCAATGAACTCCCGATCACCTCCAGAATCTAGTACAAATGCCTCGGGCATTTAAAGCCCTTCACAATCTGGCCCCTTCTTTTTCTGTCTTGTTACCTTCTGTTCCTCAGCTACACTGGCCTATGTGCTAGTCCTCACATACAACTCTCCATCTCCAAACTATACCTTTCTTCTGGCTGTACCCCACCCCCAATACCCTGAATCTTCTCCTTCCCTACGCCTGCCTCTTAAGCTTCCCAAGCTTCCTTCAAGGCTCAGCTCAAATTCTAACTTCTGGCTTATCCTGACACTTCCTGATCCTGGTGCATGCTCCCTAACATTATCTTCATTTATTCTGCATACTGCTGTGACTGAATTTTAACAGAAGGGTAAACTGAGGCAAATCTTCATGCAATATAATATTTATTAGCAGAGGCAGGCTACCTGAAAATAAATAGGTCAATGGATTGCCTCCATTAGTATCAAAGACCCCCTAAGCAGAAGGATATTTACCCTCATACAGGTTATGGGGAGTACAGAGCAAAGAAGATGACATCATGGGATTAAGGGCAACAAGACTGATGACAAAGCAGAAGTTCAGGGAAAAACATGATTGGTTGGAAGTTTGGTAATGGGGCCAACAACAACCCCTCTTCTTTTCTCATGAGACTAAATGTTCACTGTTTGAATCCAGATAGTGGCCTAGACTTTTGGACAGCAAACAAGACGTTCTTGAAGAATGGCTTGGTGACATAAAAATATAAGGCCGAAATTTCCTTGCTTTCTCACACGGACCCTAAGGTTGGTTCAATTCCTTGAGGCAAGAAAGCTGAATTTTAAAACTTAACCCAGTACAGGCCAGCTGGAGTCTGAACTAAGTTCAAAGAAAAAGAATCACGACTTCAACAGTTACGGGGCAAAATCAATTACTTAAAAATAGGATCAATAATAAAATGATACAGGATCAGTTTTAACCTTCTCAGCACATCTTGTATGTACTTGTTGATTTCAATACTGTCTATCCCACTGGAATGTGAGTTTTTCTGTCTTGACCTCCTTGGAAGTATCGGCCTTACAACGCGATCTCTGCGTCACATTTTCATCACTTTGTCAGCACAATTCCAAAGTGCTTTCCAGAATGACTGCAACAATTGACAGATCCACAACAGCATACTGATGAAGGAGCCTACTTTACCAATGACTTCCCACAGTGACTATTCCCAAATTTTGTCACTTTTAACAATATGATACTCATTAAGAGTAGCAATATCATAGATACTGAAATTCTCAGAGTATCAAAACTCCATTCAGCCAATGATTCCAACATCCTTCCCAACCAAACTAGCTCAAGTATAAGCAAAAAAAAAAGGGAGAGAGAAACAGACATTGGTTTATCCTCATGTAATATAACAAGGTAATTTTGAAAGTTCTTTCTTTACCATGATAGTTTTTGATGAATATTAACCACTAACATAATGAAAATTTTATAAGCTAGTAATACTGAAGTCCTGTAAAAATGGACACAAAGGTTACTGGAAACTTGTGTTGCAAATGGTCTGGTTACAACATGGTGACTGATCCTATGTAGTACTTTATGTTAAAAATGAGGTTGGGTGTTCTTTTTTGATTTGGTTTTGTTTGAGCAAACAAACAAAAAAAGCCTTGGCATTTGTACAGTACTAGAACGTTCCAATCACTGACAAGTCATTCTAGCTTTGGGATTGGAATATAGCTGAATTTTAGAATGAAGGCCAAGCCAAAACAGTAGCAGGCCTTATAAAATCAGGTGTTGCTATACAAGTCTTTACCATACCTCTCTACCCATATTTTTTTAAAAAATGCAACTTACTGAAAGTTCAAACTTAGACAAAGAAAGAAAAGAGGAAAGATTAGAAAGGGAAAGGGAGAAAAGGAGAAAGAAGTATGAAAAAGAAAGCGGTCTATATAGAAGGGAGTGGGACAGGAATAGCAAATACCAATTTCCCAAAGAATTGTTGTAAAGATACTGGAACCAAAAATTCTAGAACCTTTGGGAGAAAGTCAAGCCCAAACGCTTTTTATTAGTCCCAACACGAATCTCCAGCATGATTCCAGGGTGTAAAGAAAACCCTTTAAAATTGGGAGTACAGACTAGGGCCATTCAGCCAAAGTCTGACTTCTGGTCTAAAAAAAAAAAAGTCTGATAACGATTTGGTTTGGGGCTAACACAAGCAAACTGCTCTGTGGAAGGCAACGGGAGTAGTCTTACTCCCAACGTAAAGGAAAGGACAGAAGAACGTTGCCAGGGCCCCAAGAAGGAGAGTCGGTAGATAATAACCATAGAAATCAAACCCCAGGACGACCCAGAAAGGCGGGCAATGCCGAGCATCAGACCCATTATGCAGAGGAGCATAACTAAGATCTGAGAGGTCAACTTATTTGCCCAAGGTCCCACAGCTTCTAAGCACAAAAGCCAGAAGCTGACAGGAGAGCTTGGCACTCTTAGTCAGAGGCAAAGGCCTCAACTACACCACAGTCTCTAAAGCTGGCTAATAACTAGGTCACTAGGAAGGACTAGCTCAAGTTTGTGAAATGCCCCATTAGATTAAGATCATTCATGATGACGAGCAAAATGTAAATACCAAATCCCTTACCCGCAGCATTCTTGCACGCATTTGTGGATTCTTCTGAGAATACCTGTTTTAAATAAATGTTATTGAAGTCAGAAATGTATTTTTTTCTCCTTAGTCGAGTATTTGAATGAGGTGACAAAATATCTTCTAAAAAAAATCAGCTCAGATGATTAGGGTGTAATGCTGAAAATCAAAGGCAACAGGTTCAATTTCAAATTGGCAATTTAAAGAATTTAAAGAATTTACCAGAGTTCAGGACCAGTCATCTAAAAATGGATGTAACTGTTTATATAACAAAACAGATATTACTACTAGAAAAACAACCAAATCTCTTGGCCTATAGTGGTAGTTCAACAGTGCCATTTTCATATATAAAGAGTAAATCATAAAAATTATTAATCATAAAAAAGACTTCTTGGTGACAAAATAAATACAAGCTTCAGAACTTGCATGAAGCTGCAGGTTTAACTATGCAAAGATATGAAATAAAGAGCATAGAAAGATACAATTTTCTTGAAAAAAATTATAGTAATTCATAATCATTTGCACTTAAGGAAGTATCTCATATTCTCATACTTACAGCTAGAAGGAATCTCAAGTCATCTAGACTAACTCTTCCTCATTCTACAGATGAAGAAAACTGAGGCCCTGAGAGGTTAAATGACTTGCTATGGTCACAGAGGTAAAATAAGTGACAAAGCAGAGCAATGAGCTCATTTGCTCTAACTTTAAATGGAGAGCACTTTCCCTCTTGTTTTCTCCCTTTATCATGTTGCTGCTCTGTTGGTTATATTTTGGGGACCCCAAGAACATTAAGTTTTGCTTTTGGTCTTTGGCAAATAAAAGATGCATCCAAAGTGAACCACTGAAGGAGGTTTGGTTCTAGTGTTTCCCCTAATATGTTTTGAGAAGGAATACACAATGAGAAAAGGAGACTGGTATGTAAGTCTAGGCACTGTAAGAATATATCTCTAGGCTTACCTCAATTCATGTAACTTTTAAATTTATCAAAGCAAACCATTCATATTTAATGGCTTCACATTTCCTCCTCAAACAATGAATTCCTCCCTACTTTTTTTGATTCTCTGAATGCTGAGAATGTTCTATCACTACTTTAGGAAACATCAGGTAACAATACTCAGACACGCAAATGGATATGAGACCTCAATGAGAAGGGTGTTCCCAATGAGGCATGCTGTAACCCATTTATACCTGCCAGTCCCATGGGATTCTGGTCCATATCCACCCTAAGTCCATCTCACTATCAATCCACTACCTTCCCTCAGGCTTACCACACAGCCAAACCATTTTCTCTATTTCTTACACATTTCCTTGATTAGTTCAGATTATTCACACTAGTACACAAACCAATAAGCAGTATAAATGTAATTCTCAGTACAGCTATGCAGGGAAAAACATGAGCTTGATTCATAGCGGGAGTCCAAATACTATCCTAATTTGTCCTCTGCAGAGAGAAGGTTCCTTTTGCATTGTTTTTCTTCACATGCATGAACATGTAATGATAACAGATGGCATTATATGGTATTATGAGGTCTGGAGAGTGCCTGACAGCGGCAGTACTTACTGTTTATTTTTGTCTCTCCATGTATTTAGTAGATTTCAAAATCCAAACAGAAAAATGGATGATAAAATATAGTTACTTCAGGTCCTCTTACCTCAGAGGTAATTTTCTGACAATCCTCTCCTGCAGCAGACACACTAGGAATTGTGGGAGCGACCATGCTAGTGCCTTCCTCAAGGCTGCAACCAAGTGTTTCACTAAATGTCGGATCCAAATCAGTTGCAGGCTTGTCAGGAGACAGCTGTATACTGTTTCCGTAACTAGAAATATGTGTGGCATCTTCACCAACTGGGAAATTCAAGCTGCAGTTAAAATAAATTGGAATTCATAATTTTATAATGTGCTAAGTATCAATCCAATGAATCCAATGAAAAATGATGAAAAGTTATGTATCGACTACCAAAAAATTCTACTTTCTAGTTATATACATATTTAAAGCATGATCAACTTGAGTTCTTATACATTGGATTCAAACCTGAAATATTTAATATATTCAAAATGAAAAAAATTGATTTAAATACCTCTAAATTCCTTCCCATCTCTGACATTTTGATTTCTAACATCATTTGTCAAAGACTATATAAAAATTTCCAAAAATCTTAGTGAAGTTTTAAGCTTCAGTAGCTTAAAAGTAGCTTTTAATAACACTAAGCTTCAAGTTTAAAATTTCACTAAGACTTCTGGGACATCCTATGTGGGATAGAGGAAAAGTTAACACTTTTCATGAGAAATCAGAATAAAGGATGTATAAGAAAACATCAACACTCAAATGGCTTTTTTTTTGTACCAAATATAAGAATGGTCATAATACATTTCCTCTTTAAGCTGTCCATCCAAAAGATTAAGTAAAATATTTAAGATAACTACAAATAAAAAATTAAGCTTATTTCATTTTAAAAATAAATTTGTTAATTTCTTCCCAAAAAACTCAGCAAAAATAGTGCATTTCATAATTTACCTCAGGTCTCCCCTTTCTTCTTTACTCACTGGTTTGACCAATATGGGTGCTGGCAGAAGAGGGCCAGAAGTTAACGAATCCGATAAACCAGCAAACTGCTCTTCTGAGTCTGTTGGGATTTCCACCAGGGTTAAAATGAATGTCTGCTCCTCCTCTTCTCCTTGATGTGCACCAGCAACCAGATTCACTATCAAAGTTTAACAGTCAGTAATGAAAATATGAACTAGGATGTATTAGCAATTTTCTTATATGTCAAATTAGTCTTAGCAAAAGGTTCACACAAAGTACTATAGTATTTCAAAAAGAAAGATGACTGGAATTGGCTCCAAGACAGAGTAACATATACACTCGATGGGTACAGAAACCTATATTACCATACAAAGTTGAAGGGGAATGGGATGGGGTGGGTGGGAATTTAACAGAATGGAGGATGGACTGGGGGAAACAATAACAAGAAGCAAAACACTTTTGAGAAATGCCAGCATGAAGTGAAGTGTGGGGGGAGGGAAAGGAGAGACAGACAGAGAGAGAAGGATAAAAGGTAAAAATAGGGTGGAGGGAAATACACAGTAATCATAACTGAAAAAAAAAATTTACAGCAAGTTTCTCTGAAAAAGACTTCATTTCAAAAATACACAAAGAACTGAGTCAATTTTATAGAAATAAGAGCCATTCCTCAATTGACAGATTGTCAAAGAATATGAACAAGCAGTTTTCTTTTTTAATTTAATTTTTTAATAAATTTATTTTTAGTTTTCAACATTCAGTTCCATAAGTTTTAAAATTTTTCTGCCTCCCTCCTCTCTCCCTTCCCTAAGACAGCATGTAATCTAATATAGGTTCTAAATATCTACATATAAATATACATTCTTACTAATATAATATAATAATAATATAACATATTCTTATTAAATGTAATTTCACATTAGTCATGTCATATAAAGGAATTAGAATGAATGGGATGAACTATGAGAAAGAAAAACAAAACAAAACAAATAGAGTAATAGTAGGCTTAAATCTTCATTCTGACTGCATATTTCTTTTGCTGGATGGCATTAGGTCCTTGCATTAATGAGAAGAGCTAAGTCTATCAGAGACAGTCATCACACAATATTGCTGTTACTGTGTACAATGTTCTCCTAGTTCTGCTCCCTTCACTCAGCATCAGTTCATATAAGTCTTTCCAGGTTTTTCTGAAGTCTGCCTGCTCATTTCTTATAGCATAATATTATTCTTTTTTTTTCTATTTTATTTCTTTTCAGTGATCTACAATCACTACCATATAACTTAGATTTTTTTTTCCTTCCCTCCCTCTCTTTCCTCCCTCCTTCCCTGAGACGGCATACAATTTTATATAGGTTCTACACATACATTCCTATTAAATACATTTTCACTATAGTCATGTCACATAGAAGAATGAAAATGAATGGGAGAAATTATACAACAAACCAAATGTAATACAAAAGAAAATGATCTTCTACATTCTGCAAATGAATTCCATAGTTCTTTCTCTGGATGTGAAAGGTATTTTGCCTTAAAAGACCACTGGGAATTTTTTAAGCCCTTGCATTACTAAGTCTACCAGAAAAAATTTTCACATACTGTGGTTGTTGCTGTGTACAAAGTTCTCCTGGTTCTGCTCCTTTCATTCAGCATCAGATCATGTAAATCTTTCCAGGCCTCTCTGAAGTCTTCCTGTTCATCATTTCTTATAGTACAATAGTATTCCATTACATTCATATACCACAATTTATTCAGTCATTCCCCAATTGATGGGCATCCCCTTGATTTCCAGTTCTTGGCCACCACAAAGAGTGCTGCTATAAATATTTTTGTCCATGTGGGACCCTTTCCCATTTTTATGGATACAGTCCTAGAAGCAATACTGCTGGGTCAAACGGTATGCACATTTTTGTAGCCCTTTGGGCACAGTTCCAAATTGCTGTCCAGAATGGCTGGATCAGCTCACAGTTCCACCAACAATGAATTAGTGTTCCAACTCTTCCACATCTTCTCCAACAACATTTATCATCTTCCTGTTTTGTCATATTTGCTAATCTGATAGGTGTGATGTGGTTCCTCAGAGCTGTTTTGATTTGCATCTCTCTAATCAATAGTGATTTAGAGAACTTTTTCATATGACTATGGATAGCTTTAATTTCTTCCTCGGAAAACTGCCTGTTCATATCCTTTGACCATTTATCAACTGTTGGGGAATGACTTGTATCCTTGTACATTTCACTCAGTTCTCTATATATTTTAGAAATGAGGCCTTTAACCACAACAGCATTCTTAAGACATTCTTAATACAACTTGATCAGACATTCCCCAACTGATGGACATTCCCTCAATTTCCAGTTCTCGGTCACCACAAAAAGCTGCTATAAATATTTTTGTACATGTGGGTCCTTTTCCCATTTTTATGATCTCTTTGAGATACAGCCCTAGAAGTGGTATTGCTGGGTCAAAAGATAGGCACATTTTTATAGCCCTTTGGGCATATGAACAGGCAGTTTTCAAGCACAGTAAGAAAACCTAGCAATAGTCATGTGAAAAAAATACTCTAAATTACTATTGATTAGAGAAATGCAAATTAAAACAACTCTGAGCTACTACTCCATATATATCAGACTGGCTAATGTGAGAGAAAAGTAAAATGACAAATACTGGAGTGGATGTGGAAAAACTGAGATACTAATGCACTGTTGGTGAAGTTGTGTACTGATTCAGCCATGCTGTGAAGCAATCTGGAACTATGCCCAAAGGGCTATAAACCATGCACACCCTTTAACAAAGCAACACCAATACTAAGTCTGTATCCCAAGAGATTTTAAAAAAACAAAGAAAAAGGTCCTATCTGTACAAAAATATTTATAGAGGTTCTTATTACGATGACAAAGAATTGGAAATGCACAGGATGTCTATCAATTAGGGAATGACTGAATAAGTTGTTGTATATGATTGTGACAGAAGACTACTGTGCTATAAGAAATGACAAGCAGGATGGTGTCAGAAAAAGCTAGAAAGAGGTACATGAACGGATGCAAAGTGAAATGAGTAGAGCCAGGAGAACACGGCACACAGTAACAGCAATACTGTCTGAGGATCAACTGTGAATGATGTAGCTATTCTCAGCAATTACAAGATAATTCTGAATCTTGAATTATGTTAAAAAAAAATGCTATCCATATCCAAAGATGAAACAGAAAGGGGGCAGTCAAGCAGCACAGCGAATAGAGCACTGGCCCTGGAGTCAGGAGGACCTGAGTTCCAATCTAGTCTCAGACACTTACTTATTCTCTGTGTGATCCTGGGCAAATTATTTATCCTCAACTGTCTCACTCCCAAAGAAAGGAAAGAACAGACCAGAGTCTGGATGCAGACTGAAATATATTTTTCTTGGCTTTTTTGGCTTTGTTTTCTTTCACAACATGACTAGTATGAAAATGTTTTGCAAGACTGCACAGGTTTAATTTATATCAAACTGCCTGCCTTCTTAATGAGGCAGGAAAAGAATCTGGAATTCAAAATTTTTTTTAAAAGAATGTTAAAAACTGTTTTTACATGTAACTGAAGAAGAAAATAAAATATTTTTAAAAAGATGATGACTATGATGAGGGAAACTTAAGACTCTTGATTTAAAACTCACTTCATCAATTATAAAAAAATAGGTCTTATGAATGAAAAAAAAAATACTGGTTTTTAATGGGCCCAAATACAGGTAAAGTATCAGGTTAAAAATATGGGTAATACAACACTTTATACATAGGGTAGCTAGGTGGCAAAGCAGATCAGAGTGCTGGGCCTGAAGACAGGAAGACGCTGAATTCAAATCCAAACTCAGACACTTGGTATCTGTATGACCCTGGCCAAGTCACTTAACCCTGTCTCAGTTTCCTCATCTGTAAAATGAACTAGAAAAGATAATGGCAAACCACTCCAGTATCTTTGTCAAAAAAACCCAAAAAACCCAAGCAAATCAAAAAACCAATCACAAATGGTTTCATGAAGAATTGGATACAACTGAAACAACTGAAGAATGGGGAAGCACTTTATAGAATTAGTATGCCATACCTGCTGTGTTCTCTGGGATGATTACATTCTGCTGCTCAACTTCCGTAGCATTATTCAATGTACACTGCTATAAAAATTTTAAATGAAAAATTATTGTAGCACAATTTGACACAATGAACAACCACTAGATTTGGATTCATGGGGTTACCTGCACTCAAAATATTTTAAAATGTTAAAAAATTTAAAAATATTTTGTCTTACCAATGCTTTCCATTTACTTAATTGTGTGTGTATATGTGCACACAGATGAAGAGACCTAGGAGTGAAAACTGAAGTGTTTTTTCTCTAAGTGTGCTGACTAAATCACCCAAATGATTTCTATCCAATGAAGTAACTGAGAGTGAATTGAGATAGCTTCTCTCTTCTATATGGCAAGTACCAACTTGATAGAGAATTTATATGACCTTACTACATGTGTGAGTATGTGAGAAATCATTTTTTTATCAGCTGGCAAATTATAATCTAAGCACTTCCAAAGATTTTGATAGGTTGCAAACTCAATTACTCAAATGAGTAAAATCTTATTATCATGAATATCACTACAAAAAAGGGGTTTTTTTAACATAGAGATTTCTAAATTTTGTTAAGTGTACCCATAAATACAAAGAATTGGCTACAGGGTTATTTTTTTTAAAAGCATAAAATGAATGGCCCTGTGCAACAAATGAGCATGTGACTTTCAGCAAATCTCCCCACATTCAATAATAAATTTTACAGAAATTGATTATGTGAAGTTCAGAATGAAGGTGGGGGAAAGGCAATTTGAGCACTTTGTCTATTTGCTCTTTTTAGCAAATATCTTTCAACTCCTCCTTATTCATGCTTACCCTTAAACATCCCAACTAAAATATTTCTCAAACAACCTAACAAAGTCAAAAATTAACTTCAAGTGTAAATGTTTAAAAGAAGAGTGGATGGGATCTCCATTCTGCCATTACTAGATTCAAAGAATTTCAATATAAAAAAAAATTACTAGAACTAACTGAACATCTACTATTTCATTTCTAGGACCAAAAAATAGGAAATATGTTCATATTTTAACAAAATTCTACTATAGTAAAATAATCTGGAATTTGAAAGAAGTTCAGAATAAAAGGAAATACTAGATATTCTTTTACCTGAGCAAAATGAGTCATTACTAAGTTGTGTTCACCATCATCATGGCTAGGAAATTCTCCTGTTGGAGCCTTAGTGAGATTACAGCTGATGTCATCTGAACTGGTGTTGGCTAGTGGAGAGGGAGACGCCATTTGAGATTCTTGAGATTCCTTGTCCCAATTTTCGTCTCTGAAAGTAAAAAAAATATGTAAAAATACGTATAAAATCACAGAATTCTATTGCTATGATGGCCTTGAGTAATCTAGCTTAATTCTCACATTTTACACTGTGGAGAAAAATGAGGGTCAAATAAGTTCAGTGATTTTCCCAAGGTCACACAGCCCCAAGCGGCAAAGTCAGGCTACAACTGAGATCCTGTTACTCACAGTTCAAAGATATTTCTGCTATACAATAACCAGTTATTTTTATAGAAAATCCAATTATCTATTTTTAAGCTATAAAAACAATATTTTCATCAATATTGCAGTTTGGAAAACTTATGCCATTTACAAATCTTGCTAATAATAGCTGGCTAGCATTTATTTACCACTTTGAAATTTGCAAAGTACTCATTTAATTCTTATGACAAATCTGGGAGGTAAGTGCTACTGTCATTTCCATTTTACAATTAAAGAAACTGAGTCAGACAGAGATCTGCCTTTTACTTGCCCAAAGTCACACAGCTAGTAAGTATCTGAGGCTGGATTTGAACTCAGATTTTCCTGACCAGGTTCAGTGCTCTGTCTCCTGCACCTCTTAACAGCCTTCAGAATATAAATGGAATTCCCTCCTTTCACTTACCTTTCTATTTGTTTGACTTCTTTGCCATCATCGGTGCCTTCAAAGCTGTGGAGATCTGTCAATATACTAGCCTGCTTCATGCCACCTGCCATAGTCTTTGATTCTAGGCTTATATCTTCCAATACTGCTTCTTTGGAAGCTGTATATCCTGTTTCTTTAAAAAACAGAACAAGTCATTCAACATATTGTGCAAGATAAGATAACTTACACTAAAACCACATTCTTGATTAAACTCCTACCAATATAACTTACTTAATCAGGAGTTCTTCTAAATAATTCCTAAACAAGAAATACTGATGTATTATTCACAAAGGGGAAAAAGAATGACAATAGTCAATCACATTATTGAACTCTATATCTAATTAATATATTGTGATATATATTGCTCACTAAACAGAGTCTCACTGGGAACCCCAACCCAGTTTAAACAATTTCATTTTAAAAGCTACATGAAAATGCATCTTATAAGCAACACTAAAAACCATATTTAAAAGATAAAATTTGACAACTATATTACTTTTAGTGAATTTATAAGTCACTTAATACATATGTATTCATATGATTTTTACAATAACTTTATGAAATGGAAGTACTGAAGACTTATTCCCCATTTTAATATTCCATCTCCAGTATTCTCTTCACCATACTACCTTCTTAAAAGATAAAATGACCCCAGCAATATCTCCATTACTTGACAAATCAAAAGAAAACAATATCTAGGTGTCTACTTTTATTTACAGTCTTAAAACTTTTTTTTTCTGTTTTTCTCACAAATTATCATAGCCTTGCTGAAAATTCTATTCTTTAAAAGGTAAAAGCGATAAAGGCAGAACCACTATTTTGGACATGATACTGAACAATAAGAAGGAAATTGCTGGCAAAGTAGAAATTAACCATAAGCTCAGGAGGAAGTGACCAAAACATCTTAAAAAATGGAGAAGGAAAAGCAAATTTCAAAGAACTCTGAGAATGGACGGGGTAAGATGTGACAACCTAATTATTTCAACAAAGGATGATGGCTTAAAAGAGATGAGATGCATTTAAAAATAAAATGCTGATGATACAAACAAAAATGATTCAGATGAGAAACAAAAAAAGGAACTATTTAAAGAATCTGTCAATAAACATTTATTAAGTACCCACTATGTTACAGATATCACTAGGGATATAAAGAAAGTCAAAAGACAGCCCCTTATCTCAATGAGCTCATGTTCTAACATAGAAACAACTATACACAAACAGGGTTTAAACAAAATAAGCTGGAAATAATGAACAGAGGGAAGGCACTAGAATTAGGGGCTTTTTGTCAAAGATGGGATTTTAGCTGTGGTTTACAAAAGTTAAGGGGAAACCAAGAGACAGGGAAGAAGAACATTCCAGGCATTGGGGACCTCAGTAAAAATGCCAAGTCAGGAGGTGGAATGCCTTTGAATGAGAATCAGCAAGGTCAGTATCACTGGTTTGTCTGCACAGTGGGAAAGGTGGAGAGAGGGAGATGTAAGATGTAAGACATGAGAGAGAGGCAGGTTATGATCAACTCTGAATATCAGAGGATTTTCTATTTTATTTTTATATTATTTTATAAACAACTTTATACTTAAACCTAGAGAAGATAGGGAGCCAAAGGGGTTTACTGAAGGGGGGTAGGGGGAGGTGGTAAGGGGACAGGGAAAGGGGGATAGGACAGTGCTATGGCAGTGCTTTAGAAAGATCACTTTGAAAGCTGAATGTAAGATAGACTGGAATGAGGAGAGAATTGTAGAAGGCAGACCAAGCAATAGGCTATGGCACAAAACTATTAAGTATCTGAGCAAGGATCTGAACCCAGTCCTTTTGGATTAAAGCTCAGAATTAGATCCCCTACCACAGCCTCTTAAGCTGAAGAAAATGACAAAATTTAACAGTGATAAATGTAAAGCCATAAAACTTAAGAGTTAGAAGGGATTTCTGCCACCACCAATTTGAAACAGTACCTGACCAAGAATCCCTTTCAAAGAATTCAAAGAGCCAAAGGAAGTTCTATGTGAACTGATACAAGAAAAGAATATATACAATTACAATAATATAAATAAAATAAAGAAAGAAACAGAACACTATGTAACTATAATAATCACTTGACCCTAAACAAAAGAGGAAAAAATGCACCTCCTTCCCTACTTTGTAGAGCTACTGGATGACTAAGGATGTACGAGGTATATTGTCACATATATGACAATCATATCTGACATATATTGTCAGATATAGTTGATGTATTGGTGTATTTTCCTCAAATTTTTTTTTCTGCTTTTCTTTTAAAATGTTAAGAAAAGCTTTCCGGATAAGGGGTGAGAAGAAAGCACATATCTGGAAACTAAGGTGATAAAAAATAAAAAGATTTATCAATAAAAGGTAAAAATTTTAAAGCTCTTTTATAATATTGGGAACAACTGGCATCCAACTTCTGCTTGTTAAAGAGACCCACTGCCTTGCAATGAAGGACATTTCACTTTTGTACAGCTCTAATTATTAAGTGTTTTTTGAAATGAAACCTACTGCTATGTCTATGCAGCTTTTATCCACTGCTCCTGAGTTTAGATCCTCTGAGGGCATGAAGACAAACCAAGACTGAAAGGAATACAATATATGACCCCTTTTCTACATGACAGCCTTTCTTTATATATATGTGAATAGTGAGTACTACCAACTTCCCCTGGAAGTTTTCTTTTTTCTAAGGTAAAGTCCCCAGTTCATTCAACTGACTCTTAAATGGCGTATTTTCCAGTCCTCTCACCATCCTTGATGGCCTCTTTTTCTCTAGCTTGTTGTAATGGCAAGTAAAATAGGATCTTTTGCTATTTTCATTTCAGTATGATCAAGAAGTATAATGCCTCTATCTGAATGTGATTGTGGGGCCTGGGAAGATTTGTAAGGTGGTCCACACCTTTTGTTAATGAGGCTCTTGTTCTCAAGGGATGTGAAGCCCTCTGGCTCTACAAAGTGTATAAAGACTGAGAGGTGCAGTTTTACTTTGGGGCTTACTGACTGGAAGTGTTTGTTTGGCCAGATGAGGACTCTGGGAAGCCTCTAAAAGAGTCCCGTGGCTTTGAAAACCCAGATGCCTGTGTTTCCCTCTCTGGTAACTATGATCGGACAGTTGGAGGCCAACTATTTGTTGAATTCAGGCAGTGGAAGCCATGTCTGTTGACTTTTAATTTCTCTGTATTTTCCTTGAAGTTCAGGGTGTTAACTCCCCTGAACTAGGTGAATGATATACGTGCTTGGTTAAAGGAATGATACACGTGCTTGGTTAAAGGAATGATACATGCGCTTGATTAAAGTGATAGTTAACCCCTCAAAAGCTGCCTTTCCTTTTACGACTACAGATCTAAGAACCTCTGGAAGCAGGCCCCAGTGTATGTAGGGGTGCTTACTGTTACACTTGTTAGCGTCCTGCCTTAAACGTAGCATACAGTAGAGAACAAAGTATTCTCCATGATAGCAAGTTATCTATCATTGCCTTCATTCTGGAAGTCATCTATGTTTCTCTTACTATACCTAGGCTTCAAAGAAGTAAATAGTCTATGTGGGAGATGTGACTATATGAAAAGGATCTTGGAGTCTGTGAACTACAAAACTTCATGTGAGTGAAAAAGTTGAAGTAGTGGCCAAAGAAGCTAAAGTCATCTCAGGTACATTAATAGAAAGAGGAGATGATCCCACTGAATTCTGTACAGGTCAAATCACATCTGCAATATTATAGTCAGTTCTGGATACAATATTTTAGCAAAGACATTGGTAAGTTAGAATATGTCCAAAGGAATGTGACCAAGACAAAGATGAAACTAGAAACCAGGTCAAACAACAATTAAGGAACTGAGAATTGCGAGCCCCTCAAAAAGATTTAGGATGAAAGAAACACTGCCCTTATATATGAGAAAGCCTATAAATGAAAGATCTGAAAACTAAACTAAAGCCAATGGGTAGAAAGTTAGAGAAGCAGATTCCCACCAGATATTAATGTTACATTTCAAATGCTGACATGCCATTAACTTTAAATGTGGGGCCAAAAGCAACTCTATCTCCCACAAAAAAACCCCACAACACTCACCATTCTGAATGTCAACCTGCTGATCCACAGTTGAAGGAACACTAGTAACTTTCCGGCGAACATGTCTATCTTTTCCAAGTATTTTACTGAGGTTTGGCTTAGGTTTAGGAAATCTGCTTCTTGTTCTAAATGAACTTATCTTTTTAGAAGACTGGTCACTACAGAAAAAAGAAAAAAAAATACAAATTAACTATAAATCTTTCATAAATGCCTTTAAATCTTACTGTACTATAAGCATATTAATCTTATTACTCTAAAACAATTAATTAATTTCCAAAGGCCAAACTTACTAGCAAGGAGTAATAAAGGGAGAAAGTTTGGTTCAATGTTCATAAAATATTCTAACTACTTTAGATAAGGTTAAATAAATTTCAGCACAGACTCAAATATACTATGATATATCATCAATGTGAAATGTTAAGACCAAGAAACCAATGACTTTTTTTCAAAATTAAGAAACTAGTATTACCAATACTTATTTTGGTTTGTATTTTATGATTAAATATGCCTCAATACTATCTCGCATATTAAAGTAGTTAATTTAAAATTGTGTTGTTAAATGACAATATAATTTACATTTATTTTATACTAGCAATCAAAAAAGCCTAGATCTATAAAGAAAAACCCATGAAATTAACCTGGAAGGTGTAGAATTTTCCTTTATTTGCCCAGGTAAATTCATTTCTTTTCCAGCATTTTGCTCCTCTAATATATTCTTATTTTCATCCAGTGTTGTAAGCAATGTACTAGGGACAGGTGAAGAGAGAACTTGATGTTCAAGAAGTACTCTGTGGTCAAAGGTCTCTGGGTTAGAAGTGGAAATGTGGCTCCTTAAGTCATCTTCAGGAAGCACACACACTATTCCTATCATATGAAAACAGAAGAAATGAGAGTGACAAGGAGATTTTTCAAATGAATTAATTTATTCATAACCAATAAAGCAATAATTCCACATGATGTTAGTCCTCTATAATGAAAAATTAATTACATTTAAAGATGTGTAAGCTTAACAAGTTTTACATAATGAAGCTTTAATGTAGCCTGATTATTAGCAGAACAAATACATATTTTGGTGAGACTGGTTTCTAAGGAATCCTTCATGCTGTCCACAACAAATTTCTATGTAGGTGGATTTCAAGATGGATATCTATTTAAACAAACATGACACTATGGCAGACTGTATAATTATGTGAGAGTAATCTAATGCTACATTAATTTAATGAAACTGTGAAGAACTCAGCTTTTATATGCTCTTTTAATGAACCAAAAAAGTATTATAATTTGTAAGAAAAAATAATGCATCTTTAAATTATCATTTTTAAAAATGAACAAATATCCTGAGAGCTTGCCCAATGTCCAGGAGTCAGAAAATTTAGGTTTTCATCCCAGCTTTTACACTGGTTGTATGATCTGGTGCAAAGCCTTTAATTTCTTTGGGCCTGAGGTTCCACATCTATAATATCAGGTTAGCTTCGATGATCTTTGTGGTATTCTCCAGCTCTAGAATTTTCTACTTCTGGGAATCCATTAACTAAGGGAATGAAGTATATCCAAGTATGTAGGTACATTATGCAGGTACTGAATTATAAGTAATAGCACAAAGAATGGCAGGGAGCTGGGCCAAGATGATTACAATTACATATGTACTTCTGTGACAGACACTGAACAGTCACTGCTGTCCAAAGGATCTGAGCAAAGATGTGTCAAGTGTAGAGACAGCCTTCTTCCAGAATGGGCAGACATCACATTTAGAGAAGTGCTATTATTACATGGTTGATGGTTAACGTATTTGTGGCTACGACTCCATGGGAGATACACACTACTGAAAAACTATTATATATCACTAGTAAAAAAACAACGTTTGATCCAGCAATATCATTACTAGGACTGTATCCCCAAGAGATCATAAAAATGGGAAAAGGTCTCATATGTACAAAAATATTTATAGCAGCACGCTCTCTGGTTGCCAAAAACTGGAAATCAAGGGGATGCCCATCAATTGGGGAATGGCTGAATAAATTATGGTATGTGAATGTAATGGAGTACTATTGCACCATAAGAAATGATGAACAAGAAGACTTCAGAGAGGCCTGGAAGGATTTGTATGATCTGATGCTGAGTGAAAGGAGCAGAACCAGGAGAACTGTGTGCACAGCAACGACCACAGTCTTTCACTGGAACTTCGTAATAAGGTAAGGACTTAAAAAAAAAAAATTTCCCATGGTTTTCTAAGGCAAAATGCCTTCCACACTCAGAGAAAAAACCATGGAATTCATTCACAGAATGTAGCAGATCATATCTGTGTGTTTGTGTGTGTGTGTGTGTGTGTGTGTGTGTGTGTATTATGTTTTGATTTGTTATATGATTTCTTCCATTTATTTTAGTTCGTCTACACAGCATGACTATAGTGAAAACATATTCAATAGGAAAAGTATATGTAGATCCTATATAGAATTGTATGCCATCTTGGGGAGGGAGAGAGGAGTGATGTGGAGTAGGTGTGTGGCGGGGTAAAAATCTAAGTTTTATGGTAATGATTGTAGAACATTAAAAATAAATAAATAATAAAAGAAAAAGAAAAGAAAAACAACCCAAAATGTCTTAGTAGTAAAAATGATTTTGATACATGAAAGACTACAATTTCATTTTCAGTTAAAATGGTAGAACAGGTTTTTTGAGTAAGTTCTTTCTTTTTTTTTCTTCCAAAAATATATCTTGTTCTTACCTTCAGTACTTGTCTCTGACTGCAACATCTGACTTCCCATTGAAAGTAAAGCTATGGCAGCTTCTGTGCTTCCATCATTGATACCTATAAACCAATTTACCCAATTTTGAATAACAGAACCATGGCAGAAATGAAAGTTTACTTTAATCCACTTTATGAAGAAGCTACTTGAAGATACTCTCCCTCTTCTTAAGACTGTCAACATCTTACAAAAAAACTCTAGAAATATCCAAATGAGACCTGAATTATTTGATCAGCTTAATCCATCACTAAAAAAGTTTATTCTATGCCTTTGAAAAGAAATTTGTTGATAGTATCAACAAATCTGCTATGACAATATCCTTTCATCTATGTTAAAAAACATTCTGGGTATGCCATAGGTCATCCACTTGACTATCAGAAAAGAAGAACAAACAATTCTTCTAAAAGAAAAAGAAGCAGAAGGATGGCTGGTGGGGAAAACAAACAAACAGGACAGCTCTCAAAGTTACATGTTAAATTGTCTATTTAAAAGGAAAAGCCAGTTGTATGGAACGGAGATTTGTGGTTTTACACGTCTCTTTTTTCTATTCTACTTTGTATGTGAAAATGCTTGTTTTCTTTGACATTAAATACAGAATAAAAAGAAAAATTACAAAAAAAAAAAAAGAATTCGTTCATAAATATAGTCCTTTGGCTCAATCTTCTAGAGGGCCCTTCACCAACTACCATCATCATTCAGTCACTGGGTTTATTATTGGTTACTTAGTTTCTCTATTAAAAGTTACCTGTTTCTTCTTCAGGATATTCCACGGTAGTCATTTCCTGAAAAAGAGGGAAAAAACGTGAACTAAGCCTTAGCTCAGCACCTTACCAATGGTACAAGGAGCCATTAGGCAGTCAGCTGCCCTCTGATAATTCTAAAGCTTAATTTTCTATTTCTGTTTATCATTATTCATGACATCACAAGTAGAAAAAAGCAAAACTATTCACTATTCCTGCTTTTCCTCTTGCTTTGTACCCTCGTTCCAGCTATGGCCACAAATTAAACTCCTTTACACCTTTTATCATTTGTGTCCTTCCTTTTTCATTCTCATAAGCCTCTTCAGACATCTTTCTTGTCAGCTATAACCCACATAAAAACAATTACGAAAATGTCCCTTTTGAAAGGACAGATAGATCGACACATATTCTAATATAAAATGAATGCTATAAAGTCTAGAAATATAAATTAAAACCCATAACTCCAAGTTTTTAATGAATAAGATTAATGTAAAACAACTAATGCGACTTCCAAAAGGCTTGGAAATAAATATATTCAGAATAATTTTAAATTGGTATTAATTCAATACAAAGAGTTAAAAGATTATTGAAATATTGGGGAAAGGGAGCATCATTTAAAATAGATGAGTGCTGAATACAAGTGACAGAACTTGCCCTAGCATTGGTCAGGTGAGTACCACAGCAGGGGTTACAAAGAAACCTGCACGTAGTGCCCACTCACAACACACTCAATTGTCATTGGTATTACTATTCTTAATTTTAGGTCATTAGCTATTCTTTGTGTAGGATGATACAGCTCCTGTTATCTCTGAGTGCCTACAAATGAATTAAAGGCAACAAACTGAAGTGTTTACTTACAAGGGAGGCATTCAAATTCCGTTCCGGATTGAGTCCTTCATTCGACACCTTTACATCAGAAAGGAGACGTTCAGGAATAGTAATACATGCTACATCTGGGACATTCACAGAAATTTCAAGCTATAGAAATGAAAACATTCTATTATTTCATCTGAAAGTCTACAAAAATTTAATAATACTAAACTTGACAACTTCATGCTTGACTTGAGAATTTAATTCAACCTCTTCTCAAGTACTTGCTTAGGTGCTAGGGGTAATAGAAAGGATCTAAGGACATAAAAGAGCTTTTGGTACCAAATACCACTATAAACTACAAATGAATAAGTGACATGAATGTAAAAGGGTCATATTACAGGCAATTAAACTTCTTTAAATTAAATTAAAGGACAGTGGAACAAGAAACCTTTCAGAATTATAGCTGGGAGAGAATTCATAACCAAATGAAAAACAAAATATATCACAACAGATAAAATAGATAATTTTGATTAAATAAGCATAAAAGTTTTAAAAACAAAATCAAGGTAAGAGCAGAAACTATAAAGTAGGAAAAGTAAATCTTCTATCAGATATCTCTGATTAAAGGTCTGATAACCAACATATATATGAAAATGACAATACTAAATGCAATTGCCCAACAGATAAATGGTCAAAGGATGTGAACAGTTCTCTATAGAAAAAGTATTGACAACCATATGAAAAAATTATCAGGACACTCAGTAATAAAAGAAATGCAAATTTTAAAAAATTTTCAAATAACGCCTTTAAAATCACTAAATTAGTCAAAATTATAAAAAGGCAAAAATAAAGGATTTAGAAAAGGGTTTGAAAGGGCCATAGGAAGAAAGTCATACAAATATAACATTGGCAAGGCTGTTTAATATTCTAACCATTCTGGAAAAAACTTGGAATTGTACAAGAAAAGTCACTAACTTGTTCAAACCCCTTCCATGCCACTACTAGACTGATATACTGAATGGGCATCAACTGAATAAAATGTAGTATATGTATATAATGGAGTATTACTGCACTCTAAGAAATGATGACTTGAAATTAGAAATATATGAACTTGATAAAGAACGGAGAAAGCAGAACCAAGAGAATACTATACAAAATGATTTTAGTAATGTAAATAAAAATAATATCAAACAAAGCTGAATGTCACAGAGGATAGATAATAAAATATACTTTTCTTCTCTGATTAGAGATGAGGGAAAATATTGGGTGTATTGGGATTCATATATTGGCAGATACGGTCCCTAACTAGGGCAATTAGTTACAAAGGAAGGATATAAGGTGGGGAATATTTCTGGAAAAATGACTGTGGTATAAATACAAAAACAAAACCCAAAAAGCAAATGTCAGTAAAATATTTCTTTTTAAAATTCATAGTTTGGTAGGGGGCATGCAACACATACAGAACATAAAATGTTTGCCAACCAAAACCAACATGCCATACTCATAATTAAAAGATTATAATCCTTACTTAGTATTAGTGATAGTGCACTGGACAAGAAAATTTCCTTATGATTACCAGTAGTCTTACCTAAACTTAAGTCCCTGACACCTTATTCTCTCTTTTTATTTTCTCTGCATAAAGGTGTTTATTGCTGTCCTATTTCGTTATCCAAGGAAAAACTGGAAACAGCTAGTTTGGGGAATGGCTGAACAAACTGTGGGATATCAAGGTAATGGAGTCACATCACCATAAACAAGTTCAAATTTGAGGACTATAAAGAAAAATACTAAAAACTCATATGAAATAATGCAAAGTTTTTTAAAAAGCACAACTAGAGGTATTTTAACATACTGACTACAACTACACCTTATTCTCTTTTGTCATTATTTTCTGGCCCAACTCTCCAACCATTTTTTCTCCTCAATTTTCCCTACAAGTTGTGTGGCCTCTGGGATGGCAGCTGTATTAGGAAGGTGAAAGACAACAAGATTCCCTCAGGGTCGACCTTGGATGCTCCCTTCCCATTAACCTGATATCTCTACAGACCATGTGGTCACAACCTAATAATCAAAAGTAAAAATATCAGCATACTTAATTAAGGGCTACACCTAAACAAGTCATATAAATTCTCTGTGCCTCAGTCTCCTTACCTAGAAAATGGGCATAAACCCTTTGCTATTTTCTTAACCAGGCTATTTTGAAGCTAAAATGGAATAAAAAGTGATGGTACTTTTTAAAAGAAGTTAAGCATTTTATAAAACACAAGGCACAGTGACATCAGTTATACATGATGTTTGGAGAACAGGGTATTCTGAATAATAAAGGTTAGTATTTTGTTTGTTTCAATCCTTTTTGATGAATTAGCTAAACTATAAATACATAAAAATGTACATATATAAAATTAGCTAAAACATATATATGTAAAAATATCCATTTGTAAACCCTAGCATATGGAACACAAACGAAACCTTTCTCTAACGACAATCTACAACAAATTGCTATTCACATCCTAGGACATCAGAATAATTCTACACAGTTCCCAGGGCATACATACCCCTGAAACTTCTCTTCCTGTTATCAGGTAACTAATTTTCATTTACTGTTCTTCTCTCAAAAATAATCCTGAGTGCCGAATGTGTACCTGATGAATTCCCACGCAGTGTTACTTAGCTATATTTTGGCAAAATTAATTACTAAGTAAAAGATCAAATTAACCTGTGGCATTTTTACCCCTCAGTATGAACCCTCTTTGCCTTCTTTATGGGCGTTCTCTTAATTTTTAGCAGCACTCAGAAAGAGTCTTTTATTTTAGCATCAGTAATCACTTTAATCTCCTTCCTAATTAGCTTTAGCCTTCTTCCTAATTACTTTCCAGCCATTTTCAAGCTTCCGTACTTTAACTTTCTAGGGAACCTTTGAAACTAATCATCTATGCCAATGACCAGTGAAGCATGCCTCATTGTTACTCCTATGGACATAAATGGTACTCAGTCTCTTGAGCTATTCCTTTACTTCTGGTCAGACCCCAGAACTAAATATGTCAGTTTATCATATTGCTACTAACTACCATCAAAACCTTGCCAGGTTTTTTAGGCCTCTGGAGTTCTAACAGCCATCAAAATCAGTGGTTCAGGGATTCTTCATTCCAATCCCTGGGTCCCGTGATATCTGTGGCTAGCTAAAGAGGATAAAGTGGTCAGGCCACATTTACTGAAGGAAACAGAAAAATATGATTACACTAGGCCCAGCTATGCCCCAAACAATGTGCTCCAAAAAATGATGACAATCACCGACATGGGTGTTTTACATAACACGGCTACACTGGAAAGCTCTGATGCCCATGTGTAAACAGCTGTTCCTCCTCCCAACTCTTCTCACAGTCTGCTGTTGTTGTTATTGGGTGTGGCCCATACAGCTCAGCAGTGCACCCAGGAGTGCACATTTCTTTCTTACTTTCACGGGTTTAATTAGCCTGAGGCAACTTAAAAGTTTTTTAAATCCTAAGACCAAAAGAAGAAAATGTCACATAAAAACAAAATAAAACTAAGCAATAATGTCTCAGGGAATCTTGCATACCTCTTCCATAGTTTCCTCAATTTGGGGAGAAATAGGTTCTGGTGACCGGAGTCCTATAGGTACGAACACTGGGGCCTTGTTGACTTCTTCTGGGGCAAGGTGGTAGTTTTCTTCCTCATATTCAGACTCAAAGTCTTCTATATCCTCTTCATACTCTTCCTGAGAAGCTCGGAGAGTCACCAATACTGCCTTTGAGGTCTTAGGTTCCTTCTTGGAAATCCTGCCACGAACACGTTTGGACCCACGTCCTTTGGTGAAATTTTGTTTAGACTTCCGCTGCACTCTCCTGTCAGTAATATCCATCTCACATTCAGAGGTTGAGGAAGTAACTATTCTTCGACCCAGGGTATTTTTCACACAACCAAGTTGTTTTGATTGTTGTACATATCTAAATGATCAGTTTTAAAAATATTGTGGTCACTAAACACAAAGAACTTTTTAGGGAAGTTTTATTAATAATATTATTTTTTATTAATAAAGGCCACTAATATGAAGCATAAGTTTAAGTCATTACAACAAAAATTATCACTACCCATTTTAATGGGTTATTTCCTTGAAGAACTATAATTCTGTTGGTCAGAACTTCCTACTATTATTTTGTATTTTGCAGCAAATTCAATTTTTGATCAACCCCATGTGACAATCTATGGCAAAACTTTCATCCCGAGCTAGCTTCTCCTTTCTATCCAAATGAAAAAGAGAATAGGCAATTTGACAAAAGAAGAGAAATAAAGGGGAAAAGGCATTAATCTTAAGGAACTTGAGGACAGAAAGCCTGTCCTTTTTTTTTTTTTAATTCATAAGGGGGCTATTCCAATCAAATCTCTGTAACAGAAGAGGGTAAAAGAAGCTAAAATATTGGCAGAGGTGTATTCTTCTGAGTGAATGGCTTTCAGCTTCATTTATTGGGATGTGCCAGGTGAATGCCCCTGGGATACTTTTTTTCACTTCCCCATCCCTGTCCTAACACTACCTATTCTCCTTAGTTTCACCTATAGTCAGTGGGGACATTTCCTGCTTGGTCAGGTCCCATCAATATATGAAATGCACTCTACACTAAAGATTTGACCTGGGATGTAGAAATAAAGAATTTTATATTCACTCATCGATAAGGAAGAAAATCCTTATTAGAAAAGAAGATCATACTACAAAAGGACAAGAATAATCAAAAGAGAAAAGAAATTTACATAAACAAGGAACCCTTATTTATTATTTAACCTATAAATGAAGCAAATAAAAGGCACTCCTAAAAGACAGAATGTATGTTTAATTTTCTAATCAGAGAAGCTATGTTACATTAAATTAGAAGTAGCCAGGTGGGCGTACAGCATAGAGCACAGGACCTGGACTGGGGAAGGCTCGAGTTCAAATCCCACCCTCAAATACTTACTAACCATGTGATCCTGTACTTCCTCATCTGTAAAATGGGGATACCTACCCTCCAAGAGTCGTGATGAAAATCAAATGAGATAATAGTTGCAAAGTTCTTCATAATTGTTAAAGCGCTACATCAGAGCTGGGGAACTTGTACCCTTGAGGCCACATGTGGCCCTCTAGGTCCTCAAGTGTGGTCCTTCGACAGAATTCAAACTTAACAGAATAAATTCCCTTCATAAAATGATTTGTTCTATAAAACTCGGATTCAGTCAGAAAGTCAGACTCAAGGATCTAGAAGACCACATGTGGCCCCAAGGCTACAGGTTCCCCACTCCTGCTCCATACAAATGCTATTATTAGTGCTAATGTTACTGTGATTACCAACGTTTTGATATGAAACTGTACCTTGGTGATATATTTAGAAATTGCTCTTCAGCGCCTACAGATGAGGAAGTGGCTTCTGGACCACTGTGACCGTCCAAGGCATCCCGCTCTTCTGACTGACTATGTTCTCTGGGCAAGGCGGAGTCTTTGGAACCCACACATTCTTTCCTTGCTGCAATCCCCAGGGATGACAGGAGCTCTGTTTTATCCTTAAATAGGAAATTTTTAAAATGGTTTTAAGTATCACAATGGTTTTTTTTCCTATATTTTGGCACGACACCCTTAACCTAAACTTGTTCAAAAATTTGCTTAATGAATTCATAAATCTTTTTAACACTCAAAATTCCTAAATTTCCAGGAAGAGAAGCAGAAGACTCTGAAAGGTATTGTCTCCCTCAGGAACATGATAGAAAAGAACTCACTAGAACCAAGTGGCTCTAAAAAGCTTACATTTTTCTAAAAGGTAGAGTCTTACAAAGAACAAATAAAATATAATTATGAAAACACTTAAGATAATTGCTATGAACAAAAGTGAACCAAAATCTGAGATGTTTCTCAATATGTAATTCGACAAGGTACTTTTGATTTAAAAAGTATCAAAACAAAAGACTTTTATATATCTATTGAAACATTATAGCAACATCTTCTTTTTAAAGATATGAAATCAATTACTGATAGGTAAAAAAAAAAAATCTCACTTTCAGAGACTGGTGAGTATCAGAATCTCCTTGCTGCAACAACTTATCTTCTACTTTTCTTGTGTCACTTTTACTTGGCACCATCTTTTCTGTTCCACGTTCTTCTTTCTTTCTGTACACTCTCCCCAAATTTGGCTTAGCTGTTTGGAACCGGCTCCTTCTCAACTGTGCTGGGCTGATAGTATGAGGTTTATATTTATCCTTGCTTTAAATTAAAAATAAAAAAAAGCAGAGCAAAATTAGTGGTAGTAGTAATTGTTTATGGCAACTATTTTTTGGAACAAAATTACTAAATGATAAAAAGTTTTAATATAAATTGACGATATAAAAACAGATAGATGAAACATATCCCATACATGCCAAAATTAATCACAAAAACTTGGTCACATTTTTAAACTTTCTTTGATGATATCAAGGCCAAACTCACCTTATCTGTTCATTTAAAACTTCAGTTCTGCTAACTTGCAAATTTTGTTCTGATACCCCTTGAGTCTTATTTCCACACATACCCTCTTCAGAAGGTACAACTTCACTTTCAATTTTAGAATTTGGCTAAAAAACAAAGTTAGGCCATGTTATATAATAGAAGAAAAATAAACACATAGGATTTCCTTTTCCAAAAAGCAGAAAATAGCTAGGAATTATCTGAACCATAATAATAACAAGGCTTAAAACTGTGCAGTCTTTGCATATTATATGTAAAATTTCTTTAAAAGATTATGACATAAACAATCAGCAACCATTTGTGAAATACTTACTAACAATCAAATAATGGAACAGAAAGGAAAAAAGGATTCATTTCCATCTATCTGCAAATTATCAGTATACATTTTTTTTAACTGGATTAGCAATTTCACTGGAGACCTGGTAGGGGAACTTCCTCTACAAAGGTAAACTGTATCTTATCTACAAGCTTATAGTATGAGAGAATAGCCTGAGGCACTGAGGTATTCAGCAACAGAAAGTTAGGACTTGAACGTGAGGTTCTAGACTACTAAGCCAACAGCTTCTATCCACTGTGCCATGCTGTCTTCTCATCAATTTGCTACATTGATTGAAAATGCCCACTTCATAGAGTGCATCAAGTGTTAACCCGGGAATAATTTGCTTTAAAAATATAATAGTCTTTTGACATGAAATAAAGAAAGGTTTACAAGCACAAATTTATTCTTTATTTTTTTTAGCTCAAATCAAGCAAGACCAAATGATTTTTAATCTAGTAGACTGAAAAACTAGAACTAGATAGATAATACACATTTCTTTAGTCATACAGCTAAGTACCAGTAAAACAGGAGACCCATGTAGTCTTGGAGGGGCTTACTATAAATGTCGTAGATACTTGTCCTATAAGCAAACTGACTAGTATGTCCCTAGGATTGCTTCTGGATTTCCACTTCATACATTTCCATCAATATTCTGGACATAACTGCAGAAGACTAACTTACAAGGGTGAAGAATTCACTTGCAGATTCATTCGTATGTTGTGTCATTCCTTCTTCCTTATCCCTTTCTTCAATAATCCAACTTCCTGCTGTCCTGGAGCCTCTCCGCTCTGCTTTGCTTATGTTTGGCCTAGGCTTCTTAAATCGACCCCTCATTCGTTGTGCAGGTTGGATATCATTTTTTTTAATTTCTTGTTGGAAATTCTTGATGCTAAGAATGCAGGGGATTGGAGGGGAGAAAACAAAGCTATTATTACATAAAGCTTAAAGAAAGCATCCTAATGGTATAAAACTCTGAATTATAATAAATTACAGCAGCTTAAATTCATAAATGACTTCCTCATGTATTAACATTTTCAAAGGTCTGTTAGATTAAATTTAATATACTTACTATTAACAAATTATTAGTGAACATAAAATTTTTTAAAATGTGTCTCCCCCTAAAAGAATATGAGCTTCTTGGAAGCAAGTACTACCTTGTTTTTCTAGTTTACAGCACCAGAATTTAGCCAGTACCAAACATATAAACATTTAAATGCCTTTACATTCATTTTTTTTTAAGGAAAAACTAGGTTAAATATATTCCATCCATAAACTACATCTTAGTGTAAAATATTAGAGAATTATGCAATCTTAACAGCAGAAAATAACTTCAGAGGCCATCTAATCCAATTTGTTAACTATGAATCACCTCTACAATATAACCAACAAAGAGAAACATACTATCACTCAACTTAAGGAAAATGCATATAGAAATTTCTCAATTCTCAAAACAAAATGCTTAAATGTTCATTAAAAACTGCTTAACTATAAATGTTTATTTTCTTATTTTTGCTATTAACTATACCAAAAGGTAAATCAAAATCATTTTCAAATACATTTTACATGGTTATAAAAATTAATGGAATTTTTAAAAGTCTATCTTATTTTCCCTTTCCCCTAGCCTACCAAATAATAATAAAAAGTAAAATTATTTACCCTGTAGAAACAGCAAAATTATTTTCCTGGGCATCTATAAATGAAGACCTCTCTTCAGGTTCACAATTCATTGAATCTAAAAGCTTTTTTGGAGTCTGTTCATTTAAAAGCACGTCTGCTTCCGCCTTTTCTGGAACTGGTTTTTCATATTTAATTGCTATCTTTGGAGAAGATTCAACTGTATCCTAAAAGGCATATTGCACAAATAAATTAATTATTTTAAATACCAAGAAAGCAACTATAAACACTATTAATAGAAAAGTATGGTACTTTAAAGCAAGCTGTCAAATTATTTTTAGCTCAAAAAAGTTTTTATTGGTACAAAATGCTCAAAAATTTATCAGTGTGAACAATGGATTTCACTTTACAGCAAGCATATGACCACAGGAAATAATGTGATTCTGCACTAACTCATGAAAGATAGCTAAGTGCTTAAAATAAACAAATATGTAACAAATAGGTATAATTCTTAACTTTTCAAAGTATTTTCACTTCCACTATCTCACATCATTATCCAACAACCCAGTGGAGACAGTTTAAGATACTATTATTACCATGTTCAGGTGAAGAAACTGAGTCAGAGATATGTAAATGCCACATCAATGTACTGTTAGTGACAGCAGCTAGTTAAGAACCTAGGCATGCTGACTTCATGACAAGCTCTTTCCACATTCTAGTCCATGACTATATCTGTGACTATGCCTCTCTAAGTGTTTGTACCTTAAGCTATGTGATATGACTGAAAGGACAATGGGAGAGTGGAAACATTAGCCATACTTATGACTAAAAGTTTCCAAAAATATTTAATATTAAACAGTGTCACTTACATTCTGACAAGGGTGGCTGATGTCCTCAATGGGAAGGGCAGCCCTTTGAAAGCAGGAAGCAGTGACTTGAACAGGATGGAGATCATCTTCAGGGGAGAAGGTAACAACTTGAGTGTGGGAGGCACTGACTTGAAGGGAGGAGGCAGCAACTTGAAGAGGAGAAGCATCTATTTGAAAGAGGGAGGCATCATCTTGAGTGGGGAAGGCAGCCATCTGAGGGGGAAAGGCATTATTCTGAGGGGAAGAGGCATTAATTTGAGGAGGACAGGCATTATTTTGAGGGAGAACAACATCATCTTGAGGGACAGAGGTATCATCTTGACAGATGGAGGCATCATCCTGACAGACGGAGGCATCATCTTGATGAGGGGAGCCAACAACTTGAAGAGAGGAGGCAGTCAACTGGGGGGAAGAACAGACTTGAGCAGGAAAAGCACCAACTTGAGGAGGTGAAATATTGCCTTGAAGAGGGGAGTCATCACCTTGAAGAGGGAAAGCCTCATCCTGAAAGGGGGAGGCACTGCCTTGAAGGAAGGAGGCATTGTCTTTAAGTGGGGAGACTTCATCTTGAAGAGGGGAAGCTTTGCCTGGAAGTGGGGAGGCATCACCTTTAAGGGAAAAGGCTTCACCTTGACATGGGGAGGCATCACCTTGACATGGAGAGGCACTGCCTTGAAGAGGGGAGGCATCATCTTGAAGGGAGCAGGCATTGCTTTTAAGTGGACAGACATCATCTTGAAGTGGGGAAGCACTGCTCTGAAGAGGGAAGGCTTCACCTTGAAGTGGAGAGCCTTTATGTTGAATCAGGGAGACATTGCTTTGAAGAGGGGAAGCATCATCTTGAAGGGAAAAGACTTCAACTTGAAGTGAGGAGGCTTTACTTTGAAGGGGGGAAACACTAACTTGAAGAGGGGAGGCATCATCTTGAAGAGGGGAAATGTCATCTTGAAGAGGGGAAATGTCATCTTTAAGAGGAAAGGCAGTGATTTGAGGGGGAGAAGGACTGTCTTGAGGTGGGAAGGCATCAAGTTGAGAGAGGGAGGTAAGGACTTGATGGGGCATGGAATCACTTTGGGGAGGAATGGAATCACCTTTAGGAGAAGAGGCATCAACTTGAGGGGAAGATGCAGTGACTTGAGGTGGAGAGGCACCATCTTGACAGGGAGAGGAATTAACTTCAAGGGAAGAAGCATTTTCTTGAAGGGGAAAGGCATCATCTTGAGAAGGAGGGATGGCATCCTGTTTACAATTATGTTGTATCACAATCTCCAATTTTCCGGTTTCCATTTTCTCCGTTAACTCGCATTTTTCTGCTTCTGGAACACCACTTTTTTCAACTGCTCTTCCTAAGTTTGGTCTTGGTCTCTTGAATCGACTTCTCATAAAACGGGTTTTTTTAACTATAGAAAGCTTTTCATCTTGAAAACATTTGCTTTTGAGAAGAAAAATATTAAACATAAGAAAGTAGTTAATGTTAGAAAAGAAACTGATAAGCAAATTCTTTTCTACCTATAGCTAGGATGGGGTTCCGGTTAACAAAAGTGGTCATTTAAGCACCAAACAGGAATTATGAATACATGTGGGAAAAGGTTATAATACAGAAAGCACATCTAAAGATGCAAATAGTGCTGACATGTCAAGAAGTTGGGGTGTAAGCTAGCAATTATACAAACAGGTGCCATGAAAATCTACTCATCAATGAAATAAAACTTGCATCACTTAAAGCACTTAAAGAAATGTTTTTCCATACCTAATAAACTTTGCTCTGCTCACTAGCTCTCTCTACTCCCAGAAATAACAAATTCTACAAGGTTATTAGTCTTGTGCCTAGGGAAGTTGCTCAATCTTGTTTCTTTGCTTTCTTTTTTTACTGCGGTTACATAATCCTTATTCTTTAAAGATCACGCTATTAAATTTTTTCAACCTATGCAAATCAAAGTGAACTGGGAAAAGACCACCAGATTTGGCCATTAAAAAATCCTTGGTAACTATGGAGAAAGCAGTTTCATTTGAGTGATAGAAAGACAGACTTCAACAAAGGGTTGAGGCTGAGAGGAAGTAGTGGGGAAGAAAAATAGAGACAATGAATAGAGAAAGATTTTCTAGGAGCTTATCTGTAAAAGAAAAGAGAGATGGGGACAAGAGTTTGAAGAGACAAGAGGGTTTAGTAAAGGTTTCTGAAAGATGGGGAAGTGTTGGACAAGTTTGAAGGTAGTGGGGAAGAAGCCAGGAGAGACACTAAAGAGGAGGAAGGAAAACAGAGAAGGATAGAGGGATTGGGAGGAGGAAGAGAGGGCAATCTGCTGAAAAAGATGGGGGCAGACGAGATCAAGGGCGCAAGGAGAGGGATTATCCTGGCAAGAAGAAAGGCTACTTTATCATCAGAAATTGGAGGAAAAGAGAAGAAAGTAAGGGAGGAGAAGGGGTTTTGTGATGAAGAGAAAAAGAAAAGCGTTTGTTACCAGCAAATGGACTCAATTTTCTAAGTAAATATTTAGGAGTAAGTCTTTAATTGTGGGAAGGTGAGGAGAAAAGAAAAGTTCTGGAATAGCTCTGTGGGAAATGATATATGGAATTTAAATTAAGGAAGAAAAAAAGGACTGCCTTGTTGCAATGAGGGTCTAGTTGATGTGAGAGAATATAAATTTGTAATGGACCTAGTCAACTTAATTATGCAAATAAGAAAGAAGAATGTATATGGTCAAAGCAGAGATTTTCTCCAGCTGCTGGAGAAAGTAATGAGGGATGGATAGATTTGAGATCACAATGAAAGTGAAGATAGGTAAGATATAGGAAGAGAGTAAAACATCAGGGAAAATGGAATGTTAGGTTACGGAAAGATAGAGGAATGTCAGAATTTTTTATCAAAGAAACAGGACACTCCATGATGTAAATATCTCTAAGTATGGCTGAGGGGGAGTAGAGAAAGGGATGGGATCTGGGGAGATGGAAGGTTACGGGTGTTTGAATTAGAACCAATCGCTTTGAATGCTGAAAGTCCCCTAGGATAATGGCAGGACTTGAGGAGGTGCTGAACTTCCTCAAAAAGGAGAGAAAACACCTTGGGGGACATCAGATAGCAGCCAGGATGACAGTTTCTACTCTCACAACCATCTTTTTCTCTAACTCACAAAGTTGCTACCTCATCACCTCTTAGCTGGACTATATAGCAATGCCCCCTAACTGGTATCCCCACCTCTAACTTATTCTCATTCCAATTCATCCTCCACGGAGCAGCCAAAGCTATTTAGCTAGTTAGATCTGACCATGATACCCCTAAGGCAATAAATTCACTTTTGCCTCTAGTATCAAACACAGTTAAGCTTAAAATTGAACTAAGACTTTAGGGATATCTTGTATAAACTTCTACTTTTAAAGCTCTTTGTAACCTTGCTTCGACCTGTATTTCCAGCCTCATCATACATTTTTTCCTTTCCTATACTCTACAGTTTAGCCGTGGCCACCGACTTTCCCCCATTTTTAGTGCATTCCTTCCTTACCTTTAACTTCACAGAACCCCTTTTTTCATTCATTGTTTAGCTCAAGCACCAACACAAGGTTCTCCCTCATCCTCCCAAATGCTAATGCCCTCCATTTCTAACTACCTTGCACTTATTGTGTATCTATTCTCTATATGCTCATACATGTTGTTACCCCCAAGAGAATGTAAATTCCTTAAGAGTAAGGATTGTTTCTTTTTTTCTTTGTATCTGTATCCCCAAAGCCTTGCCTGGTGCCTGTAACAAAGATGCTTTTTAACTGGCTGACTAGCTACTCCCCACAATGACAGTCCTCAGGCCTTGAAGAGAAAGGGAAAGGTTTGTCATTACAAAAACTAAGGTCACCTGATGACAACCCCTCAATTCCTTTTCTCAAAATTTCTCAGTATTATTACTTACTCCTCACCAATTCCTGTATCAAAAGAAACAGTATTCCTACCTTTTGCAAGGTTAATCTTTTCAGCTACATCTTTGATCCCATTCCTCCAAATTCCTCTAAGAGAAACATTTCTTATTCCAGAAAGATTCTCATTTCTCCCTCTCTAACGACTCCTTCCTATTTGTTCGACACATTTTTATCTTTTCAGTGTTATTAAAAAAAAAAATCACCTTCCCTTAATTCTCTTTCCCTTGGCCAGCTACTATTTCCTTCACTCTCTTTCCTTTCACTGCAAAACTTCTTGAAAAAGTTGTCAATACCAAAAGTCTCCACTCCATCAACACTCTCTATTCCCACCTAAAACAATAACAAGATGGCATCCAACTGCACAACTCCATTGGAATTGACTCTGCCAAGAAGTCATCAAATCCAAATGGCTTTTTTCCAGCCCTTTTCCTTAAAGTCTCTGAAGCTCATGATGCATGATGCTGGACACTGTCTCCTTCTGGATACCACTGGTTTCCTTGACATCTGTGAAACCTCTCTACTGTTCCTCTTCCAACCTTTTAATTCTTATCTAGTTTGTCATCCTATTTTCACTCCTTCAAAATGAATGCACACCAAGTCCTGTCTTGGTCCTTGTCTTCATACTTGTAAACTGCACTCTCATGCTTCCAAACTATCACCCCAATGGAGACAGCTCCCAAGTGTAAATGTCCAGGCCTAACTGCTATTTTGCACTTCAAATCTACAAATGCTTACAGGTTACCTATTCTTGTGCATTGCACTAAGAATTCAAGATTCAGTATGTCTAAAACTCAGCTGATGTTTCCTCTAACCTTTCTGTCAGTGGCTAGCACTTACCCAGTCTCTCACACCTAAAACCCTGACATTATCTTTGATTCTTCATGTTTGTTACCTCTTATCTCTCATCAATTACCAAGTCCTTATCCCTCCTCCTAAACCCTGCTATAACCAAACTAGTTCAAATCCTCATCACAAACTGCACTATAAAACTGCTTCCTCTACCTGGTCTTCCCATCTCCACTGCCTGCCCATTTCTGCCCAGTCTTCACACTGTTCCCATATCTAGCCATGTCATTCTGTTCTAATATCTTCAATGGTTTCCTATTGCTTTCATATATCTCTGTCTGGCTTCAAGACAGTAGACAATATGACATCACCATACCTTTCCAGACTGACTTACTTCTCCACCCACACATCCTGTGCTGCTGCTAAACCACTTGTAATCCCCTCAAAACATACTTTCCCTCCCACCACCCTTTTACATAATGGTGAGAAGGTTCTTCTCAGTCTTCTGTTGTTGAATTCCTACCCATCCTTCAAAATTAAAAATGTCCCTTTCTTCAGGAAGATCTTCACTGATCCCAAGTCAGTTATGACTTTTCACATCTCAGATCTCAGTACTTCTGTATCTCTCTAATGCACTTATCATGTAATACTTTGTATTAGTGTTATCTGTATGTCTATCACATGGCCTTACTAGACTGTTAGCTCTTCTATAAGGGAATGTCTTGTCTTACTTAAACTTTGTATTTCCTATAGTACTTGGCTCAAAGCTCTGAACACAGCAGGCATTTTATGCTCATCATGGTAATTACTTGTTAATTGCTTTTAATTTATTCCTCCCTCTCTTTATTCTTGTGTCCCTAACTTTACAGATATTTCTTATCACCAAAAGTTGAGGTAAACTCTAAATCAATAACGATGTTATCTTACTGCTGACTCACTTGACCTAAGATCCTCATCTAAGAATTTCGGCATATTTTCTTGGTTTCCCTTTTGTTACAGTCATCTTAAATTTTGTTTCTGTCTTCCAGAGTATCAGAAATCCTATATAATTTACTACCAACTATGAATTTAAATTTTATTTTCTCTTACAAATAAATACATCCACTCAGATACCTTTTGATGACATCTGAAATCTGCTCCAGATCGGTTGTGGATTGTGTTTGCTTATCTTCTTCACATCCTTCTACAGGGGACATGCAAGAAGGCTTCTGAGGAATCACTGGACTTAAGATTTCCTTTGGAGAAGGAGCTTCTTTCTCAAATGCTTCAACAGGGGGTAGTACTCCACAGCTTATGATCTAGAAATCACACCTATAATCATCAACTAATGCACAGCCATGATGTCAAGGGTCTAAAACTTCCCTAAGTCCCTCTATAACCAATACTTTTATGCCAAATCTTTATCCCAGATAGAAAACAATGCTGAAGTTGTAAATTCTTCCTAGCTACACCTTTTTATGTTAAGAATGCTTCTATTCCTTAGGCTACCTCCTTAAAACCCAATCATCTAACAGAGAAGATATATTAGAAAGCACTCATTAACAAAACACATTAAGGATAATGGAAACTTCAATTAATGGAACAAGAACCTTCAAATAAAGGGAATTTTTTTTAAACACCAAGGAATCAACTGATGAGTGTCAGTTGAAAAATAAATCCTCAGAAATATCCTATAATCAGTACATTCTAATTCTAATTTCCTATACCTCCTATATCTAAATACTATAGAATGATAATTCACAGATCAAGTGATGACCTTGAGGCATGATAAAATTCTGAATCGGGAAATATTTAGTCTTTCAGACACTGTCTTAGATCAACTTTATCAGCTCACGGATGAGACAACTAGGATCCAGAAAGAAAGAGACTTGTTCAAGGTAATTTATAGCATTATTTCAGCTATAGAATGGTATCCAATGGCCATATTATGGAACTTCACAATGAATTTAGTACCTAACAAATAATGTTCCCCCTTCTAGAACCATCACCACATTCAAGGATTTCAAATTTCACTGGGTGCAAGATAGTGTTCATAATACAAATTTGCTAATAACTTTCACTGACAAAATATCTAAGAATACTTTTAACAAAGAAAAAAGCATAAAACTTACATCTGGGAGGGGAAGAGAACTGAATTCACCATCAGTTTGCTGCAAACCTGCCTCTACTTTTCCAGTGACACTTAGTTCTTTGGGTGCCTTTTCCCCTGCACTAATTTCGTCTCTTCCAATTTCACCTCTTCCAGCTGCTTTTCCTATGTTAGGTCTTGGCTTCTGAAATCGTGTTCTCATTACTGGTCCTCGCTTGAGTGTACTTGATTTAATGCCATCTTGCAGACTTTCAAAAACAATGCAAAATCACAAACAAGTTCTTTAGTCTTTTAGTGAAAGCTATAGCAGTTGAGGACTTGTGCTAGAATGTACAGAAACCTCAGAAAGGAAAGGAAAAGAAATATTTTATCTCACAAGAAAACAGTAAACACCAAAAACTCTAGTTCTTGTCTTTCAAATGCTTGTGGGAAAGGCTGAAGTAGAATTTTCATCACTGTTCTACAGTCTTATACTCTACAAGGTATAAGGAAGAAACCTTATTAAAACGATAATTTAACAAAACTAGTCATACAAAGGATAACAAATTAAGAAATGTTAAAAAAAATGCCTTCAAACCTCCAAAAACTTAAAATAGTAGGTTTCCAAGTTTGCTCATGAGTGAGAATAAGAAATTTCCTATGTCTTCCCTATAACAGACCATAGCTGTGGTAAAAAAAAAAAAAAAAGTTTAATCATTCAGTCCTTCCAGCTAAGCTTTGGAAAAATTATCATGTATAAACATAAAATTTTCAATTACAAACCAGTCAATTACAAGCATTTATTAAGCATATACTATGTAGAAAGACCCTGGGAGTACAAAGACAAAACTGATTCAGTTCCTGCGATGTACTTACCTCTGATTTTCCTTAACAGTCTCAGGCTCAACTGTTTTTGACTTCTGAGAAATTACATCTTCTTTTTCACTCTTTGAACTACTGTTCCCAACACCTAACTTGCTGAATGACTGATCTTTTGTCTGCACTTGAGCCTTAAGAATAAAAAAAGGCAAACATCTTATACTTTTCACAATTTGACTGTTACTCTAAGAAATGCACGTGTTATTTCAATAATTCAAAAGTTTTATTGGTGTGGGTAATTCCTCTATTAATGATGCCTCCATACAATAGTAAGCTTCATGAGTTTCTCTGAACAAAAACTCTATTGTCTGAAAATGAGACTTTCTGATGAGTATTTCTGAATTTAGCTAGGCTGAGGTTCATGTGCAAAGCAAAACATGTAACTAGGTTTGTAACAGAAGCCTTCTAATGTGAAAAGAATCTACTGGGATAGCCTGTGAGAACAGATCAACTCCATATCACAAAAAGGCCTCAGGACTTTCAGTGGAGGAAGAAAAAATACCCAATGGGGAAAAGAACTTTATTTGAAAATCCAGGCTACTGTAGCTTTGCAATTACAAAGTATCATTGCAATACTCCAAATGGTAGCCTGAAAACAAAAATATTTAAATCTGTTTATAAGGAAGCTGTATTGGTGCCTTTCATTTATTACTTTAAATATACTCATATGACTGGTTTTAATAAAAAGGAATTCAACAAAACACAATTACAACGTCTATTAAGAACAATTATATTTCAGTGGTTAATAAATGGAAAGATGTGTTCCTTAACTTTGATAGGATAGTACTAACAATTGACCACTGTATTTAACCAGAGTTTTGTTGACTGACTGCTATAATGAGATCAACAAAAATAAAGATATGACATTTGTACACAGATCTCACAATTATCATTTCAAAGTCTGATGCCAGACTTTTGGTGTCAATCAATGGCACTTACTGAATGCCCACTGTATGGAAAAAGAATAACAAATGCTAAGACCAAGATAAAAAGATTAAATCATATCAAGAGTAAAGAATCTATCAGGGACCATAAGAGAAAAGTTAATTTGACGATACATAAAGGAAATATAATTCAATTTTAAAAACTTGATTTCTACTATGTTTTTAAAATAGCAGGGAATATAAAATTTTAGACCACAAACATTATTTATAGAACACCGTCAATCTTATCTACTGACCAACTTAGGAATGCCTCGGACAGCCACACTGACCTGTCCCCTAAGTGCTCCAGCTGTCATGGAAGGCATCTATACTGAAAGCTGAACCAAATCTACACAATCAGTACTCAGGATATTCCAAAAGTCTTAGCACAATTTTAAGCTTTAATAACTTTTCTTGCTGGTTACCAGTCACCTGATGTCCATCAGCCTTTCTGTTGTGTGGTCACATCAAAACTGTCATCCTATGCATTAAAACCTCATTTCTCTGTGATGTTAATTAAGGTTAGCATTACAAATGCAATGCTTTCACTCACCAAGCAGCAGCTGATAAAAGCTTTTATAAAATTTAAAAAGTGACTAACACAAAACTTGTCATTTTGAATTTTAGTCACAAACATAAGTATTTTAAAATTTTAAACTATTAACCTTTCAAATGTCATTTTTTGTAAGTCTGGAGCACTAACTGAAGTTATTACATCTTAAAGCTGCACTACACTATAAAATAGCTAGTTTCAACTTTATTGAAAGGTTTTACTATTTAATATAAATCTAAAATTAGATTCCGAAGTCATCATAATGAACTTCACAGACATAACAGGCTGATAGAGATTATTTTATACATGTTATTTAGTACAGAAAAATGACAATTATACTAAAGAAAAAAATTTATCACATATTTGAAAAAGGAAAAGTATTTACCTTTTTAAATAATACTTTACTTGGGTCAAGATTAAAAATTACTTTTCTCCTAAGCAAACAACTACTCCTGAGGCAGGGTTGGTAAAAAGGAATGGTCAACTGGAAAGTAAAACTTATTTAAATAAGAGGTTATGGGAGATGTCACTGGAGATCTTTCTGGAATTAAAGATTGGCTACAGACTACGCATAAAGAAGGCCTCTTCAAAATTCAGGTAAATTAGGATTCTCTTTTTTCTATACTTGGGAAATCTGTTCTGCCAACCACAGGATTTTGGCTTGTTTATATCATTAGATTAACAAACTATTACATCTGATCTTGCATAAAAGGGTTTTTTTTTAAATTAAAAAGAAACAAATACTTACACCTCTAGTGACACTGGGCTCATTTTCCTCCTCTTCCTTAGTTCCAGTTTTGTCTTCTGCTGCTAATACTTCTTTCTGGCCAGCTGCTCGACCTACATGTGGCTTTGGTCTCTGCATTCGACCTCTCATTAACCTCGCTGGTCTGAAAATACTTGCCTTATTAGTTTCTTGTAAACCATGTTTTTCACTGGAAAAAAAACAAAAGACATGATAAAATAGGGATGTCTTCTCCCTAACACATGATGTGTTATTCAGTGTGTTTTATAACACATGAATAAGATAATTTGGAATATAACTCATTTTGTGAAACATTTTCTTAAAAATTCTTTGTAAAATGTATTAAATGTTTCATTATATCAACTGTAAAGCTAGAAATGTGTACACAAACTGATACTTGTCACCTTTTAAGTATTTCATTCAAATTCTATAAAAAACAAAAATAGAGGGAAAGAGGAAAGGGAGAAAGACAAAGAAGGACAGGAATTGGGGGAAAAGAATGTATTGGGGAGGAAAGTATTTTAGTTGTCTAAAATATGTTATGAATGAACTAAACAGTCTCCAAGAACAAAAGCAGTTAAAAGTTTCTCTGATGAAAGCCTCGTTTCTCAAATAAATAGAAAACTAATTCAAATTTATAAGAACACAAGTCATTCCTCAAATGATAAATGATCAAAGGATATGAACTGGCAGCTTTCAGATGAAGAAATCATAGCTATCTAGTCATATGAAAAACGGTTCTAAATCACTACTAATTAGAGAAATGCAAATTAAAACCCTGAGGTATAACCTCACACCTATCAAATTGACTAATATGACAGAATAGAACAATGCTGGATGTTGGGTATGTGAGAAAACTGGGACAATAATGCACTGTAGGTGTAGGAGTTGTGAACTAAACCAACTTACCCAACCATGTGGAGACCATTTGAAACTTAGCCCAGAGGGCTAAGCCCTTGGACCTAAGCAATATCTCATAAAGACAAAAAATAAAAGGAAACGAAAAGGATCTACATGTACAAACATATTCCTAACAACTCTTTTTGTAGTGTCAAAGAACTGGAAACTGACAAGAAGCCCACCAACTGGGGAAATGGCTGAACAAGATGTGGTACATGATTGTGATGGAATACTACTGTGCTATAAGAAATAATGGGCAGGATAGTTTCAGAAAAAACTGGAAAGACATGAACTGATGCAAACTGAAGTGAGCAGACAGTGTACACAGTGACAGCAATACTGTTCTACAATCAACTGTGAACGACTTTTTAAACTATTCTCAGCAATGCAATGACCCAAGACAAGTCCAAAAGACACAGGATGGAAAATGCTATTAATCTCCAGAGAGAGAATTGATAAAGTCTAAATGCAGATCAAAACACACTTTTTTTAAAATTTATTTTTCTTGGGGTTATTTTCTGGTCTATTTTCTTTCACAACATGACTAATATGAAAATATGTTTTGCATGACTGCAGAATATATAATCAAAGCAAATTGTTTGCCTTCAATAAGGGGGCAAGGGAAGGAAAGAGGGAGAGAATTTGGAACTAGGTATGTTTAAAAAAGAATGTTAAAAATTGTTTTTACATGTAATTGGAAAAAAGCAAGTTTTTGTTTTTAAATCAACTGATATTTTGTTTACACAGTGAATTTTTATATATCTTATTGGATCTAATAAGCACATATAAGTGTGATATCATTGTTTCATGGGTCCTGATCATCTGATACTCAAAATGTAGTGACATAGAGAGAGGCACCTGGTGGCACAGAGGATAAAGTGTTCAGAACTGAAGTCAGGAAGACTTAAGTTTCAATTATGCTTCAGAGACCTGCTAGTTATGTGACCCTGGGCAAGTCATTTAACCTGCTTCCCTCAATTTCCTCAACTTATAAATATGGACAATAACAGCATCTACCTCAGAAGGTCACTGTGTGAGAAATTATAAAGCACTTAGCACAATGTCTGACACACAGCAGGCACTACATAAATGCTTACTCCCCACTCAACTGCAGATCTACTACTTGGTTCCCTGTGACGCATGTGACACCACTTTTTCTCATGACAGGAACATAAATTTAGAGTTGGAAGGGACCTGAAAGTCACCTAGACCAACCCTTCATTTTACAGATGAGGGAGCCCAGAAATATGGAGTGAGCTGCCAGGTCACATGGGTGATAAGTAACAAATCCGGGGTTAGGAAACAACACACTCTACTGGTGATGACTGGAAAAAATGATACCAGAGAGAGATGCCTTTTTGTCTCTTTTTTTAAAAGTAAATGTTTCTTTCTAAAACCTCCCTGCTGCTGTTCTTGTGGAGCTCTGGAATGGTCCATCCATGCTAGAGAACAATTTGGAACTATGCACAAAGAACTATAAAACCATGCATACCCTTTGACCCAGCAACAGTACTGCTAGGCCTAGACTCCAAAGAGATCAAAGAAAAGAGAATAGGACCTCCATGTACAAAAATATTTACAGCAGCTTTTTTAGTGGTGGCAAAGAACTGGAAGCTGAGGAGATGCCCATCAGTTGAGGAATGGCTAAGTTATGTATGATATATGACTGTGATGGAATACTACTGTGTGCTCTAAGAAATAATAAGCAGCATTTCTAAAATACAGAGAGAAATGAGTCAAATTTACAAGAATACAAGTCATTCCCCAATTGACAAATGGTAAAAAAGACATAAACAAGCACTTTTCAGAGAAAGAAATTAAAGCTATCTACAGGCACATAAACAATGCTCTAAATCACTATTGATCAGAGAGATGCAAGTCAAAAAGGTCTGAAATACCACAACACACCTATCGGATTAGCTAACATGACAAAATAGGAAGATGACACATGTTGGAGAACATGTGGGAAAGCTGGAACACTAATTAATCATTGGTAAAATTGTGAGCTGATCCAACCATTTTGGAGAGCAATTTGGAACTATATCCAAAGGGATATAAAAATGTACATGCTCTCTGACCCAGCCATATTGCTTCTAGGGCTGTAACCCAAACAGATGATAAAGATGGGAAGAGGATCCACATGTGCAAAAATACTTATAGCAGCTCTTTTTGTGGTGGCCAAGAACTGGAAATCAAATGGATGCCCATCAACTGGGAAATGGCTGAACAAGTTGTGGTATATGAATATAATGGAATTCCATCGTGCTATAGGAAATGATGAGCCGGGGGGTGCCAAGATGGCAGAGTAGAAAGATTCACATTTGCTAGCTCCGAACCCACAGCCTATGGATTTCCTCTAAAAAGAACTCCTGACAAATTCGGGAACAGTGGAAGCCACGCAGCAACACAGAGAAGGAGATTTCCGTTGCAGAGAGCCCTGAAAAACCAACCCAAAAGGTCCATCGAGCCCCGGACGGGAGCGGAGTCCTCCCCCTGCCCCAGCCATGCGGCACTGAGAGGAGCGAGCAGATCCAAGCAGGCTTCAGGGACCGGAATCTCCCTCCACCCACAGACGCACAGGTCAGTGAGAGAGACTGAGGCTGAGAGGGGAGAGGACTATTTCCGGGACTCAGACCCCTCGGGAGGCAGCGGCAGACCAGCGGCAGAGGCAGCAGGCAGCCAGAGGCTCCCAGAGCAGGCAGGAGCTTGGCAGCAACTCCAATACGGAAGGTCTCTGCATAAACCCCCTGAGGGAACTGGGCCTAGGAGGCGGCCCTGCCCCAACCTGGGCACCAGCAGATAAGCTCCGATTGAATAGCAGCCAGGTCTGCCGCCAAAAGCCCTGAGGCTGGGGAGCAGCGGACTCTCAGAAGTCAAGTAACTGGCTGGGAGCATTTGAATCTCAGACCCCAAGCACTAGCTGGGCTGACCTAGGCCAGGGATGGAGAGGACTCTCAGAAGTCAAGTAACTGGCTGGGAAAATGCCCAGAAAAGGGAAAAAAACTAAGACCACAGAAGGTTATTTTCTTGAGAAGATGATTCCACCATTCCTCTCTGACGACGAGGAGATCTGCTTACCATCAGGTAAAGACATAGGAGTCAAAGCCTCTGTATCTCAAATATCTGAAATAGGTATCCTATGGGCTCAGGCCATGGAGGAGCTCAAAAAGGATTTTGAAAATCAAGTTAGACAGGTGGAGGAAAAACTGGGAAAAGAAACGAGAGAGATGCAAGAAAAGCACGAAAAACAGGTCAATACCTTAATAAAGGAGACCCAAAAAAATG
>CM053769.1:692553385-692620432 GCA_028658325.1 Potorous gilbertii | reverse complement strand
GAGGGCAGATTGGTGATAGGGGTAATTAGAATGTCCAGTGTATTGGGGAGTGGGGAGGGGACAAATGGGGAGAAAATTTTGGAACCCAAAATCTTGTGAAAATGAATGTAAAAAGTTAAATAAATTTATTTAAAAAAAAAAAAAAGAAATGATGAGCCGGTAGATGTCAGGAAAACCTGGAAAGGCTTACATGAACTGATGCTGAATGAAGTGAGCAGAACCAGGAGAACGCCATACACAGTAACAGTCACAGTGTGCGAGGGCTGATTGTGATAAACCTAGTCCTTCTCAGCAACACAAGGACCTACAACATTCCCAAGGACTCATGATGCACAACACCATCCACACCCAGAAAAAGAACCACGGAGTCCAAGCACAGAAGGGAGCAGACTGTTTTCTTTTTGGTTGTTTCATTGTGTTTTGATGTGTTTTGTTTTACTCATGGTATCTCCAATTCATTATACATCTTCTAAGCAACATGACTGGTGTGTAAACATATTTAATAGGAATATATGAGTAGAGACCATCTAAGATTGTATGCTGTCTGGGGAAGGGAGGTGGAGAAAATTTAAAACTTATGGAAGTGAATATTGAACACTGAAAACAAATGAATTAGTAAATTTTGTGGGGGAAGTATAGCCAACTCCCCTACAAAAGTAACGAGCAGGAGAGTTTCAGAAAAACCTGGGAAGTCAGGACAACATTGTGCACAGTAACAGAAATACTGCAATGATGATCATCTGGAAAAGACCCAGCTACTCTGACCAATATAGTAATCCAAGACAATTCCAAAAGAACCATGACGGAAAAGGAAAAGAAAAATGAAAAAAAGAAAGGCGCTTCATAACTTAAACATCTACACTTTAAATGGACCTTAAATACAACCAGTAGAAACAAAAAAATCAGAAACTGGAATAAGATATGCATTTTCAGACAAGGACAATGTGGTGATTTGTTTTTCTTGACAATGCATATTTACTACAAGGGTTTTGTTTTTCTTTTTTACTTTTAAATTACGGGAAGGAAAGAAAAGAAATACAATTTAGTTGAAAAACAAAATTAAATGAAAAAATCTGAAGTCATAATCATCCTCCATGAATACTGCCACCATTCCTAAATGCTATTTTAAAAATTGTTTTTATTGATACTTACTGAGATTCAGTGTCAGGTGCGTGACTCCCTGTTTCTGGGACTCCCTTTGCATTAATATCAGGAGGGTTGCATTCAACTTTTTCAATGAGATTCTGGAAAATTGTAAAATGTTAACATATTTATACATAATAGTCATAGCAAAATAAGTTTTTGAAATTTAATTTAGTGGCTGAATTGAAAGAACAGAAGAAAACCCCCTAAGTCCAAATATAACATATAAAAAAATCTGACTGTAATATAATGTAGGGTGATAGCAACCATTTTAAACAAATACACCAGAACACAGACATCCCAATGAAACTGTTCTTCTAAGGTGTCACAAAAGGACTGTTCAATCAGTATTTACTAGGCACTTACTGTATTTCTAGGCACTGTGTTAGATGCTAAGGACACAAATTCGAGAATGGAATAAGCCCTACTCTCAAAGAGTACACTCTAAGAAGGAAAGCATAAGTACATCTTTAAGTAGATGACAAATAAATATAAACAGGATACAAGATAACTAAATATAAAGTATTCAGAGATAAGGCATTGACAGCTGGAGAAATCACGAGGTTATATGGAGAAGGTGATGTTTGAGCTGAATACTGAAGTGAGGTGATGTTTGAGCTGAGTACTGAAGTGAGGTGATGTTTGAGCTGAGTACTGAAGTGAGGTGATGTTTGAGCTGAGTACTGAAGTGAGGTGATGTTTGAGCTGAGTACTGAAGTGAGGTGATGTTTGAGCTGAGTACTGAAGTGAAGGCAGTCTATGAGGTGAAGGTGAGAAGGCAGTGCATGCCAGGCAGAACGGGGGGTGGGCCAAAGGTAGAAAAGGAAGAGAAAGGAGATTTGGCTAGCCTGCAGGATGTAAGGAAGAGGAATAATTTAGAATGAGGCTGGAAAAACAGATTGAGGTAAGATTTTAAAGGACTTTAAAAGCCAGGGAACCCTGAAGTTTAATGACACATGGCCCCATCTGTGCCTAAGAAAGTCATTTTGGCAGCTACATGAAAGATCAACTGAGGAAAAGGCGAACCTAAAGGGACCAATTACTTCTGTGAGAAGAAAGAATGGACTGGGTGTGAGAGATTTAGTGGAGGAAGAAGTAGTAAAAGATTAGATGTTTTGGGTGAGGAAAAGGGAAAATAACCCCAAAACTATAAAGGTAGAAGATTGGAAGAATGGTGGTGCCTTTGATAGAAGTAGAGAAATCTGGAAGAGGGGTGAAGGGAGGAAATGATAAACTTTGCTTTGGACACTGAGTTCAAGATGCCTCTAGGATATCAAGGTTAAAATATCAAATAAGTAAAGGATTGAAGTCAAGGGAGAAGCTAAGATTGAATATATAGATTTAAGAATCAAATTCGTGGATATGATCATTAAATCCGAGGAGTTCCCCAAAAGGGGATAAAAGGAAAGGCAGGTACAGAACAGGGTTTTAGGGGAACATACAGTTTTAGCGAGTGTCACAACAAAGATCAATCTAAAAAGAAGAGAGGAGAATGAAGTTTCACAAAAATCAAGAGGGGAAAAAATATCCAGGGGCAGAGAGTAGTGAACAGGGTCAAATACATTAGAGAGGTGAACAAGGAAAAAGGGCTATGAAGAGACAGAACAAGCAACAAAGAGATCATTGTAACAATGAAGACAGCATTTCAGTTGGGCGATGACATCAGGGGACTTCAATAAAAAGCTGAAAAAGACTGAATCTCCAATTAATAAATGGCAAAAGTACGTGAACAGAAAGTTTTGTTTTCAGAGGAAGAAACCTTTTTTTTCCCAATGGGAATAGAGGGAGAGCAGTGGCAAAAGGACATAAATGTTTGTCAACTAAAAAAAAAAAAGGATTGAGAAGATAAAGGGAAAGGAAATGATGGTAAGGGGTATATACAATTTCTTCAAGAAAAAAATGAGAAGCTATAGGGCGTACCTTGGTTTTTTAACTTTTAAAGAACTGGATGCACTTAAAAGTCATGGAGAAAGAATCAGTAAAGAGGGAGATGGTGAAGATAGGAGAGAGAATGATAGTGGCAGCGACTTGCCAGAGAATTTGGGAAGGGATGGGATCATGGGCACATGCAGAAGGGTTGGCCTTGGCAGGGACTTTATTATCAGAGAGTGGAGAAAAAGAGAGAGGAGGAGATGATATCAAAGGGTTTTGAGATGAGAGAAAGACAAAGAGCCCACATGACCTCAATTTTCTTAAAAAAGTGAGTATGAAGGTCCTTACTCTGCAAGAGCAGGGGAAAGTATGGGAAGCTTGAGGGGAAGCGTGAGGAGAGAAAAGAAGGTTTGGAATAGTTTGCGGGAAGGAGAGCTGGGTAAGGGAAATTAACAGAGGAGCAATAAAAAGACTGCACAGCTACAATGAGGGCCACCTCAAGGCTGAAGAACATACATCTGTGATGGACCCAGTCAAAACAGTTGTTTCTATAGCTTCACTCAGCCGCAAGTGAGAAGAGGAAGAAAGGGAGCATAATCTATCGCTGAGAAAGGTGAAGGAGAGAGATCACTCTGTATCATACTAGAAAACAGAGTGCAACTGCAATGTTTATCTGTAGAGCTGAAGATGAGAAGGGAATAAAGGGAAGTCAGAGCACGCATAAAGACCTGACATGGTGGAGGGGCTGGGGTTTACAATGAAGACAAATAGGCTTAGAAGGAGTGATGCTTAAGAAGAGACAGAATTAACAAGAAATTACAAAACAAAACCAAAAGAATGAAAAAATGGAAGATAATGTGAAGTATCTCATTGGAAAAACAGCTGACCTGGAAAACAGATCCAGGAGAGACAATTTTAAAATTATGGGACTACCTGAAAGCCATGATCAAAAAAAAAGAGCCTAGACATCATCTTTCATGAAATTATCAAGGAAAGCTGCCCTGATATTCTAGAACCAGAGGGCAAAATAAGTACTGAAAGAATCCACTGATCACCACCTGAAAGAAATGCAAAAAGAGAAACTCCTAGGAACACTGTGGCCAAATTCCAGAGTTTCCAGGTGAAGGAGAAAATATTGCAAGCAGCTAGAAAGAAACAATCCAAGTACTGCGGAAATACAATCAGGATAACACAAGATCTAGCAGCTTCTACATTAAGGGATCAAAGGGCATGGAATAGGATATTCCAGAAGTCAAAGGAACTAGGACTAAAACCAAGAATCAGCTACCCAGCAAAACTGAGTATAACAGGGGAAAAACTGGTCTTTCAATGAAATAGAGAACTTTCAAGCATTCTTGACGAAAAGACCAGAGCTGAAAAGAAAATCAAATACAAGAATCAAGAGAAGCATGAAAAGGTAAATAGGAAAGAGAAATCATAAGTGACTTACTAAAGTTGAACTGTTTACATTCCTACCTGGAAAGACAGTATTTGTAACTTGAAATTTTTTTCAGTATCTGGATAGTTGGTGGGATTATACACATACACACACAGAGACAGAGAGATAAAGAGACAGAGAGTGACAGAGAGCACAGGGTGAATTGAATAGGATGGGATCATATCTTAAAAAAACTAAATTAAGGGGTGAGAGAGAAATATACTAGGAGGAGAAAGGGAGAAATGGAATGGGGCAGGTTATCTCTCATAAAAGAGGCAAATAAAAGACTTCAGTGGAGGGAAAAAGAGGGGAGGTGAGAGAAAAACATGAAGCTTACTCTCATCACATTCGACTAAAGGAAGGAATAAAATGCATACTCATTTTGGTATGAAAACCTATCTTACAATACAGGAAAGTGGGGAAGAAGGGGATCAGCAGGGTGGGGGGGAGTATGGAAGGGAAGGCAATGGGAAGAGGGAGCAATTTGAAGTCAACACTCTTGGGGAGGAACAAGATCAAAAGAGAGAAGAGAAGCAATGCGGGGCAGGATAGGATGGAGGGAAATAGAGTTAGTCTTACACAACACAACTGTTATGGAAGTCATTTGCAAAACTACACAGATATGGCCTATATTGAATTGCCTGCCTTCCCCAAAGGGAATGGGTGGGGAGGGAGGGATGGGGAGAAGTTGGAACTCAAAGTATTAGCAACAACTGTTGAATATTTTTCTTGCAACTAGGAAACAGAAATACAGATAATGGGGTATAGAAAGTTATCTTGCCCTACAGGACAAAAGAGAAGATGGGGATAGGGAAGGGAGGGATGTTAGAAGAGAGGGCATATTGGTAATAGAGGCAATTAGAATGCTCAGCATTTTGGAGTGGTGGGAGGGGAGAAATGGGGAGAAAATTTGGAACCTAAAATTCTGTGGAAATGAATGTTGAAAAGTTAAATAAATAAATTTAAAAAAAAAAAAAGGAAGAGACAGAATTATAAAAGCTTATGATGAGAAAGAGGAATGTCAAAGCTTTGACCAAGGATGACATCCAAATTGTGACCATCCTTCTTCATGATGGAGGTGGTAGGGAGGTCATACGAAATGGGAAAACTGAGGAATCAAGAGGTTAGGAAGTTTGAGGCAGCATCAGTATGAATGGTGAAGTCCTTAGTACAGGTTATGAAGTTCTAATGGCTTTAAACTGCACTAAGACTTTAGGGATCTGTGCAAGGTCAAGAAGTGGAGGGCAGAAGAAGACAGTTGAAGAGGAGAGGAAGATAGTGGTCCAAATGCTGAACTCCTTGAGAAAGGCACAAGAATGTCCTGATGGTCAGTACCAAACAGCCACCATGATTATGCAGGGCAAAAGAATGATTCAGTGATCTTGATTTCAAAGAAGAGGCTGCTGAGTGATGGTGATAAAGGTAAAGTCTCAAAGTGTCAGTGGGGAAGCATGCACACACACACACAAAATGTTGGAGGGTGCTAGGTATGAAGGAAAGTCTAGCCAATGCTAGAGACAAAAGACAGGGATCTAGGGATTGGTTGGGGAAGACAGATTTTGGTGAGAATCAAAAAACAGAAGTATAGAAAGAGAAGTCCAGAATACAGGGAAACTTGAGTATGGAAGAGGAAATTCAGAGGACATGGGTGGGGGAGAAATGAAGAAGATGAGGAGATGAGAGGATAAGTAGGCACTGGCAGTGCAGGCTGCTCTGAGGCAGTGTTTAGGTAACAGAGGGATATGAAAATTGGAAAGCTTAATGAAAAGCAGCAGATGGAAGATGATTTAATACTTATAGTCTCAAAGAGGGTGGTATTTTCTGGAAATGAAACAGGGATATTGGGCCTTAAGAGCTCTGTGTGATCCTCCAGGCTTGGTAATGATGATATCATTGCTCAAAAACATTCTTGGAAATACATTTTCAAAAAAGCTTTCAGAAAAAATTCACAAGCTATGTAACAAATACTATATTTCCTTTAAGAGTAGCACATCTATATTCACTTGAAATGTCTAATCCCATCATAATTCATTTTTACACAAAAACATTATTATTTAAGTTTATCAGACTTCAGTCAAATTTATTTTGCAATATTTCCAAAACTCCTATCTATCCTCACAGGACAAACACTTGCTAACATTATAGATATTGGGAGTTTCAAAAATTACTTCAGTAATGGCAATATCATTGGAATACTATAGTGATTCATTCGGAAAACTTTATCATTTGGATTTATAAATTCTATCATGGTGGTTTAAAAATACACAGTATTACCCCATAGTCACACTTCATGCATTTTAATCAACCATTTGGAAAAAAAATTTATACTTTATTTTCAACTTAGTTTCTCTCTATTCCATACCTTTTCAACATTTCCTGGAAGTTCTGGAAATGAATTTTTGCTCTCTACCTCAATTTTATTTTCAGTAGGTTCTGCTTTCTTTTCAAATGGTCCTAGCAAGTTGGGTTTAGGCCTGAGAGGACGCCCTCTCACTTTGGGTTTGCTAGTATCGGTTTTTTCAGCTTCCCTAACAAAAAAAAAAATAGCATAATGTTTACACTATGTTCAGACTAGAGAGTTTGAATATGGTCAAAGACATGTAATTACAGAAAATAATGCTAAAAACAAGGTTATTATAAAAGAGATAGCCTACTGAAATATGGTCTTGTTTTAAAGATGCACAAGAAATGAGTACCTGACCTGATCCTTGCTAGCTGTTTGACTTAGGACAGATCACCTGACATCTTTGAACCTCTGTCCTCTAATTGGTACAAAATAGATAATGATACTCAAATTACCTCAAAAGTGTTATTGTGAGAAAAGCATTTGGTAGCTAGTGATAGTTTAAAAAAAGGAAATAAAAAGGAAAAGAGGATGAAATAAAAGGTGATTGAAACACCTTAAAAAATGCACAGAAGGAAATAAAAGGTCAGAGAGAAACCCAATGAGCAGGACAGCCATGACAGTAACACGTTGAATTTATGACATACTTTTTTTTAAAAAGGCATAGGTATTTGCGGTTTCACATATAATCCCTTTTTTCTGTTCTATTTTTTATATGGAAATGTTCTCTTTTTTTAATTCATCAAAATTAGAATGAAAAAAATAGCTCTAAAGACTTGTCAATGATTAAATTCATGAGTTTTTATAAACAGTACTCTATGAGGGCTGCTTTAATCAATGATTCATAGCTTCTACTTTTTAATTAACTGAATGAATAACTAAGTAACTGTAAGTCCCTACTGATATCAGGTTATCCATATCTCTTTACACATCAAGTGTATCCATATCTCCTTACATCAAGTGTCAAATCCTCTTTGGTTAAATCCATGCAGTACAACAGATGGGTCTAACCATCCATGTGCAAAAAAAAAAAATTTAATGCATCAAAAATAGAAAAGAAATGCATCAAATTAATACAAACATACAGAAAACAACAACACAGGTACTGCTTGACCAAGAGTAGAGTGCAGAAGAGAATGAATCACATTCAGGAATCTGTAAAGGGTTTTCAAGGGTGTCAAACTGTGGGCTCCCACAAAGGCCCTGCTCTTTCCTTCCATTGTTTCCCCAGTGATGTTACATAGCTACAAAAATGGAACACCACAAATCCCTAAAATGGCAAATGGAAAGGTGCATTTTAGACATAACTAACTTATGCCATGTATCTCACCAACAACACCTTGAAGAAATGGCATAAAAATTCCACTCATTCATGTGAGTGGAAAAGGATGTAGGCTGCTCATCTAGTAAGAAAGAAAACTGATTGACCAAATAGTACAATGGCATAACTGGGATATTAAAAAAGAGGAAGGTCTCAAGTATGTTGCCTAGAGAAACAATGTAGCACTAATGAAAAAACAGAAAAAGATGAAAAGATCACAATATACACTGATAGAAAGATTGACCACATGGATGATATCCTCAGTCCTATGAAACCCATGAAAAAGTAAAAGTGAAAACTCTGACACTTAAGACTTAATTTCTTATAGAGGCATTGTCATAATTAGTAACTTAGTAGGAATCATACATCTCTTCTATACTATCTAAAGATAAAAAGTTAATGGCAGAATGCCATGCTATTAACACTCACTTCATGGCAAAAGAAAAGTGCACTGAACCTAACCCTTGGAAGTGTCATGCACATTCAACACACCACTTCTCTTCCTCCTACAATTTCATCTATAAAAGATACTTACAGGAGTTTAATATTAGTATCACTAATTTTTCCTCCTACGATGCTGTCAACTTGAACAATCTGAGTCAATTCTTTACTTTTGGCTTTTGAAGGAGATAAATCAAAAGCCTCTGGTTCAGAGGACTCAACTGCTATTATTGAGGTGGCAGCATCACCTTGATTACTGAAGAAGAAAAGCACGGCCAAAGAGATGTGACAGTGTTACACTTTAGCATATCCAGAGGTCTCTACAGCAAGGTAATTCTAAGAAATATACAGTTCACACTTGAGAAGATGATCTCACACATTACTTAAGAAATTCAATCTGATATTGTGTTGTTCCTATGGCTCCTTTGTATAGCATTTTCACTGAACAACATTGAAAGTTGTTTCTAATTAATTCAATTTGTAACAGTATTTCCTAACATTAACATTCTTTTAAAAATATTGGATAACAATGTCTATCACAATCAAAAATTTACATAGGCTTTACAAACAATTGGAAAGGAAGAAAATTAAATTACCTATTAAGATTGGACAAACTTAAGTTATTAAAGACAACCTATATATTATTTGCTTGAATGGAAAGTGTACCTGAAAATCATTTGCAAAGAAAAACTTAGTTTATCTAAGTATATTCTGAAAAAAATCCATCTGCAGAGCAAGCAGCTATTATAAGTTAACATAAGTAAGCTCTGCTCAAGAGAGACCCCAGGAGGTAGCAAAATGTAAAACTATTACCTACACGAGACTGATGTATATATACAAAGTATATACAAAGTATTTGAAGTAATCCGTTCAAGGTTAAGTTGTTAGCATTATGTGTAGTGGGTGACCATAAAGTAATATGGCTGTTTTCCCGAGCCAAACAAACAAAATTCAATGTTTATCTAATTTATAATTTAAGAGATTCAAACCAAAAGGCTAAGAAAAAGAAATATACTGAGTTGGCCACTGGTGGGCATTAGCTGCAACATATATAAAAGAGTATTAAGTGATAGAAAATTCCAGGTGGTAGGTGCCGTCTCCTTCTAGGAGATACTTTTGGAGTAGTAGAGCTAACAATCACAGTTCTAAATTTACATTCCAAGTTCTAATTCCACTCACTGAAAACAAAATGCAATCAAATACTCCTGCTTTTCAAGTCAGGTGGCTGTGTGCTGAGATAATCAGATTTTGTTTTTACTATACACTTATTTTAAAATGATTTAAATAACAAACCATATCCATAAGCCTGGCATAATCCCAGAGAACTAGGAAGGCAGTGAACTTGTTGAAAAGCATTAAAATTACCTTGGTGAAGAGATGTTCTCAGTTTCATTCTCATCATTTTCACTTGGTGGTATGCAAATTATCTCATCTAGGTTTTCTAAATTGGAAACTTCCAAGTCTTTATTACATTCATCCCCATTTAATACAGTTACCAAAAGTTGACATTTCTCTATTAACAAACAATGACACAAAATGAATGTTATTTTCAAAATGCATGAAGAGAAAAATTTCTCAATTTTCTTTAACAGGGAATCCTCTTCTGATGGTGTCATCGAGAGTATAAAAATCTTTCTAAGCCTACAATTTGGAAAATACTCAATATTCAAAGATTGATTCAATAAATAAATTTTTTTTTATTATCACTGATTACATGTAAGCCACCGTACCAAGACTCCCTTAAAATCTAAAAGCAGATATTATACTGTAGTGGAAAAAGCATTAAGTTGTCTTATTATAAAACACAACTTCGAGTTACAGATCTGCTGTTTATTAGGTGTATGACCATCAGTACATCACTTAACATCTCTGCATTAGCTTCCTTATCTGTAAAATAAGGATGATTCTTGACTATCTACCTCAAAGGACTGGTAGGAGGCAATGTATATATATAATCAGGCCATGCATGTCAGCCACTTGGCAAACCAAAAACAGTAACACAACCGTAAGGTATTAGTGTTATTTACACGGCGGCAAACACTGACTGTGTGTGTCTTGACAGACCAACTATAGTTAAATCAGGGCCAAATTACTTGTGATTCTTCTGCTCTCTTCCCTTTAACTCCTCAGTCATCTTAAGCTATGAAATTTTAACTCACAAGGGTGGAAACAACATTTGCTCTACACCGAGTACTTTCACATGCCCATTTCAACCACACAGTAACTGATGGCCAAAAACATGTGAGTTTTAATAATTGGTTACTATGCTACCAATAAAAATCATCTCCTAATGCCATCTCCATTAAAACAAGTAACCTGGACACAGTACCCTGAATATAAATAAATCAATACTTAATAGGTGTTATTTCAGTGATTATTCAAAAGCAAAATATAATCAAAAAGTGCTGGTGCTCAATAAGTATTGCATAATCTTCAATTTTACTATAGATTTCTGCTAAAAAATGTCACTTACTCTTATTTGGCTTTTCTCCTTTAGAAGTATCTGAGGGGTCAGTGGCCTCTTTTGAAAGATTTTCTGCTTCTTGCTCATCAGTGTCATCCTTTTTCTTCCTTTTCCGTTTCTTTCTATTTACAACAGACTCTAATATAGTCTGTCCTGATGTATTCAAAGACTGGTCATTCTCTTTCTCGACAATCTCAGCATCCATTGCAGTTCCTTCCATGTCTGAAATTCTAGCATTCAGAGAATCATCGGGATCATCGTCCACTTCACCACTGGCAACTCTATTTACTACAAACAGAAATATCTGTAAATTTTTTATTTTCATTTTCAAATGGTAATTTTTTTCAGACAGGCTAACAGCCAACTTTAAAGGAAAAGACATAAAGGAAAAACAATGAAATGAACATAAATAAAAATGAACTAAAGAGTATAAAAAGTACAGAAAGGGGAAAGAGGATAAACAGAGAATTAAAAACCAGATCTTCTCTACATCAGTGAACACATTTTATACTCTGGAATTACATTCTGGAAACTTACTCCTGTTCTTAAGAGCAGTCTTGATATAAAACAAGTTGCAGGGAACCGAGGTTTCTTCCAGATACAGATCTATTATCCTATGAACTGAGAAAGCTCTAAAAGGAACTAAGTAAATCAGAATTAACAGAATTATTTTAGAATTTATTACTGTATATTTGATGTTCCTTCTTTACCATACGGCATAGGTGGCAAGTGAAAAATAGCTAAGAACTATATGCTGTGAAATGAAGCACGATGTTCTCAATACTACTACCGCAAAGAGAGACAATAAAGTGGAAGAAGCACCCAAGAAAACTTTGGCTTTAGCCCTAACTCCATCACTGACTAGCTGGTTTGACCTTGGCGAAGTCACCTCAGTTCATCAGCCTCAAATTCTTCAGGTGTAAAATGATTATTAAATAATTTTCTAGCTCTAAGATTCCATATAATTCCATTATTTCAGTAGTATATACTATGTAAGGAGGATTTAAAGAACACAGTTAAGAAAAATGTAAATATTTATGCTTATAGACCAAGAAGTTTATGTAGAAATAATTTTCTAACAAAAACCAAAACTGTCTTTTAGTAGTACTCAAATGCATTAATGGCATAAAACAGATCTTCTAAATTAAAAGAAAATTAGATTTCTGTTAAAAATAAATTAGAGTCAAATAATTAAAGATTGCTTTTACACTAGAAATCAGTACTGATGTATTATGATATGGTGCTAACTACATAAGCATACATAGATAACATATACCACCCATGATACTCCAGGTTTTTTAGAATGCATGTATAGAATGAATATATATGTGTGTACATACAATGTATATATGCATTGTGTATGTATATATGCACACATATGTGTATATGTATGTATGTATGTGTGTGTATGTATGTGTAACATTGATACAGTACTCCAAAAACTATTTAGGGAACAGCTCCCATACAGACCTGATAGAATCGAAGTAACTATGAAACTGAAAAAAAATCAATTACCCTTTAGTCGAATGCTCTGATGTTCTCAACTTACCAAATCACCTATAAACCTCAAGAATTACTGAGAATAAAGATGCAACCAAATCAATACTATTTCACACTCTCATTTATAATAAATACCATTTTGTTTTTTTCGAGGTCTAGAAGACTTCTTCTCTTTTGCATTTTGACTTTTAACAGTTTTCTGTTTTCTTTTCTCCTCTTCTGCAAGGACCTTCTCAAGCAAACGAGCAAAGAAATCGAAGTCAAAGGGGCGTTTCTCTTCTGTCCAAAATGAAATGTAAAAAAAGTTTCTGGTCATGATTTCCAAAATATCCTAAGACTTAGGATACATATATTATCTAATGACCTCAGAGCCAAAAAGTCTACCCAGCTCTACCTGTTACTATCACCTTCTAAAATAATACATGGGAAAAACAACCTGATAATGACAAAAATCAGCTGGGTGGCAGAGGGGTTAGAGTGCTGGAAGTGAGGAAGATCTAAGTTCAAGTTCAGCTTCAGATACTTATTACGTGACCCTGAGCAAGTCCCTTAACCCGCCTGTCTCAACTTCCTCATCTGTAAAATGCTAATAACAGAAGTGAGCCTACCTCCCAAAGTTGTCATGAGTATCAAATGAGACACTTTGTGAAGCGCAGTGCCTGGCACATAGTAGGTCTAAAAGCTACGTTTTGTTAATTACTAGCACAACCACCACCACCATTATTATTACTATATCCTTTCAACAGCACTGGGAACGACGGACGAATGAATGGGATTGCAAGTCACTGAGGAACGCATCCAAAGCAGTGGCAGTAAAAGAATCTAGAGGTAGATCTGGAAAGGACAACAAAACATTCTGATCCAAATTCTGGGTCAGTTTTGATGCTTTATGTATTACTGAGGCCAGTCTTAGAAAAGTGAATTTGACATAAGAAACAGCTTGGTGCAATGAGAAATCAACTACTACCCTACATCTTGATCAAGTCTTCAATAGTGGAAATCCTAGGTCATTCTTAGGACTTAGGACTAAACCTGTAATATCTCAAAATTTATAATCTTATGAGTATTTTCCAAAAGTTCCTAATGTGATCTGTTACAAACTAGATTGAATCAGACAATCTGAACGTGAATCCCAACTTTGCTATTTACTATATTTACTATAACTGTACGTCAACCTCTCTGGGCTTCCTTATCTGAAAAATAAGAAATTTGGACTAGATGCAAAATAAAAGTCACAGAAAAATGTACAGGTTTAAAAATATTAATTTTCTGTTACAGATTTGAATCTAGAGAAAAAATTAACAATACATTTTAGTGACTTCTTTTCTCTTCACATCATTGTCATTTCAACACCACCTCCTGCTTGTGATAAAGAAAACTAATTAAGCAAAAATAATTGATAAGGAAATTTGGTCTGACAATCTGTCTTCCACCTTTCTGCCATGAGGGAAAAGATATATTTGTTGGCTGTGCTACTGTTCACTTACACTGCTGCAATGACTGCTTGATATCATTCTTTAGGTTCTACTTATTTCATTTTGCATCTGTTCATATTAATCTTTTTATGCTCTTCTTATTTCCGAATATTTATGCATTATCCCCTACAGTACCAAATTAATATTTTTTCAACCGTGGCAAATTTCACAAAACTTCCAAGTTGGAATAGACCTGAGATCACCAAGCACAACCTGGACAGATTTTCTTTCAATAAGATTCCTGACAGGGGAATCCTGCCTTTCCCTTAAGACCTCCAGTAATAAGAAATTAACTACCTATTGAAGCAGCCTATTCTACTTTGGGGTATCTTTAATCCTTGAGATATTTCTGAAGACTGGGTCAAAATTTTGTCTCTCAAAATCTTTTACTCATTTTTCATATCTGTGTCTTCTCAGGCCAAGGTTACAAGGTGGATTCCCTACAAGACAACTTTTCAATTGAATGTAACTACTGAACACAACTCTCCTCTAGGCTTAAAATCTCCAGTTCCTTCAACGGATATGAGTTTTATCTTCTCAGTTATGTCTCCAAGGACATGTTGATTTATAAATGTCCCACCAATAAATAGGGCACTCAGAACTGAACACAATATCTTACATATGCTTTGACTAAGGTAACCTGAAGTTGTGTTCAGTTTTTTGGATGCTCTGTCACGTTATTGGACAAACTGAATTTGTACTCCCCTAAAATTCCAAATCATACAACCTGCTGCCTACTTACCCCATGCCTGAATTATGCAGCTAATTTTTATAATCCAACAAGTATAGGGATTACATTTATCCCAATTAAATTTCAACTAATTAGATCTGTTCCATCTGTCCCAGAGATCTTTTAGAAATCTGAGTTCTGTCACCCAACATATTTTCCCTTATCTACTGAACATGTTACTCTTTCCAGATTTGTGAGATCTAAAGTCAAATAACTACAGGTAGTACTGATGGTCTTTAAATAAGTCACCAATAAAAATTTTGAGAACTGCCACCAAGAACTAATCCTGGAGCTCTCAGCTAAAGGCTAAACTTTACTCTTGACCTAAACCCATAAACACAATTCTCCAGATCTAGTCACTTAACGTGTTCCACACCAAAGACACTATCAATGAGCCCCATAGTTTCCACAAAGACATCATAAAACATTATAAATGCTGTCTAGATTTGGGTATACTATATATAGCATTTCCCTTCTCAACTAGTTTAGAAAATTAAAAGGAAAACCAGGTGATCAGTTTTCCTTTTAAAAAGGTCACAAAGTGTTCCTTTAATAAAGTAACCCTAAAATTTTTCAGGTACAGAAATAAAGCATACAGGTCTTTATGGTGAAAAATCAACTTTCTGTACTTATTTGAAGGTATCAGAACATTGCATTTACTCATCTTTAATTCTGAAATGCCTGTCCTCTTTGCTATGATTTTTCAAAGTCCACTATTAATACGTCAATGATCATATTGACAGTAATCTCTTTGATAACTTAGCAGACATGCTCCACAACTTGAAGCTGGTAGTCATGAAGTGGTCTTTGGTCCTACTCAACTGCTCCAAAGCCTGAAGATTTTTTAGCAACACTGCTCTCAAATGAGAATAACATAGGGTCAATTTAGGCCTCATCCTAGACAACATTCTAGAAATTGCCAAAGTACTTGATTGGGAGGAGTGGAAGGGGAGAAGTACTCTGTCTCAATGTACATTAAGTTTTTAAAAATTAAGCACATTTCAAAATACCTTGAAGTTTTTCTTTGCAAATTTCTTTTTCTAATAGCATTGTATTTCTGATAATACAAAAAGCTTCTCAGGTTTCTCTGAGACCCCTAAGATTGCCTTTGCTCTGAAACACTCTCCTTCATTCTACCTGTCTAATAACCTAAATCTGGCCCTTTTCTGAAAATGTCCATACTTTCTACTCGAAACACTGATGCCTCATGCTTGTACGATAAGGGTAGTATGGGCTAAGCCCAGGCATTTCCTTGTCTATTACATTAGAGATGGAAAACCAAGTATGACTGAGTGAAAAATCTGTTCCCTTCCTCTAAAATATATGATGTTTGCTCCTTTACACAGCTGCCCTGATGTGGAGGAGACAGCCATCATACACATCAAGTAGGATAAGTAATGCACAGGTAGCAAACCTAGGTGTTTCAAGTCTAAGGACAAGCTCTCCAAAACACCTGATCACTTCCTCCCCCTGCCATGGCCTGAAAATTGCTGTGATTAATGTTTCAGAGCTTCCTACTTGTATACTTCCACTTGTTCCAAGTGTCTCATATTAGGCCTTAAGCTTACCTCTTTAATAATAGCCCACTGCATTACTGGCCTGACTTGTAAAAACTTACATTAACACTTCAAATTTAACCAACTTGTACAGCATTATTTTAATAATAATTTAATATAGATATTATACATTCCTGATGAACATGATTTGTTTTGATACAAGGAAAATGATAAAAACTTAAAGGTTAGAGTAAAATTAAAAACACTTTAAATATTTAACATCTTTTTAATTTTCCTGTGTGGTATACTTTCAAAGAGAAAAAAAAATGCTAGATAAATCCTCAAATCAGATATGAACTTTAAATATCAAACAGCATGTGCGAGAAATTGTAAACATTCATATATATGAGAAAAAACAAACAAACCTGACATTAGGACCTGGTGATCTTAGTATCACCATTCCATCAGATAACCTCCACTCCACTTGACCTTTTTATGCCTTATGATTAACACTTGTATACTGAGACACTTACATGCATCAGGCAGTATAAAACTGGGAAGAAATCAAGTAGCTTTGTTATACTCTACAATCAGTGTTCAGTCCTTACTGATTCCTGACCTCCTAGAGTTTGAATTCTCCATCAGCCCACATATGGTACATAACTATCCTACCATATGTTCATAGACCTCCCTAGATCTGAATCATGTTTCCACAGAGTCAAGGTATTTGTCTACTCCAGCCAGCTTTTGAACGATTTTGAAATGGTTTATTTTCTACCTAGGCCTGAAACATGTGCCAGATACTTTTTTGTTCCCCACCCATTTGGGGCTTAGACCCTCCTAGACAGCTGTATTCCAGTAGTGCCCACATCTCCCCAGGGTGATAACAACAAGAAAGTCTACTCTGAAATAAAGTGAATATATATATGGCTTATTAAAGGGCCCTCCAAATAATTTTTAAAAATTATTTTTAAAAGTTAGAATACTTACGAAATGCTTTGTCAATTCTCCACCCATTTGCTTTTTCCTCACGTTTAAATTTATTCTGTAAAAATAAAATAAAATTTTATCTGTAATTTTCCTTCAATAGAAAGAATGCTAAAATGGCAGGAGTGGGGGTAATTGGGACGAGGTATTTAGACTTGATGACCTTGAAGTCTCTTATAGATCTAGATCTATGAGACTATGAGGTACAAAGATCTATGGAAGATCAAAGGAAAGAAAGATCTTATCTAAAGGAAAAGGGGAAGACCAAGGAGAAGGAAGCCTTATCAGAAAAATAACAGTTAAGATGGGGTGTGAAAAATGTGTAACATTGTGATGGGTGGAGACAGAGGGAAAAAGGAAAACCCAAGCTTAAGGTAAAAACATGGACTGATGCAGAGGTGGGAAAATGCAGTGAAAGTTCAAGGAATAACAAGTGGTCCAGTTTATCAGAAGCATTGAGGAGTAATAGGAAAAAAATACAAGGAATATAGGTAGGGGCCAAAATGTAGAGGACTTTGAATATAAAAATAAAGAGTTCAGATTTTATTTGATAGGCAACAAACTAACACTTAAGATTTTCAATCAGAAAACAGTATGAGTAAAGCTTTGCTTGAGAAAACTGAAACACTGCGATCTAAAGGCAGCAATTATCAGTTAGGAAGTAGAGCGGGTCAGCTAGGCAGCACAGTAGATTAGAGCACCGGCCCTGAAGTCAGGAGGACCTGGGTTCAAGACTGAACTCAGACACTTACTAGCTGTGTGACCCTGGGCAAGTCACTTAACCCCAACTGCTCCCCACACCCCCCCAAAAGAAATACTGGCAATAGCTCAACAATAAAGGACCTGAACTAGGGTGGCAACAACGGGGAAGAGAAAGGAAGCAACCGTTTAAAAAGTTATTGTGGACACACGATTAACAGAACTTGACAAATGGCAGAGAAGAAAAAGAAGGGAGGAGTCAACGAAGAATACTAAGTAAGATAAATAGGAGAATAATTGTTACTAGCCAAAAACAGGGAACTCATAAATACTTCAGTAGATAAATTAAATATAAATTACAATAGAACTCAATCTAACATTAATCCTTCCCAACAGTTACTGCAAAGGTAGGCATACCACAGACAAGGGACAGGCAAAGACCCTACCTCTTATACAGGTGAATTCAAACTGAACACAAAAGGCTAGAATCCTCAAAAAAATGACTATAATATCACAACAATGCCATCCTATGTTGGCTTTAGAGAAATAGTAGTAACAACAGATACAATGACTAAATAACTCTCTCTCAAGAGCTGGAAGTGATACTACGATTGGCTTCTACACTCAGGGGAATAGATAACAGTAGATATGGCTGGAATAGGAACCAAGCCCAGAATTTTGGTGGAAAGGGTCTAAGCAGACTGCCAATTATTCATCTACTGCAAAAAATAAACAAAAAATTCATGCTTAAAGACACTGGGGAATAATGAAAACTGTAGAGGACATGGAGTGAGGAAACTTGGCTTTGAATGCCATTTTGTCACTTCCTCATTTTATTACTACGGACAAGTCATTTAACCTCTCTGAACTTCAATTTTCTTACATATAAAAAAGTAGAAATAGTAACCATAGTACTTAGCTCACAAGGCTGTTTTGACAATCAAACGAGACAAAATTAAAATGCCATCTCAATGCTAGCTATCATATTATTATGTGATAATGTTATATTATGCTGTCAATTACACTTGTTTATATAATACATACTTTAAAGATTGAGAAACATACTTTTCATATAGCAAAGAGTAAATGTAAAAGAAAGCGATGAAATGAAACAACAACAAAAAAAAAAAACCCAAGATTAATAGGAAGACATGCTAAGTACTTCCTGCCTCTTTCCTGATTACCCCCCACAGCATATATTTATTTTTACCTTAATTTCTATTCTTGCTCTGTGAGGAAAGAGTTGCCCAATCATGGAAAAGTCAGTTCCTACCATGCTGATGGCTAAAAAGAACATGTCTGTTTCTGTTAAAACAAAGTTTCAGAAAAATGTCAAATTAACTTCAATATCTGAAAGTAGAAAAGTTAGAGATAATAAATATGTATACAACATTAGTGTATTTATAAATTTAGATAATGCTTTAATGCTTTCTGCCTCAAGTTCATAATATCAGTGGTCACAGAAAGTAGCTGACACAAAATAAAAATCATATACAAGTATATATCATTTTATAGAACATTCAAAAACTCTCATTATATGGAAATGAAAAAAATTTCCAACATGTCATTACAATGGAATTAGTTTAAATACAACTTAAAATAAAGATAGTAACCAAGCAAGAAATACATAGAACTTAATTTAAAGTCAACTACAAGAAAATTTTTGCAGAAATAAAGGAAGAACTAAACAATTCCTTAGTTAAGCAAAGCCAATATAATAAAAATTAAAGATGATAAAATGCAACAAGTATTTAGTAAATGCAAGGCATTGTAGTAAGGGTCAGTATTTAAAACAAAAAAAAAAACAAAACCAAAAAACTGTTACTGTCCTACAGGAGGATTCTTGTAGGTCATGTTACATGACCTAAATCTTAAATAAAGCCAGGGATTCTAAAAGGTGAAGGTAAGAAGGAAGATCATTCCAGGCCATGCGTAAAGCCTGTGTAAAGGCACAAAGATAAGGGATGAAATGTCCTGGACAGGAAAAAACAAGTAGCTGGTTGAAATATACAGGACATGGGGAGTAATGAGAAATCAATCTTGAAACACTGGCTAGAGTCAGATTATAAAGAACTCTAAATGACAAAATTTGTTTCTTATCCTAGAGGAAATTGAAAGACACTGGAGCTTCCTAAGCAAAGCTGTGCTTCCGTCACACCTATGCTTTAGGAATATTTTAGCAACTATGTGGCAATAAGTCTGGAGAAGCAAGTGATAGTCAGCAGTGATACTAAATAGGTGGAGAGCTTGAACTAGAGTAGCTGTGGTGTTAATGGAAAGAAAGGGACAAAAACAAGATCTGGGCAGAACTTGACCAAATGGGAGGGGGAATCATTCCCAAATTTCAAATTATACCATATGGACATAATTACCAAAACTAAGTTTTATGAGATTTTTAAAGAAAGATAAGTGAAACATGTTGAAAATACTAAGACTATAAGGTCCTCTATTAGACTATAAGAATACACTGTCTTTACTTGTATCACCAGTACTCAGCACAGTGCCTGGCATATAGTACCCTCTTAATAAATGCTTCTTTGATTGATTACTAAGCCAAAACCAGGAGCATACAGTAGTCTAAAGTTTGTCCCCCCAAACTTGGTTGAATAATAATCTACCCGGTGTATTATGATCTAGATATAGCAAAAATATCACGATTAAAAATGGACCAGTGATAGAAATATTTCTTAAAAATTAAAGAACAAGGGATATTGATATACTTTACAAGGAAAATGGATAAATTCTTAATAAATCATGTCTTCAAAAATTTACAGGAGATAAGTTTGCAGAAAATGTTATCAATACAAACACAGAAATCAAAAGTTTTTTGTACAACAAAAAGAAGTTCATCCAGATGTTTCCTGGAAACAAAACTAGGTGGAGAAGGGGAAACTTCTGCAAGGGATGACAAACATCTAACATAAAAAATTTATAAGGCACTGACACAAATTTATCAGAGTAAAAGTAATTTTTTTAAATTAAAATGTGGCCAAAAGATATGAAGAATCAATTATAATTAAAAATCTTATCATAACAAAAATCACAACAAGAAATCTCCAAATCCTATTAAGGGGCCAACAATTCTAGACAGCGATTTGGAATTATGCTAAGAAAGCATACGCTTTGATCCATATCTAAATTTAGATATCTAAAAATAGGCATATTGCTAAAAGGGTTGAAAAAACCCATCCTCAATAAAATATTTATAAGCAGTATTTTTTGTCACATCAAAGAACTGTAAATGAAGCAAATACCTATTATGGGACAAGGGGGAAAATGACTATCAAACCATGGTACGTAAATAAAATGGATTATTACTGCACTGTAAGACATAATGACCATAAAGAATGTAAAAATTTCTATCAGCTGATACAAAGTGAAGTACATTGCCTGAATTATAATAGAGAGTAAGCTGGGCAGTACAATCAGTTATTAATAATGTTATTAATTCATCAGTATATGAATAAAAACATACACAGAGAGAAATGATCTGGGACCAGAAATAAATCACAACTGGATTACCATGACAAAACTGCACCACACTTTCAATGATCCTAAAGTGTCCCTACCACAAAAACCCATCTTTTACCTCCAATATTCTCCCTGTGGTGTGTGTAAATTAAAGTACACAACTATATAGAAAAAAAAATCACTATTAATGCAACCTGAAAGGCCATGGAGATACATGGTAAATATGAATGGGCTGCAGTATATTAACTAATGATTAATTAAATAAGATAAATCACGTAAGATATATCAAAAACAATGTCATAAAAAGTATCTAAAAACCAAAAACAAGTATAACATGCAATGGGGACACATTAGAATCTTTTCCAATAAATAAGTGTGAAATAAGGATGTCCATTCTCCTCACTATTATTTGACATAGTTCTGGAAATGCTAACAAGAGCAATATGAGAAGAAAGAAAAGAGAAAGAAATTAAAGGAATAAAGGCAGGCAAAGAGGAAATAGAACTATCCTATTGTCTGATAGGATGGATTACTTAGAAAACCCAAAGGAATCAGCAAAAATACTCACTGAGACAATGAATAGTTTCAGCAAAGTTATGAGCTCCAAAACAAATAGCATTTCTACATAATAATAGCAAAACCCAAGTGGCAATAATAGAACAGGAAATCCCATTCCAAACTACTACAAAATGCAAGAAATATCTAAAGACCAACCTACCAAAATAAATAAGACTCAACAGACCAGGCAAGGGAGAATCAGAAACAACAGCACTTAAATAACCTACTGAAAAACAACTTATTTAGCAAAAAACTTTATATATGATAAATAGATGAGAAAACTAGAAAGTAGCAGTGTGACAGAAACACATTTAGGACCAACACCTTACACTATGTTTCACAATATATTCTAAAAGGATTTTGTTGTTGCTGATCAGTCATTTCAGTCATGTCCAATTCTTCATAACCCCATTTGGGATTTTCTTGGCAATGATACTGGAGTGGCTTGCCGTTTCCTTCTCCAGCTCGTTTTACAGATGAGGAAACTGAGGCAAATGGTTAAGTGATTTGGTCAGGTTCACACAACTTATAAGCATCTGTGGCCAGATTTGAATTCAGGAAGATGAATCTTCCTGACTCCAGATCTGGCACTCTATCCAATGAGCCACCTACCTGCCCTAATACATGACCTTACTGTAAAAGATAAGAAAAATTAGAAGAAAAGCAAATCATATATCTCTGACAGGAGATAGCTTCTTAACTAAACAAGGGATGGAGGAAATTACAAAAGATAAAAGAAATATTTGATTATGTAAAGCTAAAAACTTCTACACAGTCAAAACTATGCTAAGGGACCTAGGCTAAGGGAAGGGTAAGATCTTTATACAGAATTTCTCTAATAAGGATTTGGTATCCATAATATGTAAACAATAGATATCTATAGAATTCCAAAACCTATTCCCCAACAAATAAATGGCCAAAAAATTTCAACAAACAGTTCTCAAAAGAACTGCAAACTATTAACAACCACAGAAAGTCACTAATAAAAGAAATGCAAATCAAAAAAACCTACCAATTGGCAAAAATGACAAAAACCCGGGAATAGTCAAAGTTGAAGGGGCCAGAGAAAGGCTGTTGGAGCTTTAAATCAGTACTATCATTTTGGAAAGCAATTTGGAATTATGAAAATAAAGTGACTAAAGAGAACATGCCCTTGCACGCAGAAATTTCACAAATAGGCTTATATGTTAAGAAGACCAGTGATAAAAAATCCATATACACCAAATTATTTACAGCAGCACTTTTTGTGACAGCAAAGAATTGGAAACAAAGTAGATACCCATCAATTGAGAAATGGCTCAACAAACTGTGGTGCGTAAATATAATGAAATATTACTACTCTGTAAGAAATGACAAATATGAGGAATACAGAAAAAAGCATGGAAAGATCTACATTTGATGCAAAGGGAAGTAAGCAAAGTCAAGAAAATAATATACACAAAGATTACAATATAAATGTTAAGAACCACCAATAAATGAATGTTCTAAAATTACCAACAGATCTGACTCAAAAGAGTCATGAGAGGCACCTCTCTTCCATCTCTACACAGGGGCAGTAGGTCTACAAGTATGATAAATTGCACACATTTTCCAACTTTTTTAAGCTGACTTTTTTCCTCTTGTCTTTAAACATATTATTTGTATATGTGATGGCTTTCAGGAGGTGGGGAGTGGGGTGGACATACTAGGGAAAATTTTGGTCATGTAAAAAAAAAAATCAATAAAAGTTTATTTGGAAAGTATCAAGGATATGTATGATCAGAGAAGCAAATGCATTTATAGATTCTATAACATTACCCTCTCCTTGTCCATTCTAACCTCATTTAACTACTCCTCTTTCTCCTTGAATAGATATCATCATTGATGTCCTACCCCTATGTATGCTTATAGGTCAGGTCTCCAATCTGAGACCTCATCTTCTCTTTTTATTTCCTCTATCTTGCCTGGGTGATATAATCAGCTCTGATGGAGTAAATGATCATCTTTACGAAGATAACGCCTACAGTTTACATATCCTGCCCTTGTTGTCCTTCCTGAGCTCTGGTCCTAAATCACCAACTGTTTTCTCAATACTATCACCCCAGTGACCCATATGCATCTCCAATTCAATATGTCCAAAGTGGAAACCATTACCTTCCCCTCAAAATTCCCTTCTGTTCATAACTTTCATATTCTTCCAGTTACCCAGGTTCTCAATCTCAGAGTCTTTTTAACTCTTTATTTCTCTCTTACCTCCCTTGGTCAATTTGTCAAATTTTGTCAATTTTATTTCCACATTTCCATTCCATTATGGCTCTAAAATTCAGTCAATCATTTCTACGCTGACCTACTACAATAGCTCCTGACTTGTCCCCCTGCTTCTAGTCACATGCCTTTTCCAAACTAATCACCACAGAAGATGCCAAATTGACACTGCTAAAGCACCAATGTTATTCCCACTCACTCTATGCTCCAGTCAAACTGGCCTAATTACTGTTCTCCACACATAGTACTCTATCTCCCCCACCAATAACTTTGCTCAAGGTGTGCACTATGCTCTTCTTCCTCTACTGTGTCTCTTTAAGGTCTCTTCCTTCAAAGGTCAAGTAAATGCCTTCTCTTACATAAGACCTTCTCTGATCTCCCAGATGATCAGATTCTCTCCCTTCCAAAATATTTTTTCACTTTGAAAATACTTCATATATATATTTTTTAATCTAGTCATCTGTGCTTGCTACAGTGGATAGATCATTGGATTTGGAGTCTGGAATATTTGGGTTCAAATCCTGCCTCAGACACCTACGAGCTGTATAATGCTAAGCAAATCACTTAACTATTGGCTTCAGTTTTCTTATCTGTAAAGGACTGGATTCAACATCCTCTAGGGTCACTCCTATCCCAAAATCTACAATTCTATGATCCAATGACCTAATATTTGCAAAAAGTGCTTAGCACAGTGTTTGGCACACAGTAGGTGCTATGTAAACGTTTACTCCTTACCCCTCTCCCCGCCTGGATGAACAATTTTGTTTGTCCCCTTAGAGCCTGACACAGCATCTGGCACAGAACAGGTGCACAGTAAGTATTTGCTGAGAAGATTTAAAGTGACCATATTATGTGCTATAATAATAACCACAAAATGTTTTTTACAAAAACCTAGGAGAAAGTCCTGTTTTCACTATACTGAGCTGGTCCACTCCAGTAGATTTATCAGAGGACGTGGTTGTAAATTACCCAGGAAGGCATAACAGAGTTATAATCTATACTGGTGAGGGCATAACCACATCAGCAAGCGCAGAGGATAATCTGTTACAAATCAAAACAGTCTATGGAAAGAATTTTGTTCCAGTGAACTTTTCAACAAAACTGTTTATTTGAGAGCAGGGGTTCTTCATCTTTAAGTAACATGAACTGACATTGGTGCCTGAAACACATTAGCTTATTTTAACCTGTTCATGCTACAATAATAAACAATGGTGAAATGAAAAACAGGTTATTCCCAACTCACAAGTCAAACTTTAATTAGGAAGTAGAACTTATGTGAAGAATTTAAACAGGCCCATCAAAAGCAAAACTACAAACTACCAAAAAACTATTTTATAGATCTAGAAAAAATAATATCAAAATTCAACTGGAAGAACAAAAGGTCTAGAATATCAAGGGAATTAGATGAAAAGAAATGCTAGGAAAAGTGACCTGGTCATACCAGATCTTAAATTATATTGTTAAAGTAGCAATCATCAAAACCACTAGGTACTGGCTAAGAAATAAAGGGGTTGATCAGTGGAATGGGATGTGTATATATGACACAGAAGTCAATGACTATAGTATCGTACTGTTCAATAAACCCAGGTACTCAGTTTCTGGGATAAGAATTCACTGTTTGACAAAAACTTCTGGGAAAACTGGAAAATGGTGTGGCAGAAACTGGGCAGAGACCAATGTCTGATACCATATACCAGAATAAAGTCCAAATGGGTAAATGATCTAGGTATAAAAGCTAATACTATAAACAAACTAGGGAAACAAGGAATAGTTTATTTGTCAGATTTATGGAGAATGGAGAAATTTATGATCCAACAAGAGATAGAGCATTATGAAATGCAAAATGGATAATTTTGATTATATTAAATTGAAAAGTTTTTGCATCAAGCCAATGCAACCAAGATTAGGATGGAAGCAGAAAACTGGGAAAGAATTTTTACAACGTGTCTCTCATAAAGGACCCATTTTTAAAATATATAGAGGACTGAGTCAAATTTACAAGAATATAAGTCATTCCTCAATCGATAAATGGTCATTGGACATGAACAGGCAGTTTTCAGAGGAAGAAATTAAAGCTATCTATAGTCATAGGAAAAAATGCTCTAAATCACTATCAGAGAGATGCAAATCAAAACAACTCTGAGGTACCACATCATACCTAACAGATTGGCTAACATGACAAAACAGGAAGATGATAAATGTTGGAGAAGATGTGGGAGAGTTGGAATACTACTTAATTGTTGATGGAGCTATGAAGTGATCCAAGCTCACTCAATTGGAGAGTAATTTGGAACTATGTCTAAAGGGCTATAAAAATGTGCATACCCTTTGACCCAGTAATATCACTTCTAGAACTGTATCCCAAAAAGATCATAAAAATGGGGAAAGGACCCACATGTATAAAAAGATTCACAGCAGCTCTTTCTGTGGTGGCCAAGAACTGGAAATTGAGAGAATGCCCACCAACTGGGGAATGGCAGAGCAAGTTGCAGTATATGAATGTAATGGAATACTATTGTGCTATAAGAAATGGATTTCAGAAACACCTGGATAGACTTATATGAACTGATGCTGAATGAAGTGGGCAGAATCAGGAGAACGTTACACAGTAACAGCCACAGTGTGTGAGAACTGTTTCTGACAGACTTAGTTCTTCACAGCAATGCAAGGACTTAAAATATTTCCAAAGGACTTAGGATGCAAAATATCATCCACATCTGGAGAAAGAACTATGGAACTGGAGTGTAAAATGAGGCAGACTATTTTCTCTTGGGTTACGTTTAGTTTGGTTTAATTTTCCTCATGCTTTCTCCCATTAGTTTTGACTCCTCTATGCAACATGACTAATTTGAAAATGTGCTTAATAAGAATGCACACAAACAGCCCATTTTTAAGATTGCATACAACCTTGGGGAGGGAGGAGGAGAAAATTTAAACTTATGAAAGTGACTGTTGAAAACTGAAAATAAATAAATTAATAAATTTCAAAAAAATAAAACTACAAGTAAAACACAATAGTAATTTTACCAAATGATCATCAAAAAATTCTACAAGAGTTAAGATATTTATTGCAGTCCTATCCTTACTCTCATTATTAATAACTCTTATCATAGTTTATACAGTTAGATATCACATTAAGAATAGCGTCATTTAAGCCCCTGTTAACTGAAATGGCACAGTGATTACCTTTATTTGACCAAGGTTTAGAGTAATAATTTTTCCTAAAGCTGGAATATGTAGTTGTGGAACCTCTTTCAAAAATGGGATCATTTTCTTCAACAACACATGGGCCTTTTGTCCTTAAAACTTCTACAGTTAAACTGAAAGACAAAGCATTTTGAAAGACATGAAGAATACAATACTAAAAATGAGGTTACATTTTTTTAATTACCATAACAGGTTCCTTAAATTTGACTGCAATTTTTTTTTATATTTATTCTCCTTATAGTTATTATGCATGACAAAGTTATCTGAGTAGTACATAAAAGTAAAGATTGTTTTATACATTGTATTTGTATCTCTAGGGTCTACAAAGTATCTGGTTCATAGCAGGCACTTAATATTTGATGATTACGTTAACATGGTTTAAAGAGATGCAGTAGTTTATGTTATTAACTACAAGAACAATCTGTAAAATAGTTCAAATTTCAGTCAAAAGAAAAAATTATATTGTAAGAATCCATCAGCATTTAACATCATTCTCTCTACGCACACATACACGCGCGTGCGGGCGCACACACATTGTGTTCTTACAAGGGAAGAACACTTCACAAAGCGATGAAAATTTCAAAAAAAATAGTGTAGTACAAGACCCTTGTGTTCAATTAATTTTTATTTTTAAGGATATTTTTAAATATACTGACATCTCATTTAATTACTGATTCTTAGAAAACAGTATTGCCAAACATTTATCATTGCAAATAATTATCAAAGTATTATGATTTTATATTGGATGATTTCATTTGTTACTTTTCTTTTTTTACTATAGCAAAGCAAACAAAATATCACCATAAATAAAGGTAAATTTCAAGATGCTAAAATTATAAGAAGTTATTTTTAAGCTTAAGAGTGTAAACAAAAATAAATTAAGGCCATTGAATAAACTTCCCTCCAAAATCATAAAATGTGTAGGCTCATTCACATGTAAGATTTCATAAAGTGAATCCCTTGAAATTTCAATCATCTTAACTGACTGGATACATAGCAGCAATGAGGTCAAGTTTTTGAATTCAGCTCCCCTCAAGGTGAGTAAACACAAAAATATTCTATTCCACAGCCACAAACCACACCCCAACACTAATCACACAAATCTCCTTTCCTAATGACAAGACCAAACAGAATGTGAACAGTTCAGCACAAACACTAAGGCAAAAAAAAGACCAACTAGATGGCTAAAAGATAACACAATTAAAATTACCAAAATGGTGTATAAGTATATCCCAGTTGATACCAATAGCATTTGTACAAACTACACATCATGTAGATGGAAAAGCTGGAACACAGTGAGGTTAGGTGACAGTGGGCCATAATGACTGGACAACTGGGTATAATTTCCAACAACACCAATTCTTCTCTTTCTTTACCTTTCTTCGTCCAGAATGATAGAGCCATCTTCTGCCACTTTAACACGAGGAACGAGTAAAGGGCCATCATTGCTCTCTTCCTCCATTTCTTCAACATCACCTTCAGCATCAGGAGTATTTTTCTCTTCTTGACTAAAATATCCCGAAAGTAAAAACAGTTTAACTTAATTGTGGAAATAGCATTTTCTGATCGGTATGAACTTATAAAAATTATTACTGTCATCTTCTGGATGATATTGCTAAAAAGACTAAAAGTGCAATGTATTTCCAATAACATGATTTATAAAATACCCTCACTTAAACTTAGCCAGACAAGTGTTTTCCCAGTGGAAAAAGACAATTTGTCTTTTATGCACAGTCTTAACAGAAGTATTACTGTGAACTACCCTAGTAACTATGAAATTAACGCAAGATGATTATCTAAATAGGGAGAGGGCATGGTACGTGAGTGTTAAGGGTGTCAGGACATCAGGAAATTGCACAGCTTGTTGTATGAGCTTCAGGAAAACAGACACATAATGCACCACTGGTGGAACTCTGAAGTGGTTCAGCCATTCTGGAAACCAATTTGTAACACAGTCCCAAAAGTCACGAAACTATGCTAACTTTTGGAATCAGCAATACCACTACTACTAGACAGTACCACAAAGAGATCAAATAAAGAATAAAAAGATGTGTGTGTGTGTGTGTACAAAAATATTTACTGCAGTTCTTTCTATAGTGGAAAAGAGCTGGAAACTAAGATGTTCATCAATTGAGGAATGGCTGAGAAATTATGTTATATGAATTAATGGAATTACTACTATGCCCTAAGAAATGGCAAAAGGCCAATTCAAAGAAATCAAGATTTGTATAAATTGATAGAGTGAAGTGAGCAAAACCAGAAAACAATTTATACAATAATAATATTAAGACAAACGACTTTGAAAGACTTTAGACTCTGATCAATGCAATGACCAACCATGATTCCAGTATAACTCATGAGGATGCACACCTTCTCTGACACATATATTTATTCTAAAGGGGAAGATGTGGTCACTTGTGTACATTCATTTTGCCTGACTGTGCTTATTTACTAAGAGTTTTTTTTTCTTCCTCTCACTTTTTTAGGTGGAGGGAAGGGTTGAGGACAAAGGAGTGATTAGCAATAAGGACTCCAATAAAAAGGGGGTCACTGAAGCATTTTAACAGTGCACAGAAAAGAACAGAAGAAAGTTCAAAAGAAGCACAAAAGAGGAAGTTTTGAAAGTGACATGTGGAAAACACTAAAAAACTGTGAGATGGAGATTCATGGTTTTACGGAACCCTTTTTTGTGTTCTGTTGTGTACTGCTGACATGAAATTTCAAATTTTAAAATAAAAGTAAAGGAAGGAAGGAAAAGAGATCTCCCAATAGTTAAGTCCACAATTATCCCTGCTTAAGTGAAAAGATCTCCATTAGTCCTAAAGATCTCATCATGTTATAGCAATGACAGAATTTTAAAGTCTATGACAATGGACCACATAAGCTTTGGCAGGCCAAACAAGCCAGAAAAGTATGGGCCCAGCAACAAACTATTTCCATCACCTAGGGACAAAAACTACCTAAAGTTCAGATTCTTCACTCAGATGATGAATGTTTTTGACCACAGAAATTTTCAAAAGTTCTATTTCAAATTATAGAAAAATCATGATTTATGTCAGTGGAAGAAGTATTCACACTGATGAAATCACAGACCCTTGAAAAAGGGATGAGGAAGAGTGAACGGAACCAGTAACTCTTGTGTTATGACTTGCTGCTCTTTCTTTTGGGATGACTTTGGTAATTATCTACCAAAAGTCAATGGAGAGATAATGGCTAAAAAGCAAATGCCAGAAAAATCCTGAAAAGCACTCTATGAAACTGTACAAAAAATTTTGCTGTTAACCCTCAATACTCCATCTTTTAATTCCCAAATTACCCTAAAATAAAAGCTTTAGTGTGAGGTAAATTTTAAATGCAAAATCATACAAATGGTTTTCCCATATCAATTTAAATGAATTATTATATTTTTTAATGATTCTATTAAGTGGAATCCAAACAACTACACTTTTAATGGTACCAAAATAATTCTTTTTAAAAGTATATATATAATAGAAGCTCTCATGAAACTTACTCTTTGGTTTGCATTGATGGTGTAGATTTTTCAGCTTTTGCTTCTTGTTCCAAAGAAGATCTATTAAACAATATATAACACAATACAATTTGAATACACAATTATTACTTCTAACTTCTTCTTTAAAAACCTGACATTTAATAGATCAACTTTAAGTCACTTGTCAAATCTGTCAATGAAAAAGATACAGTGATTGATACCTCTGTCAATGAAGAAAATGAGTCCCAAAGAGATGCTTTTTCAGACACTTTATTATTAGAAAATGATCTGTAGAAAACATAGACGCATGATCCAGGAGACTTTCAGTAACTTGCCCTCCTGGTATTTCTTTCCCTGCTTGCAAGGCAGGCTGGGGATTCCCTTGCCTTCTCAGAAAGTAATCCAAACTGTGTCTATATAGTGCAAGCCAGTCATGTGCTGGCTGCATATGCCCTGTCTTGGAGTGATCCTTCCTAACCATCAAAGTCATGACTCTCTGATGTCAAAAAATGCAATCTCCCTCTCAGCTATACCCTGGTTGCATCTCACCAGTAAGAAGTTTCAAAGTGAGATCACAACTCAGGCCAACTTTGTTAAAAAGATATTTGTTCCCAATAGAAGTATCACTGTATTTAATTATTCCAGGACCAGTTTTAATGATGCATTCATTATTTCAGATTCAAGCCTAAAAATAAAGTTATAGTGTACATTTATGTGCCAGTTTATGATTTATGAAGTGCTTTCCTCACAACTATGTAAGTACTTAAGAAAAGTGAGTCATGGAAAAATTAAAGGATTTGCCAATAATAGCTTTCTTTAGTTAAGAAGAAACTAAGCCTTTGGTTACAGAAGACTGGTGTCAAACTTAGTTTTACAGAGTACCTCATGAGAGTTAACAAAACCAGACAAACACTTTTAGTCTCAAAGGGATTAAGATTTGCTATAATTCTGCCCCTTTATAGTCAGGCACCACTAGCTAGCCTCCCCCAAAGTTAATTACTAAAACTTCTTTTTTCCTTCATAACAATCTAGGTGAAAGAACTTAAATATGCTATAAAGACATGCCAAGGAATTTGAGTCCTTAGGTTGGAGAAGCTTTAAACAAATTCCTAGAAATAATGTTTAAATGATTAAACCAAATCAATGAAAATATAAAAACACGTAATTAGACTTACTTCATAGGATTGCTGTCCGGCAGGTAATATATCAAGTCTCTCATGGTCATTTTAGAACGGTCTGGTGGCATTTGGCTTTCATTTCCAGCATATTTGTTTTTCCATTGCTTCTATACATACACACAATTATTTAATATTATTTTATACATACAAATCTAAGGCATGCTGAAACACGGAATGTAATAGCCCACTGTCATTATCTACTTTCTCAACTGAAATTTCCTTAGAAATATCCCACCCCATATTTTAAGGAAAACATTATCAATACTAAATATTAAAAAGATGAAACCTCTTAAGAAGTTAGGGGTTAATCAAGTTAGGGTAAGAGCAGCTCATTTTTATATAGCATTGAGTACAGGTGACACAATGGATGGAGTGCTAGGCTTGAAGCCAAGAAGACATCTTCCTAATCTCAAATCTGGCCTCTGACACTCACTAGCTATGTGACCCTGAGCAAGTCACTTAACCCTGTTTGCCTCAGTTTCCTCATTCATAAAATGAGCTGGACAGTCAAACCACTTGAGTCCTTTTCCAAGAAAATCCCAAGTAGGGTTGGTCCTGAAGAGTCGAACACAACTGAAATAACTCAAGAAAATAGAAATTTATCAAGTACTTCCTTCACAATAGCCTTGTGAGAGTAGTATAAGTATTAATGTCCTCATTTTACAGAAAAGAAATTGAATTAAAAAAAGATGAAACAGGGATGAGGGCTGCAATTCATTATATATAATAAATTCAAAATGAATCAATAATCTAAGTAGTAAGAATCCATTAAAAAATTTAGAAGATGGTAGGATGTTATATAATTTCATAACTACATAGAGGTTTTTAAATATTCAAATATTTAAAACTGAAGGAGACAAAACAGATTGGTTTAATTAAATAAAAAATAAAGAGTTTGTGCACAGCACAAGCAATGTACCTAGACCAAAAAATTGGTCTTTCATTACTTTTCATAAGTCTGTGAAATTGTTCAAACTCTCTAATAATCAAAGAAACTTGTAGCTCTTAAGGTGAGATTTGAAAGTAATCTTAGAGGTCATCCAGTTCAATCCACTCATTTTTCAGGTGAGGAAGGGAGTGGCTTATCCAAGGTCACAAAGCCAGAAGCAACAGAGCTGACATTTGAAGCCATGACCTCAATAATTTAAATTTGAATGCTTTTTAATATGTCATGCTGCCTCTCAAATTAAATTAAATCTGGAAATATATGACATTTAAATTGGCGAAGATAATTAAAAGCAATAAAATTCAGTGCTATCAGGACTGTGTACAGACAGGCACAATATTAAAAAGGCTGGTCAAGCTGTGAATTGGTGCAATCTTTTCTGAAAGCAAGATGACAATTCAAAAAAGCAGCCACTGGTGCAGTGGATGGAAAGCTGGTCTCAGAGCCAAGAAATCCACCTCTGACACCTGCAGGCTGTGTGATACTGGACAAGTGAGTTAACCTTTCAGAGCTCCAAGCAACTCTCCAAGCCCTTAACCTGAAGATGCCAACATGTACTGTACAGGGATTCCTCATTTAGGAGTTCCCTGCATCAATGAAATTACAGGTCTGGCACCCCTCTCTACCCCTATAGTAAGAGTGATCAACTTGTTTATACCCCTGGACATGATAAATATCACTACTCAGCACTATATAAGAATATTATTGACAGGAAAAAGAAGTCTCTCTTTATAAAAATATTCCTACAAATCCATCTGCATGGTTGCAAAGTTAAATTTTCTATTTAAATCTGAAATTGGTCTAATTAAATTTTATTTTATACACATACACTCAAAGCCAAGAAAAATACATCATGATTTTTGTGCTATCTATTCCAATGTATCCCACCCCTAAGATTTTAAGGTTAACTTAGGTGACAATGCAAATGACTTCTCATTTAACACCAATATGGAACTCCTCAAATTTTAGGAGCTTGCCAGGTCAGTCATTCTCAGTAAAATCAAGTTATTAACTGACACCAGGTTTCTTTTCTAGTTGTATGGAATGGAAGGTAGGGTAGGGGGCTACTTGGGATTCAAACAAACCCACCCCTCCCCTCAATGGGCTCCAATCGGAACAAAATGTCTTAGGATAAAAATCATGTGTCTAGGTCCCCTTTGATCCACAAATGATTTGTTCCTTAAAAGGGGGAATTTCTCTAACTTTAAGAACTGGCTTCAAAAACACAAAGTACAGTGTTGCCTCTTACCTTCAAGAGGAAGGACTGAGAACTGGGGACCTAAAGTGACTGTAAATAGTAGGCAGAACTTTTAACATCCAAGTCTTTTGAGGAACTTTTCTCTGGATTCTTCTTCTCTTCCTGTTCAACTGCAGAGCCACAATCTAGGCCCTGCAGTTCCCTTTCTCTACCTAGCACATAGGCAAGTAGAGATGTCTTTCTTCTGCTCTACTTTTTCACTCTTTTCCTAGCAGTTATAGTAACAAAAGGTCTTGGCTTTTTCAATCCCTTTTGTCCTCCCTGGCAAACGGGGACTTCTTGCTTTCATACCACCCGTATTTCCCACTGTATACCCCTGCCCATACCCCTCTTCTCACAGTCATCTTTATAATGGGTAAAAAAAGGAAAAAGAAGTTTCACCAAACTAAACCACATATTTAAAAAGTCTGCTATGTAGTGCTTCGCAACCATAGGATCCCTGCCCTACGTGAAGAAGGGAACTGAGGGGCAGTTTTTCTTATCCCTTCTCTGAAATCCAGCTTGTTCATTACAATTTCACAGTATTAAGTTCTTTGTTTTGTTGTCCTTTCCATTTACATTGATGTAGTCACTGCACAGACAGTTTTCCTGGTTCTGCTTGTTTGACTCTGCATCAGTTCATATTAGTCTTTCCATGCTCCTCTGAATACATCATGGTCATCATTTCTTACAGCACACAATACTCGTGTACCACAATTTATTTAGCTATTCCCTAGTCCTTTGCTATGACAAATAGTGTTGCTATAAATATTTTGGCATATATGAGGACTTTCCATTTGTCCTGATCTCCTTTGGGTACATGCCTTAGAGTAGAATCTCTGGGTCAAAGGAAATGGACATTTTAGTCATTTTCCAGAAAAGCTAGAGATCAGCTCACAGCTCTACAACCCCGGTGTTCAGGGTTTCTAGTGTGTCTGTAAGCTTTCCAGGACTGACAAAGCTCCTATTCCATCATCCTGACCTACTTACTGGGTGTGAGCTGAACCCTTTAAGTTGTTCTGGTTTACATCTCTCTCATCATTAGGATATGAAGCATTCTTTCACAGTGCTGTTGACAGTTTGCAATTGTTCTGGGAACAGTTTGCTCAAACACTCTGACTGCTTACCTAGTAATGCATGGCCTTTGATCTTTTTCATACACGTGTAGCCTAGATATATAATTTTGGCTATTATACCCTTCCCAGAGATATTTCATAGAATGTCCTCAGATAACCACTTCCCTTTTTACCCTAGTTGTAGTAATTTTGTTCAGGCAAAAATATTTTCAATTTAGTGCCTCTATTCCTGCTTTGAAACTGAATTTACCCCTTAACAGTAGTCGTGGAAGGTTTATGATGGTTACATTGTCTTCTAAATTTTTATGTCATGACCACTAATATTCAGGCTTTGTACATATTTTTAATTTACTATGGAATATAGTATAAGACATTGATCTAAATGTAATTTCTAACATAATGCTTTCCAGCTTTTCTAGCAGTTCTTCTCACGTGAGTTCTCTCCTAGGCATTATGTTTTGGAGTTTAAAAACACTGAGTTCAATTATTTCTTATTTTTTCTTGTCTATTCTACTGGTATACTTTTTTATTTTTTTAACTAATATCAAATCATTTTAATGATTTTTGCTTTATAATACACTCAGGTATGGAAGAGCTTTTCTTGTTCATTTCCATCTCTTTCATTAATTCTGTAGTTATGTTAAATCTTTTGTTCCTACAAGTGAATTTTATCATATCTAACTCTGTAAAGTGTCCCTTTAGTAGCTGAATGGAAGAGAAGTTTATTAAATTAAATGTAAGTTAATTTTTGTGGCATTGTCATTTTTATTATGCTAGCTCAGTCCAGTCAGGAACACAGAGCTTTCCTATTTAAGCTTTTCTTTATTTCTTTAGTATGTTTTAGCAGACCAATTACCAGATGTCTGACACATTCTGCAGTTACACTGAATGAAACATTCCTTTCTAACACTGCTTCCTGGATTTTATGTTAGTTCATAAATATGCTGCCAGTTGATATGGATTTATTTTGCCTGTAAATTTAATGAACTGCTAATTTTCTCAACTGATTTCTTTTCTGACTCCCTAGGATTTCCTAGTAAAAAATTATAAGATCAGCAAAGAGTGCTGGTTTTGTTTTCTCTTTATTTTTATGCCTTTATTCTTTCTCTTATCTAATTCCTATTGATAGTTTTTCTAAAACCATGTCAAATAATACTGGAGAAAAGGTACTCTTTACTCCTGTCTTTATTAAGAAAGCATCTACTATTTGCCCTTTGAATATAATGCTAATTTTTGGATTTTGACAGACAATTTTCCAATATATTAAAAAAATCACTTCATGCATACACATTGAAGTTTTTAGCCTAAATGAGGGTTGAATTTTGTTTCAAGGCTTTTCCCAGGAAGGGCCTCTTCATTCTGTCCTCCTGCTTTTCTTTCTTTTATGTAACACAAAGGTGAAGGTACTCTAGCTCTCTCTTCCTAGTAGATAGCTGGATAAGCAGTACACTCAACTTTCATCCTTCCTAAGGATAAAGTAGCAATCAACAGTCTTTTTTTTTCTTCTCTCTCTCCCCATCTCTTCACTAACAGTTGTGAAGACTGAGTAATTCTAACTGTATTTAAGAAAGGTAATCTACTTGCTACCATCTTCCATTCAGAAATAAAAGTAAAAGATTCTACCATCAGTAAGTTATTTTTGATAGATGTATAGAGATAAGAATAACCTTCATAATCTATGTGCTTACCAGCACCTATTAAGTCCCTTTCAAACAAAACTAAATATTTACTTAACAGCATTACAATGACCATCAGAGAAAGTCCTGAAAACCATGATCCTCTAAGGGTTTGGAGTCTAATGTTCTCATTAACACAGATTAAATCTGATAAACCAGACAAACTACCAGCCAGATTAAGCTCTGACAAGATTCTCACTCTACCACATAAAATATTTAGAATTCCTATTAAAAGTATAAATTAAACTACTTTAAAAATTAGAATATCTTCCTACATATTAACATCCTAAAAGCCTAATAAATATCTACACAGACGCTATTCCCACAATTTTATCCATTTTACCATCTCACTGAAAAATGAGTTTTATCATGTTTCATTCTCTCAAGAGTATGGCTTCTCATACAGAACACTGCATATTCTTTGAGTTAAATAAATCCTCATATGACTTGGAAATCTTTATTTGAAAATATGACTGGTTTAGCCTAATATTTTAAAAACAAAGTGACATATATGAAGAGTATACAAAAATCTTTAAAATTAAGCTTAATAAAAGTTGTAAATTGTTTCAGTCATTATGGAAAACAATTTGGAAATGCAATAGCAAAGTGACTAAGCAGTTCATACCCTGTTGATCCAGCAACAAGAACTTCTGGTATATACCCCAAGTAGGATAAAGACAGATGGAAAGAGTCTATATATACCAATATATGTATAGCAGTACTTTTTACGGTAGCAAAAAAACAAAACCTGGAAACAAAATAGATTCGTGTTTATTAGAAAGTGACTGAATTGCATTATATAAATTTAATGAAATATCATTCTGCCACAAGAAATGATAAAAATGAGGGATTCTAAGAAACTTGGCAAGTTGTTGGAAATGACATATAATGAAGTAAGCAGAACCAAAAGAACTGATACAACAACCATGATAATATAAGGGAACCCAACACATATCAGTTTCATAAATCCTCTCAATGAAGGGCTGGCATATTATCAAATGAGGTATATCCATTTAGAAATTATCAATGAGTAAGTCTTTTACTTAGTTGTACTACTTCACTGCAAGGGAAGTTTCTATATAAATTAGTACTAAGAAAAGACAGTGAAGTAAAAAAAAGAACTGGTAAAGCATTTTTAAAAGAAAAAAAGGCTTTTACAAAAAGAAACAGAATTTATATAACTATGTTGACTTTCATTACAGTCTCCCCCAAAAGAATCAAAAGAGATGTTATTTGCATGGGTACAAGACTCCATGGACCTTTTCACATGTAACAAGCCCCAGAATATAGTTTACTGATACTTGAACAGAATTCCAGTAGAATGCTCGAATCAAAATTCCATTCTTTCTCCCTATCCCATTCTTAATGGAGGTCCTTACCCTTCTTTTTGTCATTTCCTCTCTTAGCATTTCTCTCAGCTTTTGAGCTTTAAGTATCCTATAACGGTCTGAGCACGGCTGTTTCTCTTTTACTGGAAGGGGACTTGGTTGTGGTGCTTCCTCTTGAACAGTGCCCAAAGACTGGGGAATTGATGAAGCAGGGGCACTAGATTTAGTGAGACTAGGCACAGTTGATATTCGCTTTCTTCTTTGTAAAACAGTCGTTGAAGGTTTACTGGATTGTCCAGCATCATCCCCTGTGGGCGTTACATCACTGTTGAAATACCAAAAAATGTATCAGGAACTATATTAAAATATTTACCACAGACATTCAGTTTCTAATTTTAAAACAGCTAAAATCACAAAGTACTAAGACAAATGTGGTATAATCTTACTCATTCAGATGCCAATACTTCAGAAGACAGATTAAAGAATCATCTGTATTGAAATCATAAAGGAACCCATGAGAACTTACGAAACCCCCAAGCCAAATAGTAGAGAATACAAAAAGATCCAGGGCAGAACTGTGGGAGAAGCCCACAGTTAATAGTTGTGACATCTCCAAGAGACTGATCAAAACAGTCGGATAGACAGGTAGAAAACCAGGAGAAAGTTGTTTCATGAAAGCCCAGAGGAGATAGGATATCCTGAAGGAGGTAATCAACAATGTCAAAGCAGCACAGGTCAAGTCAGGTCAAGTCAACAAGCACTCATTAAACCCTACTATGTACCAGGCATTTCTGTTAAGCACTGGGGATACAAAGAATGGCAAAAAATGGTCCCTGTTCTCAAGGAGTTCATAGAATAAAGAAGGCGATAACATGCAACTAATTATATACAAACAAGATACATTCAAGAGAAACTGGAAAGAAGTAACTTGCTAACACTAAGGGGGGGCCAGCAATGGTTTTGTGAAGAAGGTGGGACTTTTGCTAAGGCTTAAGAAAGTCAGAGAAGTCAGTGACAAGGTGGAGATGATGGGGGAAGGGGGTAATCAGCTGGAAAAGACAGGATAGAATGGGGTCACTGCACAGCATGTAGAGGGATCTGCCCGCCTTAGAAAAGAGAAGAAACACATTTTCATGTGAGACAGAACTGAAGGAGGAAATAGTAGCTGAAGGCATGTGAGTAATGTGAGATAAGCAAAAGGAAGAGGGAGCTCTCAATGAATAGTCTCAATTTTCCAAGAAAATATGAGATAAGCTGCTCACCTAAAGGGGTGATGGGGGGAAAGTCAAGGGAGTCTGAGGAGGAAAGAAAAGATTTAGAAAGATTACTGTGATGAGTGGAATAGGGAAACAATAAGGAGGGTATGGAAAGACCACCTTGCCACTGTGAGAGTCCAGCTAAGATTATGAGAGAGGCTGAAGGACAAATCTAGAACACTAGATAAAGCTGCCCTATGGTGCCATGCTTCTTGTAGAAGTTCCTTTAAGTCAGTCAAGGCTATCACCTTGTGAGAGCTACTAAGTGCTACTAAATGCATAGAGGGTATGAGGAGTATGAAGTTTGCTCCAAAGCCTCCTTAATTCTGAGGACTAAGTAGGTTTGGCTTCAATAATAGATGGAAACTGAGCAGGCTGAAGCTCTACACGCCTTGGGAGAGCCTCAAGAATAACCTGGCCTTGATCCTGCTCATCAAAGAATCTTGCCTATTCTTGGAATTCATTCTCTAGAACCTGGAGATTTTCCTTGCAAATACAGCATAGGTTTGAGTAAGACAAAGGATGTCTGCAATGGTTCTATTAAAGTTGGCTAAAAAAGATCTATTCTTTTTTTAAAGTATAGGAATAATCCTGTGCTTCAGGAGCTATACTCTGAATGAACATCATGGTTTTCCAGGCAGCCACAGAACAAGCAAGAGCATAAATACTGCATCAATCTAACGTGCACCAGAGAGCTGCTCTTCTTTGTCTGATGACAGCACCAGTGATGAGGTTAAGATATCTTCTCATGTCAATTAGTTGGAAATTAATAAAGTTATTTTTAGTTTCTATATAGTTTAGTTTCTATATAGTTTCTATAAGGGATACTTAAGGCACCTCAGAATTTCATAAATGTTACTTTTTTGCTTTAATTTTCTGTCTCCATTCCTCATTGGTAACCTGAACTTGGAGTCACTCAGTTTCTATATAGTTTCTATAAGGGATACTTAAGGCACCTCAGAATTTCATAAATGTTACTTTTTTTGCTTTAATTTTCTGTCTCCATTCCTCATTGGTCACCTGAACTTGGAGTCTTCAGTCCAAATTTGGACCTGACTCCAAATAGGGGCTCAAAATATCTACTAACTGAGCAAATCTCTCTAACTGCTTCAGTTTTTCCACTGTAAAATGGGGTTAACAACATCTACTTCATAGAGGTGCTGTGAAGTTCAAAAAGAGGTAACGTGTAAAAGCCCCAGCAAACTTTAAAGTGCCTCCTTTACTCTCCTTCATCAAAGATCATCTCTTCCTCTGAAGTTCATGAAATCCCAAATTATCTCCCAATGCAAATTCTTAGGACTATTATATATTGCCCAGGATATCTCTCTTCCCTTCCTCAATGAGTTCATTGTCTAACTCAGTCTTTATTCCCTATTTCCCCACATATTAGAATACTTCAACATACCAATGCTCTCTCAAAAATCCTAACTAACCAATTCCTCAATCTATTCAATTTACTGACCTACACCTCAACTACAGACAATACACATACCCTTACCCTTAATCATCCCTAAGTGTTCTGCTTCCACATTAAAGAATTATGAAATTCTTTTTTTCAGAATATAATCTTTTCTCATTCCATCATAATCTCTACCATAAGACCATGAAGCTTGTTCTTAGATGTTGCCATGATCTCCATTCCTTTAACCTTTCAGTTCTTTTCTGGGCCATCATCCCTATAAGCTATGCTCTCCTCCTTCCTGATCTCAAATCCTTGGTAAGTCAGTTCAACTTTGCACTGTCTTCTACATTCAAGTCCCTTGTCCTTTGTCCTACACCTCCATCACACATTGTCAAGTCCTAACTCTGGACTACTCCAAAAGACTGACTCTTTTGCTCTTACTCACAGTGATACTAACAGAACACAGAGGAAATTATGAAAAGGTGCCCACTCTAAACTTACACTATTCTAAGGTGGACGCTACGCTCACTCCAGCAAGGCATAAAGGTGCCCACTCTAAACTTATACTATTCTAAGGTGGACGCTACGCTCACTCCAGCAAGGCAAACATCCCTCCTTGATGACTGGAAGAGCATCTCTTCCAAACCATTTCACCTCCGTGTTCTCCAGATTCATCTTCCCTCCTTCAGTGAGCTGAATCTATACTTCACTGTTTTTCTCTCCTCCCCAACGCCTGCTCTCATACTAGAGGACTTCAACACACACTATGATTCTCTCTCAAAAATCCTAACTTACCAATTCCTCAAAACACTCGCTTCTAATGATCTCCACCTCTACCACACAACTAACCAGAGAAGTGAACACACCCTTCACCTTCCCATCACTCGTAAGCGTTCCTCATCTAAATACATGAACTCTGAAACTTCTATATCGGGTCATAATCAATATTGCTCCACCTCCTCGGCTATTTTTCCTCTGCACTGTGACTTCCAATCTCTCCAGTCCTCAGTTCTTTCCAAAGTTATTACTACTGCACTGGACACATCTCTTCCTTCCCAATCCTGACCCTCATACCAACTGAGAAAATATCTGTAAAGTGTTTATAGAGCCTGGTACATAATAGGCATTTCATGAATGCCTGTTTCCTTCCCATCTTGATCCCTGGTGAACTAATTAAACACTGACTTCTTCTCTTAGGTCGATTGTTATTATACATAAGATCTTGTCCTCTAAACCCCAATTAAGGATTAATCCCATCACCTACTTCATTGACTTGTAACTCATATGCTGCTAAAAAAAAAAATTCATGAAACTATGTTGATTGATCAAGTTCACTTCAAATATGTTACACAATATTAACTGGACCCTCCAAAGCAGTAAGACAATCCTTTTACACTTTCCTGATTGATTCATCAGCCCACTCACCACAGATGTACCAGATTTAAAACTTATCCTCAAACCTCTCAAAGCTTCCCTTACTCTACCTCCCCCCTCAACTGAGAACGCGGCCTCATATTTTATTGAAAAAAACTGTTGAACTTCCTATTCTCCTTATTCTTCATCTTACATGACTGAAATGCCTTTCTCCACTATCTCATCCTTCATCCTGTTTCACAGGAAGATATGGCCTTTCTCCATAAAACGTGCTTCATGCACAAATAATCTCCTCAAGCAGAATGTCCCTCTATTAGGCTGACTTCTCTCTAATCTTCAATTGCTCTTTCTCTATTGGCTGCTTATCTACTACCAAAGAACATATATATTTCTCCTCCATCCTCAAAAAAACCCTTCATGTGATCAACCATCCCTGCTCGCTAACATCCTTTTGTCTCCTACCTTTCGTGGCTAAACTCACTGAGCAGGGCATCTACAAAAGATGGCTCCATTTCCTTTCTTCTCATTCTCTTCTCAACTCTTTTCAGTCTGGCTTCCAACCTCATCAGAGAAATGAAACTGCTCTCTCACAAGTTACTAATGATCTCAATTCTCTTTCTTTTGCAGCCTTTAACGTTGCTGATCATCCTCTTTTCCTTGAGAATCTCTTCTCTCTAGGTTTTCACAACACTACTCTCTCCTGATTCTCTTCCAAGCCACTTGACTGCTACTCCTCAATCTCCTTGGCTAGGGTCACCCAAGACTCTGATCTGGGCCTCATTCTCTCTCTGTACTATTTCACTCGGTTTCAATTATTACTTTTATGTAGGTCACTCTCACATCTACCTGTCTAAACCTAACCTCTCACTGGTCATAGTCTTGCATATCCAACTACCTACTGGACATCCAAAATGACTATATCCCATGGTACCTAAACTCAACATGTCCAAAACTGAACATCATCTTTCCCCCAAAACTTCCTCTTCTTTTTACCTCACTATTATTGTTGAGGATACCATCCTCTAAACCACTCAGGCTTACAATCTAGGTGTAAACCTTGACACCTCTCTTCCCTCTCCAATAACCAATCAGAGGTCAAGTCCTGTTATTTCCATCTTTCTAATATCTCTATTATATGGACCCCACATGTCACCACCACCAGCCTAACCCTAGATTACTGCAACAATCTGTTGGTCGGTCTTCCAGCCTCAAGTTTCTCCCCCACTCCATATATCCTCTACTGAGCTATTAAACTGCTTTTCTTAAAACACAAGTCTGTCCACATCACTGATCTAGTCAATGAATTCCAGTGGCTTTTAATTTTAGATAAAATTAAAAAGCCTCAGTTTGGCTGTCAAAGCATCTCTAAAGCTAGCTCCATCCTACCTTTCCAGTCTTCTGACATCTCACTCTCCTTCACATACTCTTCTGACATTTGCCTACTATGCACCAGGCAATCTAAGTTCTAGGAATACAAAGGCTAAAAACCACACTCTGCTCTCAAAGGGCTCACAGCCTAATGAGACATGAAAACCATTTTGAACAAACAAGCTACATACTTGATAAATTGGAGATAGACAACAGGAAAGGTACTAGCATTAAGCCGAATCAGAAAAGGCATAGGTGAGATTTTAGTTGAGACCTCAAGGAAGTCAGGGAAGCCAAGAGACAGAAATGAGGAGAGAGTGCATTCCAGACACGGAGATGGAGCGCCTTTCACTATGAACAGCAAGGAGGCTGGTGTCACTGGATGAATGGAAGAGTATGTGGGGGAAAATAAGATTTTGGAAAAGTGCAAAAGTAGGAAGGGGTCAGGTAACAAAAGGCTTTAAAAGCAAAACAAAGGATTTTACATCGGATTCTGAGGTTAATAAGAGAGCACTGGTATTGGAGGAAGGGGCTTTAGGAAGATTACTCTGACAGCTAAATGCAGGATAGACTTAAGGCAGAGACTAACCAGAAGGCTACTTCAACAGTCTAGGTGTGAGAGGATGGGGTCTACACCAAGGCAGCAGCAGCGGCAGAGAAGCAAATATATACAGCAGATACTATGAAAGTAAGATCCACAGGAGTTAGCGACAATCTGGACTGGAGGTAAGAGAGTTATGAAGGAGATGCTGACGCTAGGGTGTGAGTCTAGGTGACAGGAATACACAACTGGGGTGGTATCCTCGACAGTAATAGATGAACTGGGAAGAGAGGAGGCTTTAAGGAGAACCTCCACTGGAGACGTCCAACAGGCAGCTGGAGATGTGCAAGGAGCTGAAGGCCGGGGCTGGATAAGGACGTGGGTAAATCACCCCACGCTGGGGATCCGAGGTTCCTCCCACGAGACACTACTACACAGGCCAGGTCCTAGCCTGGAGTCCTCTCACTGGCGATCCCTCAACGCTAGCGCCTTCCCTTGGATGACTGTGCCCCAAAGAGCTTAAAGCTGCACGGGTACTTCTGGGTCGCTACGAGCGCTCCCCCTCCAGGGCCGGGAGCGGCTGCCTTCCCCCGCCCCGCGTCTGGAGCCCGGGCCAGGGGGGCTCGGGGCTCGGCCGGCTCTTACCCGCACTCGACCGCCTCGTCCTCCAGGGGCTCGGCTCCCCCGGGATCCAGCGGGGGCGCCGGCGGGGTCTCGGCCGCTTCGGGCGCCGGCGGCGGCGGCGGCGCGGCCGGCTCGGGCTCTCGGGGAGCCTGCTGGCCGCGCGGGGGCTCGGGAGCGGCCGGGGCCCGGCCCCCGGCCCCGGGTCTCACGTTGGGCTTCACGCTGAGTCGCGCCCTCCGTAACATGGTGGCGGACGAAGGGAGGCGCGGCCCCACCAGCCCCGGACGCGGCCACCGACAGGGAAAAGGGGGCTCGGAGGTGCCGCTCCCGCCCCGGAGCTCCCCGGCCACCCCCGGGACGCTGCTACCGCCGCTGGGCGGCCCCGCCTCCGTCTGCCTCCCGCCGCCGCCTCTTCCTCATGGCCCCGCGGGCCGCGACGGGCGGGCTACCGTCCCTCCAGCTCCGAGCCCAGCAGGCGGACGGCCCGGCGAGCCTGACGTCATCAGGGCGCGCGGCGACGCCGGCGCGGTGACGTCACCCGCCCCGCCCGCAGGCCCAGTACGGTCTTGGGCCGCGGCGGCTGCTGCTTGTGCGGCCCTCCGGGTCCGGGAGCCCGGGGCCAGGCGCCTGAGTCCGGCCTCCCCGCGGTGACCGGTGCCGAGGGCCATAAATTGAGCCGGAAACTAGGGAAAGAGAGGCGGGCGGAAGAGGCCGGGGCCCCCGAGCGGGGCCGGATGGCCCCGGGGTGACGCTCTCGCCGTCCCTCCTGGGACTCTAGGTATGGGGAAGTCAAGGGGGGGCGGGACCGACGTGTGGCCGCAGCGCTGCCCGAGGACCCCTCGTTTGCCTGCCTGCCTCTTTGTCTTCCGATGAGAGGAGCCTCTCCAAAGCGCTTTTAGATTTTGTATTTGGAAGTTTATATTCCTAGAGTTTTTAATTGTCTGAGAGAGCCTTGGAAAACTCGGGAGTAACAGCCTCCATTCCTTGAGAAGTGTCAGGAGAGGGCTTCGGCGGAGAGCGTGGCTCCATAGGCCACGTCTGTGCGCTACTTCCCAGGTTTACAAAGGACAGTGTTCATTCCAGCTCGGTGAATTAGGGAATGCTGCTTCTGTAGAAAGAACTTTCCGATGTATTTCTTTTTTTGACTTTTCAAATCCTCTGACCCACTGGAAAGTAGCCGTTAGTATCCACTGTTTCATGTACAGTTCCCTCCTGTTCCCCAATAAAAATGTTCATTTCATTTGGTAAGTTCAGAATTTAAAAAAAAAATGCTTAAGTGACTGAATCTGATGGGTGCTCGTACCCCAGCCCCTAGGACTGTGTCTCTCCCCAGCCCAAAGACCTCTGTCTCTGGCAATATAATTCGTGAGTGAGCCCCCGTGAGGCAAACTGATTCTCGTGTTACAAGCTAACATCTGTAGATTTTGCCTTTTTTGAACAGGACTATCTTGTACCAGCAGGACTATCATATACTGATTACTGATTCCCACAGTTAGCGCATACAATCCAGAGGGCAAGCTATAGATGTCAACTCCCGAGGCTATCTTGTTACAGAAGTAAATGTACAGATGTACAGACCCTCTCCCTGCTCAGGCCATGATGCTTGTGCCCAACGTACAGAAACTGTGTGTTCACCACCTAATCAGCACACCATTCACTGAACTTTTCTATATAAGCTTTAACATCATTCCTGTTAGTCTGTGAGTTCTATAAGGAGCTCTACCTGCCTTTCTTAGCATTATAATAAACTTTTTGCCACTCTCCTGAAAGACTGCTTGAGTCTGAATTCTTTCCAGACAACTCTGCTCTGAACCTTGATATTTTGGGGTCCTGCACCTCTAAAACTGCATTAAATCCAAACTTCACAGAACAAATGCTTTTATTGAGGGAATCTTATTTATATCTATTAGACATTTTATATATTTAGTTATATCCCTTTTATTTGTTTTGTGAAGTTTGGATTCAGTCAAAGGGCCGCACTTGTGTACCACCACTTGTGGCCTGGAGGCCACAGATGCCCCACCCCTGGTCTAGGCAATCTAAGACTACTCAATGGTTGAATAGATGTTTTAAGTTCTTTCTCCAGAAGTTGTATTACCTACTTCACAGAATTGGCATGAAAAATGTACTTTGAAACCAGAAAGCACTATATAAATGTGAGCTATTATCTCTATTTCATCCATCCATATACCCTTTTGCTTTACCTTCCCCTACCTTTGATTTTTAGCAATAGCTAGGCACTCAGCTAGTATTCAGGAAAGCCAATTCCAACAATTTGCTCAACGATCCTTGGCATATCATTTAGTCTACTCTGAATCAGAAATTTTTATTCAGGTAACTGAATGGGTACATGTAGGTAATTCCAGGTGAGTAAGTGTGACCTAAGGTTTGGAGGCAATGCAGCCATAGCACCACTTGACTAGAGCCTGGGTGCTAGTCAAAGACTTTTTAGAGCTGTAAAGATCCATATATTTACATCTTAGTTGGGTTGGAGATTCCTTAGCATTATTAAATCATCAAATGATTAGGGGAAAATATTCTCCTTCAAGTGAATACATTTTCATTGTGCTCCTGTTACCTGTATGAGCCCAGATTTACCATGACTGTATTACTCTGAGCTTCATTTTGTCTTTCTAAAAAATGAGAGTCTTGAACTACTTATCCCCAGGAATCCTTTCTGGCCCTGACATTGTTAATCATGTAACACTGTTACATGATTCTAAGAGATTCTAAGGGATTCTAAGAGATTCTAAGGGATTCTAAGAGATACATGGCAAAGTACATGCCCATTGATTGGAAAATGGTTAAACAAATTGTAATGAAATGTAATGAAATATATTACTGTGAAGTAAGAAATTATTAATCTGATAAATACAGAGAAACCTGGAGTTATATAATCTGTTGCAGAGTGAAGGAAATAAGAGTTAAGAAAACAATGTACACTGTGACCACAAGAGTGTAAATGGACAGAACAAAATAATCAAAAATGAATGTTGCAAAAATACAAAGACATGTAAGAAGACACCCCTCACCCCCCACTTCTTTGCAAAAGTAGAGAGTCCGTGGGAGTGTTTCAGACATTTTTCATTTATTGATTGGTTTTGCTGATTTTTTCCTTCTTTAACTGTTAAAAAAAATATTATTATATTTGATCAGTCCCTGCAAGAGGAAAAGGGAGTGGAACAATAAGAGAAATTTTGATAATTAAAAAACAGAAAATATCAGTATTAAACAGTTATAATTATATACTTTATTTTTGTTTTATATTTCTGTTTAAATGTTTAATATTTATATAATATAATGATTATAATTCTATAATATATAAAGATATTAAACAATTTTTAAAAATACATAGTATTGTCACCACCCTTAAGATAGGAAGGGAACATACATTTATATAGTAGCTAATAGGTGCCAGGCACCGAAGTGCTTTTTACAGATATTAATCACATTGGATTCTCACAACAACTCTACAATGTGGATGCTATTATTAAACTCATTTTACAGTCAAGGCACACTGAGGTTAAGTGTCTTGCCTAGGGTCATTCAGCTCATAAATATCTAAAATTGAATTTGAGCTCAGGCCTAGCATTCTACCCACTGTGCTCTACCTGCTGCCTTACTATTTACTTACTTTACTACTTACTTACTATTTATTATTTAATCACAGAGTCAAGACTTATATTCACAAAAGCCTTAACTGAAAACAGGTTGTGTTCCAAATGTTCATCTCTAAATTGGTTGTGTTACACTCCTGATTTAATTTTCCCATAAAACAATACAGTGGTCATCTTTCCTGACCAGCCTTTAAACCCATTGAGCTCAAGAATACTACTATACTAATAGGAAGATTGGTGAGCAGCTAGGTGGTAAAGTAGAAAGAGTTCTGGGCCTGGAATCAGGGAGACTCCTCCTCCTGAGTTCAAATCTGACCTCACAAACTTACTAGGTGTGTGACCCTGGGCAAGTCACTTCACCCCATTTGCCTCAGTTTCCTCTTCTGTAAAATGAATTAGAGAAGGAAATGGTCAACCACTCCAGTGACTTTGGGGTTGCAGAGTCAGACATCACTGAACAACAGTAGAAGGATAGACCTTCTCCCACACACATGAAAAAAGTGCCTTGTACATATTTTATGTATCTTGTATATGCTTTGTATATGCATATTATCTCCCCATATAAAATTTAAGTTTCTTAAGGATAGAGACTATTTTATGTCTTATTCCCAGCACCTAACATAGTACTTGGGCACATACTAGTATTTACTTAATAAATGATTGTTGATTATTAATAGCCATGAATAACAACATTTCTACACTTTAAAAATGCATTTAGAGTGTCAGGGATGATAGAAAAGCATCTTTGCTACTCTTCCCCATCTTAACAACCCTGGCCATTGGAACATGGACTCTCCCTTCCCAACTGCTCCTTTCCTGCCAGGAAATAGAAGAGGGAGTTTTCTCAGTTCTAGCTCTTTGAATGTTCCCTATGGACAAGGGCAAGGACTCCAGCAGGTTGGGGAAAATCTACAGAAGATCAAAATAGTATTTTTTTTTCAAATAATTTTTTTCCATTTCCTTAAAGATGAAGGCAGAAAGAACAAGTACATACAAGAAAAATCTGTGCCAGAGAATATTTACATTTAAAAGAGTCATTTATTAATTTTAAAGCTATCTTAAGGAGGACAAATTGTTGGTTTTATGCCACCAACAAAAAAGTAGGAAATACTGGCAACTACCAGCCTACATTCTTACTTAGACTATTAAAATTTTGAGGATGTTGTCAACAAAAACATGAGAAAACATTCATAAATCATTTTCTATAGCAGATCATACCTTTAGGGTCATGTGGTTGATTGGGAAATATAAACTTAGAGTTTTTCATTTTAAGGAAACATTTAATTTGGGAAATTGAAATGCAGCCTTGAAAACTATCCTGAAAATGTGTCACATGTGACTCAGAATTATAGAAACTTGCATGGTAGACATGACAAGAGATAAATTTATGTAATCTGAGCATTGGCATCAAGTAAGGTGCTTAAGCAAGATAGATATATATTCACTAAAGATAATTTTTCAGCACTATGCGAAAACATGTTCTGCATAATGGTCAAAGAAAATAATGACTTTTTATTGATTTCTAAATATTGCTATTTGCGAATGAAATGGTGCTCATTGAATCAAGCCCCCAGAACACACAGCAGAGCCTCTTTAGTAAAATAAAGTCCACCGTAATGCAATAGATAACGATTCAACCATCCACGCAGAAGACCTGAGTGAACAAAAAACTCATTGCTCAGATGATCGGATGGAAAGAATGGCCAGCTCACTGAGTTAAGTCAGTCAACGTGTATCTTTACTTTTTTGTATATGGACAGTTAGCTGAGAATGGACTTGAGTAGAAGGGGTAACTGGGGCTTCTTTTTGTTTGGGAAGTCAGTGTATTTACTGATCTCAAACTGCTGATGTTTGCAGAAGTCCATCCTTTTAACACATTGGTTTCTCTAGTCATGCTGTATAGCTCTGATTCAGAGAGTATCAACCTTGGAAGAAATACAGTTACAACTACATCCAGACGACAATGAAAAGATACATAGTAGGTATAGTGACAACAGAATGCCTTTAGTTATTGTGTTGCACAAAAATGTCTAAAGGAGAATATCAAGGATATGAATGACCAGAAAAGTTGGAGTGGTCACTTACCAAGAAGGAGAGACAATGGATGAAAATCTTAAATGGAAGATACATTGATGTTCCCACAATATTAAAGAACCAGAGGAAAGCCTCTTTTATATTGGGCCACTATGGAGAATTTGTGATAAAGCATGAGCAGTTATTACAAATAATGGAAAGCTATGGAAGGATCACGATTTGCATTAGTACAGGGAGCCCTTACAAGTAAAATTACAAATCCTAGCATATCTTATCCACTTCCTCCCTTCCTTCATATCCATTACTAAGTCTTATCCTTCTTCCTCCAAAATTGTTACAACCTTCTCATTCTCTTGTTAAGACCACTAGTTTCCTGACTAAAGTCACAGTGACTTTTCCCATACTACTCTCTTAATAAAAAGTTTTGAATTAAATTGAATTTTCACCAGATCACTCAAAAAGGCCCGATCTCATCAATATAGGTATTCTTTCCAACAGTGCAGGTCACAATCTATCCAACCCTGTCCGTTCTGTGCCAATCTTATACATGTCCTCCTGTAAGTTTACCTTATGGGATCTTTCCAACGTGCTAGAGTATTTCCTTACTTTCTCTTGATGTTATGAGGTTACCGTTGGAACACATAAGCTGTTCATCTGTTATTCCTTCATCTTACTATAGGACCAATTTCACTCATGCCAGGTACCTTTCCAGTGCCTTCTGGGTGAGAATCTTTTTCAGTTTTTTGGAGACTGTGGTATTCCAACTCTCACAGCCATACAACATAGGTGCGAAGTAGATGAGATTTTATTTCTGGGAGAAGTTTGTAATCAAGAAATGAATTTTACAGCTTCCCTAAGACAATGCCATCTACTCTACTTTTCCTGTTTATTCTCGGTTCAACATGTCATGTTTGCAGTATCTGTTCAGAAGACATAAATTGATTGGTAAGCTCCACGAGTGGTCCATGATACTTCATATCATGGTCCAGATACTAGGTATTCTTCATCCACATGATTTTTCCTGCTTAGATAATTAGACCATGCGCTTTGAAGTGGTTATATATCTCTCCCTCTGCAGTGTTCCAGGCAGTGTCATCTAAAAAGAGCAGCAACTGGAGGACCTTACTCAAGCCAAACTTGGAGCTGGATCTCATTTAAGATAGTAGTAAAAACTTGTGACCAGGGCCATTTTCCTGTTTTATGCCTTATCTGATATTAGTGATCAGACACTCATTGAACATGCTTCTGTTGTATCTTTCAGAAATCCTGTGTAACCTTGTGTGCACAGGGGGCCACTTCTTGGAGGAAAGTGTCAGGCACCATTGGAATACGCTTATTGGAGGCAGTGTTTGGCTCTGATAAATCAAATGCTTTTTTATAGAACACAAAAAGTAAGTACAGTAGGAGGATGTATTGTCTACATCTTTCATTCAGTTGTAGGATGGTAAAGATATTGTCTGCAATAGGAGATTAGATCCCATGATTGATGTGTGAAAATACTCATGAAAATTTTATATAGCTTTAGGAAAGAAGCATGAAACTGAATTTAGAGCCAGAAGGGACATGAAAAGCCCGTTTGTCCCACCTCCTCCTTCTACAATGAGAAAACAGGCCTAGAGAAGTAAAGTCACTTGCCCAAGGTCACACAGGTAGTAAAGGGAATAAGCATTTATATAGCACCTACTATGTGCCAGGCACAGTGTCAGTGCCTTACACATACCTCAGCTGATCCTTGCCACCTTGGGAGGTTGGTGTTATTATCCCCATTGTTACAGTTGAGGAAACTGAGGCATACAGACGTGACCTGACCGGTGTCACACAACTGGTTAATGTCTAAGACCAGGTTTATGCTCCACTTTTCCTGGCTTTAAGCCCAGTACTCTGTCCACTGCTTCATCAACTGCTTGTAGTAGCAGGAGCAGCAGCAGCTGTAATACTAATAGCGTTTTCAGGTTTGCGCAGGGCTTTAAAAATAGCTCATTTTATCTCTAATCCTGGGAGGCACTTTTGGCCTCTCCTCCCCAGTATTCTGGATAGCACAGGTCAGGCTGGAGTTGTTTTACTTCCATGCCATCCTTTGTTCTTTACTTTATAGTATACTTACACCATTCTTTATTCTAGCTCTGTGTTCATTGTACAGTATCTAACAAATCTATGATCTGCTGATCCCCACGAAAATAATCATATTTCCTGTTAAAAGAGTATTGATTAATATAATCAATGTTGACCGAAGTGTCAAACTCTATCAAAGACAGGAGGCCTGTTCAAGTCATTATCTATCAATGGACCTCAAAGTTTCTGACTAAATGAATAGTTAAAAACTGTAAAGTTTATTACATTTTATAACATTAAACTAAGGGCTTCCAATGATCCAATGAACAGTTTATAAAAGAGTCATTTGACCTCATCCCTATCTTTTAGAGCCTAGTGGATTGTCCTCTACAGAATAAAAAAATTGTTTATCCATACAGTAATATATGCTGGCAAATTCTTTGAGATTAGAAATTGACTTCACCTTTTTACTCAAGTTCTGCCATTCTACTAGCCTTGTGAACTTGAACAAGTCTTCTCTGGAGTTCTCTGAGCCCCGGTTTCCTCCTCTTTAAAATCTACTTCACCAAGTTTTGAACAAATGAATAAAATTAATTTAATAGCTTTCTTATTTCCCTCATACACAACCCTCCATTTTCTATCTCTGTGCTTTTGTACTAGATGTACTAGATACTAAATTCAACCTGTGTCACCTTTATAGGAGACATCTCATTGCACTCTCCCCAATACGTAGGAGCAGCTAGGTGGTACAGTGGATAGAGTGCCAGAGTTGGGAAGACTGAGTTCAAATCTAGCCTCAAGACATTTACTAGCTGTGTGACTCTGGGCAAGTCACTTAACTCTCTTTGCCTCAGTTTCCTCATCTGTAAAATGAGCTGGAGAAGGACATGGCAAACTATTCCAGTATCTTTGCCAAGAAAACCCCAAATGAAGACAGAGAAGAGTTGGACATGACTCAACAACAACATATATGCATAGGATCTTTCCTTATAGAATATACGTAACTTGAGGACAAGAACTTTCATTTTTGTCTCTGTATCCCCTGCACTTAGCATTACTGCCAGGAACTTAGTAAATGTTTGTTGATTGATAAACTGATTACTGCTTTATCTAAAGGCAAATTTGTAATCATCTCTAGAACTAGCATATAGCGAGTTTAAATAAATGTTTGTTGAAAGCATAACCCCGAGGTGGAAATATGAGACGATACTCTGTCCTTTGCTGAAATGGAAGGTTCATAGATGTGAAACATTACATACATTTTTAGATATTTTCAATGTACTGATTGGTTTTTTGCTGACTTTTTTCTCTTTTTCTTAATAAAATGTTTGTTATATGGGATGACTTTCTGGGAGGGGAAAAAGTTAGTAATACTGTGAGAAATGTTAGTGATGTAAAAGACAAAAGATCAATAAAAAAAATTTTAAAAACCAAATATTGAATTATCCAGAAAATACTTTTGGGTTGATTGTATTATATACAATTCCCTCTCTCCCCCATTAGAAAGGTTTTTGAGAACACTGAATGAATATCTGAATGAAACGTATTTACTAACTTCTTATTAAGTGCCAAGAATTAGGCTAAGTACTATTCCTGTAGATAGAAAAATGAGAACTAAGTGCCCTTAAAGAGTTTATATTCTAATGAAAAAGGAACACATGTACAGGAAGGGATGTCCTGGGAAGGATGTATTTCTCTTGGAATTCACTGTCATGGGGAATAAATGACACCCGCTTTCCACAAGCAAATAGTAGTGCTGGTTTGAATTCAGTTACCGTAATAAAAAGTGCAGGGAGAGTTACTATGGGATAAGTACACTGTGATATGATGAGATGAGTGGTGAGATGTCCTTGGTGCACATCGAGAGACGTGGATTTTGCCTTGTCTGCATGGTGGGTACTCTGCAAAAGAAGGATATTTTATAAATGTTCACAGGTCTCTCGTGTATACGGATGTGCTGCCGTTATGTGACCAATTTTCAGGCTTTGCTCAGAGTTGATCAGTTGAGTTGCTCAACTGGACTTCCCTCAGTTGTTTGGTTTCCTGAGGATAATGTCTATGGGGTGATTACTGAGCTTGGTTGTAAATTTTGTAGAATTGGGTGGTTGGGTTGCTGCAGAGCTATGTCACTTAAAAAGAGTTCTCTGTATCCTGGTTGTGGATTGTTGGATAGTGCTGGTACCTTGGCATTTGGGCACCCTCAAGTTTCATATACTCCTCCCTTTGGCAGAGAGTGGAGCAGATGTAGGGAAATCCCCAAGGAAGATTTCTTCACAAAAAAATTCCTCTTAATCTATGTTTATTTATTCCCAGAGGATAATGAGAAACCATAAATTAAATGTCTCCAAATGTATATTTAAGCAGCTTTTTAAAAAATCCAAAATATTGATTCAATCAAATTCTCTGAAGTTGTCATTGCTTAAAATTATCCACTAGTTTTGTCAGCTAGGTTCAACAGAAACCTGTCATCATAAGAATCTGTTCTTGATGTGAAGACCATCCATGCTGAAATGAAAAATAGCATTCAGAGATGCTGGAGGTGGGTCAGGAAGTGCTGCTGTATGTCTTTAAGATTATCCCTTATTCTCCCCTGGAGGAGGAATAATTTTCCTGTTGCCAAGTGGCTATTCAATTCTTCAACAGGAAAAGAATTTTTTTAGACCATAAGCAATATTGTTACCATAAATAATAATGCATCTTAAATCTGATCTCCTTGGTTCAGTTTAAAATTCCAGTCCCTATAGTATTATTACAACTTACATTTTGATTAAATTCATGACATGTCCAGCCCTCGTTGCAATAAAGGACACTCTTGCTAAGATCCTGGACTCCCTAAATGAAGCTATCCCCACAAAGAAAACTATTTCTAAGCTAAGGAAGAAAAATCCATTTCAGGCTTGATAATGACATATGGTGATTCCTCCTCCTTTCTTAATAGTTTATCTTTGGAAATAGCTTCTCACTTGGACAGTTTCTCAAGTCCTTCTCTAAAGTAGTGTCCTAACTCTGATAATCCTTTCTTGGTGGAGCTCAGAAGAAATTACTTCTGGAATTATGGTTATTCCAGTGACCAGTCCTGATTGCAGACTGAAGTATTCCTTCTATCTCTTGGCAGAGAGGTGATGAATTTGTAGCATCCTTTTATAATAATAATATGTTCGTTTTAAGACAGGGTACAGATATACTATTAAGATCCACTTGATTCTTTTATTTTTGGCTTTAGGAAGGGTTATTTTTGTTGCTTTAGATGAAAACTTCTGAGTTCATTTACAGTTCTGAATTCAATTACAGTTGCTCTGAGCCCTCATTTAGGAAAATTCCTAACACCTAGGCAGAGATTGGGCTGTTCCCCTTAATCTGAATCAATCTCTAGTTAATTCCTGGCTTCATTGTGGTTGAGGTCAGAATTCACGTTATTGGAAATATTTGAGTAAATAGCAGATAATATTTAGTGTTTGGGAATAGACAGGTATCAAGGGGGGAAATTTGGGAAAGACTTCCCTAAGCTAAGATGCCTGTAGAAACAATGACATGAACTTTCATTCTCTCTCCCATGGGCCACAACTCCACTCTCTCCTTTCAACTGCTCTAGTCCAGAAGCTCATTTTATACAGGCCCTGTTAACACTTAGTTCTGATGGTTTGGTTCAGTCAAAAAATGTCACCTAATCAAGGCATCGGAACCAAACGAGGTAACGTGAGCCCCACCCTTACAAACTATTAAACTAAGAACGGCTCATTTTTAGGCTTGGTCACAGCATTGGTTTATCAGAGGAGTCTAGAGGAGGTATTCTGTTGAGTTGGAAGGTGATGAAACATTTTTTAAAAGCATTAATAACATTAAAAATAAATTATTAATATATATTATATTAACATATAAATATAATTATTAATAACATTAAAAATAATTATTCGCAATGAAAAGGAAATTTTAAAAACTGAAAAGTTCAGAAGGGACCATGAACATGGCAATTTTGTTACTATGTTAAATGTATGATGTAACAACTTCAGGAGTTCATGTAGTCTACGATACGTGTGCTGGTAACTGTTACTTCATAATAAAAAAAGATTTAAAAGAAAGCACCGCAGGTCTTTCAGAACAAAACAAGACCAAGATGACAGTACACAAATGGACCCTTAACGACATTCACCTTTAACGCATGCGCCTTAACAACCGCTGTTTCCATCGAGCTCCGACGAATGTTTTTCTCGTTGCCGTGGGCGGGGCCTGGTGACGACACAGGCACCTGAGCCTATTTAAGGTCGGGCGCAGCGGCGGTTGCTGTCCAGATCGGTCCTGTGGCGGTGGCGGTGGGACGTTTGCGTGAACGGTTGGTTTGCAGAGTTGGTGGTTCCCTTCCAAACTCCGGCGGTCGCGATGGCCCGTAAGTGTTAGCGGATCGGCTGCGGGCACCCAGACTACGACGTGCTGAGCTCCCCTTCCCAGGGCTGCGGCCCCAGATCGTTGGGATGTCCACGAGACTACCCGCGGCTGGAGCCTTCCCCGGGGAGGCTTGTCCCGCTCTTGGTGACCCCGAGGACCCCCAAACTGCACCCCTGCCCTTACCTGAGGGCTTTGCCTCACTTTGGAGCAGGGTGCAGAGCCAACTCTGCCCTCCTGTGCACCTGGGGGAGGGAAGGGACAGCGGGGCTGGCCTGGGGCACCCCGCAAGGATGCACCCTGCCCCCCACCCACCGGTCAGCCCCGGTTTTAGAAAGTGGCAATTCCACAAAGACTTTCTAATTCCCTACGGTTCTCTCTGGTCCTCATCCCCTTTGCTGACCTCAGTGGTCCAGCCTGTAGGTTTCAGCTTCAGCACTTTGAAATGCTCCGCGGTGTGGCAGCCCTCTCCCCAATTTCCCATCCATTTTAGATGTAAATGTTTGATAAACCTCTCCTGAGGAAGGTGTTCTTACTGCCTGAGTCTATATAGACAAGAAGTGGAGCAGGGGAGATGGGATGGAATAGGAAAGAAAAATGCCCTATTATATATTATGGTCTGTTTATGGATGATGTCTAAAGCCATGATGTAACCAATAGTTAGGATAAAGAGACAAGATTGTTTCTCTCACGATCTTTTTCTCTCTTTTGAGAATGAGGAGGGGTATTTTTTACAAGCCTAAATCCAACATAGTCTATGTACAAGTAAAAAATTATAACCATTTTTGTGGGAGCACTGACCTCATAATAGGACAATTTGTAATTCATTTATCATCTGTAAAAGTATGTCTTGACTCCTGCCTACTGCAATCAAGCTTCATACAGAGTGCTGGGATTTGGGCAGAGCACCTGAGTAAGAGTCTTGTCTCTGCCATTTATTATTGTGTAATAATGAACAAGTCACCTGATTTCTCTGGGCAGAAAGAAAAGAAGCATTTATTAGTACCTGTTGTGTGCCGAATACTGTTTTATCTCATTTAATCCTCACAGAGGTAGGTTCTAATATTACCCCCATTTTACAAATGAGGAAACTAATATATATATTATAGGGCTATAATATAGGAAAGCCAGGTCCAGTCCTTTTTCATTGCAGATTGAAGCTATAGGACCTTTCATAACTGCCTTGTCCGCTTAGAATATAAAAACAGAGAACTACAGGTGTGACACTTCTTTTTTAAATAGATTTTTTGTCATTAAGTGACTTGCCAAGATTAAATGGCTAACAAATGAGGCAGGATTTGAACTCTGGTCTTCCTGACTCCAGGGCTATAGTCACTGTATCACTTGCCTTCAGTGAAATGATACATTGAACTAAATGACTAAGGTCTCTTCCAACCTTAAATCTATGGTCCTATGAACTTGAAATGATTTTAAGAAAGGCAGGTAATGTTAATATTGTTTATGGTATAGCAGCTGCAATCATCTATTTTTCCCTAGCCTTTGTTTTGATGTATGCATCTGGAAACTGCCTTTCCAAAAATACAAAGGAAGTCAAGTAAAGTATTGGAGAGAGGAAATGGCCCAAGTGATGAATGGCTGAAATTATACATGCATCAGTACTCTGTGTCAGTGTACTTTCATGTGTCCTAATACTGTTATACCTGCCTGTGAGACCCTGCTGCCAGGTCAGACTAAAGATTCACTTGTATGTCCTTTAAACGGACCTAAGAATCTGAAGAAAGGGCTGAAAAGGATGAGTGCCTTTATTTTGTCAGGTGGGAACCAACGGGAGCTTGCCCGTCAGAAAAACATGAAGAAAACCCAGGAGATCAGCAAGGGGAAAAGAAAAGAGGATAGCCTGTCTGCCTCCCAGAGAAAGCAGAGGTAAGCTTTTAATGGCGTCATTAAGTAACTGGCTTTTTACGTGACCTCTTAAACTGGATGCAAAAGATATTCATTTTTTAAAATTTATTTACTGTAGTTTTCAACATTCAGTTCCACAAACTTTTGAGTCTTTCTCCACCTCCCTTCCCGACCCCCTCCCCAAGTGGCATGCAGTCTGATATGGGTTCTATGTACCCATTCATATTAAACATATTTTCACATTAGTTATGTTGTAAAGAAGAATTAGAGTCAATAGGATAACCACAAGAAGGAAGAAACAAAACAGACAGCACAAATATTATGGCTTTATCTGCATTCTCTCTCTGCATGTGGATAGCATTTTCCATTATGAGCCTTTTAGAGTTGTCTTAGAACCTTGCATTACCAAGAAGAGCTAAGTGCATCCAAGTCATCGCTCCATGTGGCTGTAACTGTGTACAGTGTTCTCTTGGTACTGCCCACCTCACCCAGCATCAGAAAGTATTTCTTACAGGTGATTAGATACCACTTCTAGATCTGTATCCAAAGAGATCATAAAAATGGGAAAAGAACCCACATGTACACATATAGCAGCTTTTTGTAGTAGCAAAGAATTGGAAGCTGAGGGGATGCCCATCAGTTGAGGAATGACTGAACAAATTGTGGTATATTAATGTAATGGAATAATATTGTGCTGTGAGAAATAATGAGTAGGCAGACTTCAGAAAAATCTGGAAAGGCTTATATGAACTGATGCTGAATGAAATGAGCAGAACCAGGAGAACATTGTACACAGTAACAGCCACATTGTGCAATGACTGACTTTGATAGACTTAGCTCTTCTTAGCAATGCAAGGATCTAGACAATTCCAAAAGACTTGCAATGGAAAATACCATGCATATCCAGAGAAAGAACTTTAGAGTCTGAATGCAGATGGAAGCAGACTATTTGCTCTCTTTTTTGTTTTTGTTTCTTCTTTCTCGTGGTTCCTCCCATTACTTCTTATTCTTCTTTATATCATGACTAATGTGACAATAGTAGAGCCTATATCAGATTGCATGCCATCTTGGAGAGGGAGTGGAGTGGGAGGGAAGGAAATTTAAAACACAAAGTCTTAAGGAAGTGAATGTTGAAAACTAAAAATAAAATTTTTTTTAAAAAGTAATTAGAAGGAAATGACACATAAAGTTGTCATATCCCTTCATATGTATGTATGTATGTATATATTATATATATATATATTATAGGGCTATAATATAGGAAAACCAGGTCCAGTCCTTTTTCATTGCAGATTGAAGCTATAGGACCTTTCATAACTGCCTTGTCCGCTTAGAATATAAAAACAGAGAACTACAGGTGTGACACTTCTTTTTTAAATAGATTTTTTGTTTTGAGTGGGAGAGAATTGGGGTTAAGTGATTTGTCCATGACCATACAGCTAGCAAGTAAGTGTCTGAGACTAGATTTTAACTTGGGTCCTCCTGATTCCAGGGCCAGTGCTCTATCCATGGTACCACCTATCTGCCCCAAATAGATTTTTATTAATATCTATTTTGTAATCACCTAAATTTCCTCTTGTATTTCCTTCCCTCCTCCCACCTAGGTAGTCATCCTTTATAATAAAGAATTTTTTAAAAAAACCAAAGGAAGAAACAATCAGCGAAACCAATCAATCCACTAAAACAAATAAGCACAGGCAAATATTCCACATTCAAGAAACCGCAAAGGAGTGAGGGAGGTGTCCTCTTATGTGTCCTGTTTGGAACTTAGCTTGTTCTTTGTAATTGTGCTACATTTCATTTTTGTGATGGTTGCTCTTTCATTTACATTATTGTAGTTATTGTGCATATTGGCTCTAAACTTCAGTTTGCATTGCAGTTCTTTAAGTCTTTCTCGTTTTTCTTCTGTATTTATGATATTTTTTTCTCAGCATATCATTCCATTACATTTATGCACCACAATTTGTTCAAGCATTCTCCAGTCGATGGACATATACTTTGTTTTCAGTTCTTTGCTACCACAAGGATTTCTTCTAAATAAAATGTGCAAAACTGATTGTCCATTGATTGGACAAATATTTTACTAAGTAGCTCACAATTTTTCTTTGTTAAAGGTACCATACTGTACTTTTTCTGCAGTCACTTTGTACCCCTTGTGAAAGGTACAAAGATGCTTGTCCTCCAAAAACTCCTCTAAGGGTCAATTTGTATACCCAGATTGTCTCTAATATAAGGGCAATATGCTGTTAAGTTCCATGAAAGTTAAGGATTAATTGCCATGTTAGGGTATCTCTCCCATGATAGCACTGAACTGCAAGTCAAATTCAAATGACATGGATTTGTTTTAAAATGTTTTTAATAAACTTATCTGAGTCTAAGTAATGAGGAGAGAATAGGAGTGGTCGGAATTAGAGATTTCCTAACAATTAGTAGAAGGTAAGTAGGTTTATCCTCTTTGAAGATCTTTAGGTAGATGGAGCACTTGTCAGGTAGGCAGTTCTTGTAGGGTATGGGTTGAACTTGATGATCAATGCATTCCTTTCCAAGATAGTAAAATCTTTAACATTATTACATGAACATTTCATTTGTATGACTTTATTATTAAGACAACTAACACTAAATTTCTTATTAGTGCAGGTTCTATGAAGATAAATAGAAGTAAGCACTTACATAAAATCAACAAGTTAATAAAATAGGTATATTGGGAATTCAAAGTGAAACAGTCCCTATCCATACCTAGGAAGTTTACAATCTACTAAAAGATTCAAAAACAAAATAAAAAAGAGCTTTCATGAAACTGTAAATGTTATTTATAACTGGTTAGAAAATGCATTAACTTTAGTGAAAATTACAATGATGTCTTGTTGATTTCATTGTCCCCTTCTGGGCTCTGATTCTTATGTGTCTGGGCCTTGCTATTTAATGTTTATATGGATGTTGTGAGTAATATAGTCTGGTTTAACATTCTTTGCTCAGCTTCACCTATATATCTTATGTCACCACTTCTCAGCTACCCCCTAGTCATTATATACCCAAGAGTTCTTTTGCTTTTGTGGGGGATAAGAGTTCACCTATGTTAGTGGATTTGTTAATGGACATGTGATTGTTTCTAATATCAATCCGAAAAAAACACCAATATGTTTCTAAAACATTTTGGATTAACAAATTTAACATTGATGTCTTTTTAAGAACATAGACCTATTTCCTGGTCTATCTATTAGTGAATTATGAGACTCTAAGAGTGAAATCTAGCAAGGAGACAACTTTCTCAGGACATTTTAGCGCAACAAAATAACAATAAGAATTATGGCTCCATTAACAAGGCAGTATATTTCCAGTTGCTCCCATCTATTCCGTCTTACTAAGGAAGAAAAACAAAGGGGAGAAAATGGGGAAATGTAATTTTATTTTCACATGTTTTTCAGATACCTCAAATGCTTTTTTATACTTAAGAGAAACAGACTATCTGTGGAAAATAATAGCTAAAATCACTTTAGTTTTTTTGATAACAGCTCATATTTGTGTTTCTCATAGGGATTCTGAAATCATGCAACAAAAGCAGAAGGCTGCTAATGAGAAGAAATCTCTGCAGACAGGTGACAAATGATCCACAGTCATTGGAAGAACAAGGTGGATCACAGCATCTGAAATCAAGAATTTGTAGAATGACCAGCCATTAAATATCTAACAATTTATCCTATCCTTAGACTTGTTTACTTCCTACTTGTTTCTGTTACCTTAAGCTGCATGGTATAGAATAGTTCTAAGAAGTGGAACATTGCTTCATGCTTTATAAAAGTGATAGAAATTAATGAATCTCTGTGGTTCATAGTAATATCTAGAATTACATAGATAAGTAGTTTGATACTTTTCAAATTTAAGCTTCAAATCTTCATCCTTTCTGTAGTATCTTCATGATATGTTAACTTTTTCTTTGAAGTAAGTCATTACGCCCCATTATAATTTTTTATTATCAATTTATAAAAGTCAAGTTTTCATGTAACTTTTTAAGAGCATGTTTTGCATGAAATATTATTGAAATATGATACCATTCTGATTAGTAAACAAATGTTTTAACAACAGTAATCTGAATTGGTATTTTTATATTTCCATTTAACTTTAAAAAATTGTGAAGGCGTGAGGACCACCCTCTTTCAATTCAGCATTGACCTTGCCTATAAAAATGTTACTTTCTGGAGAGATCAGAAGCAAGTCCTCCAAAGATGTTAGCAATCTGTATCGGTATACAGTGTAATATAATTCTGGAGGGAGAAAAAGGGAAGAATGCCATTCACTGACATTTTTTATTCAACTAGCCATGACCTTCCTCCTCCTTTTACAAATGAAGAAACTAAAGGCCCAAGACACAAAGTTACACAACCAGTAAATGAACCAGAGATTCCATCCCAGGTCCTGAGTCTTTAATAGACCCATCTGACTCAATAATGGAAAGATGAATGCTTTTTTTTCTTTTTACTGGACTTATGATTTTATCTGTTTAGGGAATTCTCCCTATCAATGCAAATCAGCACCTGCTCTTCAATTTGTATTTTCAGATTTGCTTGAGGCACTGAAAGTTTAGGTGTGCTTCCTCAAAATCACAAAACTCTATGTGTCAGAGGAGAAACTTGAGCACAGGCCATCCTGACTCTTAAGGCCAGTTCAATAATCTACTCTGCCACACTGCCTCTCAAATGTATCTCAGATAAAAAAGAAAAAGAAAGCTATTAACATGCTACAGCTATTTGTATTTATGTAGACCTCATTTTACAGGAGTGGAAATGACTCAAATTATCAGTTATTCAAAACTACATTGCTGAACATTAAAGCAAGGACTTCCCGGCTTTCATATTATTAACTGTTAGTTGAAGAATGTTGTCCTCTTTTTTTTTTTTTGGCATTTCAAGGAATTAAATTATTTTTAGCAAAGTCTTAAGGTGTATAATAATCAGATTTAAGGAATATGCAATCTCAGTGAAGTATGAGGAAGAGGAAACTCAAAACAATCCCAGTAGGTAGACAATGACATCATCTTAGACAACATACAGATTAAAATGTAAAGATATATCAAACACTCTCAGGTTTCTATAGTGTATTGTGTGGGCATACATGTGTATTGGGGCAAAACCTTTATTTACTGAACTACCTACTATTTATTGCAAATAGTAAAAGAAGTAATGCTGCAAAATTCAACTACATGAGATAGCTTATTACACTGAACATTCTGTCAAAGGAGACGCATAAAAAGTGCTTCGTATGCAGCATTATCTGCAATAATTTGCAGTCAAACTGCCAACCGCTGTTCCCAATTGACCTGCAAAAACTTTGCTCACCCTTGAAGAGTGATGTGCTCTTGGGAGCTTTCAGCCCAACACCCACTCAGCATTGCTGCAAAATAATGAGACCTGGCACACAAAATCGCCCTATGGGCTTGAAAACTTTTCCCATCAACACAAATATCAATATCTGGGCAGCAATGCTTTCTATAAAGTTTCAACAAATCTAACTCAGAAGCAGGTTCCAGGTCAGAATTATCATGTGTCTTGCCACCGTCCACTGGGTCATCTGCTTTTTCATTATCCTTTGATCATGATGTATATACCATGAACCTCTGCTATCCAGTATCACTATAAAATTCGAGTTGTCCCCAGCATCACTGCTTTCTTCTGGAACTCCACATTCAGTGAGAGAGGAACCAACCAAACTTCCATCTCGAGACTTTGTCAAACTACTCTGGGATGTGGCTGAACATCCATCAATTTTGGCATACTTTCCAGAATTTATATCAGCATTTGAGGTTTCCTGCTGTAACCTGTCCCCATGCACCTTCTTTCTCAGGATTTCTTCTTCATAGTTTTTTATGTTTCTGTCTGAGGAATATACAACCTGTAAAAATATTCTAAAATCTGAAGGTTCGAAATTTTCCACAGCAACAGGAACATGGTTCTCCCAATTATTTAATGTTTTGCCAACAGTGTGAAAATAGAAGTCTGGAACCCTTGCTAAAAGTACAGCTTTATGAGCTTTGAACAATGTAGGACCTATACAAAAAGTGACATCCACAAAAAGTGGATTTCTTCTTTTAGAAGCCTGAGGAGGTCCTGGCTCAGCTGCTCCGACACCACAGCCCGAAGCCAGTGAGGCTCAGTCCCCTCCCTCTTGCAGGCCCCCGGGGGTCCCTGAGGGCCTGCGCCGCTCCATGACGATTCCAGGCCTGGCGCCACCTGTCCTCTTTATTAACAAAAATTCTTTAAAAAAATCTGGCATCAGCTATGTTTCTGACCACAGTAAAGGAAAACATGTGGAAACTGCATAATGTTTTCAAAAGTGCCACTTATTAGTCACAAAAGTAGCCCATTTCTTTAATACCATGTTCTTCTATCAATATGTGTCTGTGATTAATTGAATGATAGCGTAACATTTGCGTAGTTTACAAACATTATCTTCTTTGATCCTCAACTCATATTAGGTAAGTACAAGTATTATATGGTTTTTAGAATTGTGGAAACTGAGGCTGAGAGAGTAAGTCACTTACTTGCCTACACTGTACACAGCTAACACATGTCAGACATAAGATTCAAACTCAGGTTTCCTCAGTCCATTCTATATGTTATATACCATAGTCTCCTACCCCCAATTACATATAACTCAAAAAGCAAATAAAGTCACATTTCAGCCTAAATAGGTTGTGACATTTTTACCCCTTATGTTAATAACATGATAATCAGAAAAGGTAGTGGACTAGTACAATGTCATGCATGTGAAACAACAGAAATACAATCATATACTTGGAATATTAAACATCTGAAGATCATACATGTTCAGGAGAATCTCTATAGAAAACCTGGAAAGACAGGTACCAGAAATCAGTGAAGAAAATAATTGAGACAAATTCAGAGAGGTAACAATACAAAGTTGAAAGAAATCAGCATTACTAACAGAACCCAGGAAGAAATAAGAAATGACCTTCAAAATTAATGCAAAATGCAAAAAGCATCTGGAAGTTAATCTTCCAAGACAGTCCAAAAATACTCTTTAGAGAAGTAAATGAAGGCACATAAATGGAGGACTGCGAGAATAATTTTTTAAAATTATACCTAACTTCAGACATAAAGCTATAAGAAATAACCAAGGAAGGGTTCTTTACAGAACTAGACAAAACTCTTAAGGGAAACAGTGTAATGATGGGATAGAGCACTGACTGGAGTCATGACCTGGGGTCAGCTTCCATCTCTGATTCTACCTTTGTGACCTTGGGCAAGTTACTTCTTGGACCTTAGTTTCCCCATCTGTAAAATGAGAAGGTTGGATTAGAGGGCTTTCTGAGGTCCCTTCTAGATCTATGATCCTGTGACTATGAAGATGAGATCCATCTTTTCTGCAGTAAATGATGTAAACGTGAGATGTAAAATAACATTTGGAGGGGGGAAAAGTCCAGAATCTCAAAGGAAATAAGGAAAAGTACAAATAAATGGGTTGGGGCAGAAGTATTTCCAGACCCCTTTCTTATAAAGCAGCTGTTTCTCAAAACTATTTAGATACTCAGTAAAAAAGAAAATAGGAAAATAAATCAGTGGAACAGTATGACAAAGAACAGTAGCAATAGAAAATAGCCTAGGTTTTAAGTTGGCTTTTTATAAATTCAAGAATAATTAATGGGTTGAAAGGCTTCCATTTTGACAAGTTACTAGAAAACTGGAAAGCAGATTAGAATAAATCAGATTCAAAACATTTTACACCAGTAAGTTGAAAATGGATATTTCAACTGAATAGAGCTCACATCATTTAAAAATTAGCAAGAGGAGATAGGGGAAAATTTATAAGCAAATAGGAAAGAGGTCATAAAAGGTAAAATATTCTACCTTGATTACCTAAAATTAGGTAATCAAATTAGGTTTTTACATGCATCAGTCAACAAAGATGAAAACAAAACAATTGACAGGGAAAATATTTGCATCAAATATCACTCATAAAGGACTGATATCCAAGATACATAGTAAAATGATGCAAATATGTAATACCCAGGACCATGCCTCAGTAGATAGGTGCTCAAAAGATATGAATAACTTTTTTTTTAAAATAAATTTATTTAACTTTTTACATGCATTTTCACAAGATTTTGGGTTCCAAAATTTTCTTCCCATTTGTCCCTTCCCCCCTCCCCAATACACTGGATATTCTAATTACCCATATCACCAATCTGCCCTCTCTTCTA
>CM053769.1:692513708-692552885 GCA_028658325.1 Potorous gilbertii | reverse complement strand
TTTCTTGGTTTCTCAGAAAGTCATTAGCCTCCATCTGTTCCATTCTAATTTTGAGAGAACTATTTTCTTCAGTGAGCTTTTGAACCTCCTTTTCCATTTGGCTAATTCTGCTTTTGAAAGCATTCTTCTCCTCATTGGTTTTTTGAACCTCTTTTGCCAATTGAGTTAGCCTATTTTTCAAGGTGTTAGTTTCTTCAGCATTTTTTTGGGTCTCCTTTAGCAAGGTATTGATCTGCTTTTCATGCTTTTCTTGCAGCTCTCTCATTTCTCTTCCCAATTTTTCCTCCACCTCTCTAACTTGATTTTCAAAAGCCTTTTTGAGTTCTTTCATGGCCTGAGCCCACTGGATATTTATTTTGGATGTTTGGGATACAGAAGCCTTGACCTCTATGTCTTTCCCTGATGGTAAGCATTGTTCTTCCTCATCAGAAAGGAAGGGAGGAGATATCCGTTCACCAAGAAAGTAACCTTCTATGGTCTTATTTTTTTTTCCCTTTTCTGGGTATTTTCCCAGCCTGTTACTTGACTTCTGAGATTCCTCTCCACCCCCACCTTGCCTCCAGATACACCCAGCTAGTGCTTGGGGTCTGAGATTCAAATGCTGCTCCCCAGCCTCAGAGCTTTCAGCAGGGTCAGGGCTGCTATTCAGTATGAGGTTAAATTCAGCTGCTAGGGTCGGGGCAGGGACTCCTCACAGGGCTCAGTTCCCTCAGGGGGTTTATGCAGAGACCTTCAACAATGTACTTGAGCTCTTGCCTTCTTCGGGAACCCCTGTCCCTGCTTCCCCTGCTGCTGCCTCCCGAGGTGCCTGAGTTATAGAGACACCCCACTCCCCTCTCAGCGAGCGAAAAAGAGCCTCTCACTGACCTTCAGTATCTGTGGGTGGAGCGACCTTCACAGCCACTGGAGATTCTGTCCCTGAAGCCTGCTCAGATCTGCTCCTCTCAGTGCCGCATGGCAAAGGCAGGGCTGGGTTCTGCTCCGGGTCCGGTGCATGATGGACCTTTGGTGTCAGTTTTTTAGGTTTCTCTGGAATAGAAATGTCTTCCATTCTGTTGCTATGTGGCTTCCACTGCTCCACAATTTGTTGGGAGTACTTCTTTACAGATATTTTATGGGCTGTGGGTTAGGAGCTAGCATATGTGAATCTTTCTACTCCACCATCTTGGCTCCTCCCCTCTCTATCATATTGATGTACTAAAATTTGCTTGGCTGTATGCCAATCAAGGGACACCCATTTTGTTTTCTTGACTACAAGAACACAACACTAATATACTGTTTGTAGACCTCAGAACTGATTCAGCTATTCTGGAAAACTATTTGAAATGATAAAAGACAGGTGATTAGCAATCTGGTAGCAAAGACCTGGAAACAGAGTAGATACTCATGATTAGGGAATAGTTGGGGAGAAACCACAAAACACTGGTATTTGAGGGCAAGGGAATATTATTAAGAAATAACATGAAGATTTGTATAAACTGAAGCATGAAACAAGCACAGCCTAAAGAATAAGATGTACAATGACTGCAACAATGTATCAGTGGGAGAAAGTCAGTGCTTAGTATTTAGTGATGGACCTGGAGGACAGATGATAAAACATATACATCTTCCCCATGGTACGGAAGAGGCAAATTTCTGGTCAGAGGATTGAATATATGGTTAGATGCAATCATTGTATTGGGTGTTTATGCTTGATTGGTTTTCTTTGTTAAAATGAACGGTTTGGCTTGCAGAGACTAGAAGTTGGGAAACGAATGGTCCTTTTCTAGAAATGACTGTGCTATGAAGATGAAGCAGTCAGTAAAATATATTTTTTATCAAACTGTGTGGTTAATAGAATAAGAAGGAAAACATTTGGGAAAAGTCAATCTGAAATTATTCCAATAAAGTGACTAAAATGTCTGCATACTGTTTGACCCAGAGAGTCTACAGATAGGGACATACCCCAAGGAGGATAATGCTAAAGAAAAAGCCCCGTGTACACTAAAATACTTAGAGCATTGCTTTTTATCATACCAAAAACCTAGAAACAAAATGGATGCCATCAGTTAGAGAATGGTTAAAACATGGTACATGAATGTAGTGGAATACTAACTGTGCTGTGAGAAATGAACAAGATGAATACAGAGGTTCATAGGAATACTTCTATGAATTGATGAAAAGTGAAGAATCAGGAAAAAACAATATACATAACAAGGTAAATAGAAAGAACAACAAAACAATTAAGATTGATTGCTGTACAATTATAATGAGCAAAGTTGGCTCCAAGGAGATAAATGTGAAAAAGTATTTCTCCAAAGTCTTTGCTGAGATGAAGGATTATTCGTAAATAACACTGTATGTAATATACGTCTCTTTCAATGTGTTGTTTAGGTTTGATGAACTGTTTTTTCCCTAACAGGTGGGATAAGGAATAAATTAGGAAATCAATTAAGTTCATATGAAAAGATATGATTCAATATTTTAAAAAAGATATGGTCTAAAAAAACATGAACTTTTAATTGCAATGACCAACTTTGGTCCCAAATTACAGTGGTCACTATCTGTATGACCTTAGGCAAATCACAACTTTCTTGGATCTCAAATTTCCTCATGTATAAAATGAGAGGTCCTGATCACCACCTCATTTAAACAAAGTTGGCTTTGACAATTCCTTACCCTTGTGATATTTGCTCCAACAAGGAAAATTAATTAGATGCTCTAGTAGTAAGTCAATACTCATCTCCCATGAGGCCCAAAAATTTATTTGAAGTAATCCTGTATAAAGGATAAAATCCTTTATTTAAGATCCTGTATTTAAGAGGAAAAAATGTTACTTTGAAACTCTTAAAAGAAGGAGATTTTTTAATAGCAACTGCCTCTGACAATATAAAAAGCAACTGTAACTGCCCAAGGTTAGTTGCAACTGGGAAAGTCTCACACATACCGCTAAATATTTTATAAAGAACCCAATAAAGCCAGAATAAATTGTAGAAACAGAAGCTCCTTCTCCATCCAGTCCAGAATGGCACAAAAAAAGGCAGCCTGATAAATGAACTGGAAACCAGCTTGAGCTCTGATAAACACATCTGAAGCCAGCCAGTGTTCTGCAAAACCCTGTTTTGTCCCTTGATCATCAACATTCCCCAAATCCCTTTCCAATCTTTACTTCTTATTGCCTACCACATGCTCTTTGATCCAGTGACACTGGCCTCTTGGCTGTTTCTTGAACAAGAAACTCCATCTGTCAACTCCAGGCATTTTCTCTGTCAGTCCCTCATGACTGGAATTTTTTGCCTTCTCATTTCTGCCTAATTGCTTCCCTTGGCTTCCTTCACGTCTCAGCTAAAATCCCATCTTCAGAAAGCTTTTCCCAACCCCTCCCAATTCTAGTGCCTTCCTGTTTTATTTCCAATTTTTCATATTCTGTATATAGTTTGCTTGTATATATTTGTTTGCTTGTTGTCTCCTCCTTGAGGCCAGGTACTGTCTTTTGCCTGTCTTTGAATCCCCAGAATTTAGCACTGTGTCTGGCACATAGTAGGTGCTTAATGTATATTGACTTGAGTCTGATACAGAGTGGAGGAGTAGGACTAGGGATTCTTAGAAATATGGTTGAGGGAATGTATTGCAGACATTGAGAAGGGAGAAAATACTTTGTGTGAAGGAAAACAAGGTCCTAATTTGTACTCAAGTGTATGATGAGGAATAATGTTACTAAGACTAGAAAGGAAGGTTGCAACCAGATTGTGCAAGGATTTAAATGCTAAAGAGTAATGTTTGTATTTGATTCTAGACTCTATAACAGAACCACTGGAATTCCTTCAATTGGTCCAACACTCCCTTAGGAATATCATTTTGGCAGTTATGTGAAGGATGGATGAAGGATGGATGTGAAGGATAGATAGGATTGGGGAGATCAAGATGGCAAGTAGCCACTGAGGCTACTGTCAAGGGGTGACAGAGCCCTTCTGGGTAACAGAGGTAAAATTTGCAAGATTCAGTAACTGTTTTTTGTATATAAGGGAAGGAGTCAGAGGAGTTGGAGAATGAAATAAAAATCGAGGATGATCCCAAGTTGGATGACTGGTGCTTTCAGTCATGAGATCGGGAGTTTGGGAAAGACTGAATTATTTTGGACGTTGAGTTCAGTTGGTTTTTTTCAGTCATGTCTGATTCTTTTTTTTTTAATCTTTTTTTTATGTCCAATTCTTCATGACCCTACCTGGGGTTTTCTTGGCATAGATACTTGAGTGGTTTGTCATGCAGATGCATCTTCCTGATTTCAAGCCCAAGGCAGGCTATTCACTGCCCTACTTAGCTGTCCAGCCTAGGGTTTTCAATAAAGATGATCAAATGGCTGCTGTGGCTGTGTGTGGGTTTGCAGATCAAGACAACCCTAGAATGGCAATCCCACAGCCACAATTGCAGTTAATTGCATGAAAGTGATAACTCTAAAGCATAGAACTGGATGAGATCACGAGGAAATATGATATAGGAGAAAATAATATGGTCCAGGAGAGAGTCCTGAAATACACACCTATTTGTGAGAGGAAAGATGAATGATCCAGCAAAGACAGAGAAAAGTAACAGTCTGGCAAGTAGGATAAATTAGAAGGAAACAATGTAACAAGTAAAGGAAGAAAAATTCACCAGGAGTAGGACCGCATGTTGCAAAGGATGAAGGCTGGGGAAAGGCCTTTAGATTTATCAGACTTTGGGACCCTGAAGACAGCAGTTTTAGTTGACTTGGAAGTAGTGTTTCAAGGGGCTAATACGTGAGAGGTGAGAAAGGTAAGGCTTTTTTTTTAAAGCAGTTTGGCTGTAAAAAGGCAGTGGCTTCGGGGACGGTGGTGCAGTGAAGGTTTTTAAGGAGGGGGGTTGTGTGGGTCAAGGCTAGGGGCTGAGGAGGGACGTCAAGGAATTCATGGTGGGAGAAAAGAGGATGGAATCCAGCACAGGTGGGGGCCGGCCCCAGGGAAGGCGCTTGGGTTACTCACTCCAAGAAAAGGGAAGTTAAAGACTAATCAAAGAACCTGGACACATAACACCGGGAAGGAACCGCGAGGCCGCTTTACCTCCCCTCCCCCCGCCCCGCCTCTCGCCCCGCCCCGCCCCCCTCCCGCTGTCTTCCACCGCCCTCCAGAGTCGCTGCTTCCGCCGGAAGTCGCGTGTCGCTCTGTATCCGGTCCGCGTTCCTCGTTCTCTCCCAGCAGCCTTAGGGACGGGAGGAAACTGTCACCACCGGAAGTCTGGCAGGGCGGGGCCCGGCGGAGGGAGCCTTGGAGCCTGCGCGTTGGGTCGCTGGTTCCGCTCGCCATGGCTGCGTTAGGCGGCGGCGTCCGGGAGCCCGAGGAGCCGGTGTTGTTCCGCAGAGGTACCGGGCAGGTAAGGGAGCCCCAGGGGGCCTCGGCGTCTCGGGCTGTGCCCCGGGCATCGTCTTCCCCCTTGGGGACCGACGTGCTCCATCTTCTCCCCCCATCTGGCCTTGAGGCCGCGGTCGTCCACGAAGGCGGCCGGGCCTCGGGCCTCGGGCCTCGGGCCCCGGACCTCGGGCCTCGGGCCCCGGACCTCGGGCCTCGGGCCTCGGACCCCGGGCCTCGGACCTCGGGCCTCGGGCCTCGGACCCCGGGCCTCGGACCCCGGGCCCCGGGCCTCGGGCCCCGGACCCCGGGCCTCGGGCCCCGGACCTCGGGCCCCGGGCCCCGGGCCTCGGGCCTCGGGCCTCGGGCCTCGGGCCTCGGACCTCGGGCCCCGGGTCCCAGCCCCACGGCGGAGCGGCTGACCTCCCCTGGGCCACGCTCCGGGAGAGCGCACGCACATGCGAACGCCCCGGCGGACAGAGGCCGTGCCGGGAGACGCCGAGGACGGTGTCCCCCGCTGCGCGGGCCGAGGGTCTCCGCCGGGACCAGCCACGAATCCCCCCGCCTGCTTCCCTGCACCCCCCCATAAGTGACTCAGTGACCGCCTGGCCTTCTTCACGACTTAGCCGAAATCCCACCTTCTGCCGGAGGCCCTCCCCTTGGGCACCTCCCGGTCACCAGGCCGTACCCGGTGCGCACCTGGTTGTCTGCTTGTGCTTTCCGCCCATTAGAAGGTGCGCTCCATGGGGCCCCGTTTTTCCCTTTGTATCCTCCGGCACTTAGGTACGGAAAGGTTCCTCATCTGACGGTATCTGGCACAGGACGGTTTAATAAATGCATGTGGATTGCCAAGGTGGAAGGGGAACAGCCTTAGAGACAGTTATTTGGCCCCAGTTCTTAATCTCAGTTTCCGCTTCTTTGAAATGAGAGGAGAGTTGGAATTCTGTCCTGCTGGAAATCTTGATACCTACTACTTACTGATCTCTTAGAGACAGTAAATTGATAATTCTATGCGATTGCTTTGTGCTGGAGGCAAATTCCAGAAAAATGTCCTAGTTACTTCTGTGGTAGCATCACAGTTTTATACCTGGAAGGAACCTTAGTGACCTCTCACTGAAACTCCCTCCCTCCCCTCATTCTTACACATGAGGAAAGAGACGTGATTTCCTCAAGGTCATACATACATACTACATATATACATACATAGCAAGTAGCAGAGCTAGGTTTCGAACCCAGGGCCTCTGACTCCATATCTTCCCTCGACTCCATCCTTTTTTGCCTCTGGTGACATTTACTTCATTTATCATTTCTTTTCTCTGTAGCATACTCAGCCTCTCCTGCTTGTTCCCTCCCATCCACAAAAAATGTTAAGTTTCACCTGTCCAAAAGAAATGCTTTCCCTTATCTTACTGGTTCTTTAAACTGTTCTTCTATCTTTACCCTGATGCTGCCTGTGGAAATTTCCTCATCATTCATTTCTTCTTCAACCCATTGGACTTGAGTTTCTGCCACCATGGCTCTCGGGAAACTTCTTTCTCCAAGGGTTACAGTTACTTTCTTACCATCAAATCCTATGACCTTATCTTCTTACCTTCTTTACATCTTTACATTTGATTCTGTAGATCACCTAATTCTGGGTTTTCTCTCTTTCCTTGATAACCTTGCAGTCTTGGTCCTGCCACCCCTTTAAAGCTTTCTTCCTCCTTTGTCTCCCTCACAGGTTCTTTGCCTTCTTGCCACTCTTTCATTTAAATTCAGCAACATTTATTACAGATGTGCTAGGTGCCTGACCTCTCTATACTGGTCCTGAGAATTCAAAGACAAAAACCAAACACTTCCCTTGAGGAGTTTACATTCTCCTGGGAGGAAATAACATGTACACAAATAAGTAAATAATAAATACAAAGTAATTAAACTAAACAGAACATGTACTCCACATGTGGTCAGGACAGAGGCCAGTTGGACTATCATCCCCATGTAAAATGGTGTGTTTGTTTTTGGTTTTTTTCTTTTAACCCAAATAGGTTTGTCCTTTTTACATTCCTTTTGATTTGGCCTTTCAGAATATTTCTGAATCCAGATTCTGTTATCTAGTGTGTTAGCTATCCCTCCTGCCTTTGAGTCATCTGAAATTTAACCGTTGAAAAATATGTTACTGTAGATCCATCACAAATTTCAGGGGCACGCGTCTGGAGACCTTCCAGGTTGTTATTAAACCATTACAGCTACCCTGAGTAGCCTGAGCCATTCAGCAAGTTCCAAATGTATCTAATTGTATTTTAGTATGAAAGGCTTTATAGAATGCTTTACTCTGCCTCCTGGCTTCCCTGGCTTTCTTCAAATTCCAGCTTAAATCCCAACTTCTACACTTGGCCTGTGCAAACCTGCTGCTGCCTAGGTCCCAAAGCACACCAAAGGATTTTTAGGTGGCCTGCAGAAAAATGTAGAGGAAAACATCCTTTGTATGTAGAAGAAGTCCTTTGGTGTGCTGCTGGTGAACCACAGGCCGTAAGAGGGCCACAGGTTGTTCAGGCCTGTTCTACAAAAAGCCTTCCCAAACTTTTAATTCTGATACCTTACCTCTGTTGCTTATTTTCTCTTTATTTTGTATTTCACTTTTTTTGTAGACAATTTGTTTGCCTGTTGTTTTCCCTTATTTTAGATTGTGTAGTCAGTGCCAGGGCCTGTCTTTTGCCTTTTTTTGTATTCTCCAAACAGTGCCCAGCATAGAGTAGGCGCTTAATAAATAAACATTTATTTGACTAAGTAATAAATAAGTTTTTTGACTAACTTTGCTAAAATCTGTATTTCTTCACATGAGTATTGGACAGTTAGATGGAAAGTGGTTAGAATGCTAGCCTTGAAAAACCAAAATCAGATTCTTCCTGCCTCAGAAACATACTAGCCATGTGACTTTGGGCAAATAACCCTAAGTATCCTCTGTAAAATGGGACTGATAATGATAGCACCTAACCCACGGGGTCATTTTGAAGATGAAATGAGATAATATATGTAAAGGGCTTGCCAAACTTTGAAGCAGGATAAATGTGAGCTGCAGCTGCCACACATGAACATTCATTGTTTATTTTTATTGAGCACATCATTTTATCCAAACTCAACTCTTAGAATCATAAGACTCAGTAACAAATATTTATTAAAGCAAGACATGGGCAGTATAATGTACTAGGTGCTAGGGAAAAGAGGAAAAATACAAGATTGAGGTGATTTCTCTGCCTTCCTGAAGCTACTTTGTGTTTTTTTCCTCTCAGTCACTCTTGGAGTTCTGTTGATTGCTCCTGATTGAGATTCCTCCGATTTTTCTTCCTCTTTCTACTCTCACTAATCTAGTTCAAGTCCTCTTTGGCCTTCAGCTAGATCTAGCATCATCTGTGCATTAGCAGTGAAGGCAGAGAAAGGAATACTGAATTACAGCATGAAATAACATGATCAAGAAAAGGTTTTTAAGTATAAGGGAGCCCTAAGTATGTATGTAACAATCAGCAGGCATTTGGTAGGAGCTTACTGTGTGCCAGGGAATACTAAGAAAAGCAGAAAAAGTCCAAACAGTTCCTGCCTTTAAGGAATTTACAAGAAGGAATCAGTAGATTGGGAAAGATGGAAGATGAAAAATGGGAAATAATTGATAGGGCCAGGTCCTTAAAGAAAAAGAAGAGGATAGGATCAAATTAATCCTAGCAAGGAGTACTACCTCATCTTTCTGACTAGGACCCTGGTAGAAAGACTAGGAAAAGGTGTGGAGAGATTGGCAACTGTGGAGGAATAGTAAAAAAAATTGAGCACCTAATCTGGCTTGCGAAGGTGCTCCACTTTAGTAGGAGGCAGGTTCATTTGCTAAGGTGGAGATGTGAGGAGAAAATTTGAAACTGGCTAGTCCGTGTTTGGAGTGAGGGCCTGTGAAGATTTTTAAGATTTTTTGTTTTTCTATCACCTCCATATCCCACTCCATATTCTTTCCCCCTCTCCCAGGGAACCTTTTCTTATAATTTTAAAAGAGAGAAAAGCAAAATGCAGCCAAACTAACATTAGAAAAAAATCTGATTCTACATGGGTTTGTTATTCCATACTTGTACCCTGCTTCTGTAATGAAATGGGAATGGTGGTATCTAATCACATCTCTTCTTTGGGGCCTTTCACTTTTTTAGTGGACTGTTTATAATTCGTTTTTTCTTTTGTTTTCACTTTCTTGAGTAGCTTGGTATTAGGACTAGAAAAAGCAGATGATAGACTAGCCTATGGTTAGAGATTAGCCATGGTAAGACTAGGGGACCAAGAGTGATGACTTGAAGTCAGTCGACGTTGTCTTGTCGGACAGGTTAACTCTGAGCCTAAGACTGGAAGTCAGGATGGGACTCATGGGACAGAGAGACTAGGGAAGGGTAAAAGAACCGCCTGTTTGGTGGGAACAGTTTTAGGGGTGGGAAAGGTGGAAGGACAAGAGTTTGTGATGACCCTGAATGATACTTGATAAATGCCATTTCCTTCATTATTTGGGAGCCTGTTAACTGAAGAAAAACTAGGATTTGAACCTTTTATCTGTTTGTCATAGCGTTATGCCTTGGAAAATTCAATCAGTTTTAGACCAGATTTCAACTTTACTCAGTAATTTTGGATTATGTTGACTTTTGATATTCATTTTCTTTTTCACTGGTGGTTTTGAAGATAATAAATAATTCATGCTCCAGTAATTTGTACTGTCTTTTCCCTTCAGAGTGATGATTCTGACATATGGGATGATACAGCATTGATAAAAGCATATGACAAAGCTGTGGCATCATTTAAGGTATTAAACGTCTTTTTTCTTCTTATTTACAGTTGAATTTGTATTTGTGAATTTAAATGGAAGTCTGTCTTTAAAGTTTTGTTGCACATGCTCCACCCTCATCCCCCCAACTCTTCCTTGTAACAAAAGAAAAAGAATGTATGCAACTATTAAGCATCTCTTCTCACCTCTATCTAGAAGTGAGTTTCATCGTCTCTTCTCTAAGACAACAATTGATTATTACAGTTCTTTTGAGTTCAGCTTCCTTTTTGTGTTTTCTTGCACATTATTATAGTCGGTGGTCCTTTTTTCATTTTATTATTTCATACATCTTCCCATTTTTCTCTGTCTTCAGATGTTTTTTATAGCACAATACTGTTTTATTACACTCATAAATCCTACTCCTACTTTGTTTAGCCATTCCCCAATTGATTAGGTTATTTCCTGTTTTTCCTGCCACAACTGTGAATATCTTGGGGTATAGAGGACCTCTCTGTCTTTGTTCTCTTTGCAGATGCGCTCACCAGGACCTTGGGCTTTACTGAATAATTCCAAATCGTTTTCCATAACGTTTGGTCCAACTTACAGCTCCATCAGCATTGTATCTATAGCCTCTCCAATAGAATATATTTTTTTAAATCACTTTTGTCAGTCTGGTATGTGTGAGGTGAAACCTCATTGTTTTAAATTGCATTTCTCCTGTTAGCGATTTCTCTTAGGACTCAACCAGTCCTGAGTGCCCAGTTGCCATGGGACCCAGCAAATGAATCACACAGCGTCCAGAATTTTCAGGGTAATCTGTTAATTTACTTTGTCTTCCTCCTTGTAAGCCTTGAGATCGTATCTTCTTAGAATCTCACCCATTCCATTCTTTAGCAGTGCTACAAAATTTTAGCATTTTCAGCCTCCTCAGGGTCAGTGAAGCAGTTCAGACTTCAGCTTTACTCCGTTTATGAAAAAGTCTCTTGTTCAGCCTCCTGCTGTGTAACGATGGTGGTGGTGGCGGTGATAGTGATAGCTGGTTTTTATGTAGTGCCTAATACTTGCCAGACCCTGTGCTAAGCGTTTTACAGATGTCAATGTCACTTGATCATCACGAAAACCATAGAAGGTAGGTGCTATTATTTATTATCCCACATTTTGGTTTTTGGTTTTGTTTTTTTACAGATGAAGAAACTGGGAGAGATAGAGGTTAAGGGACTTGCCCAGGTTCATTCGGCTAGTAAGTGTCCGAGGCTGGATTTGAACTCAGGTTTTCATTACTCTAGACCTGGAGCTCTGCCCATTATACCACCTAGGTGCCTTTTCCTCAGCTTTTGTTTATTTTTTTTACACTTAGTAGTATTTTATTTTTTTTTCAAATTACATGTAAAGATAGTTTTCAACCTTCTTTTTTTGTAAGATTTTTAATTGCAAAATTTTTCTCCCTTCCTCCTCCTCCTCAAGACAACATATAGGCTATGCATATGTAATCATGTTAAGCATTTTTCTACATTAGTCACTACATTAGTGAAAGAAGAATCAGAACAAAAGGGAAAATCATAAGAAAGAAAAAAAACCCCAAAAAAGTGAAAATAGATTTCTTTGATCTGCATTCAGACTCCAAGTTCTTTCTCTGGATGTGGATAGCATTTTCCATCTTGAGTCTTTTGGAATTGTCTTGGATCATTGTATTTATGAGAAGAGCTAAGTCTGTCAAAGTTGGTCATCTCGCAGTGTTGCTCCTCTGTGTACAGTGTTCTCCTGGCTCTGATCTCTTCACTCTAAATCAGTTTGTGTCAGTCTAGGTTTTTCTGAAATCGTCCTGCTCATCCTTTCTTATAGAACATTCATATGCTACAACTTGTTCAGCCATTCCTCAGTGGTGGGGTATGCCCATAATTTCTGATTCTTTGCCACCACAAAAAGATTCATTAAGACTCATTTTCCCTTTGGAAGCTGAAAAGTTAACGTGGCTTCAAATTTTGGGGCCACTGACTTAGTTCAAAGCACATTTGTTCAAGCCTGCATTACCCTGTTGGTAAAGGTGATTAAATGGAATCAGTGAGTTGAACCTGTAGAACTTGTATAAATGCCCTTCCTCCTTAAAGTCTTTATCTTGCTTCAACTTAGCTGCCACATCCTTGAAGCCTTTCCAGATTCTTTGTTTATAGAGTTGTTCTCTCTACTCAGATTCTCTTTTCCTTTACATATATGTTCTATAAGCCAGCTTAGCCCAACATGAACACATTGTGTGCTTGGCATACATGTTGTATGCCCCAATAGAAAATTAGCTCCTTTAGGGCAAAAATGTTTTTTTTTTACCTTTATACACCCAGCCTTGAGCCTGTTGCCTTGCACTTCGTAGACCCTTTATTCATGTTTGTTGGATGGAATTATGGTCTCTAATAATTTCATAAATTATTACTTGTGTTTTGTCATTGTGCCACAAGACATGTAACTTTAGTTAGCAAGTTGAGGAAGCCACTTTGAATTAATGAAACTTGAATTAGTGAATTTTTTGAAAGAAATATTCTTCCAGGTAGATGCAAGAACAGGAGCTAGGCTAGCAAAATTATTGCCTGGTAGAGAGCTTTTAGAAGATCTGTTTTATTTTTTGTGTTAATTTTCTTTTATTGGTACTTTTTTGACACCTCAAGAAGAATACACAGGACCTAGAGAACTTTATATCATGTGACAGGCTAGAAATGAGAGATTTTATGTGTTAAAATATTAAGATGTTTACCAATTCTATTGATATATAGTAGCCCACTCAAGTGTTCTTATGGTACAGTAGTATAACATTACAATTCATGTATCACAATTTTTCAGCCATTAATGGGCACACTATTTCTAATTCTTTCCAAGCACAAAAAAATGATGCTGTATGCATTTTTCACATGGAGCCTGTATTCACATTTGAAATATTAACAGTTTTTAAATAGTCTGAAATATTAAAATATTTGTAAATGTATAAAAACCCATTTCTGATACTCTCTGTTCCCTATCTGCCACTTTAACAACAGCAGAAGTGAGGAGAGAAATGAAGTGTAAAGTGTGTTCATTATTTCACCTGTTGCCCCAGGAAAAGAATTCATGACCTGCTGGCCAGCCTACTGGTAATCAGTTGCTTTTCACTTAGTTAAGCTGGTCTTCAGATAGCAAAACTGGGCCGTCCCGCAGAAAGGACTTGAATGGAAAATTAATATCATTAGTACTCTTGGTACTAATGATATGTGCAAAGGTATTCCCAGTAGGGAGCTAAAGATAAAGGAGAGAAAGTATTCATAAAGAAGGCTGCCCTAGGTGTGAGTCTCAAAATAAGGGAACGATTTCAGCAGGCAGAATTGAGTAGAGGGAGAGCAGGTATAATGGCATGAGGCAAGCTATGGAGGTACAGGGAATTCATGTGTACATGCCTGTGCATTATGGAGTGAGTGGTAAGTGATAATATTGGAAAGATAGACTAGGTCATGAAGAATTTGGACTTTTTTGATGGGCAGTGGAAATTCACAAGAGTTTTAAAGAAATGGAAAGGAAAAATCAGAAAAATGTCAGAGAACCAGGACAGAGTAGTCATCCATCAATAAGCCAGGAAAACAGGATGGTGAGCAATGTGAAATGGTTGTAGCATTTAACCAGATTTGTCAAACAGAAGCAGATCTAAGTAAAGGCTATTAGATATGGTAAAGAAGGTGATCACTTTAAAGCTGGAAAGGGTCTTAAAGGGTCCTTCTTTTTTGACCCTCTCAGTTTTATACATCATGTGATAGAGGCAGAGATAGAGAAAATGAATTGTCATACAGGGACTTGTTCAGGTGGTATCTTTACATTGTGTCACACCGTCTTGCCTTCGAAAGTTAACAGTTACTGGTTGATTTTGCACAGAATGAGCAAATTGTCTGTTTTGTGCTTTGGTCTTTGCCCTTTAGTGGGAAAGAATGTGTGCAAACCTGTTTGTTTGTAAGTGTGGGTGTATATTCACGTGTGAGTATATACCCCCAAGAAGCTTTGTATATAAAGCTTTGCTAGCTTAAAACTGCATTAAGACTTGTGGAACACTGGATAGATATCTTTTTATGTAAGAAGGTATGTTTCTCCCTTTGTAGTGTGCCATTTCTCACTTATTTTTACTTTTAAGACTCCTTGCTATCTTTGTAACCTCCCTCCTAGGTTCTTAGAAAATTAGAGCTAATCAGTGTCTTAGAGATCCCTGGACCCAGCCCACCGAGGCCCAGTGAAGGCAGATCACTTGCTCAGGGTGGCACAACTTGTTCAGTGTCACTATCAAGATTTGTTGGCATGTTTGAAGGAACAGTTTCGTTACAGTGTTAGGGTAAAGAACCTGGTTGTAATGGGTCTGTGAGTGAGTGGGATGATGGAGAAGTGGAAGCTTCCTTCTTTGGGATGTAGCTTAGTGACCTGTTTATAAGAACTAAGTGAGTTTTGATCTATATGTTTATGATAAATAACATGTATTTTACTTTGATAGAATGCTTTAAAGAATGGTGAAATTTCTGAAACTTCAGATAAACAAAAAAGTGCTGGACCAAAAAGAAAAAATATTAAGAACAGAAACAAGAAAAAAAGTAACCCAGCCCCATTGAAACAGGTATTTAAAAACATAAAGTTTAACTTGGCTTTTTTAATGTTACAATGTTTAAGTAAAATGAAAATGTCAAATTGAGAAAGTAACACTCTAAATTGAGATCATGAAATGCCTTCGACTTGTGCTTAAGTTTTCTGCTTGCCTTTTAGTGTGTATATGTAAAGCTGTTACGTGGGATTTATTTTTCTAATTAATTAATTGATTTGTAGTTTTTAACATTTACTTCCACAAGATTTTGAATTCCAAATTTTCTTCCCATCTCTCCTCTCGCCCCACCCAATAAAGTGTGCATTCTGATTGCCCCTTCTCCCTGTGTGCTCTGCCTTCCATCACACCCTCTCTATTCATCCCCTTCCACTCTTTTTTTCTTAGAGTAAGGTAGAAATCAGCCTCAAGAGGTAAACTTGAATTATATTCATTAGTCCTAATTATTTTGGGCTAATTGTTTTAATGATTTCCTGATGATATTAGACATATACAGTAGATGTGGATATATAACAAACACAAACGTTTTGAAAGTGTTGGTTTGTTGCAGTGGAAGGTTGGTGATGCTTGTTGTGCAGTGTGGTCTGAAGATGGCAACATATACCCGGCTACTATTGCATCAACTGATCTGAAGAGAGGGACGTGTGTTGTAGTTTACACTGGCTACGGAAATAAAGAGGAACACAATCTGTCAGATCTTCTTCTCCCAAACAGTGAAGGAGTTTGTGATGAAGAACTTACTCATGAGGTAAGCATCTGAATATATTTGTCTGTATAATCACCTCAGAAATGGAGTACTGAATTGAGAGTAAAACTTGGGGTCTACATCTTTCGATAAATGCAGTAGATTGGGCTGTAACGAAAGTTTTATGGATAATTAAAACAGCATAAAATAACATTTTTAACTGTCAAAGATGAAGCATTTGGTATGAATATAGATTGCATTCTTAAAATCATGTCCTTTTAGAAGGGGAAAAGATAAAAATGTAAGAAAATTAAACCAGTTATGTATATTCCTTGATATAAGCCATTCTTTACTTCGGTTAGTACAGTATTTAAATCTATATTGTATCATTTTTAAAGCTATAATTACCTTAAAATATGCTTTGCATAATGATACAATTGAATAAGTTGTCAGTTTGAGATAAGGTGTTGGTATTAAGGCATTCTGGCCATTATGTAAGTAACAATTTATCCATACCTAATAAAACTAACCTTGCTTTATTTCTTTCTAAGAATGAAAATGAAAGTCAAAGTCAGTATTCAACAGATGAAAGTGAAAAATCCTCCAGATCACCTGGAAGCAAACAGAATCGTATCAAATCAAAAGCTACTCATTGGAATTCTTACTTCCCTCCACCACCACTTCCTCTCCCAGTGCCAGGGCTGGGCAAGGTAAGTGAGGTTGACTGGGAGTTACTTGGCTGTGCCTGAAACAACAAAAGCTTAGATTTAGAAGTTCTGCCGAATTTTTCTTTGAAATGTGGTTCTATGTTATTTGAATTTGAATTGAGCCTCTTGGGCCTGCTGTGATTTAATGAGCTCAGAGAATAAAAAAGAGATTGAAGAAGGTTGTCTCCTAGGAGAACTAGGAAAGGTGACTTAATGAAGAACCTTAAGAATTATTGAGTCTAACTTCATTTATCCTTCCCAGAAGGCTGTGTGTGTTCATCCTTCATTGCCAAAGAAGACCATGCCATCAGAGAAATGATGATGTGACTTGCATTTGATGTTGTTTTGAGTGAGGGAGGGCTGTGCAGGTCACCAGCCTCACTTCTCCTCCAGAGCCATATGAATCCAGTGACCTGATATTCCTCAGGATGAGGCAATTGGGGTTAAGTGACAGGTCACACAGCTAGTCATTGTCTAGTGTCTGAGGTGAGATTCGAACTCAGGTCCTCCTGACTCCTGCACTGGTGCTTTTATCCACTGTACTACTTAGCTGCCTAGAAAGCTGTAGACGCATAGCACCACCACCCCACCCCATAGGGTTTTTGTGAAGATCAATAAAGTGCTTTGTAAATTGTACTGTATGAAGGCTAGCTGCTATTACTTTAAAAAGGTGGACCCTCTCAATATAGTTAAACAGTGTACATTAACAGTCGTTTGACAGATGTCAACATGATCTAGTGTTTTGTTCTTTAAATGAGAAGAAGTTTAATATTTGTCATTTTAGTGCTGTGGCCATCTAGTCAAAAAGTAGCAGCTAGATGGCTCAGTGCTCCAGTCAGGAAGCACCTGGGTTCATACTCAGCCTTAATAGCTGTCACTCTTGCCACGCCGTGGGCCTTCTTTGGTTTCCTCGTCTGTAAAATGGGGTGATAGTAACAGCATCCACCTTGCAGAGTTGTTTTGAAGATAAAATGAGGTAATATTTGTGAAGTGCTTTGCAAACCTCAAGGAACTGAATACCATTTATTACTGTCATTTTAAATATAAATTTCAGCCCCTTTTGTTTTAGGACAGGTGGACCCTTTTTTCATTTTGTAATTGCCAATCACTCTTCTTTTTTTAAATACTACATTATAGCCTGGACTGAAATTCAGTGGCCCACCACCCTTCCTCACAGGCTGGCCCCCACCATTTCCTTCAGGACCACCAGTAAGTACTGTTTTCAGATTAGTGTGAACCACATTCAAAAGTCTTTTCCTAAAAATTGGGATTCCTTGGGTTATATTAATGTCCTTTAACCTAAAAGAATGAATTTGTAAATGGTAGAGTGTCAGAGATAGAGCAAATTGGGGACAGAGAAAAATGTGTTTCGTGTGTGTGCGCAATCACGAGGCATATCTGTGCTCGTAACATAATTTTTTTCCAAAAGGGAAAAATATTCAAGATGGTATTCAGGATAATTAATTCTTCCATACTCATTCACCCCTATATAATTTTTAGTTCAACAGAAAGATAATGGTGGTTTTAAATGCCCAACGTTTAGCCTTTGTACTTTTCTGGACTTAGAAATAACATTTTTCATTTTAAATTATTTTGTGAAAAGAGTTACATATAGCAATAGGGAAGATACTATTAATGTTGCAGCATGTTCTTTTGTAAATGGATTGCCATCTATCACTTTTTTGCTTATTGTCTCTAATAATAATAAGTACTTTACCATTTGCAGTTGATTCCCCCACCACCTCCCATGTCTCCTGATTCTCCTGAAGATGCTGATGCTTTGGGAAGTATGTTAATAGCCTGGTACATGAGTGGCTATCATACTGGTTACTATCTGGTAAGTGATAAATTTGTTCCTTTACTTGAATTAGGCCTGACTTCTTTCTGTAGCTGCAAAGAAATTTTAGTTATTCTCTTTATGGTATCCTTTTTGAAAGTTCTTCTGAGGTATTTTGAGAGACAAGTTACATGTTTTCAAATTTAAATACTTTTAGGTTATTTTATCTCATAAATTGTTTTGTTTATTAAAAATAAAATCAGTATTATAACTGATATTTAACTGATATATAACAGTGTTATAAAATACATAGTTTTAAATTAGTCAATTTTCTTAATATTTAAAGTTTATAGTATGTTGTTTTATTAAGTAAAGTATAGCATATAAAGTCCTCCATCTGCAGGAATGGAGGGGCTACTATTGGAATGTTGTGTGATGTAATAAAGGAGCATTCCAATGTTGATAATGTAGAAGGAAAAAGGTTTCTAGATGATAATGTCAGTGAAGAGAGGGCTGAAACAAAGCTGACTAACTGTAATGACCAATTTCAACCCTGAAGAAAAATGAAGATGGCGCCCCTCCCCTTCTCTCCTCTCTGGGAGATAGGGAATACTGTGAATGTTTTTCCTTCTTAGCAGAGAGGGCCTATTGTGGGGTATGAGAGAAAAACAGTTGTGATAGAAAAGCAAAAAACATCCACAAATCTTACTTGTCCTTACACTCAAATGCAATGTACTCCTGTCCACTTGTCAAAGTTCCATCCTTCTGACATCTTGACTGTCCTCTTGACATTGTTACATGACCAGCTTGTCTTGTCATCAGTCTTTGATGACCTCTTTTACCCATTCTTTTTCAGAATCCCTCTTTGATTATGAGTTGGAGTGTGCGTAGGCCCATCATGTCTCTTGCCTTTGCCCTTTGAAGAACTCCTTTTAATTCTTTGTGGATTGTTGTTGTTCCTTACTTTGTTGCCAGATAGCACAGGGATTGGCAAACTGTGTCTGATTGGAGGCCCCAAATCTGGCCTATATCCCACAAGCTAAGAATGGTTCCTTTTTTTTTTTTAGCTCATGGGCCACATAATAAATTAAAAAACATTTTAACATTTTTTTTGATTGGAAACTGTACAGAAATAGGTGGGCAGCCTAATTTGTCCCTAAGGTTGTAAGTTTGGTGACTCCTGATACAGCCTATCCTGTTTGTGTCTGTGGGTTTTTATTTTGGGGGGGATTTTTTTGCCTTAACTCATGAAACAAAGGAATAATTAAAATGGCCCTCAGTTTTTTGTGGGCTTCTTGTGCTTCAGTGACTGAGGAGGAAGAACAGCCAGGAAGTGGGCAGATGGCGTTAAGAATCATGCAGTTTTTAGACTGTAGATAAACTTTAATTTTATTCTTGGTACTCTAAATATCAGATTTGTCCAACAATAAATGGACTTACTGTAAAGAGCTGATTCATATCAATATTCTAGTTCTGCCTACATTAGTCTGTATCATTTTATAGATCCTTCCATATTTCTCTGAAATACTCATTCACCATTTTGTAGAATTCATTAATTTGCCTTTACAGTTTCTTGTGACAGTTTTAGACTTCTCCCAATGAACATAATTCAACTTTTATTTCCATTTTTTCCACAATAACTATTTTGATGTGTATGGTACCTTTCTTTCTGTCTTTAACTTCCTTGGGCTTCCTATCTATCTAGCCATGGGATTATTGGGGTCATTTCCATGCTTTGCTTACAGAATTACAAATTAGCATGCAGAGTATTTGGATCATTTTGCGGCTTCACTAACAGTTTGTTGGTACGCTGTCTTCCTGAAGCCCCTTCTGTATTTCTTTTGCCAGCTTTGCTGTTTTTCTGGGTGGCTTACAGAGTTTTTAAAAGCGAAATTTAAAATTAGAATGGGATCAGCATTGTTTTGGGGATTGGGGAAGGTGTGGTTAACGATCTACCCTTGCAAATCAGCAAGGCGGGCAACTTGGAGAGCCTTAGAGAGTTACCTGGGGCAGAGAAGTTAAATGACTTTCTCATAGTCAAACCACAGAGTTGTGTGGGATGCCACAGGTCTTCCCACCTTGGGGCCAGCATTCCCTCACTTACTCTACACTTTCGTTATAAAATGTCTGATTCAGCCTGATCAAATACAGTTACTGAGTTTTACTGACATTGGGGTATTTTGGTTTGGATTAAGGCATTCACTGAATCTTCTCAACAGTGTTTCATAATTAGAGTCCAAACTCAGCAGTTTTTTCTATGCTTCTGGTTCTGTTCTTACCTGCTACACGGCTTCGTCAGGGCACCGCAGGCTCTGCTTTGCTGCCTGACCTATCAGTAGGGTTGTCCAGAACATTAGCCATTGACCACCACATGTTTGTAGCCCATGTACTAGCACTTTCTGATGTTGGACTGCCAAATAAATTGATTTTTCTCCCATCCTTTTCTCTATGTCTCCTTTCCTGTGGCACTAGGATAAATTGATCATTTGATATTTATTAGGTGCCTCTTGTGTTCAAGTCATCTAGATGAAGGGTGCACAGAACACAAGAATGAATAAGGCACAGATCTTTCTTTTAAGTGGCTGACAGTAGGAAATGACCATAAAACAAATTAATATCTGAATGCATAGGAGAGGTACAGATAAACATTTTGAGTTGATTATCAAATTAACAGTTTTATGAAGCTGAAGGATGCTCCCTTTTTAATATTTTTGTCCCCTTTTTGCAGGGCTTAAAACAACATCAAAAAGAAGGAAGGCACCAGCACTTCAATTAAGGAGTAAGTACAGTAGCTATCATCTCGCGTTTCTTGAATATTTTACCTGTTTTTGTTCAGTTCTACTGAAATAAATTTGGAAAAATCAGATATTTTCTGCTTTTTCAAAGTGGTTGAGAACTTCAGTCATTAAGGATGTGACAAGGCCTCTCTAAGTCTCTTGTTACTGGACGTGTATTCGTTTAGGTGCATATCCAGGCAAAGCAGAAATGCACGAAGGAAATGTGTGACAAGGAAAGATAGAAACCAAAGTACTCAATCTTGATCTGGAGATTACATCAAATCACTGGATACAAATAACTTGCTTTCCTCCAGGTAGGAGACACTGAGCATAAAGATATCAAAAAGACTGTTGCTGGACTTGTTAAGAGACGTACTCACATCCTGAATCAAAACTGAATTGAAAGAACCTGATGAAACCACAATACTATTCTTACTTTCTTTTTTTTAAGGAATGTAAACAGTTTGACTTTAACGAGTTCCCTAAGGCTTCTCTTTCCTCTTTACCTTTTCATATTTCTCTTGACTTGTATTTTGAAGTCAGATTATCTATTCAGCTCTGGTCTTTTCAACTGGAATGCTTGGAAGTCCTCTATTTCATTGAAATTTCTTTTTTTTCCCTGAAGTATTATACTCAGTTTCGCTAGGTAGGTGGGTGATTCTTGGTTTTAATCCTAGCTCCTTTGACTTCTGAAGTATCATATTCCAAGTCCTCCAGTCCCTTAGAGTAGAAGCTGCTAAATCCTGTGTTATCTTGTTTGTATTTCCACAATACTTGAATTGTTTCTCACTGGCCACTTGTAATATTTTCTCCTTGATATGGGAACTCTGGAATTTGGCTACAATATTCCTAGGAGTTTTCCTTTGGGGATCCCTTTCAGGTGGTGATCAGTGGATTCTTTCCATTCCTATTTTACTCTCTGGTTCTAGAATATCAGGGCAGTTTTCCTTGATAATTTCTTGGAAGATGATGTCTAGGCTCTTTGTCTAATTATGGTTTTCAGGTAGACCAATAATTTTTAAATTATCTCTCCTGGGTCTATTTTCCAGGTCAGTTGTTTTTCCAATGAGATATTTCATATTGTCTAATTTTTAATCCTTTTGATTTTGTTTTATAATTTCTTGGTTTCTCATAAAGTCATTAGCTTCCATTTGTTCCATTCAAATTTTTAGAGAACTTTTCTTTAGTGAGCTTTTGAACCTCCTTTTCCATTTGGCCAATTCTGCTTTTGAAAACACTCTTCTCCTCATTGACCTTTTGGACCTCTTTTGCCAGTTGGATTAGTCTGTCTTTAAAGATGTTACTTTCTTCATGATTTCTTTTGGATCTCCTTTAGCAAGCTGTTAACTTGCTTTTCATGTTTTTCTTGCTTTGCTCTCATTTCTCTTCCCAATTTTTCCTCCGCCTCTCTTACTTGATTTTCAGATTCCTTTTTGAGCTCTTCCATGACCTGAAAACTATTGCATATATTTTTTGGAGGTTTTGGATATAGAAGCCTTGACCTTGCTGTCTTCCTCTTGTGGTATGCTTTGCTCTTCCTCATCCAAAATGATGGAAAAAAATACATTTTCACCGAGGAAGTAACCTTGTATAGTCTTCATTTTTTCCCCCTTTTTGAGCATTTTCCCAGCCAGTTACTTGGCTTGTGAGTCCTTTGTCAAATGGAGGGTATACTACCCTAGGCTTCAGAGGTTTTGTGCAGCTGTTCCCTGAGATATCTCTAGGAACCTGTAAGTTCTCAGTTCCTCCAAGGTGGCACAATCAGGGGAGAGGAATTTACTCCTCTCATGGCCTGCACTTTGGTCTGTGGGCAACCAAAACTACTCTTTTCTGTCCTGGAACTGAGAGTAGGATTCCCTTTCCACAGCCACCACCAGTTCAACTAAGCCAGCATTCCTCACCCCAGGATTGCCACTCAAGACTTAGACCAAGATCAGCAGCTCCATTCCTCGTCCTGAGGCCTAGGGCTCCAAAAGTGAAAACTGCTGCTACAGTGGCTGCAGCTTCCCTGGGGCTGGGGCTGGGGTTGGACCATGCTCCCCTCTCACCTAGGTGAAAGAGCTTTCTTGCCGACCTTTGAAGCTGTCTTTGGCATTTGTGGGTTGAGAAAATCTTTAAGCTGCACCAGCCACTTGTGACTCAGCTTTCTGAAGCCTGTTCCAGTCCCATCTGTGCTGAGCCGAGCTGGGCTGGGCTTCACTCCGCATTGGTGTGATAGACCTTTCCTGTTGCCATTTCAGGCTGTCTTAGACTGGCATTTCACTCTGTCATTTTGTGACTTTTGCTGCTCTAGAATTTGTTAGGGTCATTTTTTCACTGGTATTTTAAGGGGTTTGGGGGGAAAGCTAGAGCCCATCAGTCCTTCTACTCTGCCATATTGGCTCCACCCATTTGCTGTTCCACAATACTGTTCTTAATGTGAAATTATATTTGGAATAGTAAAGTTGTCCATAACAGACACATAAAGTTGCCTAATAAAATCCCCACCGTAAAGCCTGTTACCATAAGGCAGCTATAGAAAGAAATATTCCAGTGTCAAAAGAGGGACAGGATTAATAGACATTCTTAGAATGCATGAAAAATGGGTTAAAAAAAAAACAAAACAAACTAGGGAAATACTTGTGGAATTAGTAGGCATAACTTCACCAAGCAGTAGATGAGACTGATAGCTAGTGCACCTCCTGAGAGTTTTTAGATGCAACTGAAAGTCGCTTATTTCTGCGTGACCCCGGAAAGGATTTACTCTCTCACATGGGAACTAGAAAGTGCACCGTCTTCATGAATTCAGCTAACAGTGTTGCAGCAGGAAAACCTAAAAACATCTGAATGGTGCATGTGGATCTATTTATCATGGCCCTCTGAGACTACAGAAGTGTTACCAGGATTTTCCTTAAGGTTTCTAGACTTAGTGAACAACGTCTGTTATTCAAGAAAAGAGATTCTGCAGTACATCGTTGCAGGCTAAGTTCAGCACCTGCCAAATACCCACTAAGACACAGGACATGATAGTTGAAATTTATGAGCTAATGTGATAAATTCCCTTATAAATTTAGCCCTTACATTATCCTAGAGAACTCAACCAGTAAACTATTGGAAATCAATCATTATCACAACCGTTTTCCAGATATAAACATTAATTCTTAAAAACTTAATGTTTTTGATAGATGTCACCATCCCAAGTATTCACATTCCAAACAGAAAATTTGTAACAGAGACATGACCAGTTATTTTATTCACTCTCCCTTACGTCCTAATACTTTTATTCAGCTACTCAGGAAAAAACTTAAAAGACAAAGACTGCTGAGAAAATTGGAAAGCAGTCTGTCAGAAACTGGGTTTAGACCAACTGCTTAGAATGTTTTTACACAAGCAAAACTAATCTAGCCAAGATTAAAAGGAAAATTGGTTAACTTGGGAAACAGCTATTTGCATCTGCTTTCCCTGATTAGGATTTTATTTCCTTCATATATAAGGAATTGATTTATAAATCATATTTATGAAGTTAAAAGCCATTCTCCAACTGGTAAATGGACAAATATAATGAACAGGCAGTCAAGGGAAGAAATCCAAGCTGTCTATGGCATATGAAAAATTACCTAAATCATCAGTGATTAGAGGAAATCAAAGAAACTCTGAAGTTCTATCTGAATCCTATCAAAAATTTGGCAAAATTGACCAGAAAAGGGGTTACAGCCTTTCTAGAAATCAGTTTGATACTATACCCCAAAAACTACTAAACTTTATAGGTGCTTTTACCCAGAGATACCACTCCTAGGCCTGTGCCCCAACGTGATCAAAAGAGAATTCTCTATTTATAGCAGTTCCTTTTGTGGTGGCAAAGACCTGGAGAAGAAAGGAGGGGTACATTGTTGTCCTTTGTCTTCCAAAAGGATCAAAATGACATCACCATTGTAAAGTGAAATTTCAGTGTGTCCGACTGTGGCTGATCAGACCAACACGAGCTTGGAATGCTCTACCACAGGTTGGGCACAGATAGTCCATATGAATATTTGGGGTGGAGATCCCAAATTTGTGCATCCTGCATTTACTTTGTGCTATCTCAGTTCTGCTCTGCTCAAAGAATACAGTACCTTTTCTTATGTGGGCATGCCATGCTGAGCAGTCCTGTGCCAGCGTCTTCCATGTTACACAGTCAAATCCAGAGTTCTTCAGAGAGACCTTGAGAATGTCCTTGTATTGTTTCTTTTGGCCACCATGTGATCACTTGCCCAATGCAAGTTCTCCATAAAAGAGCCTTTTTGGCAAGCATACATTTGGCACTCGAGCAACGTGACAAGCCCATGAAAGTTGCGCTCTCTGAAGCATAGTTTGAATACTTGGCAGTTCAACTTGAGCAAGCACTTCAGTGTCTGGTACCTTATCCTGCCAGGTGATCCTTAGAATCTTCCTAAGACAGTTCAAATGGAAGCAATTCAGTTTCCTGGCATGGCACTTGTGGACTGTCCATGTTTCACAGGCATACAACAAGATCAGCACAACATCTCTGTAGACCTTCAATTTGGTAGTCAATCTAGTACACTCTTCTCTCTCAAACCTTTCTTCAGAACCTCCCAAACACTGAGCTAGTGCTGACAATGCATTGTCAATGTGTACATCCCTGGAAAGTGCACTACCAGGGTAAGTGAACTTATCCACAGCATTCAAAACTTCTCCATTTGTTGTAACTAATGGTTCCACATATGGATGGTGTGGCAGCTAATGCAGCACCTGTGTTTTCCTGGTGTTGATTATTAGGCCAAAATTAGCACAGGTAGCAGAGAATTGATCCATTCTTTGCTGCATCTCAGCTCAGAGACTGCATTGAGTGCACAATCATCTGCAAACAGAAAATCATGTACCAAATGTTCATCCTCATTGAAAGCATTTGTCCACGTGACTGAAAACATCATGCTGAAAAGCATGGGAGCAAGCACACAGCCCTGTTTCACTCCATTAGTGACTGGGAAGGCACAAGAGCATTGTCCACTATCCAGAACCTGAGCAAGCACGCCATTGTGAAGTTGGCGTACAATACTGGTGAACTTCTCTAGGCAGCCAAATTTTGACATAGTTTTCCATAAGCCCTCATGACTGTGTTAAAGGTTTTGGTCAGATCCACAAATGTTGTGCACAGACCTCTGTTCTGCTCCTGGCATTTCTCCCGGAGTTGTCCGTCATATTGACTGTTCCTCGGCCCTTTCTGAATCCACACTGGCGCTCAGGTATATGCCCATCTTCCAGGTGAAGGATCAGCCTATCAAGGAGGACTCTAGCAAGAATTTTGCCAGCAGTGATTAAAAGTAAACCAGTTTGAGGAGTGGGTGCCTGTCAGTTAAGGAATGGCTTAATAAATTACAACACATGAATGTAATTGAATGCTGTTGTCCTGTTAAGAAAGGAAGAGTTTCAGAGAACCTTGAGAATACCTGCATCTGTTGGAGTAAGCAAAGTGAAAAGAATTTATGCTTTTAACAACATTGTAAGAAAATGACTGAGACACCCGATCATTGAGGGAGCAGCATGATTGCTGGGGACAGATGATGTACAGACAGCCATCGCCTGCAGGCCCAGAATGAGGCCCACTTGAGGACGTGGCCGTGAGCGACAGCGCTTTGCTTCGCTCAGCTTATTGGTTACAAGTATTTCCACACACTCCCCCACCCCCGACTGGAAAGCAGGCAAAGGAGAAAAACAAATCGCTGTTAACGGAAACTAGTGTGTAATTTTTAAAACTTGCTTAGCTGCATAAGGGAGTAAATTAGTAGCTTGTCCCAAGATTCTTTGTGTTTGAATTCCATCAAGAAAAAGGAGAGGAACAAGGTGAAAAATGAAACTTGCCAATATTTCTTTTTGTTAAAATGGAGCAGTCTCTTTGATAACTGAGGATTTTGATAGTTGTTGCTTTGTAGTAGTTCTTAATCTGATAGGATGATTCTACCGTCTTTATCTTTAAAATGGTATGTTTGCCTGTTGCTTTGAGGCATTTCTCTAGCCATATATAAAATTCTAGAAAATACAGATATTTAACACATTACTACAAAGAGCATTATCAATTCTATGTGGACTTAGCAGTTGGGAGCCCAGCAGGGGATATCTGTCAACTTATCCATGTCTTTTCTTCCACTGAAGTTTGATAAGAAAATGGGCTTTTATAAACAATAACTGATTGTATGTTATCTTTTCTTCCTATTAAATTCAGGTACAAATCTCTCCCAAGGAGAGTGGTATTTTATCCTGTTCTGGTTGCGATGAACAAAGTTGGTTGCTTTCCCCCCTCTAAGAAGACTTGACTGGAGAGCGCAATCCATTGTATAATTGTTGAATATGTTCTAATGTACACAGGTTTTTAATTTCTTAATCAGCAAACTATAGTTAGAAAAAAGAATGTCTGAATAGTTGAATAAAATAGTGAGAATGTGAAAGTCCTAAATGTTGAAAACTTTGTCAACTTTATTATTGATGTCAATAAAGTTACTTTTCAAATTTTGATTTTTTTTTTAAAAAAAACTTATCACTATATATGCTTCAACCTAAAATCCATATTTTGAGTGAAATTTGTGTTTAGATTATGAAAGTTGAAGTCTAAATACAGTATTTTCTGTCCCAACATTCTTTTGAAATAATTTCACTTACCTGAATACTTTCTAAAATATTTTTATATTTTTAAAATTCTGCTTATTTTACAATTTTGACAATGATTTGGCTCCATAAAGATTCATTCCAAAACCAATTTCTGTTTTTAGTACAAAATGGACTGAGTTGACCTTAGAAGAAAGGATTCTGTAAATATTCATTAAGGACTTGGCATATGCAAGCAGCTGTCCTAAGTGCGAGAATACAAAGATGAACAGGACAGGGATGCAGAAATCGAAGGTAGACTGCAAAGTGCTTTGAAGTATTAAAGCAGCAACAGCAAAAACTTCCTTTTGGACAATTATATTATGGATAATAAGACGACGTTAAGGAAGGGGTGGCACCATGGACCTAAGGTGAACTACGGTTTGCTCAAAAAAATTTAAGCATTTGGTTCTAGCTAAATAAAAGTAAAGTTACTTCTGGTACTTTTTTTCCCCCATAACCTTGATAGATTTAATTATTCATACTTATTCCCACCTGATACTATGAATTTAATTCCATCACTGGGTCATCCAAGAAATTTTCAGCCAGCTCACTGATGAGAGTAAAATTCTGGGCACAAAAGAGAACGCAATAAAGTCAAAAATACTAAATAAACTTGTATAGTATGAAGTCATTAAAATACTGGTGTTTAATAGTATGAAAACTGTTTTAGGGATCAAGATCCTGTTGGTCAGGGAAATAAAGAATTCATTTTTTCGTTGGGCAGTTACATTTAATTGAGGCAATAATAAAAATAATTTATGTCACATTAAATGCAAAAGCAGAAAAGATGTGACATCTGGAGAGGTTATAGAGCAAGGTAGGCTCAGTCCCTGCTTTGAGTTACTTACGTTGCTCATTTTTATCGGATGAGGAAAATTCAAGGTTTCATAAATCCAAGTAGATTAAATGCTATGATAGCTCAGATTTTGGAAGGGCATTGTAATGAAATAGTGCTTAAATCCTAGTGTATAAATCTTTGCTTTTAGCATGAAAATTGGTTATCAACTAATGTCCTGCACCTTTCACTAGTCTAGGTACTAGGTAAAAATGAATTTAATAGAACCAGTTTAAAGGCTATTATTTTAAGGTCTGGTACCAGAAATAGCTTAGCCCACTGGTTACCTACAGGAAAATGCATTAGAGTGATTCTTATGGAATCTACATTAACATTATAATTAGCTGGGATTAGCAAAACACCTTAGTAATCCTTAGCTGCTAATCTACTGCTTAAGACAAAAAAAAAGGCTTTGGTGAGGAGAGTGGAGCAGAACAGAAAGAGTGATTCAGAATATATACTTAAATGTACATAATAAAAGTTACTGAATGATGGAAGAAATAACGCTCACAAACTATGTACCTGCTAGAATTACATAAAATGAGTCTTCATTATACTCTTTTTCTCTCTGACTAGAGAATATGACAATGTCCATCTTCAAGAAAGTATCTACCACGTTTTTCTTTATGAGCATTGAGCACTTTCCTATCTTTATCAATGAACCATCGGTATATAACAAGATCCACAAGTACAAGTAGTATTGACACACAGATTTAAACGCTTAAAAGTTTAATGAACTTAAATAGAATTTGTGAGGAATTTGTTGATGTCCAACAAAATTAGGTTTAGTATGTTGTCCAGTTTTCGAAAATTTCTCCATCCAGCCTCTGTAACATTGTGAGTCAACAAAAGAGAAATTTTCAAGTTTTTGGAAACCTCCATTGATTGGAACCTTGGATAAGAAAAAATATTCAAGACCATGGGGATACAAAGACATTTGTGTTGAAAGAAATAACGTGCATGAGCAAATACACTACAGGGAAAAGAACACTGACAGGAGTCAGGACCTGCCACTGCCTCAGCTGTTTGACCACATATAATATTAATAGAATAGACAGATCTTCTCTGCCCATTAATAGGCCTAACATGGAGCCTGTGGTCACATGGATCTCAGACTGGGAGGAACTTGCCCAAGGGAGAGAGCGAGGAGCAGAGAGATAAGCAAGCTGTGAATAGACAGGAAGGAATTTATCTAGGGGACCTTGTCTTTCTGGGGAGGCCTGACAGGTTTAAGATGTCTGCACTCCCTGGATTAGTGGTAAGTATTGTGTTAAATCTTACCTCCTGGTATTTAATGATGTCCCAAATATTTTGGTTTTGCCTTTGAGGAAGAGTTTATCATATTTTGTGAATTTACCCTGGAAATACCCATACATATTCATAGCTGCTATGGGTATCTCATTGGCATTACACCACAGCCAACTCACCCTCCCTGGGACTTGTTTCCTTATCAATCGGCAGTGAGGGGATTTGCACTAGATTATCTCAAGGGGTCTTTCCCACCCAAGGTTCCATGATCCTGAGTGCAAATTAACGTTTTTGATGGTGGACACTGGTACCTTAGCAGGATCAGGAAGGGTCTCATGTAGGAGGTGGTACTTGATGGATGTTTGAAGGGAAATAGGGTTAGGAAATACTTTGGGCATGGAAAGGCAAGAGGGCCAGCTGCTAAGGAATTAGTGTGCCAAAGACAGACATAAATGGTTTTCATGACAGATGGCTTATGTTTTATCTTGGAGGCAATAAGAAGCTACCAAAATTTCCGTCATACATTTGTGAAATTGTAACTAATTTAAAAATGATGGCAGTCTGTTGTAAGGCTAAAAACATAAAAATCAGACAGAAATGGAACATGAGGAAACTAGCCATGTGCAATTTCACGGAGGGTTTTTGAAGCTTTTGTCCCTCAGGTTCTTTCCTTGTAGACAGACTGGCTGCCAGCTGCCCTGCGCTCACCATAACCAGGAGTCAGATTTCACTGGGATACATGTTCTTATGACCCAGACTAGACAGAGAAGAGCTATCAAAAGTGAGTGATCTCCAGGGCTAAAGATGCTGGGAAAATTAAAATGTGATTTTTTTTTCAGTCTTTCTCAGTGTGTTTTATTCATTCACAAAAATGAAATGCTGAGAAAAATATTTATATGCATCTATGAACACTTTTAGTATAGCTTTGTACTTAGAAATACCTTCCAGCTTTACAACTTTACTGTGGAGAATCCCACAAAGTCATAATTAATAAAGCCTTTCATCTTCACAACTGTAGCACCATTGAGGATAAGGGGCTAGTTTCTCTCTGAAACCATTACCCTTAGCTTTTGGCTCACCTCATGGGCTTTCTCATCTCCAGTCCTTCCTGTAAGTTGTCTGGTCACAAACATTACTTTAAGGAAGGGAATCCATTTACCCCAAAATGTGATTCCCCTTCTGTCCCAAACTCAACAATTTTTCATTTTCTATTATGACTGGGTGACTGATCACCATAGATAATATGTAAATACACCCTGATCTACAGATACAGAATTTGAGGAATAAAGCATACACCACTCTTGGTCCAAATTTTGTTCCCACACCTTACACACACATATTGCCCACAGATTGCTGGGAACCTGAGCCTTTGTGAACAAGGCATAATCAGCTAGTGCATCTTTCTCTGCGTAATCAGAACTGGTAGGACTGGAAAGGTGTAGGGAGATAGAGAGGTATCATTCTGAAAAGCATTTCATGATAAAGACAACTTTTTTATTCATCTCTAGAACATCTCCTTTAAATGGGGACAACATCCTTCATTTCCAAAACTGATCATGCCAGTTTCCATTGCATACAATATGCCTTGGATTGTAAAGCAACATAACACAGAGAGGGAAGTGGTTTTCTTATAAACGTAGGATTTTATTTCTGCACTGTGTAAACTGGAAGTTCTACCTCACATTCAGTCTAGCAGAACAGATTTGTTTTGAAGTAAACTTAACATCAGACTTTATAAAGGGAAGAACTTGGAGATGAGGAAGCTTCAAGGACTGCAGTAATCTGTTTTGCTGCATGGTATACTCCTCCCTAGTAAGGTAGGATGAGTTCTTCTAGATTGTTTGAAAAACAGTAAAGTCTGCTAAGAAAAAGGAAAAAATTGTTCTTAACGTGCTTCTTCTCAGACTCTGCCAAAAAACCAATATATATTGCTTCCCTTTTTCCCCTCCAAAATACTCTAGACTAGGAAGCATAAGATGTTGTCAGACAGGTTCAACAGTGCCTGTGGTCATGGCATGAATGGTGGCAGTCAGGAAAGGAAGCCAATAGGAAATGGTATTAAATGGGACACCATTAGGCATTTGTAGAACTAGTCCACCTTCAATAGCTTTTTTGAGTTTTGTCCCCCTCAGATAATCTGTAGTGAGATAACTGAAATGTATCTCAATACTTGGGAGAGTTTATAATTTCATCCATGTTGTTTCCCATCACCACCGTGATTTTAACCCCTCAGTAACTCTTCAAAAGTTGCTGTGGCCAGAAAAATCATCCTATAGCAAATTAGACCTTTCTGAACTGGTTTACACTTGTCCTTGGGCAGCAAACATAACAGTGACTGGATGTGAGAAATACCAGAAAGAACCTAAGCAGCCAACTACTCTGACTCATTATCCGTAAAAGAATTCCCACAAAAACTTCCCTGACAAGTGGTTACCCAGTCTTTGCTGGAAGTCTCTCAGCAATAGGGAACTAATTTATCCTGGAGGCAACCTATTCCACTTAGAGGTAGCTGCTTTTACCAATCTTTTCCTTACATCAGAGATTAAATATACCCTCCTCGGAACTTAGAGGTAGCTGCTTTTACCAATCTTTTCCTTACATCACAGATTAAATATAACCTCCTCGGAACTTCTAACCTTAAACTGAGGTTAATGGAGCATCAGTATCGCACAGGCTAGTGAGCAGTACTGGTAGCATTTGAACACAGGTCCTTAATGCCTCCCCCACTTACACCAAGGTCTTCTCTATGACTCAAAGCAAATGAAATTAATTCAAATGGAGCAAAGAGGAGACGGAAATCATGTCACAAGTAAAAATTTATTAAAAATACTAATTTCTGAACACAAAAATATTTTCTTTGAAAAAACTTACTTTATTTTCAAACTGTTCTTCCCATTTTCCTACTATCCATCTCGGAGCTACTCCTAACTCGCACTACGATGGATTGTGGGAAAGGAGGATTCACACACCAGAAGGAACTGGATTCTTATGAATACAGCCAGGGCAGCAGTGCAGAGAGTCATGGATAAACAAGTCACAGTCCACACAGAAGGCGTTGTGGCATGCAGCGCAAATGTAAACCTGCAGCCAGGGGCAGGGAGAGGGAAGAGTTCAGGCTGTTAAATGGTAAGTCCAGCAACACTTTAAGAGATGCATTATGTAGAGCTAGCTGGGAGTCCTCTCCCTGGAAGGGCACCAGTATTTTTTAATTCTTCTCCGATTTAACTCATTCATTTTATAACAGTGATAATTAAATTTTGCAATGACGAAATTATAGACAAAACTTTAACAGAACTACAATGTAACAAATAAAATAAGGCTGATTTTAAAAAATTAAAAAGTCCTTATACTTTCAAATCAATTTTTTTCCAAAGCTAACCTTACAAAAACATGCTAAGTGATGGGGACCATTATCAATAAGTGTTTTATAACTGGGACCAATATTGAACACAATAGTTCAGAAAGCGCCTTAGAATAATTTTCATTTCCTCTTTACTTACAAGCCAATACTTTGCAGTTGGGTGCTAGCTGTGAATTCAGAAGAGAATTGTTTCTGTTTCTTGCCCTGCAGAGCTGGGGGAATGTGGATATGGAAAACTGGACAGCATGTCAGCCTATTCAGTATATGTTGGTTTTGATAAACTTTCTTCAGCTCTTTTTTATTTTTTATGATAAGGGATGGCTCTCTGGGAGGGGGGTACAGTGGAAATTTAGGTGATATGAAAAAAGATGGCAATAAAAATTATTTCTAAAAACTGAGTGTCTTGTTTCTAAATTCATTGTTTATTGTATTTCGTCCTCTTCCTTGGAAAAGAGGCAGGGGACCACAGGGCAGAACATTACATACAATGTCAGAATGAATTACTGTAGCAACTGTTTTTGTATTAAATGTTTTTGTTACAAGGGGAAGGATAAGAATGTCCAAAAATGAGTGATATACAAATAAAAATATCAAACAATAAATCTTACAAAAATAATTTCAATGAATTTTTTTCTGTAGTTATGTTTGTTTTATAAATTGACTTCAAAATTGTGTCACAACCATGAAACCATTTTTAAAATTTGGTAACAATATATGAAACTAAAAATCAAGACCACTAATGTGAACCAAAAGTAGGGATCACTGTTGTCCTGTTTTAAGTATTCAAACTAGATTCATACATGTTTGTTTAAACACCAGTTTTAATTATGAAAACATTTTTCCATTCTTAAACTGAATATACATACATATGTGTGTGTGTATGCCTCTCTTCATCTTTGCCCAATTATCCAAAATGAAAATTAATACAAAAAACTTTATAGCCAAAAAAAAAATCTAAGAATACAAATATATTTATTATTTCACAAGGACTTTGCTAAGACAGACTGACAAACTATAATGCTTTCTGCATTAGTAGGTATATTCATGCAATGAATGAATCTATATCACTAAGAAAACCAACTCTGCCATCCTGTGATTGATTTTTACCGATCTGTGATGGCAGTCCACATCAGATAACCTCATCCATTGTACTTGACTGACACAGCAAAAACGATGGTATGTTAGGCATTCTTATCTGGCACTAGAACTTTTTTCCCTCTGGAAGCCCCTTAGATTACTTCACCTCAGGATTTTAAAACACATGGTCTGAGGAACACTGGGGAATACTATTAAAATTCTCTATGACTTTAAATAATTTTATAATAGAGTCCTAATATGTAATATGGAGTAGAGCCTTAAATCTTACAAATTAAATATAAAGCAAGTTTATTGTACAAATTATGTAATAGCATAATTAGAAAATACTGGCAGTGTAAATTCCAAAGAATTAAACATGTATGAGGCAACTTGTGAAATTTTAGTCCCATCTTTAAAAAGTAACTAAAGAATTCTACCATAGTAAGTAGCCAAATGCCATGAAAGTACCGCTTACTGAACTCTCAAAAATAACACACTCTTTTCTTCATCCTCTTACTAGTTAGTGCCACTTCAAACTGACATAAAAAATAGAAATCCCAGGCATAAGCCTTCTCCTATATAAAAGATCAGGCCTCACTTCAGGAGAAATGTGGAGAAACAGCTAGAAAGTCTTCAATAAGAATTTAACCTCTGAACCCTCCATCTCTTAATTATGGTCTCATGTCTGTTCAGGAATGAATCGTTAGCTGGTCATTAAACACTTCTTTATCCTTTAAATTTTATCCTAATAAGAGAAGCATTGTAATTAGAAACCAAGTGAACTTACATGTTGATCTTTTAATTCTCCTAGGCATCCTTGACAAAATCTGGGGAAAAAAATATTCTTAATGACTTTTTAAAAATATGATTACCTTTAAAAAGACATTTTCTACTAAGTTCTATTATGGCAAAATTCTAACCACTGGAAACAGTGCCAGAAAATACAACGAACTATAATAAATTGAGATCCACAATTACCCAGATTTTGTTGCACTTAGCTTTTAGAATGAAAACATGAATGGTGTCATTTGCGTCGGTGCAAAAATAAAAATAAAGGCCTTGATGTTGTTCTTTAAGGCTGGCCAAATCTATCACTTTAACCTCGCAACAACGGTTGAGTGCTAGTATCATCCCCATTTTCCAGAAGAGGAGACTTAAAATGTAAGTGATTTGTCCAGGGCATCTAGCCATGAAATGTCTGTGGTGAGACTTGAGCCCCAGTCTTCTTTCCAGGTCCAGCACTATCCACTGAAATACTCAGTGGTCTTGATAATCAAGTCACCCAGTCCCTCAAGCTATAAGAACTATTTAGTATATGCCAGGTACTGTGCCAGGCTCTGCAAGTAGAAGACAAAAGAGAAGTGGTTTCTGCCCTAAGAAGCTCATATTCTAACAGGTGAATCAATATGAACATATATAAAAGACACAAAAAAGATTGGAGGGAGTCAGCTCGGGAAAAGAACTAGCAAATGGGGAAGGGCACGCAAAGATAAAGGAGACGGAACCTGAGCTGGGCCTAAAAGGAGGCCAGGGATTCTAAGAGATCAAGTGAGGAAGGCAACAATCTGTTCAAAGATACAGAAAACAGATGGAGTAGGAGGGGACGGCAAAGAGAAAAGGCCAATTTGGCTGAGCCATAGAGGACACTTCACGTGTAATTAAGGCTAGAAAGGTACACTGGGGCTAGGCTGTAATGGAAAAGTCATAGCAGGGAGAGAAGGAAGTTATGTTTGACTCTACAGGTAAGAGGGTATGACTGAAATTTATTATTTCATTCCGTCAAAAAACAATCCCCAGGATTTCCAGTGTTATCACAAGAGGAACAGCACAGCAGGAGGTGTGCAGCAGCAGGAAGAAGGGCAGGTGATGCTGAAAATCACCTAAGAAAGGTACCAGGGTCAGGGGGGAGGAAAGGAAAGAATCTGGAACTCAAGTTTTTACAATGGATGTTAGCCACCATGCTGGGCCTGGCTTCAGAAGGCTTAGAACAACCTGACTCTTAGGAATCTGAGACTTTCCTGAACTAGCTACAAATCATTTTTATCTAAATTTTGGATTTTCCCAGAACCTAGAATACTATTCTGTATACAGTGGGTACTTAAAAAATATTTATTTAACTGAAATCTTACCTATTCTTTAAAGGAGAACCTTTGAAGTCCTAACCAGGGCTTGCATACTTTATGTTCCATCTATAAACATTTCTAAAAATAATTAAGTTCAAAATACTCTAAAATTCAGATTGACATTACCCCAAATGAGTAAAATTTATTGAGTTTTTAACCACAACAACCATAAAATGTAGTGGGGAAAGACAATAGCGACACTGTCATGATTCGATATTTATTCTGGATGAGCAGACTTGGCAATCCGCTATAGTCAGATTTTTGAGTCTCATGCTGTACTATAATTCTGTACATTAATTTAATATGTTATGGAACACAAAGCCCTGGCCCATGCAAGCTTTGTTAGATAATTACTGCAACTGTTCAGCGAAAGAGTGTAAGCTTGAAGAAAGAAGGTGACTTGACCACAGTGTATCTGTGAGACAGACACAGACACACAGACACAGACGCAGATACACAGACACACACACGAAGGCTCCTGAGAATATTTGGTCCAATACTCTCTTTTTAGAGATGAGGAAAATGAAGCCATTTACATTCTTTTAATACAAATCCAGCAGTCTTTCCACTGGACTCCAGTCTCCTCCTGCGAAGCACCTTTCCTTTCACAAGAATTTAAACAAAGCTTACCTTCAGTACACCAAAAAAAAAAAAAAAAAAGGCTGGCCCTCCAAGGCTAACCTTGCTGTCTCTTCTTAATTTTAGGAATTAACAACCTATCTAAATATGTTTGGATTATTACAATTTGCTCTATGTTATAGTCACAAATTAACTTTACCTTTCCCCACTATACCCTTCCAAGGATACTTCTTGAAAAGCCTCCAAAGGAAACAAATGATGATAAGACCGCGCCAGATGGGGAGCAGATACCAACGTTAAACCTAACATGGAAAACAAACAATAAGTTTAATCACTGAAAATAAAGGACGATGACCAAAACCCAAATGGATAAAGTTCAACTAAGATCCTCCCTATCAGTTCCTGGGAACATCAATAGGCACATATCATAAAGCTTAAACAAAATTCTTTAACTGTACACAATAAAAAATTTTTTCTATAGCCAGAAACTCACCATTCTTTACAATATTTCTTTTGAGAATGAAATATCTGACCATTTTTTTAAAGTTAAGGACTATCTGACCATCTTCCAGAGGTGTCAGTTCCTTAGGCAGAGAAGAAAGGAACTTTCATTTCAAAACCTAATTTACACTTCAGCTCCAGGGGAGTCACCTCTTATGTCTGGTAGCCTTACTTTGCGTATTTTTCTGTAACTCCTTAAATCAATGCACAAAACCATTATTGGACCAAACCTTTATGCAATACTGGTTCTTCTCTGAGATAAATAATCCACAGGGAAATGCTTGACTCCACATATAATAGTAGGTGTCAGGACCTAAGTGATTATTATACAAGCAGGGTAGAGAGGAATCTTTTCTGCCGGGTCAGAGTAAACTCAAGAGATATGGTGAAGACTGAATTTTAGATTTATTTAAATCAAAATGACAAGGCAGCCTCAGAGCTTATCTAGTCCAATTTCTTCAATTTAACTATAAGAGAAGTAAGGTCCACAAAGCTGACTTTGCTTATTCAAAGTCATCTAAGAGGTGAACAGTAGACCTATGATTAGAGATCATTCAGACCATCAAAGTAAATAAAATGGAATTATGAGTAATGGTGACTTACCACAGATTTTGCATTCAACTGGAAGCTCAGAGTACTTTGCCCGACACTGTGGACAGAAGTACCCTCCTAAAGTAAGGCCTGGCTCAGTACTGCTATCCAGATGCCTTTAGGGAAAAGATTTGTATGATCACTTTTTGAGTAACAAAGAAAGTTTAGAATTATCAAACAATTGAATGTGAATGTGTATGTAAATGATATATAGTCTTTTTAAAACTTTATTGCTAGCTTGTTTTTTTTTATATCTTCCCCCTTATTTCTCCCAGAGTAAACTATCCCGAATAACAGAATTAAAAAGAGGGGGAAAAAAGTTCAGACAAACTAATCAACATGTCAAAAAACTCCAACATTATATATAACATTCCCCAGGCCCTCACCTCTGCCACAAACTTGGCCATTTCACTGAATTCAGTTTTGATAGTTTCTTATTACTATCGTTCTTTCCATTCATGTTGTTTTAGCTGTGGTGTATTTTTTTTCCTGGTTCTGTTTACTTCACTTTGTATCAGTTCACATGTCTTCCCACATTCCTCTGTAGCCTTCATGTCATTATACTGAAGTATTATAATTTGTTTTGGCCGTTGCCCAACTGATGTTGCTGCTTGTTTTGATATAAGATATTTAAAAATGATGACATCCTTAAAGTTCAACTACTCAGATTTATCCACTTCAATTCCAATAGCAGCCAAGTATTTAGCAGCAAAATTAACAATCTGGCCAAGAAACTTTTAAATTAATCATTTTGTTAACTTCCATTGTCTTTTGTTTGTAACACATCGTAAAGGATACAATAAATTGCATTTCTGTCAATGACAAAATTTTAAGCCGTTACTTACGCCATGCTGAAAGAAGGTTTAGCATCCTGGTCAGACAAAGAGGCAATGGTGTGCTGAGGAAAACCTTCAAAAAGAAAATATATTCATTTCTTTCTTTGAATCAAGTGACAGTTCTATGATTTATTTCCTGAACTTTCTTCATACAGCAGTACTTTGACAATTTTAGTAAATTTCATTTCTCTACCTCTGAGAGATCACTTCCTAGTAAACTAGGTCTACAATTTCAATTTCTAACAAAACTGCAAATAAAAATCTAAGGCAAAAGCAGCAGGGTGACAGGTATCATTCGGGACCCAAAGAGGGGAATCCTAGCTCCCAGGATGGGGGGAGGAGGATAACTAAGGAATTGAGCAAACAGTTGTTCAAAATGAGTATGAATGGAATGGAGACTCATTTATCAAGCATTCTATATGTGTCAAGGACTATGCTAAGTTCTGAGGACAGAAACAGAGTAAGGCAAAATGAGACAATCCCTCTAAATCAGAGAGACAACCCATAAACGAGAGTTCATTTCAGGCTGATAAAAAAGCCAAGGGATATTTAGGTTCTGACTGAAGGAGCAAGAAAAATGGAAAGGCTCCAAGGACTTTAAGAAGCAAAGGCCCGATGATCAAAAAAAAGAACCTGGACATCATCCTTCATGAAATTATCAAGGAAAACTGCCCTGATATTCTAGAACCAGAGGGCAAAACAAGTATTCAAGGAATCCACCGATCACTGCCTGAAAGAGACCCAAAAAGAGAAACTCCTAGGAA
>CM053769.1:692497366-692513208 GCA_028658325.1 Potorous gilbertii | reverse complement strand
CCAAATTCCAGAGTTCCCAGGTCAAGGAGAAAATATTGCAAGCAGCTAGAAAGAAACAATTCCAGTATTGTGGAAATACAATCAGGATAACACAAGATCTAGCAGCTTCTACATTAAGGGATCGAAGGGCGTGGAATAGGATATTCCAGAAGTCAAAGGAACTAGGTCTAAAACTAAGAATCACCTACCCAGCAAAAGTGAGTATAATACTTCAGGGGAAAATATGGTCTTTCAATGACATAGAGGACTTTCAAGGATTCTTGATGAAAAGACCAGAGCTGAAAAGAAAATGTGACTTTCAAACACAAGAATGAGAAGAAGCATGAAAAGGTAAACAGCAAGGAGAAATCAATCATAAAAGACTTTGTAAAGGTAAACTGTTAACATTCCTATACGGAAAGACAAGATATTTAAGTGGAAGGTTTTTTCAGTATCTGGGTAGTTTGTAGGAACACACACGCATGCACGCACGCACACACGCACAAACAGTCGAATAGGATGGAATCATATCTTAAAAAAAATGAAATTAAAGAGTGAGATAAATATATTGGGAGGAGAAAGGGAGAAATGGAATGGGGCAAATTATCTCTCATAAAAGAGCTTTTCAGTGGAGGGAAAAAGGAGGGAGGTGAGACAAAAAACGAAGTTTACTCTCATCACATTCAACTAAAGGAAGGAATAAAATGCACATTCATTTTGGTTTGAAAACCTATCTTACAATACAGGAAAGTGGGGGAGAAGGGGATAAGCAGCGTGGGGGGAATGATGGAAGGGAGGGCAATGGGAGGAGGGAGCAATTTGAAGTCAACACTCTTAGGGAGGGACAAGATCCAAAGAGAGAACAGAAGCAATGGGGAGCAGGATAGGATGGAGGGAAATGGAAGTCATTTGCAAAACTACACAGATACGGCCTATATTGAATTGCTTATCTTCCCCGTGGGGATAGGTGGGTAGGTGGGGAGGGAGGGAGGAAGAAAAGCTGAAACTCAAAGTTTTAGGAACAACTGTTGAGTATAATTCTTACATACAACTAGTATGAGAAATACAGGCAATGGGGTATAGAAATTAATCTTGCCCTACAGGAAAAAAGGGAAGATGGGGGATAAGGGAAGGGAGGGATGTTAGAAGTGAGGGCAGATTGGTAGAAGGGGCAATCAGAACGCATGGTGTTATGGGGGAGGACGGGAGAGATGGGGAGAAAATTTGGAACTCAAAATTTTGTGGAAATGAATGTTGAAAACTTAAATTAAAAAAATATATATTAAAAAAAAGTATAGGCCCAGCAGATGATCCCCTGATCAACAGGACAGCGAGTCCAAGGGACAAAACTAAGATGGACTCTGGGAAATCTCTAGAAAGATGATGGAGATGGAAGTAGGTGGTGTGTAGTGTCAGCACCCAGACAGAAGTAAACAATTAATGCATAGTAGGAACTGGAAAATGAATTTTGTGATATGTATACTCTAAGGATACAGGGGATATAATCCAAGGGGATTTAATCCACATGTCAAAGACCAATCAGTGAACCATACATACAATTATTAGATGACTTTACTGATAACTAAAATCATTCAAGCAAAAATTGTTTGCCTTTCTTTGAATTATCTGGTTTGTGGGACATTAATGCAATACTGGTGGAGCTGTGAACTGATCCAAACATTCTGGAGAGCAATTTGGAACTAAGCCCAAAGATCTATAAAACTGTGTATGCCCTCTAACCCAGAAAACCCATTGCGAGGTCTATAGCCTAAAGACATCCAAAAAAAGGGAAAAGGAACTATTTGTACAAAAATATTTATAGCAGATTTTTTTGTGGTAGCTAAGAATTGGAAATCAAAGGGAGATCCATCAATTGGGGAATGGCTAAATAAGTTATGGTGTAGGATTATAATATTATTGTGCTATAAAAAATGACAGGCAAGACCGATTTAAAAAAACCTGGACTTACATGAACTGATGCATACCGAAGTGAACAGAACAAGGAGAATGTTGTACACAGTAACAGCAACATTATAAGGTGAGTAACTACGAATGACTTAGCTATTCTCAGCAATGTGATGATGCAAGATAATTAGAAAGGACTAATGATAAAGTTTACTATTTGCCTCTAGACAAAGAACTGATATTGCTTGAATACAGATTGGAAGCATGCTATTTTTCACTTTTTCTTTCATTTTTAAATTTTACTCGCGGCTTCTTGTACAAAATGAATAACATGGAAATGTTTTACGTTAACTGGACAGGTATAAGCTGTATCTGATTACCATGAGATTACCATCTCAAGAAGGGCGAGGGAAGTTAGGAGTGAAAAAATTTGGAACCCAGAACTTCAATTAAAAACGTAAATACCAAAAAAAAAAAAAAAAAAAAAAAAAAAGAGAATTCTCTAATTTGGCTAATAAGACAATCAGGAATTAACAAAACATAAAATGTACAAGTTCACTTCACTTTAGCTAAGTGAATGAATATAAGAAGTGATGAAGCAAAAGTGATTATTACTTATTTTCTCAGAAAATTCTGTCAAAATTCCCCTATTATATTTCACTATCTTCATTTGAAGGCATACTTGTAATAAAGTAAACTTTAAACCTCATATATAGTACAACAAATTATGATTTTAGTTGTAATTTTTACTTAAAAATCAATATGCTACTACGCTCATGCTTAATGTTTTTTAAATAAAGGAAACCCAAAATACTAAAGCTTTTAATGAAATGTGTTAGCAAATGAGTCTGAAAAAACAAGCAATTTAAATTTACAAATTACTTGAGAGCTATAATATCACTTTATGCAAGTGAAAAACTAAATGGCTATTTTGGCCAGAAATACATTGGCAAAGGCATGTCACAACTGAAAATTCTATAAAAGTGTTATCTTTACATTAGAAATCAATTTCATCAATGTAATATTATATTACTGTGCTGTCAGAATTAATGAAGATGAAGAATTCAGAAAAATAAGAAAACATAACTCTAAGAGTGAAGTGACCAAAATCAAGAAAATACACACAACTGTTTAAATGGAAAGAACAAATATATGAAACTGAACATTATATTTATAATGAAAAACTTGGTCCTGGGAAAAGTTGAAAATAGAACTTGCTTCCTTTCAATGCAATTAATTATGAATGTGGCATACTGTAAATTCTGTCAAACTTAGCTATTTTCCTTAGCTTTGCTGAACTACTTTTTTATAATTCTTTTTAAATCTGTTACAAGGATGGCTTGCTGAGTAGGGAAGGACAGAGGAACAAATTTGAGATGATGTAAAAATAAAATAAATCAATAGGAAAAAAAACTTTTTTAAAGTTAAAACTAAATCTTTTCTTAAAACAAAAACCAAAACAGACATTTAAAAAATTGCTCATTTTGAAAAGTCAGTATTAGATGGATTATGGGAAAGTAAGCACACTATTACATTGTTGGTGGAGCTGGGAATCAGTATGACCCTTCTGGAAAGTAATTTAGAATTATGCAAATAAAGTGAATAGAACAGCTACACTCTTTGACCTAGAGATTCTGCTGTAAGGTCTGAATCTATAAACTCCACTAACAGGGAAATATCCCATGGAAGTATGAAATCCACATATACCTCAAAATACTTATAGCAATGCTTTTTGTAGAAGCAAAGAACTGGAAATAAAACAGACAGCCATTGACTAGGAAACGGCTAAACAAACTGGTAAATTAATGTAATGGAATTTTACTGTGCTATAAAAGATGGTAAGTATAATGAATACAGAGAAGCATGGAGAGACATGAACTAACAGTGAAACAGGTAGTCAAGAAAACACTATGCACAATAATTATAACAATGTAAATGAAAAGAGTAACCATCATAAAACAATCTAAAATCAGTCTTGCAAAATTACAAAAAAAAAGCATGGCCTCAAAGAAAAGACGAAAAGGCATCTCCTCTCCTCTTCTTTACAGAAAGGGAGGAAGTCTACTGGTTTGGAACACTGAATACATTTTCAGAATTTTCTCATGTGTTTATTGGTTTTGATTTTTTCCCTCTTTTTCCTCTTTTTTTCTTTAAAAAAACAATATTTGTTATATAGAATAGCTCTGTGAGAAAGGGTAGGGATATTGAGAAATTTTTGCAGTGTAAAAAAAGATCCAATTTTATTTTTAAAAATACAAATAAACTGAGAATAAAACTTACCCATACGAATAAGAGAGCATTCAGAACTTGAACTGGCAGGTGGAGGACTAACATGATGTGTTAGGAGTTCTTTATAATGACTTTCATCTAAAATAACATGGTATGTTCCTAAAAGTTGGGAGAAAATATACAATTGCAATTATAATTTAGAAAGATCAAAGTTATAAAGTATCTTTTTCAATGACTTTACATGGAAATTTTTCTTTTTATCTATGTATTTCAGCTTCTCTGAAAAATGCAAATTAATTCTAAAAGTTCCTTGGTTTTGCAAATGGATGATACATGATACCTCCATATATAAACAATGATAAAAATAAGATGGTTGCCAATATTTTCAGCTGAATGCTATCTTAAACTGAACAGCCATAAAGTACTGAATGACTTAAATAATGTAATTTAACAAGTCATACTTCTTAAATGGGAGGAGATGGTGAGTATTCTATATACTTACCACCAGTTTCACGGGCAAGGACAGTGCAAACTCGAACTTCTGCAGACAAGCCGATAACAGACACTCTAATTTTAGCTGCTTTTAAACTCTTCATAAGAAACAAGAAAGACAGAGTAGCAGAGACATTAGATTATCACTAACAAGCATATTAAATATACAGAATACCTAAGTTTATCTTCAAAGCTGTAATTCTGTTCTGCTTTTAAAGCAAAGGAGTCACCTTGATTAGATCGTATATGTTAGATGGATCACAGGTGGTGAGACTGCTAAAGATGATGAGGACTTCCCTGCTGGTGTGTCCGGGCATATGTCTAAAGATACGACAAAACACACTATGATGAGAAACAGGAAATCACATTTACATGGCCTACAGCCAGCTAAAGAGTAGAGATGGTTTAAGAAGACAGCAACATTAAGGAATGAGGCATTCACTCTGCAGCGACGTCTCAGGGAGACACCAACATGGTTTCAGTTGTTTCGCTCCAGCACCAAATGGCTCCAAATTAATGTTTGTTTCTTAGAAGTTTTCTTTCTAATGCTTTGAATTCAGCTGTCCTTTTATATGGTCAACGGACCTACATATCTTTAGATTATTCAAATACACCATTTCTAATTTAAGAAACCAGATAATCACACTTGTTAGAAAGGTTTATAAAACAAGAAGAAAGCAGCATGTAATAACATTTATAAGGAATTCTGTTTCCTGGGTGATTTCCTCACAATAACCCCCTGCGGCACTGCGGTGCTATTGTTCCCATTGTACAGATGAGAAAAAGGAGGCTCTGGGTGGTCACACAGCGAGTAAATTAAGTGCAGAAGCAAGGTTACATCCAGGTCTTTCTAACTCAATCCAGTATTCTATGTTATACTGTAATGCCTATGGAGTAAGGTCACATGATTCCACAAGGAACTCCAGCTCAATTAAGAGTAAACAATGATAATAACTGATATTTCTAGAGCTCTTTAAGATTTAGAAAGCGATTTGCAGAAATTATTTGACAGTTAAAACAACCTGGCATAGTATGTTTTATGTATTACCAGTCCTAATTTATGAAGGCGAAAACTCCAGCCCAGAGAACTCAAGTGAACTGACAATGGCCACACAGCTGGTAGTGACGGCTAAATTCTGAATCCAGAATCTGTTCTTTCTGTTCTGTCACCAAAGCCTTAACAAACCCTTCACTGGCCTGCTGCCTGCAAGGCACGATGCCCCAGGAATTAGCTTTAGGAGATGGCTTTTGTGAAGCCTATTTTGGTCATTCAGGGATATTTCTTACTGCCTGATAAATGGAAGAGTGGGCTGTTATGGACAGGGATGCTGCCAGATAAGGCAAGTATATATGAGTTCTAGGCAAGGGTATCGGGGAAAAGACCTGTCCTATATTCAAATCACCCATTCTTACCCTGAATTTCCTACACCAATTGTTTTCAAATAGTAATTACACTAAATGCATTTATTTTGAAATATAGTTAAAATAGTTAATAATTATCCACACATCTCTAAAATGTGTCGTTAATAAGGTGGTTGCTTCCTGAAACCTCAAGTGAGAGAAATAAAAATATTTTCTAATATCACCTCCAAATAGTACTACATAACACAAATACCCTTATGGTTCCCCTAGCAATTAACAATATTGTTACAACTGTGATTTTACAGACACTGTTTATCACTTTAACCTCTTTAATAATCTGCCCAAAAATTTAAATAATAAAACAGTAAAACACTGACTTTAGTGTCTGCATAGCCAGGTTTAAGGAATTGTAGAGAGACGGTTCTCCATGGCAGGTCATATCTACTGCTTTCTTGAGAGAGGCTATATGCTTCCTTGGATTTCCTAAAACGTAAATGAAATTATTTTTTATTTTGTACACACACACACACACACACACACACACATCTGTCTATATACATCTACATACACAGATGTGTATGTACACACACACACACACACACACACACACACACACACACTCTCATGTTTGTTAGTTACACAATGAAATTCTAATAAGATTCCCCCCCCCAAATATCTATGATGGTATATATGTTACTAACATGGTAAAGTCTTACAATTAACACTTTTCTCAGAAATGATCAACAAAATCCCACTTTTCTTTTACTCTGAAACTAGGTCAGGACAATTTTATTGGAAAAGCTGATCCCTTTGCCTATCTATGCAAGGTCTTAACAAATATTCAACACTTGGATGCTGCTCAGCTGACGCCCAAACTGATGCTGAAGAGTTGTACTAAGTGGTTCTTTGAGAAGGTACTAAGGATGCTGAGGATGAAGGAAGTCTCATGTGGCCAGATTAACTCAGTGTGTGGCATGGTTCCTTGGTATTCAAGTATTACAAAAAAACAGCCTAGCTAACTTACTCATTAATGATTTGTCTGTCTCTCACAGCAGCTAGAATAGTGCTTTGTATTAAAGTCATCCAATAAATATTTTTGTATCAATTTCTGTCACTTTATCATTTCTAGCTTTTACAACATTTCACCCCTCAGAAAAATGTAAATGAAAGGTGTTAACATAACAGATTCCTAGAATCACATCAGAAGAAAATTCAGAAATCATCCAGCCCAGGACTTCTTCACCTTTTCTATGTCTTGCACCTTTCTGACATGTGGTGAAGCCTATGGATATCTTCTCAAAATGATTTTAAATGAATAAAACAAAATATATACAATTAGAAATGAAGTCACTTATATTGAAACATAGTTAATAAAATATTTTTTAAAAAATTAATGGGGACAGCTAAGTGGTGCATTTGATAGGGCACAAGCCCTGGAGTGAGGAGGACTTGAGTTCAAATCCGGTCTCAGACACTTGACACTTACCAGCTATGTGACCCTGGGCAAGTCATTTAAACCCCAATTGCCTCACAAAAAACAAACAAAAATTAATACACGCCAGATTAAGGATCTTTGATTCCAGTCCTATGCACTTGTTTTATAGGTTAAAAAATGAAGACAGAAGAGTTAAGAGACTACATATAGGTCTAGAGCTTAAGTCTCCTCGATCACAAACCAGTGTACACCTCTAAAGTTACTATCTCAAACTGATCCTACAGAAGCTTTGTCAGGAAATATTCAAAAGTTATGTCACAGAAACTTACTACTTAAGGGGACAGTGCATTTAATCCAAATAAAGTAGCTAATTACCAATAAATGCTGATAAGTGCAATGAAAGGAGTCTGCATATAACACATAATTTCATCCACTCCAACATTCAAAGGTACCTAGAGTTCAGCAGCAGGCAACCTGGTTTTACAAAACCTGTGTACTGCATAAATATTCAATTCAGAGTCAATTCTATTATTTAGAAGTTCAGCTGTCAATGTTATGAAGATATCACTACTCTTTTTTCCTTTTTACCAAGGAAAGAGAAGAAATAATAGTATATATGCCAATTTAAATGTAATTTAATGTAAAGAGAAATCTTTAAAAAATAACAATTAAATATAATTAATGCTTTTGATTTTTCCTGTGCTCTTTAACTCAAAAGGTAGATTATTTAACATTTAGTTGATTTTTGAGCAGTTCTGCTGAATGTCTTTAGTTTTACTTAAAAAAAAATTCTTTGTTATACAGGAGAGAATGTATACAAGGGGAAATGTAGATAATGTAAAAACAAAACATGCTGATACAAAATCATAAAAAGAAACACAAAATTTAATCAATTTCAAGGTTAAGCAAAATGTGGCCAAATGTTTCACATGTGCACTGTCCTGGGATTGGGCAGCTGGGTAGCACAGTGCATAGAGTGCTGGACCTGGAGGCAGGAAGACTCATCTTCCTAAGTTCAAATCTAGCCTCAGACACTTACTAGCTATGTGAGCCTGAGCAAGTCATTTAACCCTGTTTGTCTCAATTTCCTCATCTGTAAAATCAACTGAAGATGGCAGTGACAAACAACTCTAGTATCTTTGCAAAGAAAACCCCAAATGGGGTTGCAAAGTATCAGACGTGGTTAAGAAATTATAGAAAACCATCCTGTGATTGTGTTTCTTATATGGTTCCACGTAAGAGTAGCCTTTTGTTTTAAATTTTTGTGACAGAAGACATGAAACAAAAATGGCAGGTCTTAATGGTACATGTACCTCTTGAGAAATCAAGAACCCTGGCTGAGTCTTGTTAACAAATGCATCATTGAATTTTTCACTTTGCTTTTTTAGTGAAGGGAAAGTTGAGGAAAGCTTTTAAACTAAGGTACATTAAGGGCTGGAAGAAATCCTACAATTCCCATAAGTCTAATCTAATCTCATTTTCCAGATGAGTACAGTGAAACCTAGGGAAATGGTGCTCTTGTCTCAGGTCATACAACCAGCACAAAAGCAGGGCTAGAGTTTGAACCCCAACCTCTTGCCTCTTAAACCAAGGTTCTTTCTACAGTATCGTGCAAGAGAATGCTAGTGAATGGGTATGGTGCCTGACATCTCCAAGCCCACAACCTAAACTAAACGGCAGTAACCAACACATGTGTAACCAGCAGGACGTACCTGAGAGTTCGGTCAGCTTGTCAGCCCTCTTACTCTTAGTTACGATAATCCCAATCTCAAACATAAATCAAAAACTTCTATTATTTTTACATATTAAAATTTTCATAAGAACTCAAATAAAACAAGCAATAAACTTCCAAGAGATCATGATTTACAGTGGGCATTTCCTTATAACACTTTAAAAAAATTTTCTGTCGAAATTAATTCAGTTATAAGATTCCACTCTCTTTACTGTTTACTGCACTTTTTCTTGTATTGCCGCTTAAGGCAAACACTTGGGATATTTACTAATCCAGGAAAACACAACTTAATTCATAATTGATTTTTTAATCCTATCAGTCTTTAAAAAAAAACACTAGAAACAACTGATAAATACGAAACTGATTTCATTTTGTCAAATACATTTGGCTACATTAATAGCAATCTAGTTTTACTTTCTATCACAGAAGTACATACCTGACTAATAGGATTCTGATCAAAATATTCCTCTACAAAGTATTCTAATAACTGTAAAAATAAAAAAATTTGCATATTAAACAATACAAATATTTCTCATCAAACAACCTCATACAGAACTTAATAAATGCCCATACTTTCTCATCTAGTGTTCTGAATTACATATCACTACATGTTCTTCAAATTTTTCAAATCGCATTAACATGATTTTTAAATTTTCTAGTAGATTTGAAATACTGAAATATTCATAACTAAATGTCAAAAAAATCATATTTACTAACTAGCTATATTGTAAAATCTTTCTTTGGCCCTTAATTTTTTAATCAAACCTAAATGCTGCAAAAATATAATAAGGAAGGCTTGGCCCCAAGGAGACAAGAAAATCACTTCCCCGAGTTTCTCTGTAGTCGCTGGGGACCAAGGATATGGAAACTGAAGACAGACTCACTTGATAAATTCATAAATTCAATTATTTTGTAGAACGTTTTCCCCCTTTCTTCTTTTAAAATTCTTTATTATATAGGACAGCTCTCTAGAAGGGGTGAGGAGAGCAATACATTAGGAAATGTTGGTGATACATAAACAAGAAATATCAATAAAACCTTATTAATGGGTCATTCCCTAAAGAGCTGCCCTCTGAAATGAAGAATAAGAGAGAAAAAAGGAAGAAAACTAACGCACATATCAACTGAGTCTGACAACACATGTAACGTTCCCTACTTGGTGTTCTCTGCTCGTGGACTTTGCATAATGCATAAATTCAGAACAGCATCTAAACCAAAATAACTCATCTTTTGATGTAGAGATAGGAACTGATTTTATTAGAGGAACAAAACCCAACTACTCAAAACATAAAACTAGCTAAAGTGAAAGAAATTTGCAAGCATAGTATTCCTTAATTACTGGGAGTATTTGACTCATTTGTCTTTGGTTTTCAGAAAGTAATTTATCATTTCTCCTCACTAAAAAGAAAGGCTCTCCCATTCTGCGATTCTGTGTGGTCTACTGTGAACTTTTAAAGACTAAATTATATGGATCCTAACTTCCAAAGAAAATCAGATTGTGTACTTAATGGCAAAGTCTGATGCAAGACATGTTTCTGTTTGGTTATATGAATTAAAAATGCATTATACTTTATTCATGAGCTTTTTAAATACTAGGATATATAGTAATATTATTTGCTGGGAGGCGGTGTGGTAATGAAAAGAACACTAGATATACTTATGTATGTGACCATAAGCAAGTCACTTCACCTCTTCAGGCCTCAGTTTCCTCATCTGTAAAATGGTAGTGATGACTGTTTACACTGTTTCACTCCCTGGATGATTCTGAGGAAAGTATTTTGTAAACTTGATAAAACAATACATGTGCTTTATCATTATTAGAACCCACTAAGGAACTCAGGGTTTGCACTGTCAAGCTACCACACCATGATGTGCAATAAAATACTTCATGTTAAAAGTTGGCAGCATTCTTGAATTATGAGTTTAAATCAAAACTGTGAACCCAAGAGTTGGTAAGCTTCCTTTGATTTCTCTCTTAGCACACAATATAGACCTCCAGCATTTTAATTTCTTGAAAGGTTATTTCCTTAGATGAATAAAGTCTTATTAATTGTGGCTCTATTAATTTGGAATTCTGGATAAATTACATAAGGGTCTTACCTAATTTTACCTTTGGACTACCAAATACTTACTATTTGTTACCAAACCATTACATTACAATATTTACTAACCAAACAATTAAACAGTAATGCCAGGGAAAAGCTTAGCCTCCTTAAGATAATGAACTACTTTCAATCAGGTTAAGAACACATATTTCTATACTAATATTGAATGTTCCAATGAAAGGTAACTTTACCCATACTTAACAATGCTAGCTATAAATTCAGTTACCATATATACATAAAACAATAAAATTATATTTATTAAAAATAGTGAGCAATTAAAACTGTGTTTAAACTCTATCTTTTAATCAGTTTAAATCAGAGATGTTTTACCTTTAAAGTGCATGTCAGTCTATTAGGCTTCAAGTCTTGGTCCTCCATAGTTCTTGAACCATCCACAACTACATAAAGGTGTCTCATCTGCAAAAATAAATGGAAAATTTTTAAGGATATTCTTAGCTTCAAGAAAGTTGGTATTTGATACAGTAATCCACACATACAGAATATGAGAACTGTAATTTTAAAAATACGTAACTTAAAAAATTTGTAGCCATGTTGCTAATTCTACAGGACCATCTGTATATTATAGACAAAATACCTATAACAGTATGAAAAACAAATAAAAACATACCATTCCAAGTCGAACTTGTCCATGGTGCTCAAATACTCTGTTAAAATAGGTATTTCAGTAGAATACAATGCATTACCATAATATTAATACTGTAATTCTATGAAATCACAAAGAAATATGCCACATTTTAAAAGTGAAATAATGTATAGTTAACACTTTTATGACCTCTCATGCTAAAGGAAGACAGAATACTATAACAGGAAGAAATACTGTATTTGGTGTCAGAAGAAAAGCTATGTGATCTTAGGCAAGACACTGAGGCACAGACTCTGAGCTTTATTTCACTTATCTGTGAAATAGGGATAATGTACAACAAACCTACCTATCTACTATTGTCCTAAAGTTTTTATGAGAATTAAAAGAAATAATGTACACAAAGTTATTTTATGACTAAAAAGTACTATATCAATGCAGCTATTACTCCTATTATGTCCTCGTGTTAGGATCCCCATTCTAGCTCTGAAGGGTCACTGAGTCTTCCCCCTTATTCAACAGGCTCTGCAGTAGCTTCTTTGAAACATAACAGAGGTTAAAGACAAAAGCTAGAGGAAAGAAGAGGAACTTACTTTCGCACATTCCTTTGAACTCAAAAGAATAAAGAGGTAGTAAATTAGAGTCAAATGAATTTTATTCTCTAGATGGTCTAATTTCCATGCTTTTAAGTTAACAAACCAGAATAGTTCAGTTCTGGCTTTAAAACAATTGGAAAAAAAAAGGAAAACATTAAGAGCAATTTGCTAATATCTTCTGAAAAAAATCTGCCAAATGGAGTATAATGCAAAGGTAAAGGCCCCTTTGGGAACCTCATGTTTATTTTAGCACTATGTTTAAGAGCCGAAGGGTCAAGTTCAGTAAAACACAGGAGCAAACCAGTCTTAGCTCACCTAGGGAGCTCTTTGCAGACTGTTTCTCTAGATTCTAAGAGTCAAAGCAAAAGGCAGAAAATAATGGAAAGGAGTTACAAGAGGAAAGAAAAATACAATCACAGGGACAAAGATTTTATGAAGAAAATCTTAGAACCCAGAGAAAAAAAAGCCTTCTGTATTACTGAACATCCCTTTATCTCCTCCCAGAAAGAGACCTCGAAATTCACACTCTGTATCCAAAAATAAATCTCAGTCAGTAGCAAACTGCAGGACAGATACATCATGCAGTTCAATTTTATACAAGGTCCTTTTTAAAGAGAAAATACTGATTCCAAAGTCTTGTAAGGGACAGTAAGACTTACTTTCTTAGCTATCAATAAAAAGATGATCTAGTAACTGGATTCTAAGTTGAAAACTTTTAAATCAGCTCTTGGCTTACCTTTTTCTCTTCGCCTTGAAGAGAATGTCTTCTATGGTAGCTTTAAGTGATCCAGACTCATCTTCTTTAAGAATTTCCCTAAAAGCAATAATAATTGGATTATTTGGAGGGAGAAAAGGAAGAAGGAATGAAAAAAGAAAGAAAAAATTTAAAAGAAACAGTGATGCTTTAACTAAAAACAGATTAAGATTACTTGCCGTCTTGGGCAGGGAGAAAATATTTGAACTCAAAATCTTATAAAAAAATGAATGTTATGTAAAAAAAAAAGAGCAAAACTAGATGATACTGTATTTACCATGTTCTCTCATAGCCTCCTTCCCAGCGTTTTGTTTTTTCAGGTTCTTCATCCATTTTTCCTTTTGTGAGTTTCAATTATCAAAAAGCAAATATCCTGTAAGACAAAAACATTTAATTTTTATTAGTACATTTTGGATGTCCCAACAGTATTTGCTATCAAATACATCCGAATAGAAAAAAAAACTTAGTAAGTCATATTTAAGTGAGAAAATTGAGGCCATCTGAAATAAGGTCAACTTCCTTCCTTTACAACCCAAAAGCTCTTTTATTTTCATTTCCTCCTCTTTCTGTCTGCTTTCTGAAGTTCTTTTGTGTACTTGATCCCATCTCACCTGAGACACTAATTTGTCAATCATCGACTTTTTCTCAAAGCACATTAAATTTCCTTCTCTATCTAGGCTTCTTCCCTTCTAGCCACAAATCTGCCTAGGTTTCCTGCTGAAAACAACAGAAAGCTGCCCTTCACTATTCCACCTCCTCATGCTGTTAGTCTCTTCTTCAAAGTAAACCTCTGATCCCAGATTTGAGGCCATCTAGACGAAGGGTTAACCTGGGATTCCACAGAGAGATTTCAAGGAAACAGATTCAGGGACAATGTGGAATGGGGGGAAAATGACATCTTTATTTCAATAAAACTGGTTTCCTATATAATCCTATGGACTTTATTTTAGGCATTTAGAAATATTATTTTGAGAAATCCATGACACAAAAAAGGATAAAAATTTCTTCTCTAGGGCCAATTTCATGTGGCACACAAGAAAAATATGGTCCTAAGAGTTTAAAAGCTTGCCCAAGTTCACGTAAATGGTAAATTACAGACCTATGAACAGAACACAGGCCTTCTGACTCCAAATGCCAAGTTCTTTCCAAATGATAATAATAAACAGAATATATAAACAATGCTTTTTTAGGGCATTTTCTCACTATTTTTCACTCACTTGACAAGTATATTTTGTTTTATCATTAGGAAAATTATCTTCTTTGAACTATTTTTTTTAGGCTACTTTCCTCCTTGATGTTTCTGCATTATTTGATATTGTTGACCACAAACTATTTCTCAATCTCTTCCTCTTAAATCTTTGAGTGTTCTTCTCCCAGACCTGGAAAAACACAGGCACGTTCTAAAGCTTTGTCCTTAATCCCTCTATACAACCAAACTCTTTCTTTAGGTGATCGAATCGACTGCACTGGCTTCAATTATCACCTCTATGTAGACAACTCCCAAATTTCTATCTTCAGACCCCTGTGTTAACTCAGCATTTCCATTGAAAGACCAGTTATTCCCCCTGAAGTATTACACTCAGTTTTGCTGGGTAGGTGAGTCTTGGTTTTAGACCTAGTTCCTTTGACTTCTGGAATATCTTATTCCACGCCCTTCAATCCCTTAATGTAGAAGCTGCTAGATCTTGTGTTATCCTGATTGTATTTCCACAATACTGGAATTGTTTCTTTCTAGCTGCTTGCAATATTTTCTCCTTCACCTGGGAACTCTGGAATTTGGCCACAATGTTCTTAGGAGTTTCTCTTTTTGGATCTCTTTCAGGCGGTGATCAGTGGATTTCCTGAATACTTATTTTGCCCTCTGGTTCCTTATCAAGGAAAACTGCCTGGTTCTAGAATATCAGGGCAGTTTTCCTTGATAATTTCATGAAGGAATGATGTCTAGGCTCTTTTTCTGATCATGGCTTTCAGGTAGTCCCATAATTTTTAAATTGTCTCTCCTGGAACTATTTTCCAGGTCAGTTGTTTTTCCAATGAGATATTTCACATTCTCTTCCATTTTGTCATTCTTTTGGTTTTGTTTTGTGATTTCTTGGTTTCTCAGAAAGTCATTAGCCTCCATCTGTTCCATTCTAATTTTTTTTGTCCCAAAGTTCTTTATTAACCTGTCTATTTTCTTTTCCAGTCTTCTTATACATTATACTCTGCTCCTCTCAACATATTTTGTAAACCAATGACACTGTCTTTGTTATCCCATCTCTTTCATCTCCCATCCCTGGACATTTATAACAGCTGTCCCCAATCTATGGTGTTCTCCCCCTAATGTTTACTTCCTGACCTGGACAGCTTCCTTGAAGTTCCAATTAAAATCCCACTTTCTATAGGAAGCCTTTCTCAGTCCCTCTTAATTCTTTTTTTTTTTTAAATAAATTTATTTAACTTTTTACATTCATTTTCACAAGATTTTGGGTTCCAAAATTTTCTCCCCATTTGTCCCCTCCCCCCTCCCCAATACACTGGATATTCTAATTACCCATATCACCAATCTGCCCTCTCTTCTATCATCCCTTCCTTCCCTTACCCCATCTTCTCTCTTGTCCTGTAGGGCCAGATAACTTTCTATTCCCCATTACCTGTATTTCTTATTTCCTA
>CM053769.1:692469719-692496866 GCA_028658325.1 Potorous gilbertii | reverse complement strand
CTTTGCGGTGGGTTTTTCAGGGCTCTCTGCAATGGAAATCTCCTTCACTGTGTTGCTGCGCAGCTTCTACTGTTCCAGAATTTGTCAGGAGTTCTTTTTAGAGGGATTCCATGGGCTGTGGGTTTGGAGCTAGCAAATATGAGTCTTTCTACTCCGCCATCTTGGCTCCGCCTCAAAATCTACTTTTCAAAACTCTAGGGCACATTTCAGGCTATGCCCCTGTTTCTTCCTTATCACCAACTTTTAAGTTTGAAGTCTTATTTGTTCCCCCAGATTCCTAGGATTCAACTTAAACCACAAGTGCTAGAAAAATATTTCGCCTTGTGGGGTTCTTTTGAAGGATGGCAGAAAATCAAGAAGTTCTTGATTGTTTTGCTTTTGACAGAGAAAACTCTAGCAGATGTCTAGATAATTGAAGTCCACCTCCATCAGTATACACTGTATCATGCCTCTTTAATAGATGTGATCTCCTCCCCAACCCTTCTCTATCCAGGTTTTCTGTAGTATGTCCCAATGATGAATACACTTGTTTCTCTCTCCTTTGACCTTCAAATATTCTCTGTCATGCTTTCCTTCTCTGGTTCTTGGATTGACTATAACTGATTTTTTTTTTTTATTAATGGCTTTAATTTTTTTTATTCATTTAACAACCATTTATTTTCTTTCCCTCCTCCTTACCCAAGCCATTGGAGGAAAAAAAACCCAAAATCTTGTAACAGATACACATTATTAAAACAAATCTCCACGTTTATCATATCCAAACAGGATATATGTAGCATTTTTCATTACTGTTCTGGTAGGATTGTTACTGGTTAGATCAGAGTTGAGTATTTAAAAATTATTTGTTTCCACAATGTTATCATTGTCAGAATTGTCCTGATTCTGCTCATTTCAGTCTGTGTCAGTTCACACACAAGACTTATCAGGTTTCTCTGAAATTGCCCCTTGGTCGTTTCTTACAGCAGAGTGGTATTCCATTACATTCATATACCATAATTGGTTCAACCACTCTACAAGATTACCTAGTCCCTTGAGTATATACCCCCTTAATATATAATGCTACCCTATTCCCAATCCCTTTTTCTTTTGAATGAAGTATTTTTATTCAGACTCATTGGCCCATCATTAGGTTTTGTTTGCCTACGTCCCAGGGATAGATCAAACTTACCTCCTTGAATCCTATAGGACTTCTTTTTTCCCTCATTTATTTGCCTAAATCTTGGGCATTTGCATACGGACACCTGACATCTTGAGTTTTACTACTGGTTCCTTTCCTTGATTTTTGTCTCCTGTGAATTTTTGTGTCCCAACTCTATCCTTTCTTCCTTGTGGCTATTCTCTCTAATACGTATCTTGAGGGACAGACATAGGCATTCTTCTCCATCACCTGTCCCTTTTAACTTAAAATCTTTTAGATTCTGTTTGTAAGATACCTTCCTGATAAATTCTTACCCTCCTCTTGCCCCTGATAGTTGAGTGTATTCCAACTCTATGTTGTAAATAATGATCCAGAATTCTGAATCCTATTTTCAAACACCAACTTTATGTCCTTTGACCATTTGTTTATTAGGCAGTTTATTACTAGTCTGTTTTGTTATCTGTTTAGCATTGGTACTAAATTTTTTTTCATTTAACTTTGAAGTGTTTGGTACATACACTATTTCCCAGAGTAGTTTTGAAGAAAGTGTAAAAACTTTAAGCACCATAGAAAAGTGAGTTATTATTTATTACTTTGAAATCAAAATATATTTTAACAATTCTTAAACTTTCATCTTTCATGCTAGAATGAACTTGCTGTTCATAAGAAGAAAGTTGAAGAACTTGAAACCTGGTTAAAAGCTCATGTTTTTGAGAAGCACCCAAAATTGGTAATTAAAAATTAGTCATAATCTCATTTTAAAATGCTTTGTAAATGTTAATACTGCTTTGCAGTTTGTAGTCAGAAGTTAAATATATGTCACTGTTTCAGAAGAAAAGGGTTTATTGGATCTGGGGAATCAATAAGAATTCACTGAGTACCTTGTCCCAAGGCTATGTCTGGAGAGACTGAGACAAAAATGAAACACTCTCTGCCCTCATGAGATTACATTCTATCTTGAAAGACAGCATGTGTTTATGAATATATACAAAGTAATTTAGAGGACATAAGAGATTCTAAGAGGTGGAAATGAGAAGACAGAGCATTCCAGGGATGGAGGACAGCCAATGCAAAGGCACAGAGATGGGAGATAGAGTGTTATGTGAGACTGTGATATCAGTTTCAAATAAAAACAACCCTGTGGGCTACATAGAGATTTAGAAAACCACAGATTAATAGTATCTATGTTCTGTTGCATTTTATTTATTTTGTTAAACATTTCCCAATTACATTTTAATCTGGTTTGGGTTTCATTGAGAGTTTTGTGGGCTACTTCTGGCCAAATTCAACACTTCTGACACAAGAACAACAAGAAGGTTAGTTTATTTTCCAGTATGTGAAGGAGCATAATGTCTGATAAGGCAGCAGGTTGGGGATGTATCATGAAAGGTTTTAAAAGCCAGGGGTCTATATTTGATATCCTAGTGGCAGTAAAGAGTTACAGGAATTTATCATGTAGGAGAATGACGTGTTTGTAAGAAAATCACTTTGTTAGCTCTGTGATGGATGGATTGAAGGATTGGAGTGAGGTTTACACTTGAAGTAGGAAGACCAGTTAAGATAGTTATATATTCTGTAGTCTAAGAGTAAGCTGATAAAAGTCTGAAATTTGCAAACCTAGGTGCATGGAGTGATGGTCATTCTCTCAATAGAAATAAAATGGATGGCCCAAGTTTGGGGTCCTATAATTTCACTGTGTTAGCATATACTCAATGATAGATATTCTGTTTGCTAGTAAGAACTCAGATTCCAAAGACAAGAGAATGGGCATAGTCTTTCATAGGTCATAATTTGGTTGATAGCAGTTGTTCCTCCAGGAGTATCTGTCTGTTGAGGGAGAGACGTAGACAATTCACTCCAGGCATGGGGATCCCCATCTCTTGGTTAAGTTACACTTCTTTTATCATGTTCTAGTGGAACTGTGTTGCAAGGAGCTGATTAAAAGTGGAAGGAAAAAGTCTTTTAGAAGATTGATGCCTTCAGACTGATCTAGGGTTGTTTAACAAAATTCAAGAAGTTTCGATTAAATTAAAAGACTTCTTTATTTTGCCAACTGCTGTGATACGAAAGTTCTACTATGTTAATATAGAAAAGTGCTAAGTAAAATTAAAGAAGTTGTTATCCTGGCATATTTCATCAGGATTTTTCATTTTTAATGTATAATATTTGTCTGTTGTAGGGTGGCTCTATTCTAATTATTACAGGTCCTCCTGGATGTGGAAAAACAGCAACTCTACAAATACTAGTTAAGGATCTCGGTATTGAAGTACAAGAGTGGATTAACCCTGTTTTTCTAGACTCCAGAAAACATGATATGAAGGATGAGTTTAATCATGGTGAGATTTATTTTGTTTTCAAATAGAGAGGGAGAGGTCCTTCCTGTGTTGAAAGCAGATGGAAGTTCATCCTGTATCACATAGTCTCTGATGCTGCTACTGGATAAAAATTTCCTTGGGTGTGAAGTTAGGAGTTGTCACCAAAGATAGGCTCACACTCCTTTTCGGAATCCAAAGACACTTGAATTTTGAGTCAGAGGAGGAGAGGATGGGGAGATGTGGTCAAATCTTAGCTTTACTACTGACTTACTTGTGGGACTTTGGCTACTGTCTTTTGATCTTAGTTTCTTTATGTGAAAAAGAGGGTGATGAATGAGATGGTCTTTGAGGTTTCTTCCAACTCTGTTATCTTCCCATCATATTCAGGATCATAGTTGTAGCCAGGGCAAGCTAGAGTTCCTTTCTCTCAGCACTATTTCTTTGATCATAGCATTTAATATGAGTAGTATGACAACAAGATGGAATATTGCACCATACTAAAGAGATTATTTTGAGGGCCTTTTAGAGGATTTAAGACTTCACTGTTGTTATTATTGTTCTTAAAATATCCAGAAATCTACCTGCATTAACTCTTCTAGTTATTACAGGTAAGATTTATTTTAGGCTTTTATTTTTTTTCAGTTAGTAAAAACAATCTTCCCTTCTTAGCCACATGAATAGGTGGCTAGAAAGACAAATGAGTAATTGTGGGTGTGGAATAAGTCTAGATAAAGTTCTCAGATGTACTTGAGGATCTTACGAGAGGCAACAGAAAATCTTAGAGCTAAAAGGAACCTTAAAAATCATTTAGTCTAACCCCCCTTCATGTTCAGGGTTGGAGACTGAAGTCCACAGAGTTTAAGTGATTTTTTTTTTCCCCCAAGTACATAGCCAAGTAGTATACCAGAAGCTAGGACTCATAGTAAATGTCTTTTGACAGCCATTTGCTGAACACTTAAACAACTATCCTAGACAAAAGACAAATTGTTTATGTGTTTTCTGACCTGTTGACAAGAAAAATGCTTCTTTTTCAGAATCAGGTTTCCATATGATTCCTAGTCAATCTCAGGTGACTATTTTTCAAGAGTTTCTGTTGAGAGCAAATAAATATAACAAACTACAGATGCTTGGTGATTGTCTGCACACTGATAAGAAGATTATTTTGGTTGAGGTAAAAAAAAAATCTTGAAAAGCTATACCTGCCTCCAAAATTTGGGTATTTCTATCTTATCTTATAGTGATGACATTGTCATGTTGGAATATGACATACTTCAGAAATTATATTCAAATATTGCTTAGACTTACATCATACTTAGGAGTTCTAAGTAATTTATCATTGGTGTGGGATTGAGAAACACAAATCTCTTGTTTTTAGATGAATTTTAGCATAGGAAGACATAATGTGCATTTTTAATAGTTTACTATTTTCAGTGAAGCTAGTTTATCAACCATCTAGTTGAGTAGTTTTCTACAAATAGTAGTTAATAAATGAGATTCCTGTTGACTGATGGATACTTTAAATTATCTTGCATTCTCCTAATTGAAACAAAAAAGTTAAGTTGGGGAGAGGCTTTACTTGGTAATTTGCCTGTTTATAAAAAGTATATCTGCAATTAGAATTATATTAATTTTTATGCTGTTTTCCATAGGATATGCCTAACCAGTTTTATAGAGATCCAACTACTTTACATGAAATACTAAGGTAAATTTCAGTGACATTTACTAAAGCTCCAAATTAATAATTGACAACATTATAATGTTTTAACTTCTGCTCTCTGTCATTTTAGGAGATTTGTGCAACTAGGGCGATGTTCTCTTGTGTTTATAATCTCTGATAGTCTCAGTGGAGACAGTAGTCAGAGATTACTGTTTCCCAAAGAAATTCAAGAAGAGTGTTCTATATCGAATATTAGGTAAGATGACTTCTTTGCACCTCTTGTAGCATTCATAGAAAGATTACATCTTTAGAATGTCATTAACTACTATTTTTCTTTATAAATTTCTGACAGTTTCAACCCTGTGGCACCAACAATTATGATGAAAGTTCTTAGTAGAATAGCAGCTTTAGAAGCTAATATGGTAAGTTTCAAACGTTGATGACATTTATGTAGTAATGTCATTTTAAAGGATTTTCTTAGTAAACTTAGTAAATAGAAAATAGTAATTGCATTTCCCATTTAAATTTCTCTTTTCTGGACCTGCTGTGTTATATATTATAGCCATTATATTAATGGTACTATGAATTCAGCACTTGCTTTTAAGTAACTTAGAATTCCGTAGTTTGGATTCACTACCAACATACTCTGTGAATATGAGAGTCATTTAACTACTCATTTTATTCCCCATTAAACAGATTACTAACATAGCTATCTACCAATAAAAGTGTCAGAAATCCTGTACATTGGAGGTTAGTTGGTAAACTGTCACAACATAGCATACAATCTCTTGCATATAGGCCTGCCAACCAACAGACATTTCTTAAGTAACCATCCTAGATACTAGGAAACAAATACAAAAACTTAATAGTACCTGCCTTTAGGGAACTTAAATTCTACACTTTCTCAACAGGTAATTAAATAAAAAGGAAATTCATTTCCAAGAGAGAAAGGCTATAAACAACCAAGAGAATCAGGAAAGGCCTCTTTTTAGGAGGAGTGGTTGACTGTACTGTGCTCAAAGGAAACTCGGGATTCTAAGAGGCAGAGATGATGAGTATGTTGTAGGCTTGGAAAAAACCACTTAGAGAAATGACAGAGACAAGAGAGGAAGCGTTTTGTAGGGAAGGGCTAACAGAGCATTAACTATGAAATAAAACTGGATAGGAGTAGATGAGAGCTACATAATAAATGGGTTTCAAATGGCAGGATGAGAATTTTGTCATATAGGTTATAAGGAGTCATTGAAGATTTTGGAGTGGGGAAATGACATGGTCACATGGTGTATTGGGAATATCAGTTTGGCAACTCTGAGTAGGATGGATTGGGAGAAGGGATACTGGACTACAAGAGACTAGTTGGGTGGCTATTGCCCCAGTGAGAGGTGATGACCTGAATTAGAGTGGTAGCTGGTATGGAGAGAAAGGAACAATACGAGAGGTTTGGTGAAGGTAGAATCAGCAAGATTTGGAAACTAATTTGACATGGGGAATAAAGAACAGTGAAAAGTTGAGGGTAACTCCAAAGTTGCAAACTGGTAGTGCCCCAACAGAAATAAAGAAATTCAGAAGAAGGAAGAAAGGGTTTATGGAAAACGAGATGAGTTCCATTTTTTTTAACATGCTAAACTCATGATGCCTTTTGGACATTGACATGAATGTCTAGCAGTTAATTGGTTAAGTTATGACAGAATCTTCTTATGAAGTTGTGTTGGGAAACATTGTGATAGAAAAACTGTACTATTCATCCTCCCTGTATCAGTACTTGGTTTGCTCAGCCAGAATTAATCTCTCCCTTCTTTGAACTCGGGTTGGTGGGTCTGAGCCAAGGACTCACCAGTCAGGAGAGGACCTGTATCGGTAAGCACCCCAGCATACACAGGGGGGCCTGCTATCACAGGTTCTTAGATCTGCATTCATAAAAGGAAAGGCAGCTTTTGAGGGCTTAGCAATCATATATCATTCGTATAACCAAGCACATATATCATTCACCTCAGGGGAGTCTGCACCCTGAACTTCAAAGAAAATACAGAGAAATTGAAAGATCAACAGACATGACTTTCTCTGCCTGAATTCAACAGACAATTGGACCCCAACTGTCTGACCATAGTTACCAGAAAGGGAATCACTGAGTTTTCAAAGTTCAGGGGCTTCTTTAGTGGATTCCCAGAGTCCTCTCTGGGCACTCAAACCTTAAGCCCTAAGGATATCACAACCCTTGAGAACCAGTGGCTCATTAACAAAAGGCATGGGCCTTCCCACAAATCTTCCCTAATCAAATTCCCCTTAATGGGCAGGCCCATTAATGGGTGGGGAAGATCTTTAATCACATTAAAATAATTAACAATACAAATACATACATTCTTTCTACTTTTGTTTCTGTACTGTACTGCTAGTAAACACATTTGATTGATAAAGGCAAGATTCAATCAGAGGCACTTGATTATACTAAAATAAAAATAGCAAAAAGATCTGTATTTTGCTTGCCATCACAGGGCCTCAGGATAAGGGCTTCTCTGAGATGGAAAGGCTGCAAGTGAGGTAGAACCAGGAGTGAGGTGGCCATTTAATGTGTAGATAACTATTTTGGTTTACTTGATTTCCTTGGTAATCTTATATATTTTATACCCATTCTGAGAAGGGTAAAGGGGCCTATGACACACTAAGTTAAAAATCCCTGATTTCAGGTTTTTGCTCTGAGCTTGTTTCTGAGGAAATTTTGGACCATGAAAGTATACACTTTGTGGCTTCTTAGTACTGAGAATAGATAAATTTGTTGAAAAACTTTAGGGAATTATTAATATCCTATTATTCCATGTGATAGCAATAGGATAGTTTCAAAATAGCAACAAACTGCAACAAAGATAAATAGAATTCATACTCTGTAATTTATATAAATTCAGTGTAAACTAATAGATGATTACTAATTAACTGTAAAGCACTGTTGCATTTTCACTTGAATGAAATCTCGGCAGTTAATCATATAAGATGGAGGTCTTTTCTAGTGTACCAGTGTGCCCCTAATTTTCTTCACTAGTTCAGAAAATAATGTTGATTTTTCACTTTCTTGCCTAAGAATGGAGGAAAAATTGTTGTCCCTGACAAGCCGTCTTTAGAATTGCTTTGTAAAGGATGTTCTGGTGATATAAGAAGTGCAATAAACAGTCTCCAGTTTTCTTCTTTTAAAGGTAAATATGGGTGATAAATCTGTTTTGTTTTATTAAGTGAAGATGGTTTTTTCTTAGTCAATAATGAAGTGAAATAAAATATTTGTAGCAATTTAAAATGGTATTGTTTAGTCCCTAAACAACTGAAATATAGCCCAAAATTTTTTCTGTTAAAAAAGTGGAAATGTCTGGTGTGTAGCTACAATGCAAGTTAAAGGGAACGTTTGTGCGCATGTGCACAAGTTAGTCAGTCATGTGAGCAGCCTTTTTACCTGGTACCAAACCTCATTTGCTTTGTGGAGTTTACCACCAAGCTTTCTTGGCATTTCAAAGACCACTTCATGTAGGTGCTGTCAGACCATACTTTGGTGGAGCAATGTCTTAATTATTCTAGACATCAGTTTTATGAATTAAATGACATCATTATTTTCTTTAAATCTATACTTTTTATAATGATGTATTTTATTTCAATTTATTTTATTGAATTCCTTTGTGAATTTAAAAAATGCTAATGATTTTGAATTGTTAAAAAGAATTTATACATACTAGTGTGTTTTCATACTAGTATATTTTATACATGCTGGTAAAAGTTGGATTGAATTCATCTCTGTTGCATGTGATCATCAAGTAATAATTTAGTATTTGACTGCAAAATGACACTGTATCTTAACTTTCTTACCTTAAATCATATTTCTTTCTGACTCTATCATTTAGAGAACTTTTTAAGTCCTCAAAAATATATTGGAAAATATCCTAGAGCTCTACATCCTGAACTTCTGGGTGGGTTTTTGTTGCTTGTTTTCTGTACCTTCCAGTGAGAGTTATTCCAACATAAAACTGATTCTTTTCTATGAAAAGACTTTGTTTCTACACTTTTAGAGAAATAAATTTTGAGTCTAGCACTTACACACATGGAGAATGTTTTAAGAAGAAAACAAAAAAGAAAGATCTGGAGATAAAAGATATTGAAAGAATATCTTTATAAAAATACACATGGGTTGAAGGCATCTTTAATGAAGGGATTAGAAGGAAATGGGCATTGATATTTTATAACCAAACAGATCTTGCAGGTTATATATATCATTGACTAAAAGGATGTTAGAAAATACAAGACCCTACTGACCTTTTTATTCGATGACCATAAGAAGTATTTGATTTTTGTAGAGAAAAATGTCACCTTAAAGATGGTATCTCCTAAGTAGAAGTTGAAGGAATAAAAAGTTAACTTAAAAAATTCTCAATATCCATCAAGGTATGAAAAACAGATGGATGGGTGATCCTTGCAAGATGGTCCAGATGGAAGAGAGATCCCCTGTAGGTCCTTCAGATGCTCCTATTTTCAGGTGATAGTGTACTGATTATATTGATCTACACTGTAGATTGCCTTAGTGAGAGACTTAATCATTCAAGAGAATCCAGCCTGACCCTCCCACATAGGAAAAGCTGGGTGGGGAAATGGAACACCTTTTGTCCAGAAACTTATTTATCTTATGGATTGCCTTAGGTCCTTTATGCTGTACTTTCAGTGACCCCAAACTTTTTCCAGGGGGTAGGGAATGGGGAGTCTTTTTAACATCAGCATTTTTCTGGAGATACTTTGACTGAGAGTTATGAAATATCAGTCTCCAAAAAATTGGGGGCCACCCAAAGGGCAGTGGAAAAGTTCATGGTGGGTATGAGTAGGCTGCAGTAATTGCCTACCAAAAAAATGTACAGAAGAAATAAGATTAAGAGAAGTATATGACCAAAAAAGGAAATGGAGGATGAAGCAAGAACGAGGAATATCCGTTGTGCAACCTACATGCACCACTGGTGTCCATTCAACATCAAGAGATCTAGAAGAATACTCCCCCAGCTGGTGGTCTGGGGAGATGATGCAGACGAGAGTGCTATAGATACGTTGAATGGAGGGAGTACTCACATTGATGGCTTAATTTGTATTCATTTTCTTATTTTTTGCTGAAAAGTTATGGGCTATAATGGACTATCATTTCTGCATATTTCAAAGGTTTTGGTTACTTCATTGCAGGTAATTCAGGGGACACTGATTTTTGGTCAAGGAAGAAAGGTCTATCTTCAATAAAATCAGATGCTTTGTTGTCAAGAGCAAAGCCAAGAAAGAGACCTAATAGTACTTTGGAAAGTCACGAAGTCCAGGCAATTGGTGGCAAAGATTCCTCTCTCTTTCTCTTCAGAGCTTTGGGAAAGATACTGTATTGTAAAAGTAAGTAAGAAGCCTTTATCCTTTATTTGAAGTCATGAATGTTTCCTTAATAAAATGCTAGCTTTATATAAACATACTACATTACAGTGGCATTTAGATGAACTTGTTAGTCTCTATCAAGAAGACAGAGGACAGATACGAACTGTCTGAGCTTTCATTTGTTTATGCAACAAACATTTATTAATGTTAGCTATAAAAAAGTTTACTTTCTACAAAGGTAATTAAACACTAACAGGTTCCTAGTGGATCATAGGACCTTTATGCCTAGTTATTTGATAGTTAAATAGTCATCCATTTAGGTAAGATGGTTTTTGTTTAGCTAACTAAGCAATTTTAGTGACAAATGGCTTCCTACCAGAGTCCTCAGTATCATTTATTTTTAATGTTCTTATTTGATTGTTTTATACTCCTCTTTCATCCAGAGCCACCCAGTATTCACTGCTCTTGTGCCACCTTTTGACTTTCCAAAGACTCACCACTTCAGAAATCTGCTTGGACTTGTCTTTCTTCACCTCCCATATTTTCTTTCCTTCTCCTGCCTCTCATTTTAGGAAAAATATCAATTTAAATATCCAGATAAAGTAATTGACAGTGCAGTATAAATAATAGCTATAAGGAGATGACATTTATTTAAAAGTCCTTGTCATCTAAACTCTTATTAGATTATATTGGGTAGATATTCTGGAGGTAGAACCTGTTCTAAATGTCCCTCACCCCATTCCATACCCCTCTTAGCTTCCTTACATGTCTAACAGATGAACAGAGATCTCACCTCTAACCACGGGTTAGGGTTCTGCCCTAGACCCTCTTCTTTTCTCCCTCTATGTTACTTCACTTGGTAATCACATCAGTTCCCATGGATTTAATTACCATCTCTGTGCTGATGATTCACCAAATCCAATCTCACTTCTCCAACTGCCTTTCGGACATCTCAAACTGGATGTCCTGTAGAAATCAACATGTCCAAAATGGAATTCATTATTTTTCCTCCTAAAACCTCCCCTACCTCCTGTCTTCCCTGTTACTCTAGAGGCAGACTATTCTTCCAGTTCCTCAGGCTTCCAACCTAGGGGTCATTCTTGTCTCCTCACCCTGGTATCCAATCTGTTGCCAAGGCCTGTTGATTTCACCTTTGCACCATCTCTTGAATACGTCCCCTTCTTTCCTCTGAGACGGCCACCACTCTAGTGCAGGCTCTTATCATCCCGTACCAAGACTACTACAGTATAACCCGTTGATGGCTCTGCCTGCCTCAAAATCTCTCTGCACTGCAATCCATCCTCCATTCAGCTACCAAAGTGATTTTCCTAAATCATGTCTCTCTACTCCCAGTCCCTCCAGTAAAACTCTGTTGGCTCCCTGTTGCTTCCAGGATCATGTACAAAGTGCTCTGATAGGCATTCAAAGCTCTTCATAACCTCCCTCCTACCTCTGTAGTCTGATTATACCCTACTCCCTACTGTATACTCTTTGATGTAGTGGTACTGACTTCCTGGCTGTTCCATGAAAAAGGCACCCCATCTCTTAACCTTGTACATTTTCTCTGGCTGTCTCCCATGACAGGCCTATTCCATCTCCACCTGTTGCCTCCACTGGCTTCCTTTAAGTCCCAATTAAAATTCCATCTTCCATAAGAAGTTATTCCCAACCCCTCTTAATTCTAGTGCCTTCCTTCTCATAATTATTTCTGTGTCCTGCATATTCTATTTGTACATATTTGTTTACTTGTTTTCTCTGCCATTTGATATTGAGGCCCAGAGAAGTGAGGTAATTTGCCCCAGGATCACACAGTTAATGAATAGTCTTAGTCTGTTCTGCCAATCTGTCTTCTAAATTACCATTATGGATTCTGTCCAGATGATTGTTGTTTTGGGGTGAGTAGGATCTAAGACATACATCCTAGACGATGGGCAAGCATCATCAGGTGCCACTAAAGCAATTATTCCCTCTTCCCAAGCAAACCCCTTGCTTTCTAGCATGGGAATTACGGCCGGCACATGCTACATGCTTTCATGCAGGTCTGGTACCATATCAGTGCCCAGAAGCAGCATGGATCTAATTGTCCATCTTTGGTATTTATGCTTTCTTCTGAGCAGCTGTCTCAGATCCCCAGTTCTCATCTTCTACTTTAGACTTTGTGTGTGTGTTTTTAATTGTGAGAATACAAGGTGCTACTTCCATTCCTCACTTCTAGACTTTTTGATTTGAGCCTCAGTCTAGTATGGGCCTCAGGGACCATCTGCCCTCCCTTTGGTTCCCAAGGTCTATGATTATTTCAGTTTGAGCTCCTTGAGATCAAGAACTGCCTCATTTTCCTATTTGTATTTCCAGCACTTAGCACAGTATTTGACACATAACAAATGCTGCTCCATTATAATCCATCTTCAGTAAATATTGAAATTATTTTCAGGAACATCTCTAACGGAATTAGAATTTCCCCAGTTACCTTCTCATTTGTCAGAGTATGAACGGGACACATTACTTGTTGAACCTGAGGTACTGAAACTTTGTGAAATTACTGATTTAAAATAAAAAAAATTTTGACCACTACCTTTGTATTAGTATACTTACATATATATTTCTTTTGACTAGGAGGTTGTAGAAAAGTCACACATGCCTGGAGAGCTATTTAATTTGTACCTTCATCAAAACTATGTAGATTTCTTCACTGAAATAGAGGATCTTGTGAGAGCCAGTGAATACATGAGTATTGCTGATATCTTTCGTGGTGACTGGAATGTAAGGCTGATGTTTTGTTTGATTGTTTCCTTACATGTAGAAAAAAGCCTTTGTTTTTATCATTTGTAGTAAAACATCAACAAACTCTCTAATGTAGTTTTAGAATTTTTTCTCATTTCATTTGTGACAAAAATACACTTAACACTAGAACTGGGAAAGCGACATAGTCATTGAGTGATTGTTTTCTTTATACTTGACCAAGATTTTTTTTTTAGCATCTCAATTTTAGATGAAATTTCAGTAACTATTTTGAAGTATGTCACTATAAGGTGAAAACTAGGAAAAATTACTTTCGATGCTTTGAAGTAGTTCTTGAAGGTGTTTTTTTTTTAATACTATAGAATTTAGAAAACTTTTTTAAGTTCTATATGGCCATACCATACACCCACAATAGTAATTGATCTTTTATTTCATGAGTGCTTTTAGAAAGCACTTTATATCCATTATCTCATTTAATTGCATATCATTTCATTTCTTAGTCAAGGACTACACTTGGGGAGTACAGTGCATCTGTTGCTACAAGAGGTGTGATGCATTCCAACAAATCCAGAGGTTTTGCTTATTGCCACAGAGGAGGAGCAAGTTTTCGACCCTTGCATAAACCTCAGTGGTTTCTGATAAACAGAAAGGTAATATTGCAATCACAGATAAAAAGTTGTAAAGACCCCCACTTTACTTAGAAACAAACTAAAACATAAGCAACCACTTTGAATATTGAATCCATTAGCTTTTCAGGGATTTGAAAAAAAGAATACCTTAATTGAGATCATGTGCCTATTCTAGGTGTTCATTTAATCTCAGTGTAGTGTATTCCTCAGCCCTAGGTAAATCTTGGTTTTGTTTTGTATCCAACCTGTGATTTACCAGCATGGATCTATACCTGCTCTTCCATTTACAGTCTTGGAGAACCCAGGGTTCTGGCAGCCACTTTGGCCTAAAAGGTCCCAGATTCAGAGTCTACCTTGGGTACATTGGAGGAGTGACAGGACTATTCATTTGACCTCTCAGTGCCCTCAGAGAGACAAAGATCAGTTTATCAAGAAATCAGTGAGCATTACTGCTCAATGCCAGGCATTGTACTGGCCTAGAAATCCAAATATAATGCATGAAACAATGCCTGCTCAAAAGAAGCTGACATTCTAATGGGGAAGAAATAAGTGTCATATCCCCCAAGTAGCATTTATAGGTGAGTCCTTATCATGTATTCAGACGAGTAACACAGTCACCAAAGTTATCTCAAGAGACAGAGAGTGCTAATGACTGGAAGGGTTAGAGAAAGTGACATCTGAGCCCTGCATTGAAGGAAATGAGGGAGTATAAGAACTAGCGCGTTCATAGAAAATGTGAGGCTTAGTTGGCTGAATAAAAGCTAAGATCGGTCATTTTTTGGTTTAAAATTATAAATGAAGGAGCCTCTCAGGGCATTTGCATTGGATTCCTCTTTGTGATCCATGAAAGGAATTCTTAGAATAGCTCTGTCAAGGCAGCCACAATTCAGAATGAATCTTTCTTATGATTCAAAAAAATTCTTTGAAGTCCAGGCTTGAAGAGAGTTTTATATGTTAAATAAAATAATATGTAAATGGTACTTCCTGAAGATACATCACAAAACCCTGAAAGTTTTTGTGCATTGGGTCTATAAAGAAAATGAAGTATAATAATGTACTTAGATTTGGGATCTAAGGTAATTTAGGCTATGAATTTATAAATAAAATTTCCTTAATTTTACAGTGATATATTTTCCTAACTCTAGACCTTCTCTTGATACATGGAAAATAGATAGGAACATGTGACATGAATAAGTCACTTAAGGGTTCTTTAAGGCAATGCTGAAGCAGTTAATAGTACAGTTTCCTTGGCAGAATTTAATAATTTTTATTTTTCTTCCTTTTGCTAAATAGTATCGAGAAAATTGCCTGGCAGCCAAGTCACTCTTTTCCAGTTTCTGCTTACCCCCTTTGTGCCTTCAAACAGAGCTGTTGCCATACCTGGCTATGCTAACTAATCCAATGAGAAATCAAGGTAATAATACCTGAGAACAGGTAATTAAGTCAGTAAAAGAGAGGGAACCAAAAGGGGACAGTGTTGCATATGTGCGTTGTCAGATGTGTTGGTTAGTTTTTCCTTAATTGTTCTGATGTTATAAGGGTAGGGTGTTCATTTCTGGGGGTAGGGTAATATCCTAAAATGACTGTGCTATTAAAAAGGGGAGCAGCTTATTGAGATTCCACTCAGAATATTAGTGAATTCTTAACCCCATCTTTACAAATGGATATTAACAACAGTACCTTACCCTTAAATGATAGTCTAGCATTAAAAGTAGTCTAACTGTGATTCAGCTAGAGATCATAATTTGTCAAATTTGACCCCAAGGTGCCTAGTTTTAAGTTCTGGGGGTGATTTGGAATTTGGGGTATATAGGAACCAGATCAGAAATCATACACGATAGGTGTATAGGACCTGCAAATTAGCCTTAAAATCAAAACTGGCTTCCCAGTGGTCTTCTAAACTAGGAATGACTTACACTTCATAGAATGTTGGGCATCTGCAGTAAATTGTTATTTATTGACACTCCAGCATCGTCTCCCTTATACCCTTGAGACTGGAGCAGAACCCAAACATCCATGGCTGGAAGGATAGAGAGTGATTCCTCTGAAAGCACTCTCCATGTGTTCTCTGGTGTCTTGTTGTTACTTATATTGTATAAGGAGCAATTTGAAAACTAAACGATACTCTGAAGCAGAGGACATACTGTGGACCAGCGGAGTGTGCTGCCCAGAGAGAGGAAGCAGGAATCTCTGCCTGTACCGGGGGCAAAGACGAAATGGGTTAACTATAGTTTTAGGAAACTGTTGGGTAGATAAGGCAGCATGCTGATAATTCATAAATGTGGGTTAATGTTTCTAATTGTATTGAAAATAGCATAGGAATTTTGTACCCTGTATATATTGGATCTAGTTAGAAATGGTCTTTTTTCTTCTCCCTTTCCAGCTCAGATTGCTTTTATTCAGGATGTTGGAAGGCTTCCCCTGAGGAGGTTTTTTGGAAGGTAACCAGAGTTGTTGGACATTGTTCCCTGCCTTATTTAAATTTTACTATAGTATATATCAGCAAACCTATCAAATTCAAGAAATACATTTTACATATCATATTTCACTCCATTGCTGTTACTATCTGCAATTAGTCACATGCCACCATAAGAAGCCACATCAGTATTATATAAATTTCTTTTCCTTGACAAACTGATTTAAGCAATTGAGATTTTAAGATTATTAGTAGTATCTGCTATTTATACTTTTCAAAATCATTAATAATTGTTTTGATTTTAAGCTCCCTGGGGAAGGGCGTCAGATTTCTCCCACTCTTTAGCTGATATACAGCTGGATTTCAGTCATTGAATCGCAGTTGGTGGGTATATGATCCACATCCAATTGGGATTTTACCAGCAGTACCTCCTTCCATTATGGCCACGAGTTTTGTCTTGTTACCATTCCTGTTTTTCTTTGTGGAGAGAAATGTTTCATTGAAGTAGATCAAAGGAGACTACTGCCTAAAATAATTTCAAACACATTTAGGGGAGGAGGAAGAGGAAGGAAGGGAGTAGCCTTGTCAGTTATCATCATTATAGCATAGTTCAAAGAACTATACCAGTCTGTTACTAATGGACGTGATGTAATTCTAACAGATTGAAAATGGAAGCTCTAACTGATAAGGATTCTGGAATGATGGACTCTGCCAGTGATGATGAGGCTAGTTTTGATGGAGCACCACCTACAAAGCTACTTCGGCACCTGGACAAAATCAGAGCTTCAGAGACTGATCCAGAAGCCCCCTCATTTCTTCCTTCAAGTCAGACCAGTGGAACAGATCTGCCTGCCAGCCAGCCACAGCCTGCTACAGCTCAAGGGTTCCTGGAGGAAGAGATCACAATAGAGGAATATGACAGTGATGAAATGTAGCCAAGTAGTCTACCTGATGGTCACGTGCTGTTTTTCAGATTCATTTTAATTTTATTCAGTGATAAATGAAGTTACTTGAATAAAGTTAATAGGCTTTCAGTGCTGTTGAAATGACTGTACTCTTACAAGTCCACTTGTACGGTTACGTACACTTGTACTGCTACACAAGTCCATTTATGGGACCAGCTGTACCTTTCAAAGAAAAATAATCAGTTCAATCAGGCTTTAAAAGTTTAGCTTAAATCTGAACCTTTTTTAAAGGAGTGTTGATAATCAAAAGACAGACAAGTATTTTTATGGAAAAGTTATGAAGGTTTTGAAACAAAGCAATTAGTAAATAAATAGTAAGACCTTTTAAGTTATTTTAAAAATGTTTTCCACTAGTATTTATTTAGTTCTATATGTGGTGTACAGTGGAGAGGTCAACATTTATGAGCAAGTTCATGTGAAGGTTATGCTAAATAAAAAAAAATGTGAATTAATAATGCATCATTTGGTAATATTGTACATATACGTTGTAAAAGTCAAGTAGTTCACCTGTAAACTATTCAAGATGTAAATAAACTTAGAGCCTTGTTACAATTTTTCTTTTACCTGTCTATATTTTTATAAATGTTTAAAACGTGAAATCTTGTGACATGATTTTCCATAAATTATGCAAATACCTGCTTTAATGTATCGAATATTTTTAAACCAAAACATTAAATGCTTTTATTTCATCACTATTTCCGATTTGGCCCGCACTGACTTCTCGTGTTTCGTTATGGCGATGTGAGCTTTTCCCGGTTTTGAAAAGCTGGGGCCGGGAGCCGGACTGGGGGGTTCGGGGAGGGCCGGCGGGGGGGGCGCTGCTGCCCAACCTTCGGGGCGAGGCCCCCACCTGCGCTCCGGCACTTCCGGCCCCGCCCCGGGAACTCGGCCGAGGTTTCGGGTTCCCTCCCGCCCCCGCCCAGGTGAGCTTCCTACCCCGCGACGGCGAAACCGGTGAGGGCTCACGTGACGCCCGAGGGGCCCTGCGGGAGGGGGCGGGGCGGCCAGGTGTGCGCGCTGGGCGGGGCCGGCTCGGGGCCGGGACGGGCGCTGTGCCCCCGCCGCCGCTGCCCGCTGGTGCCCGAGCCGCCCGGTAAGTGAGGGAGCCTGGCCGGGAGAGGAAGGGGCTGCGGGCGGCTGAGCGCGGGGCGAGAGGCAGAGCTGCCCGGGGGCGGGGGCGGGGGCGGGCCCCGGGGAGGGCAGGGCCCCGGGGAGGGCAGGGCCCCTCCGGCTGCCCGGGGGCGAGGGCGGGGGCGGGCAGGGCCCCTCCGGCTGCGCGGGGTCGGTCCGGGGCCGGGCCGTGCTGCCTCCCGCGTGGGGAGCCCGGCCCGACACCGACCGAAGTTACCTCCGGGGCCCGCTGCCCCCGGCGCGTGCGGAAGCTGGACCTGGGGTTGGCCCGAAAGGAGACTGTGCCTCTTTCTGAGCTTTGGAGCGGGGATGACGTCACGCAACGAGCCCCGCGGGAGGCGCCGGACCTGGGCACCCACCCCAGCCGTGAGACCTTAGGCGAGTCTCCTGCCCTCCCGGGCCTCGAGTCGCCCGCTCCCCCTAAGGAGGGGGTGGGACTTGGTTGGTGTCGAGACCGCTTTGCACGTCCCTAAGTCATCTCTGCCGCTATGTGCAGCTTTAAGAACTCTGATGGGTAGTGGTATAAAAGTACTTTGGTGCCCCACCGCTACGGTAGAACCAGCGGACTGACCTCTAAGGAGGGTCCTTCCAGCCCTCCGCCCGTTGTCTTTGAGCCCAGAAACTACGAAACGTGTCGTTCTGGAACCTAGAGACACCGAAAAGTCTGAGGTGTTTCACGTTGACCAGCAAACTACGCGGTCACATTTAAACTGAAATCTGTAGGTCTGTCTTTGTTGTTCTGGAGGAAGGAGGCAGACTTTCGTGTGAGATGAGCCGGCGACAATGCAGTTGTCTCGTTATTAGGCTTTCGGAGGAGAATGTGAACCCATGGTGAACACAAACAAAGACGAAAAGCCCTTGTCACCGTCTTGGATGGTGACTCTGTTCCTCAAAACACTAAACTGCAAGCTTGAACCAAAACAAAAAACTTTCATCTGGAACGCCAGAACAGTCCTGAACCAAATTGGAATGGAAACAATGTTTTATTTATTTAGAGCAAATGGGATACACTCACTTAAGCAATTAACGTCTCTGGTAGCTATTACAATGAAAATATCCAGCTAAATCCTTTAATTCATGTTGGTCCACTTTTCTCAAATCCCAGTGATTTGACCGTGTCCCTTCCCATCTCTGGGTCTCCTTGTCCCCTGTGAAAGATGAGGGCATTGAACCAGGTGATATCTGGAGATCCTTCGAGCTCCAGTACTTTTTATATTAATTGTGGTTAAGCTTGCTACTAGAGAACCAGATGCGTGGGTGAAAGTTACTAGTAACCCCTGTGGTTTAGAGACAGCACATAGCAAAAATATTGAGTCATGGACCCATTATACCTGTCTGGGAATTTAAAATCATTAAGCTCTTTGAGCCTCCACATAACCTTTGTGAATTGTACAGTATCTAATAGAACAAGTCGCTTATGCCTTCACAAATAATTTGCTGATTTTTGAGAGGGAAAAAACTGAACTGTTCTGTTCCCTCCTTCTGAACATGGATCCAGCTGATTAATTTCAGTTAAGAAATTTACTTAAAAATAATCCACCGTGTAACTTTTATGGGAACTTGCAAACAAAACTTAAATGCTGAGTTGTGAATTCTTTTCAGTTGATTCCTGAAATACATTTTCCAGGCTTGGATAGAGGGCTGAAGGGATATTCTTGAATATCAACCGAAAGCTCTTAGAAAAGTAATGCGTTTTGTGGGGTGGGACTCCCTTTTCCTGATTAAACACAGCACCATTGTTCTAACCTTCAGGATTTTAATAAGTGTGTAATTTTGATTGATGTGCTTTTTGGATTTTTTTAATTGTTACCTTTTTTTTCATTCTGATGTGATTTGTCACCAAAGATTCAGTTTTGAAAATCTGAGGTGTCAGATATTTATCTTTCATGTTTTATATTGAACACTTATGCTGAGTTAGCTTTTTAAATTCCAAACCTGTGATTCTATCAAGGTAGGGAGATCCCCTAATTAGCTTTCCTAATTAAGATAAAATTGATTCCTTGATCTATGAATAGCCTTCTAATTTGGTTGCAAGGAAATGTGAGCCACCTGAAGAGAGTACTGTTTCCTGACTCATCAAATTACTGATATAATCATACTCTCAATATTTTGCTTCAGCATCTGAGATCAAGAGTTTATCTGTGGATTCTTTTTAAAGTAGTATTTAAGACTCATCTGAAAAAGGTTATTTTCATTTTTTACAAAAATCCCTACATAGATTTTTTAAAAATTGTTTTACAGAGAACACACATGCAAATAAATAATATTTCAAATGATATTTTGAAATTTAGAACTACTTTTAAAATTGGGTGATGAAATTTGCATTTCAGGCTGTCTGTTTTATAGAATTGCCAGACATTCAGTTCTGATAATGAGACATTTCAAAATACGAACAGAAAGAGAACTTTGGCTACTACTTGTATAAGAGGAAGGGGTAACCTGAAGGAGACTATAGCTGTGCATAATATGTAACTTTAATTTTCTGAAATAGGGGTAAGAATCACAAATGTCGTCAAATGGTATGGTGTCTGAACGATCTAGGAACCCAGGCAGGGTTTATGATGATGTTCCAGTAGACTCCTCCTATCAAGATGGCACAATGAGGACACTTGAGAGCCTTCGAGACAGTGAATTAGCTCTGAGTGCAGATCCTTTGCCGCCTCCACCTCTCCCCTTACAGCCACCATTTGGCCCAGCCTTTAATTCAAGTGACCCAGAAGAACCGGTTCTAGCTCCAGATATCAAACCTGTAAGGAGATTTGTTCCAGACTCCTGGAAGAACTTCTTCAAAGGGAAAAGGAACGATCTAGAATGGGACCAGCCTGCGTCAGACATTCGGTACATTTCCGATGGTGTTGAGTGTTCCCCACCAGCTTCACCAGGAAGATCAAATTACCCCAGTGATCATAAAGATCCGTACAAAGAGTCCAGTGGAACTTACAGTTCACGGAAAGAAACTGAAGCATTTCTCCCGCAGGATTCATATGGATCCCTAGGACGAACAGCCCTGACTTACAGCGAGAAGGTGGAAGAATACAACCAGAGATACTCCTACATGAAGTCATGGGCAGGACTGCTGAGAATCCTTGGTGTTGTGGAGCTGCTTTTAGGGGCCGGGGTCTTTGCCTGTGTCACAGCCTATATACACAAAGACAACGAATGGTATAACCTGTTTGGTTATTCACAGCCATATGGCATGGGCACTGGTAGCCTGGGCAGCATGTATGGAGGCTACTACTATAGTGGCCCCAAAACTCCGTTTATACTTGTTGTTGCTGGGCTGGCTTGGATTACAACCATTATTGTTCTAGTGCTTGGCATGTCCATGTATTATCGGACCATCCTTTTGGACTCTACTTGGTGGCCTTTAACTGAGTTTGGAATTAACATCGCCCTCTTCATTTTGTATATGTCTGCAGCCATAGTCTATGTCAATGACACCAACCGGGGTGGACTCTGCTATTACCCTTTATTTAATACGCCAATCAATGCATCGTTTTGCCGAGTGGAAGGAGGACAGATAGCGGCAATGATATTTTTGTTCGTCACAATGATTATTTATCTTGTCAGTGCTATAGTTTGCTTGAAGTTATGGAGGCATGAAGCAGCAAGGAGACACAGAGAGTGTATGGAGCAGCAGAGGGTGAGTGATAAAGCCGCTGGCCATGAACCTGATCACGTTCATCCTTTATTTGTTTGTTTATTTGTTGCCATTTGTGTTTCAGTTATCAGTAAATATTCCTGTGCCAAGATATCTACTTTTCAGTTCCTTATTGTCCTACAGGGCAGAAGGAACAAATCTGTTAATGTAGAGAAGAGCATTTTTGTGTTCTAGAGCAGAGAAATCCTTGCCCTATGCTCCTGAAATGCCATGGCTTTCCTTTGATCCTTGTTTTTGAACACTGGACCACTGTGACCAGTGCACAGCACCTCTTGATACATGGTTTGTCATTTCTCCATGTTTGAGGTGATTTTGAGATTGCTAACTAAATGGACTATATGACCTTTGAGGTTCCTTCCTGGTTTAAATCTATAAACTTACGATCTTATTTTTGAGTTATTAAAATCAAATTTTTTAAAAAAATACTGATAACTAATTAACATAATTTTTGTTCATTGAGTTAAATCAAAGTACATAGATGAGTGTGCCGTCAGTTACCTATAGTTTACTAAGCTGTTGGATGTATTTCCTGAAATAATACTGGGGGCTGCTGCATCTAAAATTTTTAGAAATGTGTTGTTGGGTTTTTTTAATTACTCCATTAACTGCTTTCATATATCACGACATTAAGAAAATACCTGCCAGGCACTCTGGCAGCCCTTTTTTTGAAAACAGAAAATTAACATATAGCAAAATCCTTTGTTGAAATTACCTTAAATGAATGAACCACAGTAAAAATATTAAGGGATACTTTTATAAATTCCATTTTAAACTGAAACAAGTTGCTGTTTTTCTTTCTTAAGCTAAGGAAGTGTGTTTAGTGGAATTTCCTGTGCCAAAGAAAGGGTCAGTATTTATCTTCATTTCAATCAACCATAAAACCTTGGATTCTCTTTTTGCTACATTAAGATATCATAGTATAGCTAAAGCTACACTACATCTGATCAAGTGAAAATTGATGCCTGTGATGTTATCATTAATACACTAACATAGACATCTTAATTTGATTTGTAGCTTCATCTAAAAAAATTGAATAATTTGAAAATAATCACTGTATAACATGAGGAACCTCAGAATACATTTTCTTTTCCATATATTCTGCTTAAGTTATTGATAACAAAATTCACGGCATAGGCTCCTACTTCCAGGCAGGGCTTGAACTCACTTTGTACTTTCCCCAAAACAAGTGTTGTTACCTTCATTCTTTACATTGACTGACAGAGCTGGAAGATAAAATCTAATTTGAATTTTTCATGTTATTAGTAAGGAAACGGAAACCCAAGCAGAAGGGATTTACCAAAACCACACAGACAGTAGAACCAGAGCTGTAATCCATGTTTCAGGACTGTTGGTGAAGCATGGCTTCCACTGTACTAAGCCTCACCCTGATGTTTGTGCTCATATGTAAATGGAATGACCTGAAGATTTTTTTTCTTCTGTTGACTCCTTGTGTAATCTAGACAAACTCTTAATTATTTGTGGTAATGGAAGCCAACAATAGCATTGATCATTGAAGTCTGTAGTTAATCCTAAAAAAAACTTCAGTTCAGCCCTTCCTATCAGTATTCCTAACTTTCCAACTGAACTAAATTATTCAAAGTACTTATTTTCCTAAAGTAGTCAGAAAATTAGGTTTTCAAATCTTAGGATAGAAATTGGGTATCAGTATTTTTCTAAGAATTTACTTAATTTTTTATAAGTCAAAAAGAATATCACAGAATCATAGACATATAGCCAGAAAGAACCTCGGAGGGTATATAGTTAATTTGGTTAGCAGTCACCACTAAGTCATTTTCACTTTAACATCAGACAGACACAGTGATTCAGAGGACAAACAGTCAAATGGAAACTTCCTCCTATCAACTCTTCCAGCTTTCTCAGCAGTTATGAAATGTCGAAAGGTAAAAAAGGTACTTGGTTATTTATTCAAATTTCCAGCAAACATTTTAATAAATGCACTTTACTGTGTATAGAACAGTCTCTGATGAGTTGAGGAAACAGGTAAAGATACAGTTTTAATTCTTTTAGATGTTTTCTTTTTCCCCAGTTATAATTTTTAACATTCATTTTTCAGAAATTTTGAGTCCCAAATTTTCTCTCAGGATATAGGCCCTATGCTCAAAGAATTTACAGTCTAACAGACTTCTGCCCTGGATCCCTGCTATCCTAGTGGGTGACTGCCTCTCCCTGACCATTATTTTAGAAAAAATCCAGCCATCATACTCTGCTTCATACACTTGACTCAGACTGTCTCCTTCACAGCCTTTTCCTAGTTAGGAAACCATGATCAGATGGTTCCTGAATAGAGTGTTATCAATCTGTTCACTCTATCTGTAACTTTCCAGGCCGCAGAGCCTAGGTTGCATTCCCCTGTTTGAGTTTCTTCCCACTAGAAGGTAAGCTCTTTGTGGACAAGGACTATCTTTGCTTTTGCATTTGTGTCCCCAGGACTTCATGTGTAATAAATACCCAAGAAATGCCTTTTAAAATTTGTAATAGCTAGAGAATCCATAAACTAGATCAGAGGTGTCAAACTCAAGGCCCCCCCATCCCCCTTCCTAGTCCAAAGGCAACCAAATTAAAATGTAATTGGAAAATAATGCAAAATAAATGAAAATACAGTACATCGTAGAAAATGTTAATTTGTGATTTTCTTAGTCTGTATGTAGCCATGGTGATCCATTTCTACTTGAATTTGATAATTGAACTAGATCATTGATCTGAACTAGATAACTGATCTCTAAGTAACTGGAAGTTAAACTCTGAATAAATATTTTAAAAAATGTCTTCACATTATTTTAGAAAATTGTTTTTGCTCTTTTCCTTTCAGATGAGTGAACCCTGTCTTGCATCTAAAAGAGCAATGGTAAGAATTGTTAATAACTTTATTTCATATCTTATGTCAAAAGTAGAGGAGGGTATGCAATATGCTCTTTTTAAAAACTATGAACTTATCTCCTGCATGATAGTACTAAAGTCTTCTGTATTCTTAATCCTTTCAATAACAGTGATTCTCAGCTTTTTTTTTTTTAATGCAAAAATGAATTATCTTCAGCTCATTGTTCTTGAAAAGTGAATCAGTTTAGGCCTAAGGGAATTAAAAGGTGAGAAAAGTGTTACCTGTATTCTTGATGTGTTCAAGAGAATTTTGGTGTCCTAAAAGTGACTAGATTAGCACCATTTGATTTTGTTAGATGTCTAGTGGAAATCAAGTTCAAGTTCATCAGCAGTCTTGTTGCCATCACCATGACTAAGGCATTCCCTGCAATCACAATCCAGAGACCTTATCTGAAAAGGAAACTGTGTTTTTCATGAAGCCCTGCTGGTTTCTGTGGACCTCTACATCTTCTTCTACAAGTTTAATAATCTATTACTTTTCCAACAATCAGCATTAGGTTCCAAAATCCAACTTTTCCTCATTCTTAAAACAGGGCCACTGGGCCATCCCTAGTCTTGTAGCACTCCCCTATTCTTCATAATTCCTCAAAAATAACTGATAATGTTTCCCTAATCACCCCTACTAGAGCAAATGAAATCATATTTATAAAGTGCTTAGGAAACTATACAAATAAACATTTTTTAAAAAAAGTGCTTAGGACACTACCTGGCACATAGTAGGAACCTAATAAATGTCTCTTTCCTTCTTTCGTTGATAAAGACTTGTTTCTTGCTTTCTTCTTGCCAGTTCTTTTAGTAGTCAAGGAATTCATTTAGGTCTAGAGACTTAAACTCACTTTCAAAATTTTTGTAAATTTAAAAAAAATGTTTAGACATTTACTTTGAGTTCCAAATTCTCCCTCTCTTCCCTTCATTGAGAAGGCAAGCAAATATAATAGCCATTATTCATGAAACTTGAAGCTCATTCAAAGAATTTTAGCTACTCTTTTAGAGGAACACTGCACAGAGACCTGGCCTCTGCCTTAGGAAGACCTGCTTTGAATCTCTGCCTCTGACTCATGCTGGCGTGAGTAATCACCAGGCAGCTTTCTGAGATAAGGCTTCGTCTTTCTTCACCTTGTGTTTGTGAGGACCCCTTTGGCAAGCTCATGGAGACAGTCTGTGGATCCCTTCTCAGGACAGTGCTTTTAAATGCATAAAATTCAGAAAGATAACCAAATTTATTTCAATAACCCAAAGGTAAAGATGAATATTTGCTGGATCCTTGCACAATTAACTCTCAAATACTCTAGGACTGCTTCTCTTGGTTAGAAGCCTCTTGGGAAACCCTGAGTTCTCCCTGCTGTGATGCTGCCTTGGATGGACCTGGAGCTTCCAGGCAAGAACTTGGTGTTTCAACTCCATGTGTTTGGTATTTAGAACCTTTTATTTCTATTAAAAGCCACGTACTATAGTTGGAAAAATACTGGCTGTGGACTTAGAAGGACCCACATTTGAGTCTTTGCTCTGTTTTTTAGTACATGGTCATTTGAAAAAGTGACTTAACCTCCCTGTCATAGTTTCCTCATTTGTAAAAGGAGGGAGAGGAATTGGTTGGCTTTTAAGGTCCTTTTCCCTTCTAAATCCCTATCAGAACTAAATGTATAACATTTTACTCCATTATCAGAATACAATTCCTGATATTTGCTCTCTCAGTTTTCATTTAGTTACTCAAACGTAATGGGGAAGACCACAGGCTCAGGTCAATGCCTTTGCTTTCATGATTTTTCTGTTATCTATTAAACCTTCTGATCTCTTGGTCTTTTGCATTCTGACATTCTTTCTAGGGTACAAAATGTCGAAAGTGACTAGAAGATGAAAGTCTGGGATTCCAATGTCAGTTCTTTCACTTAAATGATGTGACCTTGGGGGAGGCACAATCTTTCTTGCTCTTTTTGCACATTTGTAAAATGAGAGAGTCGAACTAGATGAACTTTACAGTATGAGATCTTCTACGTAGAGATGCTATAATTGTATTCATCATATCAGAAAAAAGGCTTGGCAGAATGTTCTTAGGTAATGAAAGTGTAAACATTAAAGTTAAAAGGTGAGTGGCATTGTTAATGTCCCAAGATAAAACTAAGATGGCCTTTAATGGTCCCTCTTTGAAAAAATACATAAAATTCTTAGGATGATAAAGGAAAACAGTCTTATTGAAACAGTTATCAAAATATATTTTTTAAGACAACTTT
>CM053769.1:692439853-692469219 GCA_028658325.1 Potorous gilbertii | reverse complement strand
TGCTTCCCTTCTCGTTGCAGAGAAGTAGGGAGCAACTGAAAGAGAACATTGTGTGCCATATCAGCTCATGTTGTTGTATTGAGTTTTGTTTTCTAATTGTTTTCATGACAGAGGAAGATGGGGGGAATGCAAGTGACTAAAGACAAATGACATTTTTAAAATGTATTTTTAAAAAATTTTAGTGTAGTGAAAGTGCAGTACCCACAGCAACCATAAACTCTCTTCCTCAAAGATGAAACCATAAAGCCAGTTCAACTATGATAAAAAGGAAGTTTGTACACATTACCAATCCCCACTAAGAAGCAAGCAATTCAATGTAGATTATACATGTGTATAGATTATACATGTGTAGTTATGCAGAAGACTTCCATAAAAGTCATGTTGTGAAAGACTATATTTCCCTCCATCCTGTTCTGCCCTCCCATTTCTTCTATTTTCTCTTTTGACCTTGTCTTTCCCCAAAGGTATTTACTTCTAACACCCATTTGCCTTTCTGCCATCCCCCCATACCCCACTTCTCCCCTACTTTATTGTAGTGTAAGATAGATTTTCATACCAAATTGAGTGTGCATGTTATTCCCTCCTTAAGCCAGATGTGATGAGAGTAAGTTTCACTTTTTCCTTCTCACCTCCCCCCTTTTCCCCTTCATTGAAATAGCTTTTTCTTGTCTCTCTTATGAGAGACAATTTGCCCCATTCCATTTCTCCCTTTCTCCTCCCAATGTATTCCTCTCTCACTCCTTTATTTTATTATTTTAGATATCATCCCTTCCTATTCACCTCACCCTATGCCCTCTGTCTGTATACATATATAATCCCTCTAGCTACCCAAATACTGAGAAAAGTCTCAAGAATTACAAATATTATCTTTGCATGTAGGAATGTAAATAGTTCAACTTCAGTAAGTTCCTTATGATTTCTCTTTCCTCTTTACCTTTTCATGCTTCTCTTGATTCTTGTGTTTGAAGGTTAGATTTTTCTGTTCAGCTCTGGTCTTTTCCTCAAGAATGCTTGAAAGTCCTCTATTTCGTTGAATGACCGTTTTTTCCCCTGAAGTATTATACTCAGTTTTGCTGGTAAGGGATTCTTGGTTTTAATCCTAGCTCCGTTGACTTCTGGAATGTCCTATTCTAAGCCCTTCAATCCCTTAATGTAGAAACTGCTAGATCTTGTGTGATCCTGATGTCAGGGCAGTTTTCCTCGATAATTTCATGAAAGATGATGTCTAGGCCCTTATTTTGATCATGGCTTTCAGGTAGTCCCATAATTTTTAAATTGTCTTTCCTGAAACTATTTTTCAGGTCAGTTGTTTTTCCGTTGAGATATTTCACATTGTCTGCTATTTTTTCATTCCTTTAGTTTTGTTTTATAATTTTTTGATTTTTCATAAAGTCATTAGCTTCCATCTGCTCCATTCTAATCTTTAAGGAATTATTTTCTTCACTGAACTTTTGGATCTCCTCTTCCATCTGGCCAATTTTGCTTTTTAGGTCATTATTCTCCTCATTGGCTTTTTGGATCTCTTGCCACTTGGGTTAGTCTATATTTTAAAGTGTTACTTTCTTCAGCATTTTTGGGGGGGTCTCCTTTGGCAAGCAGTTGACTCGTTTTTCATGATTTTCTTGCATCCCTCTCATTTCTCTTCCCAATTTTTACTCTACTTCTCTTACTTGATTTTCAAAATCCTCTTTGAGCTCTTTCATGGCCTGAGACCAATTCATATTTTTCTTGGAGGCTTTGGATGGAGGAGCTTTGATTTTGTTTTCTTCTGTTTGCATGCTTTGGTCTTTCTTGTCACCAAAGTAAGATTCTATAGTCTGATTCTTTTTCTGCTTTTTGCTCATTTCCCCAGCCATTTACTTTACTCTTGAACTCTTTATCAAGGTAGTTCCCTGCTTCCAGTGGGGGTAGGGGATATATTGTCAGCTGCTTGATTCCCCCACAATCTGTGGGCCTCTCGAGCTCCAGAAACAGTGACTGCAGCTGCCCTTGCTGCTGCTGTGGCTGCTGAGGTTTCCTCTGTTCCCTCCCCGCTTTGCAGCCCTGGGGCTGGGGCCAGACCACTCCACTCTCCTGTACTGGTCCCACAGGCTTTTCCCATTGACCTTCCAATTTATCCTCAGCGTTTTGGAGTCATGAAGTCTGGAAACCACTATAGGTGCAAGAGATTCAGGCCCCCCAAGGCCTATTCAGGTCCCTTCTGTTCTCTCACGGTCCACACAGGACTGCGTTCTGCTCCCAGTGTGGTATGATAGACACTTCCTGGAGACCCTCCAGACTGTCTTGGGCTCGAGATTTGCTTCATTCTGTCATTCTGTGGATTCTGGAGCTCCAGAATTTATTTAGAGCCATTTTTTACAGGTATTTGGCTGAGCTTGACAGGAGTGCTCTAGAAATTCTGTGCTGTTACTCTTCCATCTTGGCGCTATCCTCTACAAACATCATTTTATTCTCACAACAACTCTGGAGGGTAAATGCTCTTCTTATCCCCATTTTACAGATAAAGAAACTGAGATAGACAATGAATGACCTGCCCAGGTTGTACTGTAGATCTATTCCTCTATCCACTGCACCACCTAGCTGTATAGTTTAAGGAAGAAACCATGAAATAACAATTATTTAAGTAGGAAGAGAGATTTCCCTAAAGTTTTCTAGTACCATTTATTCTCTAAACCTTGTGAGTTCAAGGGGAGTAGGGGTGGGATGCTTAGTTTATGGGAATTAAATGGGATGAAAAGTGTTATTCTTACAGTGAAAGTCAGGGGGAACAGATAATGAATGAATCCTGTTTCTCATAGCATGTAGCCATGGAGGCTCCTGGGACAGAAAGTGGTTTCCGTCATTAGACATGGTCATAATTGTTTCTCTTTTGCACAATTTGGAGTCAGGGGAGTCTAAGAATTGGTGTTTTTCCCTCAGAAGTCCTTATGATGAGGTAAAAATAAGAGGCATTGGTAAATTACATCTTTGTAAGAGGAAAAAGGAAATAATTTCAAGTATTAGGTAATTATTGTCAGGGCAGTCAGTCTGTAATCGGCTGCACTAAAATTAAAATGGTTATATTTGGCCAATGATCTTCAACATTTGCATCATGGTGCAGTGGATTGATGACTAGAGTTGGAATTTAACACTTGAGTTCAAGTGGTTTCCACTGACTGGATTTGTGATCATAAGCAAGTCACTTAACTCTGCTCATCCTTGGTTTCCTCATCTGTAAAATGAGGATATCCTAGTGGGCCAATCAGAATGTAGTCTTACATAAAATCAGACTTTCCATTGAGACTGTTCTAGAGTTTTTTTATACTCAAGGCAGATGAATTTGATAACAGCTACTCATGAAATTTTATAGGCTTAACTCTGCTTTGTGGTCTAGAACTCTGGAGTACTTATCTCTCTGCGTAAGCAGATTCAAAATTCCTTTCTTGCAAAAAAGTAGACAAGTACCCTTCTAGCCCACCTTTACTTGGAAGAAGGATAGCCTTCTGCCCAGACAGAATATGAATTAGGTTATTAGATGTTCCGAACAGACGATCAACCTTGCCTTTAACAAATACACATCTTAAGCATGTGGATCCTGCTTAAAACTTCATTTAACCCAGCCTTCCATGCTAGCTTGCATCCTTTCTGTCTCCTCCCCTTCTCTGATAAACTTCTTGAGGAAGTCATGTACCCTAGATGTCTCTGTTTCTTTTCCTCTTACTGGCTTCTTGGCTCTCTGCAGTCTGGATTCAGACTTGATCATTCAAATGAAACTGCTGTCTCCAAAATTACCAAGTAATGCCCAGATCCACTGGTCTTTTCACGTCTTCATCCTTGGCCTCTCTGCCACCTTTGACACTGTTAATCACCGTGTTCTCTTAGATAATCTCTCCTGTCTGGGTATTAATCATACTGCTGTATTGGTTCCTGGTTTTCATCCTGCTTGTCACTACTTGTCTCCCTTTCGCTTTCCTTTGCTGGATCTTCAGCAGATCATGCCTTCTTTCTGTGGGTTTCTAGGTTTCTTCTGAAGTTCTGTCCAGGTCCCTTTTCTTTCTCATATACCAGAGGTTCTTTACCTGGGAACAGTGATACTACTTTTTTTTTTTTTTAGTACTTTGATAACTGTATTTCAGTACAATCAACTCCCTTTTTAATGCTTTTTTTTGTTTGTGCATTTAAAAACATTCTGAGGAGGCTTCCATAGGATTCACCTGACTGTCTAAGAGGTCCGTGCCATGACACCACGAAGGTTGAGAACCCTGTTCTGTACCATCTCCCTCAGTGACCTTATCTTCATCCCATGGGTTCAGTTTTCATCTTTTTTAATTCTCGTCTTCGTGTAGATGAATCTCAGAATCTCACTTCACTTTGTATTAGTTCATTTAATGCTTTCTAGGTTTTTCCAAAATCATCCTTGTCATTCCTTAAAGCACAATAGTATTCCATCATCATCTTATACCACAGTTGGTTCATCCATTCCCCAATTGATTGACATCCCCTCAATTTCCAATTCTTTGCCACCACTAAAAGAGCTTCCCTAAATATTTTTACGTAAATAGGTTATTTCCCCCTTTTTAAAATCATTTTGAGATACAGTCCTAATGGTGGTATTGCTGGATCAAAGGGAAAACATTGATGTTTGAGAAACAAGCCAATGTACATCAGCTTTGCATTCCCCTAGGTTCACCAGGTCCTATCTCTGTATTTAGTTAGATTATCAAAAAATATATATTTGAACCCTATGATAATGTCTCAGCTCCCCAGAGAAATTCCTTCACCGAATAGTGAATTATTGTTATACCTTTGGTTGTAGAGAGAGTAATTTTAAAAAACACATTTTTGAAGAACATCTCTATGGCTTGTATGTAGCAAACCAGATTTGTAAGTCTTTAACTATAGTGATGTTCCTTTCCCTGTCTTGTGTTTATAGAGCACCCTCTTCTCTGTGATCACATCCCACTGCTTTATGGCCCATAGTGTATAAGCTATAGAAGTCAGTTTCCATCCAAAAGCATCTAGCCTTCCTTTCCCTACCACAAAACTCATGCTTCCCCTTTTCCTAACCTTCCCCTGAGCTAGTCTGAGAGCTCAGCTTGGCATTTTGTCCTGAGCCATCTAGACTATGGTGTTGCCCCTTGACTGGTCATAGCCAGTGGCTTTTTGAATGAGCTAATGTTAAACTAAAATGTTCAAGGCAAATAACCATATCAGGTATACAAAGAAATCATGGAGCAGAATCTTTAGAGAGCTGTCATCATAACCACTAATCTGTATGGAGTTCCCCCAAGCAACCCCCATACATTAGTTTATAGAATTTTGACCTTCAAGGGACCTTAAAGATGATCTTATCCAGCTCATTTATTTTATAGATGAACAAACTGATGTCTCAGGAGGTCAAGTACTATAGCCAAGTAAATGTGAACTAAGGGTTAACCCGGTATGACCCACAGGAGAACCCCAGCTCATACATGGAATTTTTGACTCCAGTCGAATCCAGTGCTCTTTGAGCTTCTATCATACTACTCTTTCTCCCCCTCCCCCTTGGCTTCCAATAAACTTTACACTTTTTCTTCTTTCACAACATCACTGATGTGGAAATATGTTTAATATGATTGTAGCTCTATAACCTGTGCTCACTTATTATTGCCTGGAGAGGGAGGGAGAAAAAAAATGGAACTAAACTTTATACTTTTGTCACTAAAATAATATAGGGTAGGGAGAGAGGGAGAATGTCTTCCCACAGGAGCAGGTGAGAATCACAGTCACCCCTGAGGTTCTAGCATCCTCTCCTCTTCCATCGTCTTTCTAGCACAAGTGGCTAGTTCATCCTTAATATGGTGTGAAGAAATCTTCAGTTATAAGCTAGTCCTGAGATAAATTGTACACATGAGCTTGCAGTGATTCCCTTAGCCTGACATGGATTTTTGTTGTTCAGTCATTCAGTCTTGTCCTATTCTTCATGACCTTATGGACCATACCGTCCATGAAGTCCTCTTGGCAAGGATATTAGAATGGTTTGCCATTCCCTTCTCCTGTGCATTAAGGCAAACAGGTTAAGTGACTTGCCTAAGGTCTCACAGCTAGTAAATGTCTGAGGCTGGACCTAAATTTAAAACATTATAATACCTTCTAAACCAGGGGTTTTTTAAGCCTTTTTTTGCATCATGAACCCCTATGGTGAATAATGTTTTTTAAATGAGTAAAATAAAATATACAAGATTACAAAGGAAATTAATTATATTGAAATAGTTATCAAAAAGGTTAAAACCAGGTTCTTGATTAAGAACTCCTGTTCTAGATGCCAGCCCTTCGCCTCCATCTAGATCCTTGGATATTGAACCTTCCTTTTCAGGGACCCAGAGTCCCTGTAGAAGTAGAGTCATTTACTCTCAAGATTAACAGACCCCTTTGGTTTCAGATGGAAGCTTCTTTTCCAGCAGTTATAGTTTTCACAGCCCCGAATTTTTCTTTTTATTTCCTTGTTTCCTTCTAATTAGACTTCTCCTTAGGTGCTGTATTTTGATTAAAGTGTTGGAATTGGAGTTGTGAAGACTTGAATGTAACTCCCTCATATACTTGACTAGCTGTGTGAGGCTTTTCTCCACCTGAGTTTCCTCATTTGTAAGATGGATGTTACTTTGAGATCAAATGGATGTAAAATGATATTATTGTGAGGGAAATTGTATAAAGCATTTAGGGCATTATATGAAGCCCAGCTGTTATCATTTTACAGCCAACCGCTTCTGCCAGCCAGAGTCACTTTGGATCATTCCATCCATCTTTATCCTTTTTCTGAGTGTCTAATTTTACTTAAAAAAAAAACCCCAAACCACCGTGCTCTTCACATCTCCAGTTCTGAGCCAACAGCATTAGCCTGCCTTGGGTGGGGAAGGGTTTGTCCCTCCCCCCAACCCTGCCAACAAACACCATATCATCTTCTCAATAGAGTCATATACCTGTTATATTTCAACATATTAAGATATCCATCATTTTGACCTACAGGGTTCCAGCATTGCTTTCTCTTCAAATATGTAAATATTTAACATCCAGAGGATTGTTAATATTTCTTTTACTCAGAAGATAAAAGTTACATAAATCAATATGTCTCATCCCTTTTGGTATGCCATTTGACCTCAGGTGGCAAATAACATATTTGGACCCAGGTATATAATCACTTCATCCCAAGTGCCTGGTAACATATACTTTCTCTATTTTTTTCAAATGTTTAATTTTGGAAATTGCCTCACATTCTTTCGGAGGTAGGCAGGATAGAAATCTTAAATAATAATTTTTAAAAATTATTTAACATATCCATCCACCTCTACCACTCAGCAGTCACTTTGTAGGGACACAGTGAACTCTCACTGAATTTCAAGTCTAATACAAATCTATGTTTTAAATATTCAAGATTGTTTTGTGATGAAGGTGAATAATTGGTTGCTAAATGAATAAGGCATCATAATTCTTCTTTTGCCCCTTCCTCTTCCTTCATCTTTCCACTGAGCATGAATTCTACCTTAACTGCTCTTGCTTTAAAGAAAATATCTGTCATAATCTTAATTTCAGCATGCAATGCCCAGCAGTGATGAAAGACAAAGAGACTCGGAAGGGGATTTCAAAGAGTTGAGAGCAGCTAAAGCAAAGCCTGAGCTCCTTAGTGGACACATCCCATCTGGACACATTCCTAAACCCATAGTGATGCCAGATTATGTGGCGTGAGTTCTCTTTCTGAAAATATCTCCTATAGAATAGAATAAACAGGGAGAGGGGAACAGGATGGAGGGAATTACAGTTAGCATCTATAACTGAAAAAACTTTTGAAGCAAGTTGCTCTGATAAAGGCCACATCTCTCAAATACTTAGAGAAATGAACCAAATTTATAAAAATAAGAACCATTTCCCAACTGACAAATGGTCTAAAATAAGAAGTAATCAAATCTAGACATGAAAAAATGCTCCAAATCACTATTGATTGGAAAAATGCAAATTAAAATGATACTGAGATACTGTCTCACACCTATTAGTTGGCTAATATGACAGAAAAGGAGAATGATAAATGTTGGAGGTGATGTAGGAAAATTGAGACACTAATGTACCATTAGTGGATTCAGCCATTATGTAGAGCAATTTGGAACTATGCCCAGATATTTATAGCAGCTCTTTTCTGGTGGCAAAGAATTGGAAATTGAGGGGATGCCCATCAGTTGAGGAATGGCTAAATAATTTGTGGTGTATGATTGTGATAGAATACTATTGTGATATAAGAAATGATGAGCTAGATGCTGTCAGAAAAACTTGAAGAGACTTATATGAACTGATGCAAAGTGAAATGAGTAGAACCGGGAGAACATTGTACACAGTAACAGCAGTATTGTAAGATGATCAGCTGTGAATGACTAAGTTAATCTAAGCAATACAATGACCCAGGGCAACTCTAAAGGACTTAATATATCATGAAAAATGCCATCCATCCCCAGAAAAAGAAATGATAAATCTGAATATTTTTCTTGGGTTTTTATTTTGGTCTGTGTTTTGTTTTACATCTTGACTAAAGTGGAAGTATGTTTTGCATGATTATACATGTATAACCTATATCAAATTGTGTGCCTTCTCAATGAAGGGGGTGGGAAGGGAGGAAGAGAATTTGGAACTCAATTTTTGAAATGAATGTTGAAAATTGTTTTTATGTGTAATTGGGGGAAAATAAAATATTAAATTAATTTTACAAAAAGGAAATATTTCATATTAGAATTTTAATGAATTTCCATTTGGTGGTTTTCATTTCCTTCTCCACCATTTCTTTACTGACTTGGATATTAATTTGTTAGCTTTTTCCTTAAGCTTAAGGTGCATAAATAAAAATTATTAAAGAGCAGGCTGAAGCTACCATTTTTACTTGTCTTGGTGTAGATTTACAAATTATGGGGTTTTTTCCTTTAGAAAGTACCCTGCAATTCATTCAGATGATGAAAGAGAACGCTATAAAGCTGTGTTCAAAGACCAGTTTTCAGAATATAAGGAACTGTCTGCTGAAGTCCAAGCAGTCCTCAGAAAATTTGACGAGTTGGATGCAGTGATGAGCAGGTTGCCACATCACTCAGAAAACAGACAGGTAAGAAGTGCCTGTGGGTGATCTGAGGAAAGAAATCAATAATTAGAGGTCGAAACACAAATCACACTTTTAGAACATTCCATTTCTAGTTCTGGCCTCTGAGTTTAAGAAAATCATTTGAATTTTTTGATGGAGTGAGGGATCAAGATCTGTTTTCAAACCTACATTGTAAGGTCATGTGACAAGATTGACCTCAAAGCCAAGTCTACTAAAATGTTTTCTGTCAGTTATCCAGCTTATTTCACACTCATTTCTCCATTTAATTAAATTGCAAAAATATTCAAACTTTTATATAAAACCTACTTTGTGCAAGTCACTGCTAGTTAGTATTATAGGTACAGAGATCGTTACCTTCAAACAGCTTATGGTCCATTAATGAGACACAAAACTTGTACCCATATAACTACCCTAAAAATAGAGTATAATAAGTGCATGAGAAGGGTGCAAAGTAGTGGGAGCGTATATCCATTCACATCCATTTGTGAATGAGAAGCAAAAATCTTCAAGGAATTTTAAGGTACCACATATGGGTTGCGCTGTAAAGGATGAATAAGATTGTAGTTGATGGGAATTGGGTGAGCAGTGGGTTGGAGAAAATTCTGTGAACAGAGGTACCAAGGGAGAAAAATGGAGAGTATATTGAGAAAATAGAGAATAATCTCATCAGTCCATTGACAGGCACGTGTTAGGTGGTTTCTTTGTACCAGCTGCTGTCCTGGGTGGAGGGAGGTGATACAGAGACATACTTTTTGCACAAAAAAATCCTATATTGATGTATCATGGGAGTTTTGTGGGTCCTGGAGCCTTGAAGGCTGTACCAGGAACATGGAAACTCTGGTAACCTCTACCATGAGGGAAAGGCTTTTGAGTACAGATGAGACTCTTTCACCAGGAAATGACTATTTCAAGAAACATTATAACATAGCTTAATTCCATGGCTTTTATTAGTCATTCAAAATTAAGATATAACTAGTGCCCAAGAGCTTATGGGATATAGCATATTTACAGATCAGTAAACCAGGATATATGCTAGATAAATGCACAATAATGGGGGGAAGCAGAATGTCATAAATGCCAGGGGGAATCAGGAAAGACCTTGAGGGATATGTTCCTGGAACTGAGGTTTCTAAAAGGCAGAGATGAAGAGGGAAAACATTCCAGGGATGAGGAGCACTGGCAAAAAGACCTAGTTACCACCTATGACATACATGGAGGCGAGTTTGGGACACAGAAAGCATGAAGGGGATATTGTCAAAATAGCCTCAAAAAGCAGATTGGACATTGTCAACTAATTGTCAGGGGCTTTAAATGCCAGGCAGAGGTGTGTATAATTTATCCTAAAGGCAGTCAGTCACTGAAGATTCCCTAGAGAAGGAACCAAACTGAAAATTATCTCTGAAGAAAAAGCCACTTTGCAAGAAGTTGCTTTGTTTTTGTTTTATTTTATAGTAAACTTGGATAATTTCCCATCTGCTAACTAATATTAATAAATATCATTTTTAAAAAGTAGTCCCAGTTAGACATCATGTAAAATTAAAATCTCCAAATCGACTTATTTTGTCAGATCAGATTTTACACTGTTTCTGCCTTTCTCTAGAGGAAATATTTAATTGGAGAATGTCTTGTCAAGGGATTTAGCCATAGACAGTATCCCTGATCTCTTCACTAACCACCCTGCTCCCCCCACCACCAACAGTTAGCCATCTTAACAATGTTTTACACCAGAGATTATGTATGAAATATCAAATTCATCACACAACTTAGGAAAAAATTCACAACACATAGTATACTGATGGTGAATCATCCTTGTTTTTTTAAAATTACCTTGTAAAATTCTAGCAGAAAAAAAAATTTTAATGTGATAATAGAGCAGAAGATTGTCACAGAATACTGTATATTCCCAAAAGGGCAGTTCAGTGGTGCCCAGAGTGCCCAGCCTGAAGTCTGGAAGACTCCTCTTCCTGAATTCAAACCTACCTTCCGATACTAGTGATGTGACCCTCAGTAAATCAGGTGACATTGTTTGACTCAGTTTTCTCATCTGGAAAATGAGCAAAAGAAGGAAATGACATATCACCCTAGGATCTTTGCCAAAAAAACCCCACACAAAGAGTCAAACATGACTGACAAATTATGGAACAACAAAACAGTCCCCAAAGGCAGGGCTTCTCTCTTCCGTGTATTTCTAGGCACAGTGTTCAGTATTTATGAATAAAGGTTTGCAGGAAAATTAGAAAAGTTTAAAAACTAAAGGTTTATGTTTCATTTTTCACTTAATATAATTATAGGTTGGGGGAATGCAGTTTGCTTTTGTTCTACCTTGGTGGAAAAAGATGTTTTCAATTCTAATTTCCACCTCACTTTCTGAAGTTTATGAGTTGAGTAAAAGAAAGTTCCCATATTCAGTTTTTTAATCATATTTTTAGGAACATGAAAGAATTTCAAAAATTCTTCAGGAATTTAAGAAGAAAAAGAATGTAAGTATATCTATATTTTTTAACTATTCTAATTTCACTGTTAATGAATAGCCAAGTACCCTAGCTTTTAGAGCAACAACTGCTATATGGTAGAGTAATTATTTGTATGTGGTTTAAAACCAAATTATTTAGGGAAGCAGGTAGTATATTCTCAATACCTTCTTTTCTAATCTCGTTCTTAGCCAAATTCTAGCTTATCCTGGTTGAATAACTTGTTTTGATGGCCAGTTCTTTATCCATTCTTCCTTATGAGAGTGAAAGTCTTGCAGTTCCAAAGGACTAATGATGAGAAAAGCTATCCACCTCCGGAGAGGGAATGGATGAACTCTGAATACAAATTAAAGCATGATGTTGTCCATGTTCCTTATTTTTCTTGATTTTTTTTTAACAACCTGACTTATAGAAATATGATTTGCATGACTCCACATGCCTGATCTCATGAGGTTTGCTTTCCTAATGCGTCAAGGAGGGGCTGAAAGGAGGAGAATAAGGACCTCAGAATTGTTTTTAAAGAAGAGTGAAGTTCTGGTGCTCTGAGTCACTCTTCTTCTTCTGTTCCCTTCTTGTTCTCATAGTACAGCAGAGAGAAGTTTTATCAACTCATATTTCTTCTTCATGTTTTTGAAACATATGTAGAATAATAGCCTGTAAGCATATGGGGCTCTACAGTATATAGAGAACTCACTTTATGTTCTTCTCTCCATTTTATTGATGAAGAAACTGAGAACCAGAGGGGGTTAATAACTTTTCCAGACTCATAAGGTGGTAAATAGCAAAATTCTGGGCTTGGATACAGGTCTCCTGATTCCTTGTCCACTGTTTTTTGCAATAGACTGTATTCTCCTTTCACAAAAGGCAGGTACCTCAAAAATTACTAGGTAAATTGTAAATCGTCTTTGAAAGACATTGGCGTGAATTTCTAGGAAGTCCGTCCTCAAAGGTCTTTTCCCAGCCACATCATTATATGATTCCATTTGCTGTTGTCTTCTCTTGTCTCAAAGAAGCCAAAAAGATTTCTTTAATCATGAAATATTTGCTATCTTTCTTACAGGACCCTACATTTTTGGAAAAAAAGGAACGTTGTGAATACCTGAAGAATAAGCTTTCTCATATAAAACAAAGAATTCAGGAATATGATAAAGTTATGAATTGGAATGTACAAGGTTTTTCCTAAACCTTATCTGAAAACTATTTTTATATGGAAATTTGTTTAATATTTATTTACTGCCATATCTTTACCAATTTCATGCTATTGGGAACCAGCTTTTGGCCATTTTAATCTATATGAATGCTAAAAGGTTTGTTTCCATTCAGATACCTCTAATTTTAAATTCGATATGTGCCTTTATTTAGAACGAAATCATTTCTGAAGAAAATTATGTCTGTTTTTCTTTAGAAAGTGCCCTCAGGAAAAGTGATATAGGAATAGTATTTGTATTGTCACACTGCTATCCCTCAGGTTTTCTGTTCCCTAAAACGATGAATTTCCTTTTCCTAGACAAAGTTGTCATTTGCTTCCATGAGTGGAAGAAATGCAGGGTATCCTTGTTACAGAGTTCCTTACTCAGCAAGCCCTAAGTAGTCAACTAGAAAGCTCCAATGTTATGAATTCCTACTTTATGATCTTACGCCTTAATATCAAGATCAAGAAAATATTCAGTATCTAGCAGAGACAAAAACAACCTTTCACCTTCTCTAGAGGTGGTGCCAACAAAGAGCTCATGAGCCTGTGCTTGTTGGAGCCATGCAGAAGATCCTTCACATCTATCCTCCAGCTAGCGAGGTCTTCTCTTTCGAGCCTGATTTCACATAAGTCTCTTTCATGCACTCCAGCCAAACTGGAATAGCGTTCTCCACACTCAACTGTTATTTCTTGAAAGCTATGCTTTCCCACAAGACATTCCCCAGGCTTGTAATGTGCCTCTCTCCCATCCCCGCCCTGAGAATCCTTGTTCTTCATGGCTAGTTTGGAGTACCAGCCCTTTTACCCTCAAGCTAAAGTGCTCTCTAACTTTCCTCTGATAACTAGAGTACGTTTTCTGACCCTCTCTTTTGCCCTTATCATGTCCTACCTTTTATTTATCTGTGTATATGCGGTAGTATATTTGTCTGTGTACATGTGACCTTCTCCTCGTTCTCTCACCCTATTAGAAAAATCATCTCCTGAGGAGCAGGGTCTCTGCCTTCATATTTCCCCTGCCTAGGACAGTGCCTTCCCCAGAATGGGTGCTTCAGAGATGTTAAAATCATTGAAGAGGAAGTATGTGTGGCACCTGGTCTTCACAGTTCAGGCTGCTTTCAGTCCTTAGTGGCCCTATGGGCATTATGTGGTAAAGAAAGACTTTGGGTATACTTTCCTCCTCCCTCCATATACCCCCAGTAGTTTGTGGTATCTCAGGGTCCATGTTTTCACCTTCATCTGAAATCTTCCAAGTCGTAAAAGTTCTTCTGATTCCCTTCAGACATGTGTGTATGTATGTCAGAATGCAATAAATTGGAACAAGTGAAATTGTTTCATTTATGAGAACTTTGACATTCTTAGCAAAAGCATAAGAGGTGAATCGTGGGAGGTTTTTGTACTGTTAAAAATTGTTATTTGACCAGTATTGAGCAATAACTCAAGTCCAGTGGGACCCTTCCTTCCCCATGCACTTGCCCATGTGTGAGTAGCCCCTTGCACAGAGTAGGCACTGAAAAAAATACTGGTCATATTGAATTTTTTGTATAGCTTATCACTTAAGCGTAATCTTTGAATGTTCAAGATTACCACTGGGAGAAAAAAAAGCACATCTAGAAAGTGTGTTAGTTGTCCTAAAGAGTTTCCTTTTTCATTATTAACAAAGTAATCATTAGTGTTTATTTGTCAATATTCTGTGGAAATGTAAACTTATTAGATAATAAAATCAAGGACTAGAAAAATTAACTTGATAAAAATTTATTACACTTGTAAATATTAACCTATGGTCTGTTTTAATTTTGTAACTTTTTTTACATGTCCATACCTCAAGGTATTAAAATGTTAGTTATCTGTTACCTTATGTGTACCTTTTCATTGTTTACCTAGAACATTTTTGTTTATTGGGTGTTCTGAAAAACAAGTATATTAGAAAAAGAACGAGAAGAGAAATCTCCTAAGTGCTCCTGTGATTTTGTCACCAGTTTTATTGTTGCCTCCATCATCCTGTGAAACTGCCAGGCAAAACCACCTTCTGTCTATCAATAAGGTTCCTCCATAAAGGCATCTCCCACTTCCACCTTGCTTGGTCAATAGGTTCTGCTTCTCCCACTAAGTGTTCAGTTGTAGGACTTAAAAATTAACATACTTGCTGACATGTTTGTAGTAACTGCCTCCAAAAAGTCTGAGGGATGAGTATGGACATATATGACTATTGGGTGCATATCTATAGCAGCAATTTATAGAGTCAACAATTTCACTTTTATAATTATGGCCAGAGAAAGAAGGAAACAAGCATTTAATAAGTACCTACTTTGTGTCACACACTGACACAACTTCACAAATATTGTCTCATTTGAGCCAACCCAGGGAGGCAGGTACTCTCATCATTCCCATTTCACAGTTAGGGAAACTCCATAGCATTGCGGTAGCTCATTGCGGTTTGCAAAGTGTTTTACAAATATCTCATTTTATCCTCCCAGCTCTGAGAGGTAGGCACTGTTGTTTCCATTTTAGAGATGAGGAAACAGGCAGACAAAAATGACATTATGTGTTTAGGGTCCTACCAGTAAGTATTGAGGCCAGATTTTTAACTCGGGTATTCTTAGCTCTCAGTTCAGCACTCTCATCCATAGCACCACTTAGCTGCCTCTTAATTTGATTGAATTTCATCAAAAGATGAAAAGCATAAGGGTCAGCCCCTCAAGATTTTATTGCTTGATTTGTGAGTACTTTTAATGACTCGTAATCTTTTTAGATCCTTGTAGTCAGGAAGACCTGAGTTCAGATGTGCCCTTAGATATTGCCTGTGTGACCTTGGGCAAGTCACTTAACCCTGTTTGCTTCAGTTCCTTCACCTGTCAGATAAGCTGGAGAAGGAAATGGCGAACCACTCCAGTATCTTTGCCAAGAAAACCCCAAATGGGGTTTTACAAAGAGTTGGATGTGGCTTAACGACAAATCTTTTTAAACCATATCAGGTAAAAAGAAATCAAAGTTATCAGAGGTGCAACAAACTGGACGACTGTAGCTTTCTTAAATGGAACAGGATGATAGTTTAGCAAGTCCTGTCCAGATGGTTATATGTAATTATGGATAATCTGTACATTTCAAAGGCCCCATATAATACTTACACTTTCAGTGGTGGAAGCATGTGCGGCATTTAAAGGTGGCTGAGATGTCAACTAGATGTTAAGGGCTTCTAAAATTAAACATTTTATTGTTCTGGACTCAGTCCACTGGACTGGGGCTGGTTGTGCATTTTTCCATTAGTTCATCTTCATGTAGTTTGTGGTTTTTTGTAAAGTTTTATGTACTTTGCCTCATTTACTTCCATAAGCTTTTGAGTTTTAAATTTTTTCTGCCTCCCTCCATTCTCCTCTCCCCAAGAGAGCATGCAGTCTGATAAAGGCTCTCCATAGACATTGTTATTAAACATTTTCACATTAGTCATGTTCTAAAGAATTAGAATGAATGGAAGAAACCACAAGAAAGAAAAACAAAACCGGGGAAAAAAAGCAAATAGTCTGCTTTGATCTGCATTTGGACTGAGTAGTTCTTTCTCTGGATGTGGATGGCATTTTCCATCACAAGTCTTTTGAGTTGTTGTAGGTCCTTGTGTTGTTGAGAAGAGCTAAGTCCAGACAACGCGGCTGTTACTGTGTACAATGTTCCTTTGTTTCTCCTCATTTCACTCAGCACCAGTTCATAGAATTTCCAGGTTCTTCTGAAATCCTGCTCATCATTTCTTATAGCACAATTGTATTTCATTACATTCTTATACCACAACTTGTTCAGCCATTCCCCAATGGATGAACATCCCCTCAATTTTCAATTCTTTGCCACCCCAAAAAGAGCTACTATAAAAATTTTTTTACATGTGGGTCCACAGTGGTTGGCTTAGTTCACAACTCCACCAACAATGCAATTTTCCTGTTTGTATTTTTTTTAACTCATAATGTAATTGGCTTTTAAGTATTTATTTCTAGAACTTGCGGATAATCAGCGTCATCTTAGTTCACTTGTCTAATAGAGCTTTAACATGTTTACAAGCACTTTCCTTATAATCTTGTGTGGTGGATAATGCAGATATTAACTGAGAAACTGAGGCTCAAGGTATTTTGATCACGGAGAATGAATGGGGCAACTAGGTGATGCAGTGGATAGAGCACCAGCCTTGGAGTCAGGAAGACCAGGGATAAAATCTGACTTCTGACAAATACTAGCTGTGTGACCTTGGGCAAGTCACTTAACCCTGATTGCATCCCAAAAGTAAAAATACATTTTTTTTAAAAGAGAGAATGAATGTCAATGCCAGGACTCTTCCAAGTGCAGTGACTTTTCTTGAATACCACCCTACTGGCCAATAATCTTTACCATTAATGCAATTTTATTTATGGCCTGAAATGAAGAGATAACCATATATTTATAATGGATGGAAATTGACTTAAATGTCCTAAAGATAATAAGGTTATTTGTACAGTACTAAGCCCATAGTAGAGGCAGCTAGGTGGATATGGAACCTGGGGTAGCTCAAAACTCTTGGTCCTGAGCGGCGGCTAGGTGGCACAGGGGATAGAGCACTGGCCCTGGAATTGGGAACCTGAGTTCAAATTCAGTCTAAGACAATTCCTGGCTGTGTATCCCTGGGCAAGTCACTTAACCTGTTTGTCTCAGTTCCACACACTGGAGAAGTTAATGGCAAACCACTCTAGTGTCTTTGCCAAGGAAATAGCATGGACAAGAATTGGGCGGGGTTTGGGGTGGGGGTGGGAGGCAGGGTCATAAAAAGTTGGACAGAACCAAACAACAAAACCTATGGTAGGAACTAATTAGATAGTTATTTAATTGAATAGCGCACTGGACCTGCAGTTAAACAGACCTGAAGTCAAATCTAGCCCCTGATGTTAGCTAACTATGTGACCCTGGACAAGTCATTTAAACTTTGTCTCAGTTTCCTTATCTCTGCAATAAGAATGATAGCTATTCCAGAGTCATTGTAAAAGTCAAATGAGATGTACAAAAGGCTTAGCAAACCCTAAAGTGCTACATAAATGCTAGCTATCAATAACAACGTTAATAATTACGATAGCTGACATTTATATATGTGCCAGGCACTGTGCTAAATGCTTTACATTATCTCACAACCCAAGGAGGTGGGTGTTGTTATCTCCATTTTACAGATGAGGAAACTCAAGCCAACAACTTAAGTCACTTGCTCAAGTTCACATGCTGGATTTGAACTTGGGTCTTCCTGACTTCAGGCCCAGAACTCTATGCAATGAGCCACCTAGACTTTTTTTTTTCTGCAGTACAAATTTTGGGGGGCTTTGAAGAAGAGTACAACTGTACTTTGGGGGTTTGGGGAACTCCTAGTATGAAAACTCCCTCTGCTGATACAAAGCAACATACTAACAGCACACCTTTTACATACAAACTCAATTTTAAAATTATTGGAGATGTGGTAGGCAAAACAGTTATACACACTGGGACTTTCCTCCTGTTTGAATCTCTTCCCTTGTGTTTGGCACAGTACCTGGCACATAGTAGGCATGGGCTACTACAAGGACTGTAGATATGTGAGCTGGAGAAGAACACACTACTAGGAGAAGAATGCACAGGCTCCCAGCCCCCCTACCCTTTACCCCAAGCAGGAGAAAATGTGTTTTTAGTATCCCAAAATGGAAATGGGAATTTTTTCTCATAGAAACAATGTTGCAAATAATGGTTACTTCGCAGTGTTATTAGTACAATAGTTCAACAATGCTGTGCGAAAGAGACATTTGTGGACTTCCTGTATACCTAACCACCATGGATAAGACTATTTGTATGGGAAAATATGTTACAAATTCCAGACAACTAATTTACAGACTAATTTTTGGGATGCAGTCCAGTCACAAAGTGAGAACTACCCTGTTGTCTTAGGAGCACATATATGTCGTTAACTATCGTAGTAATATTACAGTTCTCCATATTTGTGGATAGTGCTGCTTCAAACGCAACCCTTCTGGAAGCCTGGGTGAAAAGTGATGCAGGTGTATAGCCTGTCTCATTTCCTTCTTACAGTTTTATTTTTGAAGTCTTTTTTGTGTTTGTTGTTGCTTTAGGATTACATTTATTTCTGAACATAGCCCTCTCCCTTTACCTCCTGAGTCCTGAGGGAGCTAGCTTTTGTTACATGAAGGTGAGGGGAGACAGCAAGGAGGACACATTATGTCTTGCTGTATATGCAATATTCCATACCTGTGGGCCCCCAAACATGATGAGGGAGAGGAAGTATGTGCTTCTTACAAGTCTTTGTAGGACCAGTCTTGGACATTGTAATTACATCTCGCATCTAGTCTGACAGACACTGTAAGAAAGGCAGCAGTGTCCTGAATAGGGTGATCTACTCAGATACGAGAAGGACTGGGTTCTAATCCAAGGACTGGGTGATAGGACACCATCCCCATTGGCAAGTCAGTTTCTAATACTCATAAGTTATTTATTGATGATTTTCTCTCTTCATTATTTCACTCCCCTTTATAAAACAGTCCACAAATAAATGAATTTGCAAAGTCTTACATAAAGCATGAGTATTGTATAAATATCTTAAGCCACATCTTTAGAGGTAAGAATTTCCATCACTTACACATAGAAAGCTCTTAAAAATTACCTTTTCAATATCAATAGCTTCCAAATGATGCCGCATAGATAGGAATTGTGCAATGCTACAGTCGCGTGAATCAAAATTGCCAGTGACCCAAAAGGTGATGGAAAGACTGTGAGTCAGCTGGAACAATTTACCCTTGTTGACTGGCATTGAGCAGTGGTATTCCACTGAGCTGGATATGAATTCCTTGAGGGCAGAGACTTTCTTGGCACTTAGCCCAGGATCCAGCACCTACCTAGAAACGATGTAATAAATACTTGCTGAATTGAATCAAAGATGACAGATAATATGATATATAAAAAGATTACATATATAAAGATTAGAGAAAGCAGGCAGAGCAAGAGTGAGGAATGATAGATGGCTAAGCCAAATGGTGTACTGGTATCCATGAAATATGTAAAGACCTAGAAAATTGTCTCTAAAGATCCCTTCGGAAAGATTTGTGAAAAGATGTGATCAAAACCTGCATGGAATGAGGAAGCCAAAGAAGTGTATCAACTATAGGAAAAGTGGGAGACTCCACTGGGATGAAATGATGAGTCCACCCAAGTACTGAAGAAAGAAATTCCACATTGATACATGAAAAGCAGCAGTCCTTCCTATCCCGGGGCATAATCTGAAATTTTTGCACCGGGAGTAAATTCAGCAGATCCCAGGCATCGTCCCAGGCTCAGAATGAAGCACTCTCTTTCAAAGTGGGGTATGACCACAACAAGTCTGGGAGGGGGAGGCAGGCAAAAAGAGGAGGACAGGGCTCAGGATTTGGACCTCAAGATGATCTGAGTTTGAATCCTACCTCAAACCATGTGACCTTCAGCAAATAACTTAAAGTCTGTGCCTCAGTTTCATCATCTGTAAAATAAGGATACTAAGAGCAAGTGCCTCCCAGAATTGTAGTACGGATCAAATGAGTTAACATACGTAAAGTAGTTTTCAAATCTTAAAGTTCTATACAAATGCTAATACTATTATTATTAGGACCAAATGCTATGGGTTTGGGATCCAGGTCCAGGACCGGGTAGGAGAGGACTTTTCTCTCTAGAACAAGAACCACAGTGGGGAAGAGCTGCCCCACTCTACCACATCAGCCCCAGGGGCAAAGCAATTCTTTGGCCTGTATTAAACCAGGGGATTATAGTTTCTGAAGGTGCAGGGTGAGATAAGCAGCCCAGGCTGAACTGTTCAGACATCTTCCCTGGCTTTCAGGAGGTATCTACCACATGACTCAATGGTCCAATGCAGCAGCTTTGCCAGCTTGAACTGTTGCTTTTCAGATAATTTTGTGGTATGTAAGCTTTTAATCCTAATGTTTTCTGGATTCCTAGAATAAGCCTGGATGGCATGTAGCAACAAAGATGGCATTTTAGGAAAATGAGGTCATAATCATGTGGAGGAATCACTAGGAATTACATTTCAGGACTTGTCCTTCTCCACTTCTCAGCTCTCTCACCCTGACATAGCCAGTCTGTCAGCGAAGCCTTCTCCCAAGTCCTGCTACCGTTTTCACAGGCAGCCCCTTTTCTCTGACGCGGCCGTGGCTCTGGTGCTCATGCTCATCACCTTATGCATGGAACATTCCTCTCCCTGCCTCAGTGGTCTCCCCACTGTCTATCCTCTTTTCAGCTCTCCAAATTCCCAAAATGCAGCTCTGACCCTGCCCCTTCCGTATACAAGCAATGGGCAGAAGTTTCAAAGGGGCAAATTTTGGTTTGATGTCACTTCCAAACAATGAGTGCTGTCCCAAAGTGGAATGGGCTGCCCAGAGACATGTTGGGTTTCCCATCCATTGAGGTCTCCTAGTAGAAGCTAGATATCCACAGGTTGGGTATATTACAGAGGGGATTTCTTTCCAGGATGGGTTGGACTAGAGAGCCACTGAGGTCCTCTCCAACTCCCATATTTTGTTACTTTTCAGGGAAGAATATAAAAAATAATCACCACTGAAATTCTTTCAAATAAATTTAGAAATATAAAAGTAGATCAAAGAGCCAGAAGCAATTGTAGCCTGCTTACACCTACCATAATGTCTTTCCAATGTCTTATTCCAATGTCCAATTATCTTTAATTTTTCAAAGACTATTATTTCATCACTAACATTACCTATGTAATAGAGATATTAAAAAGACTGGCCTCTGTTTCAGGGAGAAATTTGGAGTTATTAGTATTATTGTGCTATTTTCTAAAGGTAACCCACTCTGTTTTCCTACTGTTTAATGCCAGGTTCTACTCATCCAATTGCAGTGTTTGCTCAAAATATATGTATTGATGAACAAACTGTATTCATCATCTGTTTAAAGACATGGCATTCTTCATCCACTTGTTTTTTTCCTATGTGGATGGTTAAGCCAAACTTTTATAAGTGGTAATAGATCTTATGCAAGAAGTATTGAAATATCCTAGAACTTGAGACATCCAACATAAACAGAAGCATCTCAAGGATCTTGCCATCTACAGAGAATACCCCTTGAGCTTTGATTCTCTGCTGGAACTTCTTAATGACAGTGGAAAGCTCCTTGGTTGAAAATATGTCTCCCTGTTCTTTACTTCACCTGACAGGATATAGACTGGACCTGTGATTTCATTGTTGTAGAGAATGACCTGCAGAGTCATAAAATCTTAGAGCCCAGAGAGACTTGAAAGATCTTGTAGACAAATTCATCCAAAACCCCAATTTTACAGTTAAGAAAGCTGATACTTGAGTGGCTTGTCCAAAGTCATAAAGCTAGTTAGTAGCTACTACAAGATAACAAAGCCCAAAGGTTATTCTGTACTCATGAGAGTGATGCAGCAAAACTAGTTTCCTAATCTCTCTGGACTTCCATTTCGTCATCTGCAAACTCAGACTTAATGAAGACGTGCTGAATGAACAAAGAATTGCTCCCCGATATGTATACTAAACAATACCCCATGCAAAGGCATTTCTCAGTTTCTTCTAGCAAGGAAGCAAGGTGGCTGCCTTTTTGGATTGGAAGGTAAGTAACTTGGTTACTCATCAGAAGACACATCAGCATGACAGTGGATATCAGGAAACAAACTCAGCCAGGTCGCCTTTCAAGTTTAATAATAAAGCTTAAAGGTTTAGTTGCAATAGAAATTAAATCAGGTTAAGACAACAGGTTTTACTGTAGGACAAAACACACACTCTTCAATAGCCACAGAAGGCATTTCTTAAGACCTCTTCTCTAAAAGTTCATTACTGTTTTTTTCTCCCTGAACATTCCAAGGAAAAGCAGAGGGGAATCAACCATGTCATCAACATGACTCTCCTCAGTTACTTTGTGATATTCAAGGTTCATGTTTTTGAAGTCCAGATGTCCTTAAACTGTATAGGAAGTAGGAGTAGGGCTGTAATGCATTATAATTTTTTTTGAGGAGGTGGGCAGTTTAAGGCATTTTTCAACTGAAGACCCTTTATTTGTATTTCCAGCCTGGAATTGGACCATTTTAATGATTTGTTGTGATTTATTCAGGGATCTTGTTGGTGAAATCTCAGTAGTACACTGCCACAGGAGGAAAGATAAGGAAAAGGAATTTTTACTTCTGATCACTTTGGGGCAGGGTGAACAGGAAAGCAGTGAAAGGGAATTAGTAGTCAAGGATTAGAAATGCTGATCATGAATCATGGACAACAGTTTTTTAAAATATACATTGAGTGTCTGGTTCATGTGAGCAACAAAATGGTGAACTAGACATTTTTGCCAATCCCCATGGTCTCTCAAACTTCTTCTAAACAGAAATTATTCGATAGAAATAAAGGAACATAAGGTTGTCTCTAAAGCCTAGGACACCCACAATCCAAAAGAAAATAAAAGAAGAGGAGGAGCAGAGGAGGAGAAGCTGCCCATCACTGACCTAGCGCTCACTCAGCACTCCTCCCCCTCTGAATGACCAGCAGAGAAACCACACCAGTAGATCCAACAAGTCAGCTTGGCAGCAACCATTCTGGACGACAAGACAAGTGGGGTGTAAGAGGAGGAAGGGAAGGGGAGGAAGCAAAGAGGAGAGGAGAGGAAGGAACAGAAAAGGGGAGAAGCAGGCATTCACTGACCCAAGCTTACTCAGCACCCCTCCCCCACCTCTGAATGACCAACAGAGAAACCACACCAGTAGACCCAACAGTTGGTTTGGCAACAATCCTGTTGAAGTTGAGGGTGCTTGGGACCTCCAAATACTGACACCCTGGACCCTGCTCAAATAAATACAACTCAAGCCTTCTTTTAGTCAAAGAAAAACAAAATTAAAGATCCCACCCTATTGGATTGACTCCTTAGAAGCCTCACCATTTGTGACATTTAAGAAAGTGGGACAGATAGAATCTGAGCTAGACTGAATCTGAGGACCTTCATGGAGACAAGAATATACACACAAAGAAAGAATTACATACAGAAAGACTATAGGAGTGATCTAGGAGTGGTCTAGTAGTCTGGGAGGAGAGGTCTAGGGAGAGTCTTGAGGAGGAGTCTAAGAAGGATCTTGATGGGACTGGAGTGCTTGGAGGTCAGAACCAAGAGTCGGATTTTGTTAGGCTCAAGGGTGAGAAGCAATCAGGGACAATTGGGCAAAGTTTATGAAAAGAAAGCAAATGAAAGGATTATGGCCTCAGGTGAACTCTAGAGCAAGTAGGAAGGACAGCTCTGGAGGGTTACCAGAGCCTGAACCCCCATCAACCCCTTAGGAGCAACCTACTAGGGATTCCAAGCCAAAAGCACTAGGGCTGCAAAATTCTGAACTGGTTGTGCCAAGCCAAAGCACTGAGGAGTGGAGGGAGTGGTATAGGTCACCAAAAGAGAACACAATGTGTGTATATCAGGGATGGGGGTAGGGTGACTTGCAGCATTCCACCAAGCCTCAGGGAAGGAGCACAACACCAGCTGGGGCCAGTTCTGACTACCCAAAAATCAATTCAGACTGAGATCTAGACTGGTGAACCATGAATTACAGATACTTTAAAACCTAGCCCTAAGGAAATCACAATAAGCGGGGAAGGAAACTAGAGTGAGGAAGTGAGAGATAAGGAAAATAAGGGAAGGAAAACATTCAAGTTACCAAAGATTTCAGGAGGAAAACTCAAAGACTTTGAATGTAAACAGGTAAGTCTACAGGAAAAATGGTAACAACAGAAGGAAATATGACCTCCAAATCTAGTAAACGAGCTCAGGCATATATGAATAGATACTGCAAAATAAAAGAAAATGATCCAACACTTTAGGAGTCAGACCCTGTGGGATTTGAGGAGAATATGAAACCGTAACATGTATTCCTGAGTGGTTTAAAAAAGAAATGAGAATTAGGAGAGCAGAATTTATGTTCTGCACAGTAAAAATAATGAACAGAATAGAAAAATCTGAATCTGCAACTGCAAACCTCACCAAAGAAATAAAAGAAAGAACAACAGATTGTGAATTTAAATAAACAGAAGTGAAGGACAACCTAGAAGCAAAAACTAATCCTATTAAAAGAAAAGGATCACTAGATATACTGATCTAGAAGACCAGCTGTGTACAAACAAATGAATGATATCCCAGAAGAACATGACAGCACAAAAACCTTTAATGCTATAACGATGGAAATAAAAGAAAATTACAGACAACTTCTGAACATAAGAGATGAAATTCTCATTGAATTCACATGTTGCCTCTAGGAAAAAAAAACCAAAAAACCTACTCATCTGAAGAAAGACTTTCAAGCGGAAAGGAAAGGACATTTAAATAACACCAGACTATTCCAAGAGAGAGTTAGTTAATCAACTGAATATGCAACTCTGAAAATAAACAAACTTAAAATAAGCACAAAAGAGGCGATATTAAAAATTAGAGGGAAAACAAATTGGAAACAAAAATAAATAAATAAACCAGAGAAATGCTAAATAAAACTAAAAGCCGGTTCTTGTTAAAAAAAATACTGGAGTGACTTGTCATTTCCTTTGTCAACTCATTTTGCAGATGAGGAAACAGACAAATAGGGTTAAGTGACTAGCTGAAGATCACACGGTCAGTAAATGCCTGAGGCTGCATTTGAACTCAGGTATTCTTAACTCCAGATCTGGTACTCTATCCACAGCTCTACCTCATTGTCCCACATCTAACATGCATATGCTATGTGTGTGTGTATGTATGTATGTATGTATACATATGCATACACATACAGACATAAAACTAAGTGCCATTCCCTACTAAACGACCAAAGGATATGAATAAACAGTTCTCAAAAGAGGAACTGCAAAGTATTCATAACCACATGGAAAAAAATGCTCCAAATCACTAAAAATAAGAGAAATGCAGATCAAAACAATCCTAAAGTTTCACTTTACTCCTTACAACAAAAATGACAAACAATGGCAACAGTCTATGTGGAAATGTAGGCACACTAATACATTGTTGATGGAGTTGTGAAATGGTACAACCATTCTGGAAAACAATTTGGAGTTTTGGAAACCAAGTGACTAAAATATTCATGCCCTTTGAGCCAGAACGCCATTTCTGGGTTCATACTCTAAAAAGGTAATCAATAAGAAAAAAGTCCCCATGTACTTCAAAATATTTATAGCAGCACTTTTTGTGAAAGCAGAAACAAAATAAATGCCCATCAGTTGGGGAATGGCTAAACAAATTGTCGTACATGAATGTAATAGAATATTACTTTGCTGTAAGAACTGATGTATGTAATGAATACAGTGAAGCATGGAAGTAGAGTCAAGGAAACAATATACAAAATAACTAAAATCTAAATGGGAAGAACAATGACACTAGAAAATTAAAAGTAAATATAATAAAAGTATAAAGCTCCACAGAACTCAGAATGAAGAGATATGAGAAGTTACTTCCCAAATCTACCGTTTTGTGGAGTTGGCAGGACCTCAGATGTTATATATTGCATAGGCTTTTGAAATTTTTCAAAGTGTAGATCAGTTATATTGACTTTTTTTCCCCTCTCTCCAAAAAATGCTTTTTGTTGTAAGAGATAGCTTTCTGGAAAGAGGAGGGTAAAGGATGCATGGGATACTATGGGGATATAAGAAACAGAAATAATAATAAAAATTTATTTTTAAAAATATATGCATTGAGTGTAAGAACATGAAATTTAATCAAGTCTCCAAAGGAGTTATAGGAAATAATATTTGGAAACTTGCTGGATTAGAAGAAGCCCAAAATGTCTGACAAGTGATTTGTCAAGTTCATGGTCAGAGTCAATTTAGCAACATCCCTTTTAAAACCATATTAGAGTCTAGAAGATTACTATAGGAGGCTATGTTTGGCTGAGTTTATATTCTTCAGGCAACTTTTGCCTTGTTAAGATTTAGGTTTATCCAGGTTCTAGGATAAAAAGATAAAAACTGAGCTGATAAGAATGCAAGATGATACTTGAAAAACATTATGACAAAGGCAGATAAAGATAATCCAATGCCTTTTCATTCTGTACTTCATGGAAACATAAAAATTAATATTTTTTAAATAAAAAAGTACACAGCAATATATTAACATATTGTATGAATGATTAGCTATTCTCAGTGATACAATGGTGCAAGATGGTACCAAAGGATGCATGATGAAAAATGCTATCCACATCCAGAGAAAGAAATGATGGAGTCTAAATGCCGATTGGAGCATACTGTTTTTCACTTTCTGTATTCTTCATTTGTTTTTTAATTGTTATTTACTTTAATTTATGAAATAAAACAAGCATTTCCATAACAGAGTAGAATGAAAAAAACTGATTTCACATGAGATAGCAATCTATTATGTAAATTTCTTTTTTTCCTTTTTTCTTCCCTCTTTCCTTCCCCAGAGAGAGTTACCATTAGATACAAGTATATATAAATAAATAAATATATATAAGCACCATTCTATACATACTTCTATTTGTCACTTCTTTCTCTGGATGCAGATAGCGTTTTCCTTCCTATGTCCTTTTTAATTAACAAGGGTATTTGTAAAAGTTAAAATGACTTAAAAGCTCAAAGTTGTTCCTAAAACAATATTACTGTTGCTATGTACAATATTCTCTTGGTTCTGCCCATTTCACTCTTCATTATTTCGTCCAAATCTATCCACATCTTTCTAAGATCATCGAGCTCATCATTTCTTATAGCACAGGAGTATTTCGTCACAATCATAGACTTCAACTTGTTCAGTCATTCTCTAATTGATGGGCCTCCCCACAATTTCCCATTCTTTATCACCACAAAGAGAGCTGCTATCAGTATTTTAGAACATATAAGTTCTTTTCTTTTTTCGCTATTCACTTTGGAAATTGACCAAGTAGTGAGTGGCACTGCTGGGTCAAAGGGCATAGACAGTTTAATAACTCTTTGGGTATAATTCCTCCAAAATGACTGCAACAATTCACAATTCCTCTAATAGTGATTCAGTTTTCTCTTTCCCTTTTACTCATTTTAGCCAGTCTGATAGTTGTAAACCGATAACTCATAGTCATTTAAATTTGCGTTTCTCTAATCCATAATTATTTAGAGTTTTTTCATATGACTATAAATTGTTTGGATTTTTTTGGTCTGTGTGTTCTTACATCTGACTAATATGGAAATATATTTTGCATGATTGCACATCCAACCTATATCAAATTGCTTCCTTCTCATGGAATGGGGAGAAAAGGCAGGGAGAAAGAGAATTTGGAACTCAAAAATTTTTAAAGTGAATATTAAAAAATGTCTTATATGCAGTGGGACAAATATTATTTTAAAATTTTCTTTTAAAAAATTTAAATGTTTTTAACACCGTGGACTGAGTTTTTCTTTTCCTGTGCATCCTTGCCACCTCTAGGCTCCAAAAAAAATCAGGAAGGGACCTTCAATGTAAAAGTAATGGCTCAACTTTTGGCGACACTCTCCTGGATAGTCTCTCCTTGTGGGGATTTTATCATACTTTTCTCCTTTTTATCTAGCTATCTTTCTGGCTAGTTCTTCATCTCAGCAGATAGCACTGTATAAGAGAAAAAGTATTGGTTCTGGACTGAGGAAATCCAGGATCAAATCCTCTCTCTCATATTTGTTACCTATTTGCATGTATTTGGGCAAGTCAATTCATCTTCATGGGCCACAAGTTCTATAGCCATCCTTCTATATCAATGTCTCTATGGTCCTTTGCTGGATCATTATCTAGTTTTTGCTCCCTAACTGTAGGTATCCTAAAGCTATCTTGTGGAAATTCTCTTTCCCTCTCCCAAGAATCTTATCAGCTACCATGGATTCAATGGTCAACTTTCTAAGGACAGCTGCCAGATCTATGCAGCCAGCTGTCTCTCCCCTGAACTTCAATTCCATATTACCAACTGCTCATTCACTGTCTTCCACTGATAGGCATCTCAAACTTAAAGTGGGCAAAACAAAACAAATTATGTCCCCCCAAATCACCCCATCCCTCTTCCCAACTTCCTTCGTTTTGTTGAAGGTACCCTCATCTTTCCAGTCTCACAGATTTGCCACTTTGGAGTCATATGTACAATCAAGTCTCATTGATTTTACTTCCACATCCCTTCTCTCAACTGACACCACAACCACCTTAGTTCAGATCATCATCTTTTGTTTAGACTATAAATAACTTGCTTGTTGGTCTCCTTTCCTCAAAACCTTTCCTTTTCAATCTATCCTCTACAAAGCTGGCAAAATTAGAGCCCTAAAGCAGAGGTAGGACTCTATTACTTTGTTCCTTCCTGTTTCTAAAATAAAATAAAAACTCCACTTGAAGTATTTAAAGTCATTTACAATATGACTCCAGCTTACCTTTCCCGGTTAATTATATATCACTCTTTTTCACTAATTTTATGTTCTAGTCACAGTGACCCATTGGCTGCTCTTCATATAGAAAGAACAATTAATTTGGATTTTTATGAGCCTCCTTCATGCTTGGCACCATGCCAGGCACTAGGGTCACAAATTTAAAAGTGACAGTCCCTGCCCTCAAGGTGCTAACCTTAAAGCAGGGGAAACAACACACCCTGGGGAGTGATAGCAAG
>CM053769.1:692401157-692439353 GCA_028658325.1 Potorous gilbertii | reverse complement strand
GCCTGCAATATTTTCTCCTTGACCTGGGAACTCTGAAATTTGGCTACAATATTCCTAGGAATTTTTCTTTTCAGATCTCTTTCAGGAGGTGATTGGTAGATTCTTTCAATATTTATTTTGCCCTCTGATTCTAGAATATCAGGGCAGTTTTCCTTGATAATTTCATGAAAGATGATGTCTAGGCTCTTTTTTGATCATGACTTTCAGGTAGTCCCATAATTTTTAAATTGTCTCTCCTGGATCTATTTTTCAGGTTAGTTGTTTTTCCAGTGAGATATTTTTACACTGTCTACTAGTTTTTCATTCCTTTGGTTTTGTTTTATAATTTTTTGATTTTTCAAAAAGTCATTAGTTTCTATCTGCTCCGTTCTAATCTTTAAGGAATGATTTTCTTCAATGAGCTTTTGGATCTCCTTTTCCATCTGGCCAATTCTGCTTTTTAGGGCATTCTTCTCCTCAATGACTTTTTGGACCTCTTTTGCCATTTGGGTTAGCCTATATTTTAAAGTGTTGTTTTCTTCACTGTTTGTTGGGTCTCCTTTAGCAAGCAGTTGACTCATTTTTCATGATTTTCTTGCATCCCCATCATTTCCCTTCCCAATTTTTACTCTACTTCTCTTATTTGATTTTCAAAATCCTTTTTGAGCTCTTTCATGGCCTGAGACCAATTCATATTTTTCTTGGAGGCTTTGGATGGAGGAACTTTGATTTTGTTTTCTTCTGTTTGCATGCTTTGGTCTTCCTTGTCACTAAAGTAAAATTCTGTAGTCTGATTTCTTTTCTGGTTTTTGCTCATTTCCCCAGCCATTTACTTGACTTTTGAGCTCTTTGTCAAGGTAGATCGCTGCTTCCAGGGAGGGTGAGAGGGGTACTGTCAGCTGCTTGATTCCCCCACAATCTGTGGGCCTAGATCTCCAGAAGCAGTGGCTGTAGCTGTCCCTGCTGCTGCTGTGGCTGCTGAGGGATCCTCTGCCCTTATCCCACTCTGCTGCCTTGGGACTGGGGCCAGACCACTCCACTCTCCTGCACTGATCCCACAGGCTTTTTCCAGTGACTTTCCAAATTGTCCTCAGCGTTTTGGGGTTATGAAGTTTGGAAACTACCACAGGTGTGAGAGATTCAGTCTCCCCAAGGCCTGCTCAGGTCCCTTCTGTGCACTCATAGCCCACACAGGACTGCACTCTGCTCCCAGTGTGGTATGATAGACACTTCCTGGTAACCTTCTCATCTGTCTTGGGCTGGAGACTTGCTTCACTCCATCATCGTGTGGGTTCTGCAGCTCCAGAATTTGTTTAGAGCCATTTTTTACAGGTATCTGGCTGGGTTTGGTGGGAGCGCTCTTAACAGTCAGTGCTGTTATGGATGAATTAAAATTTCAAGAAACTTAGACCTAGAATAGTTGGTTACTTGGCTCTTTAGCTTCAGTTGATGGACATGTAGCTAAGCTTCTGGTATTAACAGTAGGGTGAGCCAATGACATTAATCCAGTTTCTTAAAAGCTGTTTATTTTTTCATTCATTTATTTATTTATTTTTCTTCCCAGGTTGTTAGTCTTATTTTTGAGGAAGCTACGAAGAATTCTTTATTTTGAAGTTTCCTGAACCATTGATATCAACAATGTCATCCAGACCATTTGAAAGTCCTCCTCCATACAGACCAGATGAATTGTAAGTATCTTTCTGATCTTTTCCTTAATAATTTAGGTCTCCATAGAGCATGAGGATACGTAGTTGTTTATGTAATTAATAATAGTTGGTCAGTAGAGTATGACTCCTGCACTTAGATTTTTGGCATTGGTATAATATAATACCTTTAATAACTTTTCTATTTAAAGTTGTTATGAATTTACTTAATTATATTATTTGTGATTTTAAGTGTATCATTATTCACTGAGTGGGATTGGATGGTTATACAGTTTTCCTAATGGAAACTGGAGCAGTAACGTGACTGATAATGCCCTAAATTATTTCTGAGAATATATAGTTTGCGATTTGTACTGACCATTTAACACGTGTGGAATTTTTAAGATTTCCTTGTTTCTGCTAGTTTTGTTTTTCCCTTTGGGTTTATTGATGAAAAGATCATAGCATCCTAAGTTTAGAATTGGAAGAGGCATCTCAGGTCACCTTGATCAACCCCCTCATTTTACAGGTGAAGAAACTGAGGCCCATAGATATTAGGTAACTTTCCCTACTTATTTTTCTCCTGATTCTCTTTATTTATTTGACTATTGACCCTTGTTTGTGATAGGGATAGCTGTAGATTTAAAAGTATAGACTTTGGACAGGCTGCTTAAACTTACCAGTTTGTGTGAAAATTAAACTTGAAAGAGTCCTAGAATTGTCTTGAGACTTGAGTTCTAATCCTAGCTTTGCCATTTAATAGCTGTATGATCCTAGTAAGTAAGCCTCATTTTTAACATGGAAATTTTGAAAAAAAAATGAACAGAAATCCACTTCCTTTTCCCCATGGCCCTCATTGGAAAAGGAAAAGCAAACTTTTTGTAATAAATATGTAGCCAAATAAAACAGATTTCCTCATTGGCCACATCCAAAAATTGTAGATGTCAGTCTGCACCCCAAATCTGTCACCTCTCTTTCAGGAGATGCATTTTGTATTTCCTCATGGGTCCTCCTTATTGTTGCTAATTGCATCCATCAGTTCTTAAGTGTTCCAAGGTTATTTGACTTTAATTCTACTGGTTCTGTTCATTTCGTTCTGAATTGCTTCCTTTGAGTCTTCCCAAGTTTCTCTAAAACCATTCCCTTAATAATTTCTTGTAGCATTATACTGTTTTCACATATTCGTATACCATAATTTGCTTAGCCATTCCTTAGGTGATTGACACCCCTTAGTTTTCAGTTCTTTGCCACTCCAAAAAGAGCTTCCAAAAAAAAGTTTTTGTACGTGTGTACAAATCTTTAGGGTAATCTCTTTGGGATAGTATAGAACTTCTAATGCATGACCTACTTCACAGATATGGCTGTTGGGAGGACCAAATAACAACTATACAAAATGATTTATAAAGACAGAATGTTATAAAAATTTGAATTATAATGGATCGGTCACCATAGGGCTGTGAGCCAACCAACTGGGTCATGCATATATAAAGATAACCATTTTTTAATACTAGAAATATTTTTTATTCTTTTGATATTTTGTATACTGTAAGCTCTTTCTGAGCTGATTTTGTGTTCTGGAAGAGCACAGTAAAAATCTGCCTTTGATAGTTTTGGATCTAGGTTTTCATGGAGGTATTCCTTCCAGTCCCTTTCCTTCCTGTTTGATTTAACTGGATCTTACCATAAATCTTCTAACTGAAAAAATATTTTTTAAAAAAAACATTATTTCAGCAAACCATCTCATTATGCACCAAGCAATGATTTATACAATGGAGAGATGCATGTTCGACCAATGCTTTCTCAGCCAGCCTACTCTTACTATCCAGAAGATGAAGTACTTCATTTCTACAAGTGGACATCCCCTCCGGGAGTGATTAGGATTTTGTCGGTGATCATCATTGTGATGTGTATAGCCATCTTTGCCTGTGTGGCTTCCACACTTGCCTGGGACAGTGGCTATGGAAGCCCCTTTCTGGGAGGCGGTATAGGCAGCTACTATCCTTATGGAGGAAGTAGCGGCTTCGGAAGCTTTGGTAGCAGCTACGGCTACGGCTATGGCTACGGCTACGGAGGAACTTATACTGACCCACGGGCTGCCAAAGGTTTCTTACTGGCCATGACGGCATTTTGTTTCATTGCTTCATTGGTGATATTTGTGACCAGTGTTATCAAATCAGGAATATCCCGATCAAGAACATACTTCTTAGTGGTGATCATTGTAAGTGCCATCCTTGGCATCATGGTGTTCATTGCCACCATTGTGTACATAATGGCAGTCAATCCAACAGCACAGCCTTCTGGGTCCATGTACTCAGCTCAGATATATGCGCTCTGCAACCAGTATTATGCACCTACCACAACTGGACTTTATGTGGATCAATATCTCTATCACTTCTGCGTGGTGGATCCCCAAGAGGTATGAGTACAAATGAGTATGTGATTTTTTTTCCTACATGAGTCATTAATTATTAGAAAACACAATTAACATGCATGTTTTTGGGGTGATGTATAGAGTATTTCCAATTCTTTTTTTCTAATTAGAAATTTCCTGCCTTTCCTTTCACCTAAATAATTCACTCTTTATTTACTTGGGGCTTTGAGGAAGGGAAGAAGTTCAGGGAGGGGAATATGACCAAGCAAAACTTTATACAGTGTTATCCTATTGTTTTCAAAAATAGAATGTTTGTGAAATAGAGGTTTTATTTCTGCCGCTTCTGAGCCAGGAATAGGTCTGCTATAGCAGAGCAGCTGGATGATTGGATATCCTAGAAGTATCTCAGTACCCATTCTTTCTGCTCAGAGGTACTCGTACCTGATCTCTCTATTTAGGTAATGACTCTTTGTTTGACAGATACATGTAAAATGAAAAAGGAAAGGTGGTGGACCTTTGATTTCACTGATAAGATGAATTCTCTTGCCAGTGGTGATCAACACACCCTTTCTGTAACTAAAGGTCTACACTAGAGTGTTGCTTAGAGCACTGACCATCTAAATAACATTTCCAGGGTCACACTGCCAGTGTGTGTCATAGATGGAACTTAAAGTTAAGTGTCCATAGCTTGGAGGCCAGTTCTCTTCTAGGCAACCCTGACTGTCTTTGAATCCGAGCTTTGACGCTTAACAACCTCTGTGACCTTGGGCAAGTTATTCAGCCCCTCTAGACTTCAGTTTTCTTAATTGTAAAAAGAGTTGATTCAGTTAGATGACCTCTGAGTTCTCTGCCATCTCTAAATCTTTGATCCTTTACAAACCAGACATGTTACTGAAAGACTATAGCTACCCTGTTCATTCAGACATTTTTCAGTCTTATCCAACTCTTCTTGACCTCATTTGTGGTTTTCTTGGCAAAGATGCTGGAGTGATTTGCCATTTCCTTCTTCAGTTCATTTTCTAGATGAGGAAACTGAGGCAAACAGATTTAACTGATTTGCCCAAGGTCACACAACTAATCAGTGTCTGGGGCCAGATTTGAACTCATGAAGATGAGACTTTTCACCTTCAGGCCTGGCACTCTATCCACTGTGCCCCCTAGCTGCCCGAGTCACTGAAAAACATATCTATTGGACACCATGGGGCCATGTAGGTGTACTGAACTAGTTCTCTCCCCGGTGAGAGGGTGCCTTTTTGTGATGCTGAGTTTTGAGTAGGGAACTTGGCATCCTTAACCAGTTGCTTAAATCTAAGCTATGTCTTCCATGTCTTTTGAAAAGTGAAAAGATTGAGTATTTTTCAGTGTAGAGTACCTGTAATAGGAGGAATGCTTATATGCAGGAAAATTATCCCAATTGGACACCCTATTTCCATAGGTAGAAAACTGAAAAATCCTGCCATTTAAAAATGAGGCAGATTTTTTTCTTTCTATTTTTAAAATTTGGATCTTCATATAATAGAACTTTACCTACTTTGTAAGACCAAATGAAACTATATTGTTGAAGAATTCTTGATCATTCATAGATTGGCTGGTTCTTTTTGTCTTCTATAAAGAATGACTTTATTAAGCAAATAGTATAAACAAAATTATGAGTGAGGGTTGTTTACTTGGAAAATAAGCTTTAAAAGTATATATTGTTGATTATTTACAAATTACTAAAGGACTACTTACATACATAGTCTTATGCATTCATTAAAGCAGGTCCTATGAGTAATTGAATGTAGGTGAAATTAATGCAAACATTTATTAGTAAGTAGGAGTTAGAGACTTTTATCATTGTTCATAGCACATCAATAAAGGTGAATTTCCTTATTTTATGGAAAGTAAATAGCTTGTTTTAAATCTCCTAAACAGCCAGACAATTAATGCGTGACTGTCTTTTAACCCTTTTCAGGCCATTGCTATTGTGCTTGGGTTTCTGGTGATTGCAGCTTTTGCGTTAATGATATTCTTTGCCGTGAGAACCCGAAGTAAGATGGACACGTATGACAAATCCAACATTCTCTGGGACAAGGAAAGTGTCTATGAAGAGCAGCCTCCTAACGTAGAGGAATGGGTGAGTGCCAAAGATAAATGCTTTTTTTACTCTGGTGACCCTAGTGACTTCACTGTTTTATTTGACCCATAGTGTGGCTTGGTTTTCCTTTGTAAGATAACCAGCCTAAGTTAATCTTTATCCTTTGAAAAGGCAGTGACAACCTCATTGTGATGTGGAAGTCCAGACTCTCATTTTCCTTTTATAAAGGAATACATCTATGAAGTGATTAGAAAAATGCTTCCAAATGAAACAGATAACTTCAGTTTATCTGGACATGGTGGAAAACGTCATTTTTCTCTTTCCTTTTATTTGCAAAAATATCTGCCAGTTTATGAAACATTTAATTTTACATATTTCAGACAAAAAATCATAGCAGTGTAAAAAGCAGTACTATAGTGCATTTGTAGTGCATGTAGTGCCTCTGTGCATTTGGTTGCCATTTTGGAGATGGGAGTTGAGGAGGATGAGTTTTGAGGGTAGGGTTTCGTTATTTTCCTCTAGGTGCATGGAAGGACAGCAGAGCTTGTTTTGCCCGTGTTGGCTACCTTGTGGTTTGTGTTCTTTCCTCCCCACCCCCATGCCTTTTGATAACCTGAAATTTCACTTTTAGACAATATTTCTTGGAACTTCAAGGTTATGATTGCATTGCTGGATGCTAAGCACCAAGATGTTTGCTTTTCTGCCTGTAGAGTTTTCCTAAACTTGATTGTCTACAAAAAGAAGGGGGCAGAATAAAAAGTTAGTAGTTTGTTTAAGAGCTGTTGACCCTACAGATTGGCAGCTGGCCTGCTTGGTGTGTAAAACATGGAATTATAATGAAAAGTGTCCTGAATCCCTCCTCATGCTTTGGAGACGAGGACACAAATGGACTAGTTGTCGTGTTGTCACCATTTTTAGAGGAAGAACTAGCATTGAATTATAGTCTTAACAGAGACTTCAGACACCAGCACAGACTTATTGGGAAACAGAATTTCACCCTGTGGCACAGCAACTTCTTAAACAATTCAGAGCCGTCACGTCTTTCTGGAACCTCCTGTTCCTTTTTAATAGGGTAAAAAGTCTTGCAGGTGATTAACAATATAAAGATGAATTCAAGTCTGGCCTTTTCATAAAAAGTAATACATTCAAAAACTTGTTCATTATTAAAAAACAGATGTCATGGGATTAGTATATGGAAATGTTTTTTCTCATAACTGGTTAAGACTAAGATCTTCAGGCATTCAGGATAGGTCAGGTTTGCTAGGAGTATGAAGAGGAAAGGAAAGTTTGAAGGACAGTCTATTCCCAAAGAGAATAGACCTAGGTGAAACCTTATCACAAGTCAAAACTGGGCATCTTGGAGAGTGCAAAGAACGGGGAGAGTGCTGAGGAAAGGCAGAGGGGCAGAGGACTGTCACTGGATGGAGAAAGGTGGTATGCTACATTAGAAAGAAAGGATATCTGAAAGTCAAGAGATTCAAGTCTTGTCCAGCCCAGGTAGTAATTATTTATTACCTTGAAGTAGTTACTTGACCACTCCAGGACTCATTTCCTCCTTTATGTAATGAGAGAGTTGGACTGAAGTAAATTCCTAGCCCAAAAACTATTTGATTCGGTCAACTTTTTTTTTCCTAAAGGGAGACTGAAACCTAAGGGGAGATTTTGCTAGTTTGTGGTACAGCATGAATGTACCACTGCTATGGGTGGCCTTACCCTTCCTCTCTTCTCTGCATTTAAAAAAAAAATTCCCTCTTTTTAAAAAAAAGATTATTACAGCACTCTTCTTAGAGCACTGTGATTTCATCCCTCTGTTCAGCACTTGAAAACCCACTTGGAAACACTTTTTCCCCCCCTACCTTTCGATTCTCACATTTGCTATAAAAACTCATCCTGTTTTATAGAGAAATTAATATAAAGCTACCAGGGACTGTTTCTTTTTGACCTTTAGCTGTGCGAAAAGCCATCTGTAAATGGAATAGGAGGAACTATTGTGAGCTGCAGCTAGTGAGTGTATGAAGTAAATGTTTCGGTGAGAGTTTCTGGGTGTGTCTTGTTTGTTTACTGGTGGTTGGTTTCGGGAGGTATGGGAGACCAGTTCCATGATGAGCATGGAAGTCTCAGTGAACTTTGTGCGCTCATCTGGCTTTACTGTCATGAGGTTTTAATCAATTGTAAGTACTTAAGATAATGGAGCGAAAGATGGGTGTAGGAAGATATAAAGTTGCATGTGATGATAGATTACTTTTAACAAATTTGTAGGGTATCGGTTTCCAGTGATGGTAGAGAGAATGTGTTTTAGCGTGTGCTATAGATTTCCTGGCTATCAGCAAATAAATCAATGTATATACCCTAAAATGCAATTTTGAGTGTCTTCACAACACCTCTGGCAGATTGGTGGTACAGGCACTGATTTCAAGCACAAGACATGAAGGCTGGGGGGGCGCTGTTGTTTTAATCCATTTTACACACAAGGAGAATCATTTCTATTCTGTTTTCTCCAGTGGGAAGTGATTATTGATTGGCTCACTCACCAAAGCCTCTGAAACAAACATTTTAGTTTCTTTGCAATTTTTGTGTCAGGTATGTTGATTTCGAGAGATGTTTACAATCCAAATTAAGAAGTCAATTTCCTCACACTCAAAACTTTTCTTTGTTGGATTGTGTTACTTGTAAATTTGTCAATTTCAGATTGGTCATTGCTCTCCTTTGTTAATGTGGTCAGGTCTCTTATTCAGGCAGCTAAGTGGCCTAGTAAGTAGATAGAGAGCTGGGCCTGAAGGCAGAAGACCTGAGTTCAAATTTCACCTCAGACACTTACTATGTGACCTCAGGCAAGTCACTTAACCCTATTAGCCTCAGTTTCCTCATCTATAAAATAAACTACGGAAGGAAATGGCAAGCCACTCCTTTATTTTTTGTCAAAATTTCAATGACAATTTCAAAGTTTTGTCAGTATGTGACCCACATAGGGTCACAGAGTTAGACAAGACTGAAATGGCGGAAGAGTCCTCTTTTAGCCCTAGTGCTGCAGTAGATAGAGGCAACTTGTTGGTTTCTGAAGTGAAAATAATTACATTCAACAAATATTTGGCAAAGGTATATACTATGTGCAAGATAGTATACTAGGCACTACGTAAAAATGAGTAAGATTGGTGGGATCTGATAGCTTCATTATTGGGAATATAATCTGAGGATGTATTGAAAGGGTAATTATCCAGAAATTTTTGCATATGACATGTGAAGTGGAGATAAAGGTGAATAGGTAAGTTGGTGTAAAATTACAAAGGATTTTAAACTTAAAGGTCCTTAATTGGGCATGGGATATTTCTTTGGTGGGTAGGGTTTGGAAAAGTGACCGGTGTGATTTAAGACCTATGCTTTTGGAAGAGTAGTTTGTCAGTAGTATATAGGTCTTATCACAAAGGAAAAAAGACTGGTGATACCGTTGAAACAGTAATATAAAAGCCGACATTTAAATAGGATTTGCAGATTTGTAAAGTATTTTACATAAATTTTTTCATTGGAACCTCATAACAACCGTATGAGTTAATTATTACTAGTAATTTACCCGTTTCACAGATGAGGACACTGAGCCTCCAGAGAGGTGGTGAGTTGTTTAAGATTACACTATCAAGTGAGATGTGACCTTTGATTTTCCCTGCTTTAAGTCTAGCGCTCTCTTAAATAGTTCATGCAGTTAGTAATGGCTGACTTCCCCTACGGAATGGAGGCATTACAGAGGCAGGGCTAACCCAAATTATAACTGATTGACTGTGGAAATTAGGTAAGAAGAATCAAAAGTGACTCCAGTGTTCTGAGCATGGGTGATGAGAAAGTATCATGATTAATTTTTTTAAAAAGTCCCTAAAACTGAAGAAATACCTGGTTTTGGGCAGAATTAGACAATCAGCAAACATTTACGTTAAGTACTTGCTGTATGCCACGTACTTTAAGTGTTAAGGGTACCAAGTTAAAACAGATATAGTCCTCGCCCTCAAGGAGCTTACATTCTCTCAGGGAATATGTGTATATGTTGTATGGCTCTAGGTGTAGTTAAGAGGAATACAAAGTAACCTTAGAGGGAAAGGCTCTAGCTGCTGGGAGGACTACCTGCACAAAGTGCTGCTTTCACGGATTCTTGAAGGGAGCTAGGAATTCTGAGAGGAAGCCAGAAGAACATTCAGGAAATGAGGCCGATATGATGGACTATAAAGTTGATAAAGGAGATTAACATACATGAAAACTAGAGGATTGGAAGGGTTCAGGTTGTAAACTGGTTTGAATGCCATAATAGGGCGTTTTTGAGGGGAGTGGGTAAGTAACATGATCAGATCATTAGGTCTGTTTGGCTTCTGTGTAGAGAAAGCTTTGGAGTAAAGAAATATTGGAGGCCGGATGATCAATAAGAGACTATGGGGGGCAGCTGGGTAGAACAGTGAATAGGCCAGTGGAATTACGAGGACCTGAGTTCAAATGCAACCTCAGATACTATGTGACCCTGGGCAAGTCAATTAAAGTGGATTATCTTTAAAAAAATTACAAGAGGCTATTGGTTTAGACAAGAAGTTTTGAGGACCTGATCCAGGGTGATGCCTGTGTTATCAGAGAGAAGAAAATGTACAAGAGAGCTACTGTGGAGAAAGAAAGGACAACATTGTAACCAAATGGATAGGCATATGGTAAGGACAATTGGAGGCTGAGGATGATGCCGACATGTAAACCTGGAAGGCTGTTGGTGCCCTGTTGCTTTTGGTCTGAATATGCTTAGTTTGAAGTAATACACATCCCAGTGGAGTTGTCAATTAAGTCGTAAGAAAAGTGGAACTGAAGTCCCAGAGAGAGAAGGATAGTGGGGAAAGGGAGAGAGTGAAAAGGGAGGTAGAGGGCCCACCAAAATACTCAACTTTTGGCAGCATGTATAAATAGGTATGGTACGATATCAGTGACCCAGTGCTCTGGAAAGAGGTTGGAGAGGAGGGAAATCATATATACAGAGGTGATCATTGAAGTCATGGGAAATTATAAGATTTCAGAGTTGATGAGGGAGAGAAATTTTGTGTGAAAAATGTGGGAGAAGCTCAGTATTTTTACTAAAACAAGACCATCTCTTGAGAGTGAACAGTGTTGGTCGTGTGGAGGTGGACTCAGGGCCTTGAGATTGGAAAAGTTTTGAAACAGGCACTGTGGGGAATGTGTTCATTAACTGGAGATTAATGAAATGTAGCAAAGTGCTTGAATGTTTGTACAGGAAAAGGGGTATTAATTTTCTACTTTTTGTAAGAGTAATTGTTTATATTTATGTGATGTTTTAAGATTCACAAGGTACTTCTCCTTACAACAGTTCTGTGAGGGAGAGATAGTATCCAGATTTTTCAGATGAAGCTCACAGAGGTTAAATAAATTGCAAATGGCTATACAACTAGTATTGGAAGCAGTTATCACTTAACTCTAAATTTAACACTTGCTTCTGTATTGGGGTACTATTGGAAATGCATCTTTAGTATTAAACTATGAAGACTAAGGATATATGTTGTAGAATCTTGAAAATGAAGGTAATGGTATTGTAGAGGTCATCTGGTCCATTTCCCATTTTACAGAGGAGGAACCTAAGGCCGAGAGGATGTACAATGCCATATGACTCCCAACATAACGTATGTTTGGGGATGGATCAAAGAGAGGAGGGACCTGAAGCAGGAAAATAGTTCACTTTTTTCCACAAGAGGTGAACACAGATTCAGTTCATAGTAAGACTGGAAATAAGTAGAATACTTAAGGACAATTACTGCCTCACCCCAAACGTAATCAGTTTGAAAACTTACTCTGAACATTTTTTTAGGATCAGAAACCCTCAGAAGTGTCAGGTAAACTGGCCTTCTCCAGCTCGGTGGGCTTTAAATATTTTTATATGTTTTCTTTGCCAGAGAGAAATTATTTTCCTCACCTTGCTAGTTCTGATTACCTAACAAGGAAACCACCAAATGTATCAAACTGTCTGCTTGGTCTTTGCTGGAGATTTCTGTCCTACAGAGTGGAAAGGGAGGGAGGTAAGAAAGGGTTTTCTTTTTCTGTTGCCAAGCAGGGAAAGCCTCTTAGAGTTCCTGGCTTTGCAGGTACCACCTGAAGGGAGTTCATTACAGATGGCAAAAAACAGTGGACTGTGATTTATTTTGCATAAAATAACTAATTTTCTTATCCCAGCTGCTTCTCATCATTGCCCCAAATCTCCTGCTAAGTCCACTGAACTTTCTCACCCAAAAACTCATTTTGAGCAACAGGGGGTTTTCTGCTCGGGAACAAACTTTCCAGTAAATGCCAGATAAAGCTCCTGACAAAATAATTAATTTATCCATGTTATTATTACAGTGGGAGGTTGGAGTGGGGGTTGGGATAAGGGGACTGTGTCCTTTAACTTCGACAGTATGACTACAGTACCTTTGTTATTGATCAGTTTTGTTGCCTTGCATTGTTGATTTATTTGTTTTAGTCATTGTATCTATTGGGTAACATACAGTTTTTTGTTAGATTTATTCAGTAGTTTATTTAGAATTGCCAAATCCTGTTTCTTTTTTTGACCACATATCTCATGTTCATAGCCATCATAGTTGATCATTTCTAGTCTTTATGATTCAGAAAACTCCTAACTGACCTCCCTTCTTAAGCCTTCATTCATATATCTGTCCCTCACAAAGTCAGTTAACCAGCAAGCATTTATTAAGTGCTCTGTGTCCTGATCCACTATGCTTAAAACTAGAGATATAAAGAAAAATTTAAAAACATAGTCCCTGCCCCCCAGGAATTTCCATTCTAATGGGAAGAGACTACATACAGAATATAGCAGCTCTTCTTGTGGTGTACAAATGAGATATGTAAACTGAAAATGAGAGTTGATCTTAGTAGGAAGACAGTAATAGTGTGTATGTGCTTGGTGGGGATGGGAGAAGAAGGAGAAGGTACCCAATGGCTTGGTTGGCAGAAGGTGAATTAAATCTGAGTCTTAATAGAAGCCAGGAGATGGAGGTGAGAAAGGAGAACATTCTAGCAGTGGGGGACAGCCACTGAAAGGTCATGGAGTTGGGTGATGAATGTCCTTTGCAAGGAATGACAAATAAGGCCAGTGCTGCTGGATTGTAGAGTGTAAGAAGAGTAACATGGTGTAAGAGAACAGTAAGACGACCAGGAAAGTAAGAAGGAACGAGGCTACAAGGAGCTTTGAAAGCTAGAGAGGATTTTGTCTCTGATGTGGAGTTCATAAGGAGCCACTGAAGTTTAATGAGTAGCTGATGACACAGGCAGATTGTAAATGCTTTTCTACATAGGACTCCTTTTCCTTTTTGTTTGATCACTTTGGGAACACAAGTTGAGCAATGATATTCCTGGGTCAAATGCTTGTGCACAGGTTAGTGACTTTGGAATCTTAGTTCAAATTACTTTCTGGAATGACTAGACAAGTTCAAAGCGCTGTCCAGCTAACTTGTATGATAGAGTGGAAAAGGCAAGGTTTCAGAATCGAGGTGTGAGTTTGAATCTCACTTGCATTGGGTTTTTAGCTGTGTAACCTTGAACAGGTCACTTCAATTCATTGTTCTCTTTGGTAAAATGAAAGGATTGAAGTAGATCTAAATCAACAAACGTATGATTGTCCTTCATATTTCAAAAATCAAGGTTTATGAAAGTTCATCCACCTTGGGTAGAACCATTTGGAAATTGTGACACACTTAAGTAGAAAAGGAGAGGTTCAGGTTAAATTATCCTGTATAGGTAGATGACTTTAAAAAAGGCGATATGACTAATGCCATGTTGGAGTTGTGAACTGATCCAACCCTTCTGGAATTCAATTTGGAACTATGCCCAAAGGACTTTAAAACTGTGTGTGCCCTTTGACCCAGAAATACGATACTATGTCTGTATCCCAAAGAGAACAAAGAAATGGGGGGGGGGGGGGGGAATGGCTTGTGTTTACAAAAGCTCTTTGTGTGGTGGCAAAGAATTGGAAATGGAGGAGATGGTGAACAAGCTGTGGTGTGTGATTGTGATGGAATACTATTATGTTATAAGAAATGAAAACCTAGAAAGACTTTCATGAACCGATAGTGGGTGAAGTGAACAGGAGAACATTGTACCCAGTACATCAATATTGTACAGGGATCATGGGGGAAAGATTGAAGTACACTCAATCAGTATTATAATTCTAGGCAGTTCAGAAGGACTCGTGATGAAAAATGATATCCACCCCCAGAGAGAGCATTGATGGACTCCACGTGCAGATGAAAGCAATTTCCATTTATTGTGCTTTTTTTTTTTCCCAGCATGGCTAATATGGAAATATTTTGCCTGCCTTCATATATATAATTAATATCCTATTACCTGCCTTCACAGTGGGTGAGGAGGAGGTGAGGGGCAGAGGATTTTGAACTCAAAATTTAAAAAATAAACGTTAAAGAATATATTTTTTAAAAGACAAGTAAGATGGTGTAATGGAAAGAACTCGTTTAGGTGTTAGAAGACGCAGATTCTAGTTCCTAATATATGCTGGCCATTTGGCTAGCTATGCGACTAGCCATGAGTAATCACCTCCTTTAAAAAGCCCCAGTTTCTTGCTATGTAGAATGGGGATAATTCATTGTATCTGCTCTGCCTGCCTCCTGGTTGTTGTGTTGACCAAAGGAGGTGGTGAAATGCGTGGAAGGTCTCCCTTAAATTTTAATATACTATACATGTGTTAGATATATTCAGCCATAGTGTAGACATCCTAGGTAGTAGTCTGGAAGATGTGTAAACTCCAGCTGCAAACCCACCTCTGTAGTATGAAGGAATCCCAGAATCCCAGTGATAGTGGGAACTTAAAGATAAACTGGTTTAACTTTAATTTGATGGAGGGGAACAAAACATCGAGAGGAGTGAGTTCATGTCTGCAGGGTCACAGATAATCTGTGATACAGAAGGAACTAAAAAACCAGGCCCCTTCTATCTTGGTCTCAGCTTCAGAGCTCTTTGTTCTCTCATGTTTCCCTTTCCTCTCCCTTCTTTCTTATTACTCTTCATAGTTTATTTTAAAAAAAAAATGACACAGAAATAGCTAGCCCTGGGGTGGGGAACCAGCGGCCTCGAGGCCACTTTAGGCCCTTGGACTTGTTAAAGGAACCGAGGACCTAGAGGACTACATGTGGCCTCAAGGCTGGCAGTCCCCAACCCCAGCTAGAGAAACAAGAATAACATTTGGAAAAGGGTGAGTGGCCTGCCTTGGACCCCCTTGACCCATGTGTTGCCAACCCAGAAATCAAAGTAGTGAAACGTGCTCCTCTGGTTTTTTTTTTAAGTAGGTGGCAGGTGGCCAATCTAATTACCTCTCCAATAAAGTAAATTCATTCTAGAAAGTTCAGAATCTTTTGTTATTAGTATGAAACAACATTTACCTGGTTGCTGCCCCCAGGGCTTAAAGGCCCTGCTCAGGAAAGTACAGAATCTCTGACTTTCTCTACCCCAAAAGGAAGGTGGGTGGAAAGCAGAGCTTGCATGGAGCCCTGGCTGAGCTTAATGTGTGGGGCAGACACCTAGAGTCTTTTAAGTTCTGATTGTCTGCAAGGAGCCATGCTCTGTTTGCAACCGTTTACATAATGTTTTACGTATATTATCTCATTGGAGATAATGTTTTCTACCTTTGAAACCAGGTGCTGTTTAGAAATTAATGTTGACTTTGCATGAGGGATGAGTGGAGCAAAGGAAAATAAGGCATTTTTAACAACCTTCATCCACTTTTCTCACAAGTTTCCCTCATCTCCCCCTTACACCCCTTTGCTAGACAGGTACAAACAGCAGTAAAAATTAATGGCTGAGACTCTTCTCATCCCCGTCCATTTTCTCATCTGGAAACACAGGCAGGAACTTAGGTACAGCAAATGCTTGCCTAAACTCCAAAGAGGGGGCTGGGATGGGCTGGCTGCAGGAGAGGGATGGAGCTGGTGGTTGGGAGGATGGGAAGGCAGATAACCTGCTGAAGACTTCAGCGGGAAGTAGGGCTGGCTTTTTGTTTTGTAACCTGCACCACCGTTCCCCTGTGTGTGTTCTTTATAAATGAAAGTCTCCTGAGGGATGGGCTGCCACTGTATTAGCATATCACTCCTTTTAAAGAGAAAACAAGATAACTGGCATCTGTATTTAGGTCAAAAATGAAAGAGCAGAATTTGTTTATTTTATTTAGTTTGTTTTGTCAGATAGCCACAGTTAAAGTACAACAGACCATGTCAACTCAAACAACTTTGGACTCTGATAAAGGGAGAGAACATGCTGGAAGGAACCGTTGTCAGACTAAAGAATTTTACCTGAAAACGAATCATTTTGGGTGTCCACCCCTCAAAATAGGAATCACTAGTCACTGTACCACCTAGCTGCCAAGCATTAAGAGCCCTGGGTTTGCATCCTATCTCAGATTTGCTTTGTTATGGCAGTACTTGTATTAATCCTTTCACATAGCTGTAGTGAGGAAAGTGTTTTAAAAAACCTAAAAGGTTTTTAGAAATGTGGGATAGTTGCATTTAGAAACAAGGAAGGGCATTAACTGTGTGCGACATGGAAGACTATAGACCTCCATGTGCTATAGACTTCCAGAAACAGATCAAAAGCGAGAACTCTGCCATGTTGGCTTCCTTCTTTTCAAATTACCATGTGGCTAACATGCAAATGTGTGTCAAAATGGTGTGTAGGATCAGGTGGCATTACAGTGATTTTTTTTTTTTTGGTCATTTTTTGCCTGGTGCTGTTAATATAATCTCCCGTTATTGGGAGGTTTCTAGAGTGATGATGAGTTTTAAAGAGAAAGGTGATACATAAGCAAATAGTTGCTGAATGAAATAAAATTCCATGATTTCTTGTGCTTAGATCTCTGGTATCACTAATACAGAGTCCTACCTCTGTACCTTCCCATCCTGTATGATCTTTGTCTTTCTCTCATTCTCCAGTTATACCTGTGTGTATTCATTCTGATGGACTTCATGAAATACTGCCAGGTTATTACAGTCTGGACAATGTATGTTTTCCCCTTGACAGAATGTAAGTTTTTTTGAGGAAGCCATTGAAGAACAGTCAGCCACCTTGTTGCAGGAAAGCCTTGGAAGGCTGGATTTTGTTCTCCTGAGCCAAATGCTTTAAAAAAAATCCGAATACACACCCACCACCTTTCTCAGTCAGTTGCATGGCTGTGGCAATATGGTTTCCTATAGAAAATAACGTAATCAATTATGAAAATTGATCCCTGAGATTTTTAGTGAACATCTGTAAGAGGGGTCACAAAAACCTGACTAAAAACATAATAGACAATCTCATTTCATTGTTGTGTGTTTGTCCTTCGTTGCCAAAGCAGACCACGCCATCAGAGAAATGATGACATGACTTGCCCTTGACTTTGTTTTGAGTGAGAGAGGGCTGTGCAGGTCACCAGCCCCACTTCTCCAGAGCCATCTGCATCCAGTAACCAGATATTCCTCAGGATGATTTGGAGATTGCTCAGGATGAGGCAATTAGAGTTAAGTGACTTGCCCAAGGTCACACAGCTAATGAGTGTCGAGCGTCTTGAAGTGAGATTAGAACTCAGGTCCTCCTGACTCCTGCACTGGTGCTCTCTCCACTGCACCACCTCGCCGCCCTTTCATTGTTGATAGGTTTACTAGACTAACAGACAAACTAGGGGAATGTTCTGGATAGTGGTTCCTCGTCTAGAATTCATTATCATTAACCACAGAGGATCTTTAAGACTCATTTTTCTGATCTGCCAAATTGGAAGGATGATGCCTGTAATAGCCCCCAGCAAGGTTGTGTAAGTATCAAACTAATGTATATTTAAGAAAGGCAGTTGATCCCTGTGTGCCCTTAAAACTGTGCCACTTCTAGAATGGATTTCTTCTGTATACATTTAGTCAGATCCAAGCACTCTCCACAATTTCATATTCTTAAGCATAGTTATTAAGTTTTCTTGCTTTTTATATCATACAGTTAGAGGTCAGATATGTTGGCTTTGCTCTTATCGCCGATGAGACTAGATCACTCTAAAAGCATTGGCAGACTAGTTTCATTTTGCCTGTTTGTTATTCACCTTCCCAGTTTATGTATAAATTCACTTGGTTGATCTATGTTAGTGGGATCTCACACAGAACTCTCTACAGATTCATTTTCTTTATTATTTACTATTCATTGTTTCATAAGGCATTTCTTTTAAAAAGAAATCAAGCATCTTGGTGCTGCAAGTACAGGATTGTGGGAAGATCCTGCTAATGCATCTTTATCTGTTCTCATTACATCGCCATGGATGCTCCTAATTAAAAGTGTTCTAGGCTCTGAAAAATAAATAAAGCAATACTGTGTATCTGTTGTTATTCTCCTTAATGTTTTACAAATTAGCTTGTAAACCATCATTGCCCTTGGCTACCATGTCCCTCTGCTTTCCAGAGAGATCAGGTGTGTTTAGCTCAGTTGTTTTCTGGGATCTTCCTGCCTATTCTTTGTGGCTTCTACTTTGCATAGTTAAATTTCTATAAAGATATGGAAAGACTCACTGTCATTGCCTTTGCTAGTTGCCATTTTTTCAGAGTAAAATGTATGGGTTAAAACAAATTGGGTTGGATCTTGTGGTTCAGATGTTTTTCAGTCGTGTTCAACCATTAGTAACCCCATTTTGGATTTTTCTTGGCCAAGAAACTGGAGTGGTTTGCCATTTCCTTCTTCAGTTCATTTTCCAGATGAGTAAACTGAGGCAGATAGATTTAAGTGACTTGCCCAGGGTCACACAGCTAGTAAGTTTCAGGCCATATTTGAACTCAGGTGTTCCTGACTCCAGGCCTGATGCTCTAACCACTGTACCACCTAGCTTTCCCTAGGAAGTGTCTGGGGCCAGATTTGAACTCAGGAAGATGAATCTTTTTGACTGCAGGCCAGGTATTCTATCTACTACCACCTAGCTGCTTGGGTTGAAGGAGCTATAAATCAGTGCAGTATTTTCTGATGTTTATTGAAATTTGGTGTTGATTTTAACTGTAACCATCAATCTGCCTACAGTTCTCCCCATAATTTACTAATTCAAGGACTTTTCCTTAGTTCCAACCTGATTAAATTAGCAGTAACTTTGAGATATAGTGGATAGAGAGCCAGCCTCAGAACTTCTTCTAACACCTCCTGTCTGTGACTGGATAAATCAGTTTACTTTTCCGTGCCCTCTAGCATTTTTCTAAGAAATATTTCAGAGAAAGTACAGATCTTCCTTGATGGTGAAGTTACATATCCAGTCAGAAACAAACTTCTCTATGGGAAAGCTCAGTTAGCTCTTTTTACTCATGCTTGCTCAGAAAGCTGGTAGCTGAACAGGTATTGGTAGACCCTGAGAGACAGCTACCTTTACAGTAAGTGTTATTAATAATAGCTGGCATTCGCATATTCTTTCCTTAAGGCTTAAAAACCACTTTGTTATTGGACCAAAGATGGTGCTATGAAGAGAAAAATCTGAAGGAAACGTTGAATGAATTTGGACTCCTGGCTTTTACAGGTTGAGCATCTGTAGGTGTAAAGTATCAGAAAAACAGGAAAAACTAGCTCAGCTACTTAGTGGTTGGAGAACTTGTGCTACAAGGACATTGAAGGCAGTTGGGGCATTCAGGTTATAAAATTAGAGATGATACTTTGAGATTAAAGTGTTCCACCCTCTGGCACCCCGTAAGCTCAGCTGTTTTAATTGCCAAGCTGAGCAGCTCTTCCTAGTTTCCTTTTGGCCTGCCAGGAGACCAAACAAAGGCACATAATGTTTGAAGCAGATGTAAGTAGTAATTTTGTATGGAGAAAACTTTCCATTCAAATAATAGATTTCTAGGTAATATTTTGCTAGTCTCCACCTCAAGTGAGAGTTTCGTAGCTTGGGTGTGATAGAAATTCAACCTGTATGCACTGGTATAGTGGCACAGGGTGTTTGAGTTTGAAAGAGTGAACCTGTATTCAAACACTACATTCCACTTACTACCTGTGGGACATTGGAGAAATTACCTACCCTTTCTGGGCCTTAGTTCCTCAAATGTGAAATAAGAAGCTTACACTAGATGATCTCTATCCACTTCATTAATCTATAGATCCTATGACCCAAAGCTAAGTCCAGGAGAAATTATTTTTGAAACAGGGCGGCATAGAAAAAGGTCCATTTTGCTGTGTGACTGTTGTTCATTCATTTCAGTCATGTTCGACTCTTTAAGTGACCATTTTTAGGATAGTTTAGGGCAAAGATTCTGGAGTGGTTTACCATTTCATTCTCCAGCTCATTTGACAGATGAGGAAACTGAGGCAAACAGGTTTAAGTGACTTGCCCAGACTCACACAGCTAGTAAGTTTCAGGCCATTTTTGAACTCAGGTGTTCCTGACTCCAGGCCTGGTGCTCTAGTCACAGTACCACCTAGCTTTCCCTAGGAGGTTATTATAGCAATTCAGATAGGTGGTGGTCATAAGGACCTCTGTTGGACTGGTAAAAATCAGAATAAAGAGAAGGGAATCAGAAGCAGGTAACTGAGTAATTGAAGTAAGAAGTCAAAGGTAACCCTCAGGTTCTGGAAGCTGACAAGTCCCATAGCCTGAAAAAAAGTAAAGTTCAAAGCTGGTTTAGAGAAAGATCTGACCAGCTCTGTTTTAGGCACCTGCCAACTCTCCAGGAGGGAGGGAGATGTGAGTCTAGAACTCAGATGACTGGCTAGGGTTAGAGTTAGTTTGGGGAAGTGTCTGAGCAGGGCTTATATCTGAGCTGTGGTAGTAAGTGAGACTGCCCACAGACAGAAATCAGACCAAGTCTAAGGCAGAAACCTGGAGGGCCTGGAAGAAAATTAGGAGACCGAAAAGGAGTATGTTTAGGAAAAACAGGAGTAAACCCATGCGAATACATTAGCTCTGAAACCGAGGGAGGAAGGGAATATTCAGAAAGAGGATTCGGCCTCAGAAGTGTAAAAATAAAAACATGGCCACAAAGACCATATTCTTGGAACATTAATAATTCATTCAGGGTAGTACCTAGGAACGTCTTTGTTTTTTGTTTAATCTATTCAGTTGTGCCTGACTCCTCATGACCCCATTTGGGGTTTCCTTGGCAAATATACTGAAGTGGTTTGCCATTTCCTTCTCCATCTCATTTGACAGATGAGGAAACTGAGGCAAATAGACTTAATTGACTTGCCCAGGATTGTTAAGCTAGTCAGTGTCAGAGTTCAGATTTGAAATCAGGTCTTCCTGACTCCAGGCCAGGTACTGAATGCCCACTGTACCACTTAGCTGCCCAGGAATGGCTTTACTGTGATTCAAGTAAAAGATGTGAAGAAACTAAAATTTGCTAATATGAAAAAGAAAATCCAGCTACTTAAAGACTGGTGACAGCTTGATAATATGGGCATGTAAAGTGCATTTTTGTTCATAAAAAGTCTCCATTTTCATTAAATACACATTTGTAGATTATCCATTAAAAATATTGAGGTAAAAATATAATTAACATACCTGAAGATTTAGGTGAACATTTGTAAACTTCTTGGAATCCTATGCTGAAAATATGACATGAAATGAATATATCAAAAAACAGTTCATGTTAAAATGCTCATCTAAAGTAAAATGAATAAATGTGTAGGCTCGTGGTTGTGCAAGCAAAGACATCATCTCTTTTCCTCCTTGAATCCGAAAATAATCTCAATGTTTAAACTATTATGGTTCTTTCAATTTATTTGTTTTCCTCATTTAAACTGGAGATCAAGAGATGTGTGACTCCTTGGGTCTTTTCATTCACACTCCTGAGATAATCCAAAAAGTTCCTTAGAAGTGTGACGTTGTGTAAGTCACCTGTCTTCTTTGACTGTCTGTTTCCTCCTTGGTGAAAATGAAGGGTTTGGAGAAAACAATATAGATAGTGACTGTTGAAACAACAGCGTAAATGGAATGGGCAACAAAAACCAGCCCATAGCTGAAAGCTGAGTAATTTTAGTGACCATGCAGCTTAGCCCTGGAGAGGAGAGGAGAAAAAATCCTTTTCTCCTTTTGGGGGCTTGATGAGGTGACAGAGGTATGGATTATTACATAGAGTGAGATTTTTTTTTCAGTGTTTACTGACTTTTTACTTTTACTAGACTTATTTTCTCTTTTTTAAATTTCTTATTATAATAGATGACTCTCTGGGAGGGATACACTGAGAAAGAAAGTTGATAGAAAAAATAAAATTTACTTTTTCAAAAAATGAAGGGATTGAGGAAAATAGTATAATGACGACATCATAAAAGCAAAAATAGAAAGAAATACCTTCATGCCGTATAAGTATGATGACCAAGCAGTCCACAAGAAAAGTTGTGTTGTGGAATATCATAGCTTCTATCAGATTTGTTTGCTGTATTGTTTTGGTTTTATTAAATAATTCAGTCCTTTTCCAACTCTTTGTCTCAAGGGATGACTTCCTGGATGGTGTAGGGATAAAGTTAGAAATGAATAAGATGGAAAAACAAAATGTGTTCATTTTTTCAACAGGGGGCAAGACAAGAATGTTTTAGGTTCCTTTGAGAATGTTTTAAAAAAAAAACAAAACCCTGTCTCCCCCTGAACCTAGGACTGCAAGGGAATAAATTATCTTTCTTTAGAAAACTCAGCCTTCAGATGTGAATTTCATTCCTTTCCCTTAAAGCTCTGCCTATGATTTCTTTGGAAAGGGGAAACTCTTCAGTGTGGAAACTGCCTGGGGATAGAGATCATGTATCTCAGAGAATTTCCTGGGCCCTGAAAGTTGAACAGAGTTTCCCAACATCACACAATTACTTTTTCTATCCACTACAGCACCTGCCTGTGTACTGATTATCAATATTATCAGATGTACTGATAAAGAAGTGGAAAATTTTACATTGACAGCCGAATTCAATTTCTCTTTTTTTCCCTTCCAATCTTACCCCCCTACCCCTCCTTCTCACTTCTTCTTAGGAGCAATGTATTTATCAACCTAGAGGCTGATAAGTGACCTAGCAAGAGGGCAGAAATTATTCTTTTTAAAGGCAGATGCTGAATCCACAATGGTTTAGGAATGCTATCTCTTACAGCATACCAAGGGCAGCTACATGGTGCAGTGGCTAGAGTGCCAGACCTGGGCTCAGGAAGACTTGAGTTTAAATATGGCCTGAAGCACTTACTAGCAGTGTCACCCTGGGAAAGTCACTTAACCTTGTCTACCTCAATTTCCTTTTACGTAAAATGACCTGAAGAATAAAATGACAAACCACTCCAGCATCTTTACCCAGAAAACTCTATATGGAGTCATGAAGAGTCAGTCGGACATGACTGAGAAAATGATGAAGGACAACGCGCCAAGCCTGAAAGTAAAGGCAGAAGACAATCTCTGTGCTCTCAAGGGGTTAGCTTCATTCAAGATAAGACTGGAAAGAGAAGTTTAGGCCAGAGCAGTGAAGGAGGTTGATTTGAGTGTAATATAGTTATGAAGTGACATGATCTCATCTGCGGTTTATCTGGAGTATAGAGATTAGGGCTCATTCGTTTTATCCCTTCTCACCTGAATCTCCAAAGCTAGAGTGCTTCGCTTCTTTCCAAGCATATGCAGTCTCCCATGATTTCTTTTCTTCATCTTCCCAGTTTTTAGTGTTCTTCCTACTACTTAAATTTCTTTGTATTTACCTTGAATACATTTTGGTATTTACTTCAGTGTGTGTACCTTTGGCCAGTAGAATTTACGCTCTTTGGGGGCAGGGCATGTCTTCTTACGCTACAGGGCTTGGCCTGTAATTAGGAGCTCAATAATTGCTCTTGGGATTGAATAATATTTCATCTTCCTTATGGAAAGACTGAATCAAAGGGAGGCTTGTGTTAATGTTGGAGAAGGACCACGGTGGTAAGGAAGACATTGAATTGTACAGACTGGACTCCCAAGAGATAAAATTCTGATTGGCAAGAGCAACGTAAAGGACATTTTGCTTTCTGTCTTTGTGTATAGACATTTGAGTCATTGATTTTTAAAATTACAGGCCTACCAAAAATTCATGTGTGATAAAGTTGTAAAGATGTAGCTCTATGGGAAGTAAAAACATTTGGAGAAATAGGTTTTGTGTTTTTTAACAAGTGGGAGACCCTCCTGATCCCTGATGAGGTAGGCCTCCAGAGAAAGAGCAGGTTTCCGACCTCAATCTTTATCCCAGAGGAAGGAACATATGATCTGAGAAATTCACTAGGAGCCAAGAATGGTCCCCATTCCTCCTCCCTTGTAGCTGGGTGGCAACCCCCACCCACTGATTTCCCACACACTGCCAAAACTCCACCTTCCCCGTAGAAACATTTCATTCCTTTCTGACTCAAGAACAGCAAACAATCAAGGATTTCCACTTCCCCTCCACTCCAGTACCACTGGCAGCACTAATATCCCTGGCATATCTGTACGTAATTATGTGTGGTATAATGAATTTACATCGTGGAGTGGAAAACTTAGCACGCAAATAGACAGAAACTGGTACCTCTGTGTCCCAGGAGTAATGGATTGAATAAATGCTTAGACTTAGAATGATAAAGGAAATTCTGGTCTTCAAAAACTCCTGAAAATTCCTTCATCCCATATGCCAGTTGTCCTTTTGGAGGATCCAACTCTGTCCTTTGACATGTAAATATTCTTCTCTCACTGTTTCCTGTGGTCTGAGCCAATTTCCATAATAGTGAAGCTTGGTTTGTGAAGGACATCTCTATAGAAGGAATGTACTTCCAGATTATGGGGAGGGAAGAAAGAAAATTAAACAAACTGTGACCATTTTTATATGCCCACTATAGAAAGAAACAAAGCCATTTAAAACCTGTAGTTAAAGGAGAAGCCGAACTTTTCATTTTTCCTCCTGGTGCGCATTTTGTTAAATCCTTTTTAAAAAGTGTTCTTGAATTTAATTTCATGAGCCCCATGAAGTTGTAATACCATAAGTGCCAGTAAACTGAATAATATAAAGGCTGATCATCTAAATAGTGCTTTAAGGTTTTCAAAGGGAGGCAACTAGATGGGGCAGTAGGTAGAGATCTGGACTAGAGTCTGGAGGACCTGAGTTCAAATGTGGCCTCAGACACTCGCTGTATGACTCCGAGCAAGTCACTTAACCTGCATTTGCCATAGTTTTCTCATCTATAAGATGGACATCATAATAGCCCCTACTTACTTCCCTGGGTTGTTGTGATAATGAAATGAGATAATAAACACCTGGACATCGGAAGTGTTTGATTACTATTTCCTTCACAACAGTCTAGAGGTCACTAACACAAATACTGTCTCCATTTTACAGCTGAAGAAACAAGCGCTTAGGAGTTGACTGACTTATCCTAGGTGGAAAAGGCTGCAGTGGAGCCAGGATGCACAGTAGAATCCCAGGTTGAAAGGGGCTTCCAAGGAGATGGGGTTGAACTCCTTCATGTTATAGTTGAGGAAGCTGAGGTTTATGTTAAGGTGAAGAAACTTTCACAAGCTCCCAAGGGTCAGAGCCAGTATTAGAACTGTTTCCCTAGTTCTCCAGCCTTCCCCTTCCCATATGATGCAGACAGCTGAAAGAGTGGATGTTGGTTAATAGTGGCTTATTATAGCAAAGCATATCAGAATAATCAGTGTTTATATATGATGGGCTTACTTCCATTTTTCTTGAGTATCCAAGGAATAAAGAAAAGAAAACCTTATATTACAGCATTTTCACACCTGTGGTCTCAGATGACTTGGTTAACGTATTTATTTCTTGATGGGGCTAAACCCCTTAGGTGAAGAATGTGTCAGTAAACACACAAGAAGCACCCTCCGCTCCATCTGAGTATGCGGATAGAGTTGACAGTTCCATGGCATATTCCTCTAACGGCAGAATGAATGACAAACGACCATACCCCGACTCTTCCCACAAATCAACACCGTAAGTAACCAGCATCTGTCACACAACCAGCTTTGGTTCACTAACTATTGTGCCATATAAATCAACATGATGTTTTGGTTAGAAATTAATTCTGGTGTGTATAATTGCTCCAAAGACTTTGTACAACTATATGACATGCATGTTGGCTTCATAAACACCAATGTATTTTCTATTTCATGGCACTGTGAAACAGAGGAAAGAGCACTTGGAGACAGAAGTCTTGGGTTCAGGTACCCAATTGCTAATCATGTGAACTCAGAGAAGTCATAGGACCCCATAATGCAAGAGACTGGAAGAGACTTTAGAGATCACCTGACAAATTTTTTTTTTACTGATGGGGGCATTAAAGTCCAGAGAGGTCACACAGGTAGGAAGTAGCAGAGATAACATTGGAATCCAGGTGGTTTGACGCCAAGTCTACTGTTCTTACTGTTTTAGCTGTGCCATGCTAGGTCCCATTTAACCTCGTTAAGCCTCAGTTCTTTCCTTTGTAAAACGAGAATGAAAATACTTATGTTGTTCCCTGCCTCCCAAAGTTTTTGTGACAATTAGATCAAGTAGTTTCTGTGAAGTTCTTTATAACCATGAAGCACTAGAGAAGTATCATGTAGAGTTATAAATTATTGTTGGCAGTATTTCTCACTTGTTATGTTACTTGTAATTGATAATCTTACTGATTTATACTTTTTACAAGATTTTGAGAAGGGACCTTAAAGATCACCGAATCTTAACACTTTCATTTTATAGATGAAGAAAATGAGATTCAGAAATTTGCATATTGACTACCCTTCAACAATAGTTTTAAAACATAAAGTTGACTTCGCAGTCGTTATTTGTACCATATGTTACATAGGTCACGTAGGTGGAAGTAGGTTCTTTTTCATTTTTCTTTGCCTTTGGAACTTCACAGAATTCATAGCATTTAGAGAGGAAAGGAACTCTTAATTTTGTGAATAAGGAAATTCAAAATATTGAGTTCTGCTTTAGCCTTCTTTATTGCATAGAATTGATACCAAATTTTGTGGAATAGAGCTCACTGCCCCGGCGGTTCGGAAAACTGGGTTGGGTTGTATCTTTGTCTGAACTGTGTGTGTAAACCTTGAGTGAGTCACTTGATTTCTTGGGACTCACCTGTGAAAACAGAGGTCTTAGAGTATCTTTCATCTCTATTCCAGATCTAAATCCAATGATTCTATGTTATTTCTACCTATCTGTATTTTACCTTGGCCATTGTTACCGGTTTCTCATGTAGCAAATTATGTGCATAAATGGTGCAAAAAGATCCTTGAGGAATTGACTACCATAGTCATAGGGAATGGCAAGATGACTCATTGCATTTACTTCTTTAGTATGACCAACTTTACCCACATTTCTTCCTTTCACTTTGGAAAAATCATATTTGGCATCTCTTAATTTGAATTTTCTAACAGAATTATTGTGAATAGATTTAGATCTGGCTGGAACCTTAAAGTTTGTCTAGTCTAGCACCATCATTTTGCAAATGAAAAAACTGAAGTTTGAAAAAGTAAAATTGGCTCTTCCAGCGTCATAATATTTGGGGCAGGATGGGAGCTGTTTGGCCCTGGGGCCTCTGGTTCCAGACTCAAGCCTCTTTCTTTGACATGGTGCTGCCTGCCCCCCATGCAGCACAGAGAGGGGTCATATCAAGGGCCATTCTCAGAGCACAGGAGGTGCTGGAACCGTTAATCCTACACTGCCAAGCCGATTTTAATTATGGGGTCCAATTGGAAACAAAGAACTTTATTATAATGAATGGAATGGAATTTGGAACCCAAACAGACCTGCAGTTGACCTTGCTCAGTGGCTGCCTCTGTACTGGTCCAAAGTAGGCAAGTTTGAGATTTTCCTAGGGAACCTCTTCCTGGCCTCCCTTTCTAATACCAGGGCACAGGGTAACTGGTCCTATTGTTAAAGTTCCTCTTTGCCATTTGCATGACTTTCAAGCTTGTAAAGCTCATTTATTTTGTGTCATGTGATCCTTGTCGCCTTCAGCTGCATGAGCAGTCACGGTGTCATTACTTTCTAAGGTTTTAAGGGGGAACAAGCATTTCCTAAGAGCTGTTGTGTTCCAGGCACCGTGCTGAGTAGTGGAGGTACAAAGACAAAAAAAATCAATGCCTTTAAAGAGATTCTGTCAAGCAGGGCAGTATGGAGCTTAAGAATTGTGTTCAGCACACACATACAAGTGCATGGGTATACACGCAGGTGCACGCACACACACATAATGTATATTATATGTACACATATGTATACATATGTTAGCTTGCACAGTAATATCACATGAGCATTTAATGTTCTTAAATGTTAATAGTTCTTTATCCTGTGTGCCACCTAGCTGCCTCTTGGTAAGGTTACCAAGATAAGGTTTTGTGTAGGAGGTGGGTGCCTAGTATGTGTAAAGTATTGCACTAATCTTGGAGGAGTATACAAAGGTGAAGATCTTATCGTCTCTTCCCTCAGGGATCTTCTGGTCTAGTAGCAGAGCTTAGATGTACATGTTAAGGGCCCCGACAGAGACAAAGTGCTAGGAGGATTCACAGGAGCAAATGATATCAGATGGGGGAATAAACTTGTGGGATCAAAGATTTAGAGCTGGAAGAAGCCTCAGAGGGCCCCTCATGGATCTCCTTCATGTTACAGATGAAGAAACTGAGACCCACGGAGGTTAAATGATCCTCCTCTAGAACAGAGAGCTAGCATTAGGGGCAGGATTTGCACCCGTTCCCTAACTACAGAAGCAGTGCCCTTTTCACTGTATTTCATTTCTACTGGTATTAGGTAACGACAGCACTTCTAGCCCTTGATATTGAGGCATGTAGAATCAGAGAAATTTAGAATTGGAAGGCAATGTGGGGTTCATCTGGGTCAGTCTTCCCATTTTACAAATGGAGAAACTGAGTCCCCAAGAAGACAAGTGACTAGTCTATGATTATTTGTTGTGGTTTAGTCATTTCAATTGTGTTCATTTCTTTGTGACCCCATTCAGGATTTTCTTGGCAAAGATACTGGAGTGGTTTGTCACTTCCTTTTCCAGGTCATTTTACAAATGAAGAAACTGAGGCAAACATTGTTAAGTGACTTGCCCAGGTCACACAATCTCTTGTTAAAGTTAGTAGCAGAACTAGGACTCATGTACACAAGGACTCAGTGTAGTAAATAAATACCCTGATTGGGAGACAGGGAGATGTTTAGCTGAAGATGACTCCACCTTTTCTAAGTGAGTCTAAGAGTATCTTAAATAGGTCTCACTCCCAGTTCTTTCCCCCACATCCAGGTTTGGGTAAAGCAGGACAGGAAAATTTAGATGGTTGCTCTGTAAAATTTCCATGGGTAGCAGCGTACTGGTCGTCCCTAGTCTCTTTCTCCTAGATGTTTATGAGGTGAGGATATGAATGACAGTATTGTCTTGCGATTTTGGAAAGCTGATGTAGCAAATAAGAAATTCTACAATGAGGGCCCATCTGACCTAGTCTTCCTGAATCCACTCTATACCTTCTCCAGCCTGTCCTTCCTGATAAATGTAGCGTTATTATTACAGCTCTCACTCCTTTGGTCATGTCTCTCAAAGACCTTCATTGAACGACCATTACTTACCAAGTAAAGTCAGACTTCCCGATTCTGGCATTCGAGGCTCTCCCTAGATTGGCTTCACTTCAACTTTTCAGCCTTCCTATATTTCCCATCTTCATGTATTCTCTTCTACTAAACTAGATCTATAAAATGGGGACAATATAACTTCTAGTATCTACTTCACAAGTCTCCTGTCATAAATGCAGAGATTTTATATGTATTATAACCAGACTGTGGAGGGCTTTGAGTGCCAAGTAGAATTGTTTCCACTTCCCTATTAATCAGCATCTGTCTCTTTGTATTTATCTTTCAAAAGGAGGTGAAGAGTTCTCCTCTTTATTGAACACATTCTGGAAAATGTGAGTGTACATGAGAGAAAGTTTACCGGGAGAGAAAATGTGGTGGTTTGTAAGACTGGAGTCACTGAAAGAATTAATTCAGTTTTTTATTAAATTGATAGTGGTGGTGATATCATCTAGCAAATTAGTAAAGTTTATTTGTTTTAGTCAGCTAACAGTCATTTGAGGAGTATAACATCAGTGCTTGTCCAGTCAGAAACACCTGGGTTCAGATGCTACACATACATTCTTACTGGCTATGTGACACCAGCCAAGTCATTTAACCTTTCTGAACCTCAGTTTCCCCATCTATAAAATGGGCATAATTCCTGCCAGAGTTGTAAGGAACCAATATGATAAAACAAATAAAGTGCATCATAAATGCCAGCTATTGGTTTTTACCATAAGCCTCAACTATTAAATGAAATAGCTTAAACTCACCTGTGATGATACAGACAATCTTTGTAGAAGGAAAAATGGATATGAACCCAACACTTACTCTTGGAATAAGTGTCCTGGAGGGACAAAAAAAAAAAGCATGGTGGTATTTAAAAGACGTGGGGAAGAATCCAGTTGGAAAACGTCTAAGCTGAAGTTGAATACTAAACTTGCTGCTGCTGTTTGCCTTTCATGGTATCAGGGAGGTGACGCCATGACATGCAGGCAAATTGGATTTAAGTGAGGCAGGGCTGCACAAAGTCACTAGCCTCACTTTCTCCTTCAGAGCCTTCTGGATCCAGTGGCAAGATAAAGATTAAGAAGGCTGGAGATGGCCAACCTTAACTCCTCATCACTATGAATGTTAAATAGTTTAAGCTGTGATACTAAAGATTCCTGATATCATGAACTTTCCATGAAACTTGTAAATAGAATTCTAGGAAAATTCAGTGATTGATTTTGTTCCTTTTCTGTTGGCTTTCCCCTGACAACCTCTGCCTGTTTTGAATGTTTTATGTTGTCCTTCTTGCCCCTCATAGCTGTGTTCAAAGCAAGAGCCTAGGCATTTTGCATTACCCTAACAAAGTTTTGGACAGAGCATCTGGAAAGTTTGTTTTCTAATGACTCCTGGGACAAAACCTGGCTGCTCCATCTTCCTACAGCCAGTGATTGAAATGTGCAGGAATTCAGTTGTGGAGCAAGCTTAGCAGGTGTTCAAGCTTGATAACAAACTAGAATGGAGAGGAACTGCCAAATCATATCCATTTCCAACCCAAATACACCCAGAAACTCATCCCTTTAAAAAGCTTAATTTAAAACTTCCTTTGACTATTAATAAGATCTTGAAGGGGAGGTGAAGAGTGGGGGAGGGAAAGATAAAGGTTTTTTTTTGTTGATCACAAGTAGGGACATACATCCAGAAGCATTTATTAAAGTCTTCTATGTGCAGAACTCTGAGGAGAGAGGTAAAACAGGTAATGCTTATAGATCATCTGCTTCAATTTCTTCATTATTTGTTTTTTCTTTTTTAAAATTAATTTATTTGTTTACCGTTTTCAACAATCATTTCCATAAGTTTTTAATTTTCTTCCCCTCTATTTCCTCCCCTCCTCAAGATGACATGCAATCTTATATGGGTTCTATTCATACATTCTTATTAAACACATTTTCATATTAGTCAGTTGCATAGAAGGAGTAAAATGAATGGGAGAAACCATGAGAAAAAACAAAACAAAACAGAACACAAGAGAAAATAGTCTGCTTCATTCTGTCTTCCCGATTCCATAGTTCTTTCTCTGGGTGTGGATGACATTTTGCGTCAAGAATCTTTTGGAAATGTTTTAGGTCCTTGCATTGCTGTGAAGGGCTGTCTCAGAAAAAGTCCTCACACATTGTGACTGTTACTGTGTATAATATCCATGCATTGCAATGAAGTTCTAAGTCTCCCAGAAAAAAATCCTCACACACTGTGGTTGTTGCTATTTACAAGCAACCTTTAATGTCACCTCTACTGAATGGCATTTCTGGCATCTCTAACATAAATTTATCTTAATATAAATCACCTTATTAAGCAAATTTGATCATCCATATAGTTTCAACAGGCAGCTAGAAGACTGTCAGGAAGACTTAGGTTCTTGAGTTTAAATCCGGCCTCAGGTACTTACTAGTCCTTGACTCTGGCAAGTCACTTAACTCTGTTTACTTCCACTTCCTCTTGTGTAAAATGAGCTGGAGAAGGAAATGGTAAATCAGGAAAACCCCTGAAAGGGGTCATGAAGAGTCAGACATGACTGGAAAACAACTTACTGAATAGTTTCAGCAAACTTTTTTAAGAAGACATGATAAAAAATATAAAATGTACATTCTCTTTGGCTTTTTTTATGGCAGAACATCCATACTTTGAAGAATTTGTAATTTCATAGGTGAAAGTAAGTCTTCACTGAGTCTGGTCATAACTCCTGAAAGGTCACCATTAGTTTGACTGCAAAAAAATTTGATGGCCTCATAGCCCACCTCCTCGGGGATGAGCCTTTCTGAATTTCCTGGGGGTAGGTCCTGACAGAATTGCCTGTGGAAAACCAGGGCCTCTTCAACCCCATGATGATGTCCTCAAAGGAGGGACTTCTTCAGAGGAAGCTCAGTCACCCTGTGTGGAAGAATATGAAACCTTTCACCAAATTACACAAAAAACTCTAAAATTAGTATTTTTCTGGTTATTGAGAGTGCTTTTGAAGTATTTGGTTTGTTGGAAGTTTTTTGTTTTTTGTGTAAATAGTATTTTATTTTTTCCAATTACATGTAAAGGTAGTTTTCAACATTCATTTTTTATAAGATTTTAAGTTTTATATTTCTTCTCCTTCCCTTCTCCCTCCCCAAGACAGCAGGCTATACAATATGGGTTATACATATGCAATCATGTAAACAGATCTCTACATTAGTTCACAACAAAAGGGAAGAGCCACCAAAAGAAAATGAGAATAGTTCACCCCAGTCTGCATTCATACTCCATATTGCTTTCTTTGAATGTGGATAGCATTTTCCATCATGAGTCTTTTGGAATTGTCTTACTGAGAAGGGCAGAGTCATTCACAATTCTTCATCCAATAGTATTGCTATTCCTGTGTAGTGTTCTGCTTCTTCTCAGTTCACTCAGCATCAGTTCATGTAAGTCTTTCCAGGTTTTTCTGAAATCTGTCAGCCCTTCATTTCTTATAGAACAATAGTATTCCATTGCATTCATACACCAAACATGTTCGGCCATTGGGCTTTCCCTCAATCTTCAATTGTTTGCCACCACAGAGAGAACTTATGTAAATATTTTTGTGCGTATAAGTTCTTTTCCCTTTTTTATGGTCTCTTTGGGATACAGACCTAGTAGTGGTATTGCTGGCACCAAGGGTATGCGTAATTTGATTTCCCTTTCGGCATAGTCCCTAATTGCTCTCTAGAATGGCTGGACCAGTTCACAGCTCTAGCAACAATGAATCAGAGTTGTTTTAATTTGTGTTTATCTAATCAATAGTGATTTAGAGCATTTTTTCATACGACTATAGATAGCTTTAATTTTTTTATCTGAAAACTTCTTGTTGACTATAAATTTGGAGATGGCTTGTATTCTTACAAATTTGACTCAGTTCTATATATTTGAGAAATGAGGCCTTCATTGGAAACTGTAAAAATTGTTTCCCATCTTTCTGTTTTCCTTCTAATCTTGGTTGCATTGGTTTTGTTTGTGCAAAAACTTTTTATTATAACCATCCATTTTGTATTTTATAATATTCTCTGTCTCTTATTTGGTCATAAATTCTTCCCTTCTCCATAATTTACTTATGGTTTCACCCTTCACTATACCTATCCTGACCTTCTCTTGATATATGGTGTGAGATGCTGATTTATGCCTAATTTCTGCCATAGTGTTTGCCAGTTTTCACAGCAGTTTTTGCCAGATAGTGAGTTCTTATCCTAGAAGAGTCTTTGGGTTTACAAAAATCATTTTGAGGCACTTGTTACAGTAATGAGATTAAAGGAAGCTTTGATTAAAATGTAAATTGACCCCTGGGTTCTTTAGCTTAATGTTTTATTTGCTTTGGCCACATCCCCTACCTTTCGCTGAATTGAAAGCCAATAGCTGAAAAGCCAATGTTAACTTGCCCTCTTTTGGCCCTTTTAAAATTTTCCTTTCCCTCCTTGTGTATTCTTAAACCTTCCTCCCCTCTGTTGACTATTCTCTATTGCCTTTTCCCAATTCTACTCCAGAGTTGCATTTATATAAAGGAGCCTTGTTTTACTATTTTCTTGTAGTAAGTGATTTTACTTCCTTAGTTGGGGGTAGTGGTGGTGATGAAATCAAATAAATTTGCAATAGTAAGCAATGCCTTTGGAAAAAATACATATTGGCCCCCTTGCACTCTTTCTGATACGTGACCAAAAGTTTGAAAGGATCTTTATGTTCTAAAGCTTCATTACCTCCAGATTTAAAAAGAGTTTACCTTGAGGCATGAATAATTATACTTTTACATTGAATCCAAAGAAATTTCATGTGCATTTTTAAACATCCAGAGTTGGATATATGTAACATATTCCCCTTCCCTACTTTGATTTATTTTTCAATCATTCCATGGAACTTTAAAAACCTGTAGAATAGAAAAGTCCAAGATTTCCCCCAACTGGACTGGTATAGGGTAAATCACTGACATATAACCTTTCGAGTGAAACTAAATTTTCCTAAGAGGAAATGCTCTTATTTTATGTGGAAAGGCTGAAGAGAGACTCCTTTTAAATCAGGACCTAAAAACTATTACATGCATCAGAAAATCCTAAGGGCTGCCACGTTGGGCATACCAAACTCCAGGGCTCTGTCCGGTGGACTGTGCATAAATTTCTTGACTGAATGAGCACACAGGATTTTGGAGGTCTCTTGGCATTTATTCTTGCTGCTGTTTGGCTTGTAGGGGAAGGATTGGGTTTGACTTTGTTGAGCAGACCATTCATTCTGTGTAGAGTTCCTGGTTTTGGCTTCTGCATTGCCCGCTGATGTGTGATGATGCTGTTTTCTTCTAGGATACCAGAAGTGGTTAAGGTGCTTCCAGTGGCTTCCCCCGTGGATGATTTCAGGCAACCTTGGTACAGTAGCAATGGTAATTTAGCAGTATCTACAAAGAAATCTCTTGGGAAAGGAAGGACCTCCAAAAGAGCTGACCAGGACCACTATGAAACCGACTATACCACTGGAGGGGAATCGTGTGAAGAGCTGGATGAGGACTGGGACAGGTACAGAGACAGCATTTGTAGAACACAGACCGTTATGGGGGACCAAAACAATGCTGTTAGCTAAATAGGGCCCTGGTGCTTTCACTTTGAGATGCCACAGATGTTTTGGGAGAGACTTAATCATTAGTTGCCTGCTTTGAATTTTTTCAGGACAACCTTCCTAATGTTGATTAAGGCAGTATTTAAATGATTTCTGAAAATCTGCCTCTGAGCTGAGATCACTGGTGTTTTCATTTGCACTTGGAACCTGCTTAGCTGACGTTGTTCACACCCTGGACAAATCATTTACCCTCGCAGAGCTACAAGGAACTCTCTAAGACTGATGAGGTTTCAACATAGCCAGTGGTGTTCGTTGGTATAGAGAGTTTCCTTACCAGAAGTTCACTATAGGAAGAAATCACAGGTCTGGGTCTTCCTTCCCCAACCCCACCTCCCCAAAAACAAACAAACAAAAAACCAACAAACATTCATTAAGTATAGACAAACAGGCAAAAAAATTGCTGCTCAAATAATAAGCGCTCGTGTGTGAAAAGATTCCTGGATGTAGTGCTTCATGTCTAGCTGATCTTAGAAAAGTTGTTTCATCTCATTATGGCACAGCTTCCTCATTTTTAAAATGATAGGTTTAGATTAGATGGTCTCTTTTTAAAAAACCAGTATTTTATGTTTTGCATGACTACACAGGTATTGCTTGCCTTCTCGACGAGGAGTGGTGGGGTAGAGTGGAAACTCCAAAATTTTAAAACAAATGTTAAACTTTTAAAAAATATATAATGGAAAAAAGAAAATACCAAAGAACAAAATTTTGAGTTTAAAATTTTCTCTTTCCCTCCCTTTCCTCCTCCCTAAGGTGGTAAGAATTTTGACAAAAGTTTTATATATGCAATAAATATATTTCCTTGTTGAACTAGATAATCTTTGACGAATTCTCTGTCTGCAATCCTGTAATACTCTTTTTTACCATTCATACTCAGTTATCAAGTTTAATTTGAAGTCTTGGGTATTTTAAGCTTTTTAAATATCTAAAACTGTAAGTATATGTTTAATATCTGAGCATATAGACATCAGTCAAATAATTTGCAAGTTAGGTTATCCTTGCATTTTCTCTGAACAAAGGAAAACAAATAATTTCCCCCAAAATAATTCCTGAATCCCATGGCAAGCAAATTTTTACTTGTCCAGCCTTCTCTCTCCTGATCTGTAATTCCATGTCTTCAACAACCTTTTTTGCTCTTTCTCTATCAAGAACCTTAACCTACTGGTTGTCCCATAGGCACCTTAAACTTAACAAGTCCTAAATAGTCCTAATCTATCTCTCTATCTCCCCCCTACCCCCCAGTTCAGTTTTTTCTTACTTTGTAGAAAATATTTCTTTCCCCAATTTCGTTTAAAAACAGTTTTTAATATTCTTTTAGTAGGTTCTAAATTCTATCCCTTTCTCCCTCTTCTCCCCACTCCCTGAGATGCTGAAGAGAATGATATACATGCGCAATCATGTAAAACATTTCTGTATTAGTCATTTTGTGGAAGAAAATGAAAAAAAGAAATAAGTTTGCATGCATGCTTTGATCTGTATTCACATGCCATCAATTTTTTCTCTGGAGGTAGGTACCATTTTCATGAGTCCTTTGGGATTGTCTTGGATCTTTCCCTGTTTTGTCTAGGGCAGCATTATTCCTCCTGTCATGTAGGTTTGAAAGGTACGAATCATTGTAGGAATCGCCCTTGATTTCACTGCTCCCAGCATCTGGTCATCAGGAGATCCCATCTCTTCCACTTCTCTCTCCCCATCTATTCGTACAGCAACCACTTTCGTCCACACCTTAATTATCTTTTGCCTAGAGTATAACAACAGTATTCTGACAAGTTTCTTTAAGTCCAACTTCTCCCTTTGCCAGTCTATCCTCCACATAGTTGCCAAATTGATATTCCTTAAGCCCAGCTATAACTTTGTAACTCTTTCTAAGGCAGTTTCTGTCAGCCTCCATTTGGCCTTGAGGTTAAAATACTCCTGGCTTTTCAAAGCCCTTCACATCCTCCGACTTTCCATGGTGATTACCAATGGTAATTATTCTGTTTAGAACATACTGAAGTTTCAAGCAAAACAGTCTATTTTTTGTTCTTGGTATTCTCCAGAGAAGATATTCCATCTCCTACCTTCATACCTTTTGAAATATTTAACTCCCTTCAAGGCTCAGCCCCAAATGCTAACACCTTTGTGCAGTCTTTCCTGTTTTAGTACGTGTCCCTTCTCTGCAAAGTAATACATTTTATATCTCCACTATTTATTTTATTAAGTTTGAATATTCTACAAGAGTCCTGGGATGGGATGCTTTCTTTGTGGCAAAGTGGTAGTCTTGGCTTCTCAAAGGCTTTGCCAGCATAGCACAACATTTGATCTACCCTTATCAATTGAAAAGGCTTCCATCACAGGGTTGATGACAGCCCTTGTGTTTGTCATCACAAGAATATAAAACCTTAGAAGCAGAAATGGATGACCCTAAATTTGGAGAAGATCATCACCAGTCTGGCTACAGAGTGATGAATTTTGGGGCCAAAAATATCATTTAGAAATAACATCTTGAAAACTATATGCTAGGTTATAGAGGAATGGTGATCTATCCCCACTGATGAAATTGCAGCCCTTGAAACATTGAAGAATCATTTTCTTTAAATAAGAAAAGAAATACATATAAGGCCTTCTCAACTGCCTGCCACTGGAGCCCAAGTTTGGGCAGATGCTACTAGACTAAAGTATCTTTGAGTTGACCCATAGATCAAGTATATGGCTGTTACCAAGTTCAGAGTGGCTCATCACCAGGCTGGCCACAGGGTGAAAAATTATTCAGCCAGAAACTCCTAAAGATCATCTCTTAAACAATGGGGAGTAAGAGAGGGAGTAAGCGTCTACATAGTGCCTACTATGTGCCAGGCACTGTGCTAAGTACTTTTTATTATTTTTTTTATTTTTTATTTTTATAAATTTATTTATTTAACTTTTTACATTCATTTTCACAAGATTTTGGGTTCCAAAATTTTCTCCCCATTTGTCCCCTCCCCCCTTCCCAATACACTGAGCATTCT
>CM053769.1:692368148-692400657 GCA_028658325.1 Potorous gilbertii | reverse complement strand
GCCTGCTGCCTAGGCCCCTGTGCCCGCCGCTCCCTCGTGGCGAGCCGAGACCGACCATGAGGCTGCCCAACATCCTGCTCACGGGTCAGGGCCGCGGCTCGGGCGGCGGGGGTGGGGGCTGGCCGGGGGGCGGGGCGGGAGGTGGCCGTCGGTCCGTCCCGGGTCCGCCGTGGTGTCCCTCGTCTGCCCACGCGGAGATGGAGGAGGGAAGGCGTCGGTGCTGCCGGGCGTCCGCGGGACGTGGGGCTTAGCCGGTCCGTCTGCAGTTACCCCCGGGGGAGCCCCACCGCCCACAACGCCCACGAGAGCGGAGCCCGGCGTTCGCAGTGTCCGTTGGGCTCGGGTCTTACCGGTGATGCCTGGCGATGAGGGGGGCTTGGGTCCGAGCCGGAGGCCGTCGAGTGGTTCCCTTGCGGCCACTCACTGCCTCCTAAAGCATTTGGCTTCTCTTGAAGCCCGCAGGGCCCATCGGGAAGACCCAGTTCCAAAGTCCTAAGTGGCCCCGATGTTTCTGAAGGTGGCGCGTCCCTGGCTGTCGGTCCCCGGGATCAAGCCAGGGCGTTCCGGGTTTGTCCATAAGTGAGCGCGTATCTTGTGTAACTTTTGTGTTACCCCCGTAACGTTAACAGGCCAGTTTTCCTGGACGAGGCAGTGGGCCAGTCTTCCAGGGCAACCAGACTGTAGACGAGGAAACGAGAGTGGCATAAGATTGGCTGGTGTGGTGGCCGTTTAGCTTTGCTGTCCTCATTAAGCGGTCAGGCTTAAGTGAGGTTCGCAGCTGGTTTGGCGGGCGCGTTTATAAAAATTTCTCCTTAAGAGTAAATAGTGGTGCATTCTGTTACAAGAACAGCGGTCTGAAGATGGTATATGAGGGTATGGGACCTCAGCATCTATGGGCACTGTTTATTCTTCAGAAAAAGGCTGTGGTGTAACCGCATCTGTCCAGTAAGTGTTTGACAGCGTGTGACTTGGAAAGAGCTGAATTTAGAATCGTTATAGTTGGATTTAAATGCCAGCTTTGCTACTCGGTGATCTTGCCCCGTTTGTGATCTCGAGCACGCCCCTTCATTTCTTGACTGTTTCCTCATCTGTAAAAAGAGGAGTAGGAGCCAGATGACCTCCACGGTCTCTTGTAACTCTAAGTATATGATTCTTAAGAAGCTGATAACTTATCTCTTATTTTAACCTTAGATATCGTTTATGGATTGTTTTATAGGTACCCCAGGGGTTGGAAAGACCACACTAGGTAAAGAGCTTGCGTCAAGAACAGGACTGACATACGTTAATGTGGGCGATTTAGCACAAGAAGGTAAACTTTATACTTGTCAAAGGAAACTGCATCATAGATGTATTGTGATTTCAATAAATTCAACACATGACCGTGTAAAGGCATCATGAAGAGATTCACCTTACTTGATTCATAGTTCGATAGTAGTAGTACAGTGTCTGTCTTTAGCTAACCAATTCCAAACTCCTTTGCATGGCCCTTGAAGCCTTCAGTAGTATTATGCCACCTTACTTTTTTCAGCCTTATCTCATTTCATGTCTCTTCCTCTAAATAGACTTCATCATCCATAGATAGAATTGTCACTTTCTCCTAAGGCAGCCTCTTGGAGTTGTTGGACAACTGTTTTTCCTGTTCTGCTTCATTTTTGATCCATTAATCCTGGTTTTGACTTTTACTTATAATGTCATCTTCCCTTTCAACATTTAAACAACTGTTAGGTCTCCTTTAGTCTTCTAATGAGGCTAGCCACCTGTATTTAATGTGTTCTTTGACTTGATTTCCATATCTTATCATGCTGGTTCACCTTTTCTGATTTAAACGTGTTGTCCACATGACATTTAGTTAGTATAGTTCCATTTGTACGTGAAATACCACTGAAACCCTCTGACTTAGTTGATAAGTTTTAGGGAAATTACATAGGGCATAAAAGTTGAATAATTGGTCACACAGCTGGTGTCAGAGGTGATATTTCTTTTCAAAGACTCCCTGACTCCAAGCCTAGCATTTCATCTACTACTCCATACTATTTGTACATCTAATAGTAATCTATTAATTATGAATTAGAATATCTTTGTTTTGAGGGGGAAAATAGCTAAACTTAAATTCTAAATATCTGCTAATGGCATTGGAATGATTTTGAATGATGTAATGTTTCTTATTTCTTTAGGACAGTTATATGATGGCTTTGATGAAGAATATGAATGTCCCATTTTGGATGAAGACAGAGTAAGTATAAGATTATTACTATTTTTTTGGTTTAGAGTTGTAATTTCATCATTATGGGGAATTCCCCATACTAATGTTGAGCTGCAGCTCTTGTGAAATTTATATTCTTAGAGAATTGGTTGGAGGCACAAAGAAGTTCTATTACTTAGCCAGAATGAAAAAGCTATTCTGTGTCGGAGGCAGGATTTGAACCCAGGTCTTCATGACTCTAATGCAAGTTCTATATCCACAGCATAATGGTTATTGTTGCTGCTTATATATTATTGGATCCATCACTATATCAAGGTTTTATATTAATAAAATGAATGATCAGTAGCTTACTTTATGCCCTTTATATTTTAAATATTTTCTCACAATTAAAAATAAAATGTTTCTTATAATTTAATGGAAAACATTGATATTTATTATACTTTTTCAACAGGTAGTTGATGAGTTAGAAAATAAAATGAAAGAAGGTGGAGTTATTGTTGATTACCATGGCTGCGATTTCTTCCCTGAACGATGGTTTCATATTGTTTTTGTTCTTCAAACAGATAATTCTGTATTATATCCAAGACTTGAAAAGAGGTAAGGGACAATGAATGTTACTCATAGAGCATTATTTTACTTTTTAAATTAAATTTTATTTTCACTGTGGTATACTGTCTCTCCTCCCCTCCTACTCTAAACCCTTATTGAGAAAGTAAGAAAAACAAAATCCATGTGACATTCATGTAGGGTCAAGCAAAATATATTCCTGCATTGATACCATGTTAAATAAAAACCAAATACCGCACGTCTCAGTCTGTATTCTGTGCCTTTGGCTTTTCCATCCCCTCTGTCAGGAGTCCTCCGGAATTGTGTTTGATCATTGTGTTGTTAAGAATCTTTCAAAGTTGTCTTTTTACACAACATTGTTATTGTATACATTTTTCCCCTGGACTGGGTCTGCTTGCCTCTGTCTGTGTCATTTCATACCAAATTTCCCCGGTTTCTCTAAGAAGTCTTCCTTGTTGTTTATTATAGCACAACAGTGTTCCATCATATTTGCATACCATAATGTGTTCAGCAGTGCACCAATGGATAAGCGCCACCTCAGTTTCCAGTTCTTCGCAATTACAAAAAGAGTGGCTATTAATGTGTTTTATGGGTGGGTTCTTTCTTCTTTCCTTGGTCTCTGGGGGTGTAGGCCTAGTAACGGTATTGCTGCTGGGTGAAAGGAGAGGCACCTTACGTGACACATGAAACCTTTATCCATAAAACTGACCAAGAGCTAATCTGAGAAAGAAGCCATCTTTACTATTTTATAGTAATTATAAAAGCTCATGTTTACATATCATTTTCTAGTTAGAAATCTTTTCTCATCATGACTGTTTGAAGTAGGTAGGGACCATACTATTCCTGCTTTACAAATAAAGAAATGAAGCCTAAAATTGGTAAATGATTTGCCCAAGGACCTGCAGCCCCCGAATATGGAACCAAGATTTGAATTCAGATTTCTTTAGCACTGACTTCCTTGACTTTTTTCTTTCTTCTACATGTGGTTACCTTACCGTTGCAAACTTCATCTACGTGGAACAATATTCTGATTCTAGATTAAAAGGATTAGTTAAGATCTAGACAATATTTTCTTAATGGATATACTAATCTGACTAGTCAGATTGAAAAATTTTTATGCTTTCATGGTTTCTCCAGGCAGTAAAACCTTTCTTTGACTGACAGGTGCTTGATAAGTACTTTCCAAGTGGCTAATTGGGACATATGTTGTGGGAAGGCAGCAGACTACTTCTCTTTTCTCTCAAATAAAATGTCCTAGGATTTCGGTAAAGAATCCTTCCGGGTAGAATATTAGAGAATAGTAGCCTCAGGGAAAATGTTTGGAATGCAGATCTTGAAGAATGTGTAACTGAAAAAATTAACCAGTTTCTTAGAAGTCTGTTGAATTAGAGATTTAACTTTTTAGTTAATTGATGCTCAGCATTTTTTGGAATAGAGAAATAAAACTATTGTCTATGTGTGAAAGGAGGTACATATCTTCTGCCCTTTTCTTTAATTTTAAAATTTTTAAGTTTAACCCTTGATAATACTAGTTGTAGTTATGTTTTCTACCTCCAGCTAGATTATTCTCTCTGCTCTTTCTGAAGAGAGATTATATTATATATTTCTCTACATGTTAGCACCATAATAGGCCCATCCATAACAGTGCGCAGTGTAATTGGGGAAACTGAGTTATGGGCAGCCTGCAACACAAGTCATATTTGAACTTGTGGATTGGTCTCTCAGATTTGAGTTTTGACATCCTATCTAGCTGCTTCTCAGATTCCGAAAATTATAAATTGTTGTCTCTGGGTTTTAAAATGAAAAGTTTAGAAAATATTTTTACATCAACTTTCAGCAGGTTTTTGGAGGGAGGGATTTGTTCCTAAACAAATACTTGTTCCATTCAGATTTTGTACATGTGTGTCTAAACCCCAACTTTGTTTTCTAGGGGATACAGTATAAAGAAACTGCAGGACAATATTCAGTGTGAAATTTTCCAAATTCTTTATGAAGAAGCCATGGCCTCCTACAACCATGAAATAGTACACCGACTGCCCAGCAATGTACCAGAAGAACTAGAGAATAATTTAGATCAGATAATGAAATGGATTGAGCAGTGGATAAAAGACAATAATTGAACCTTGAGGACAAAGCATGGACTTTTCAAGGTTTTCCACAGGATGGTTTTAAAGATTTTCTTGATGATTTTTCCTTCCCCGTGCAGTAGAAATTAAGACAACATACACTAAATTTTATGATCCAGGATTGTGTAGCAGGTGGACAGTTTATAAAGTTGAGTTATAACTAATTAATTTTTTTCTCCATGAGAAAACTGAAAACCTCCCAAATAAGGACTTTTTAAAGTTTAGGAATATTCAGCATTCTCATTTACTTTGGTTAACTGCTAATGAATAAGCAAATTTGAGAAAATAGGTGGAAATCTTTAATATTTGACATGAAAAAGAAAATTTTGAAGGCTAGGAAGAACTGCTGACTTATAAATAAAAGAGTCTAAGGATAAAGCCATAAACATTACATTAAGTCTTCTATTGGTGGTGAATTGCTGTTGTTTTTTTAATCTTGGAAGTTGGTTATAAGCTAGGATAGTCATAAAATAAACGATGAGATCTTTGAGAAAATTGCATTTTTTTTTTTAGTGCAAGAGCTCATGGAGCTCTTTTGCCTATAAAATCACTGCTGATCCTAGCACTGATAATTGTGTCTGCAGAAGAGTAAGCCAATCATGTTTTCCATATATAGAAGGGCAGTGGCAAAGTCTTCTGTGTAGCCATGGAAACCGCAAACATTAATTTATTGGTTGACTAATTTCATTCTTGCTAAATTTCATGAAAATTCATGTGATAATGCTTTGCTCCCATATAGGTGGTAATCTTTGTTGGATAAAACATTAAAATACATTGATTGTGCATTTCATGAAGATGTGTTTAACACTGATAACTAGCACTTTTCCCCTTTTAAAAGTATATTTCTGTGCCTTACTGATGTATTTTGGGACTACCAACCAGGCATTAGCCTTGTTCCTTCAGCTATGCTACTCTGCACTCCTTCCTTTCCTGAGAAACAGTGCTTTCAGAGGTCACCAGTAAGTCTTGGCTGCCTACAACTTCAGTCAGAAAGTGATCACTTGGTGTTTTGGTGAAAGGAAGTCAGATTTATTGTTGTTAAGGACCTGAATGTCCAGCTTGCCTTTAGGGCATCTCCACTTGGACATACTATGACCTTCATAGATTCAGCCAGCCCAGAGAACACCAGATTGATAGTTAGTAGAAACCTGAGTTCACTTCTTGTCTGATACCTACCAGCTGTGTAACCCTGGGGAAGTTACAAGCTCTGAGCTTCAGTATCCTCTTATAAAAAATGGTTACTGTTAGCTGCACAGAGATACTGTGAGTAAAGTGATTTATAAACTTAACAAGACATAGAATTGTGGTCAGTTATATTTCTCAATCTTGGTCCCATTTCTCACTTTACTGTTTTTGCCTGTGGTGCCACAGTTCACCCTCTTTTCAACGTCAGCGTTCATTGCAAAGTTTCACCAGTTCTACCTCTTTGACATCTCTTGGATCTCCCATCTTAGGTAGGCATGGGCCACTGCGAAAAGCCTCCTTCATCTCCCTCTTCTTGGCATTATCTTTTTCCACATGTACCAATCCTACTTCCATACCATACCAATGATATTATTTAAAGCACAGGTCACATTATATTGCACCTCTGTTTGTTGCTTTTTATATCAATATGAGTTCTTTTTGACATTTAAAACCCCTCATAACCTGACTGCACTTTAACTTTCTGGCCTTATTATACATTCTACAGTCCCCTTCCTCACCCTTTTCTATCAACTGTCCTCATACCTTGAAATGTATTACTTAATCCTGGTTCTTAATCCCTAGTTTGCTTCAAAGCTCAACTCAAGCACAGTATTCTACCTGAAGCCTTTTCTCTTTCCCCAAGCTGCCATTGCCTTGCCTTCCTCACCCCTTCAAATATCTTTCTGTTTGTATATGTCTTTGCCTCAAGAGAATATAAGCTCCTTGAGGGTAGGTCCTCTTTCATTTTTGTCTTTGTATTCTTAGCACCTAACACAAGTGCCTGACATATAAGAGTACTTAATAAATTCTTAATGAGTGTTTCAAAACCTTGGTATTCAACTCTTTCCTCTCCCTCATGTTATATCTAGTCAGTCAATTCTACCTTCATGTTTCTTAAACTTGTCACAGTTTCCCTTTTGTTTTCACCTACTCCCTCTACATAGGCCCTCAAAGTCCCTGGTACTCATTACGCCATACATGCTCAGGTCTCCCTAGTTCTCACAAAATATGCCTTCACTTCACCCTTTTTTTTTATCCAACTGTTTTTCTAACCTGCACCTTGCTATCACTGACAAACAGATGCTTCTGCTTCATCACCACCCATTCTTTTTTTGTTGCAATATTATCTCTCTCAAACATCACCAGTGACAGTCGCATATTGTGATCATATCCCTGTCTATTGGAGCAGTATCCTCATATGACTTTAGAGACATGATACAACTTTGCTTATCCTCTATAGCAGTTACTTGGTCTCACTATATTTTTTCTAAGTGCTTAAAGTGGATATTCCCCAATATTCTGACTCTGGTTGCCTTTTCTCTCCATATACTCCCTTGGCAATCTCACTTGCTACTATCATTTCAGCAGTTGGCATCTTACTCCAAGTCTGTATTCCCATTTCCAGTTATCTGTCTCCAGCTGCCAGAGATAGCTCCATTTGGATGTCCCACCAGCACTTGAAACTCAATATGTCCAAGATCTACCCCTCGCTTGTAACAGAATCTCATATTCAAAGCTTTGCCGTTAATAGTAGAATATAAGGTTCTGAAGGCCAGAGGCTGGTTTTATGTCCATAGCACAGGATGACAGTTAGGAGATGAATGGGACCTGAAAAGTCATCTAATCCCAACTCTCATTGTAGAGATAGGGAACTGGTGCCCAGAGGAGTGAGGTGAGGCTATTTGTTCTCAGTTACACAGTAAGTGGCAGAGACCGAATTTGAATTCAGATCCTCCAACTCTAGATCTAGTACCAGTACTCTTTCTACTTCACCAGAGTTTACTGTGAAGGAAAAGGTATGAGTTCAGCTTTCATAAACACCATCTGAAATTCCCTATAATAGTAAAAAACTAGTAGGTTTCTCTGTCACTGTTCTTTGAAACATTACATTCTTATAATGCTTGAGAGCAGTATGACCTTTTGGGATTTGCCAGGGCTGGATATAATTACTCAGACACCCAAAAGCTCCTCACCCTAATCTGAAGCATTGGAAGTATTTCCTTTTCATATTCTTGGATTCATATTCATATCCTTTTCATATTAACAAAATAGGCTTATGTGTAAAGGCAACAGTACTTTTAGAGCGTGATCAAGAAGCAGTACCTAAATGTGATAAATTTTTTAATTATATATAGTGATAAGGCCAACTTCTAAAGAGTTTCTAGGCAGTCTTGAAAATTGTTTAGGAAGCTATGACTGCCACTGAGGCCTCTGGATTCAGTGACTAATGTTGGGCAGATCTTCTCCTTCTCTCAGACTGGAACGTTCACACTACCTTCTGCATCCATTCTTTCCCTCTTTGTTCTGTCATCACTAAATTAGTAGTACAAGCTCTTGTTATCACTGGACTCTTAACTGCTGAAATAGTCTGCTTTCTCCGAACCATTTTCATACTAATCCCAGAATTATTTCCTCTCACACATAAATTTAGTTGTATCACTACCCCAAAATAAGTGACGTCTTGCCTCCTAATAATTAAATATGGTGAATATTTAAGCACTTGTTATGACTCAGCTATCTTTACATTATGTTGCTTAGCTCCACCTAGTACTCTATAGTTTCCACCCTTGTGTCCTGATTGGTATTCTTATCTAGCTCTAGCCCAGCACTCTACCTTTTCCCCATCTACACACTGAGCCTGGCACCCTTCTTTCCCTGCTTTCTGCCTCTAGTTCTGAAAACTAATCAAATCAATTCTACCATTCCTAGAAAGGACAGGTAACCAATTGACCTGAGACTTTACTCACCCATCACTTTGACTCCCAAACACAGCATCCTTCTCTGGCCACTACTCTTAAAAAACTATTTTTAGTTTTCAACATATACTTACGTAAGTTTTAAATTTTTCCTCCTCCCTCCCCAAGACAGCCTGAAATCTGATAAAGACTTTCTTTACATATACATTCCTATTAAACATTTTCACATTAGTCATGTTGTATAGAAGAATTATAGTGAACGGGAGAAACCAGAGAAAGAAAAAACAAAAAAAAGAAAATAATCTGCTTTGCTCTGTTTTCAGACTCCCTAATTTGTTCTCTGGGTGTGGATGGCATTTTCCATCATGAATCCTTTGGAATTGTTTTAGGTTCTTTCATTTCTGAGAAGGGCTAAGTCTATCAAAATTAGTCATTGAAGAAGACTGTACGATGTTCTGGTTCTGCTCACCTCACTCAGCATCAGTTCATATAAATCTTTCCAGGCCTCTCTGAAGTCTGCCTGTTCATCATTCCTTATAGCACAATTGTACTGCATTACATTCCTATGCCACAGCTTGGTCAGCCATTTCTTAATTGATGGGCATCCCCTCAATTTCCAGTTCTTGGTCTGGCCACCACTCTTAAAAGTGTCATCTTCCCTTATGAAGATGTAAGCAGGGACTGTCTTGTTTTTTAAGTAAATGTGTATCCCCAGTACTTAGCATAATGCCTGGCATAGAGCAGAGTGGTTAATAAATGCTTTTTCACTCATCACATTTTAGGCAGAATGGTAATGTGATGCCGTGGACAAAGGGCTGGCCTCGTGGAGGACCTATGTTAAATTCTGTTTCTGGCACTTACTAGCTATGATTCAGTCACTTAACTGCTCAGTTCGCCAGGCAGCTCTGAAACTTATAGTTGTCACATCAGCAGTCCCCTACACCAGTTAGAGCTTACATTCTACCAGGTGTTAAAAGTTCCTTTGTACAGCATCAAGGCCCTTCATTATCATTCCTTTTCTACCTTTACCTTATTCTGCATAAACTAAACTACTACACTACACTGCAAACATCCTGTATTCTCCAAACTTTTCTGTCTTGTCCTATTTGTTATGCTGGAAATCCTCTCCGTCCACCACTCCCTTTTGTGGTCACCTTCATGATACTCATCTCTTTCACCTTCACTCTGAAAATGGAAGTGAAGGATCAGATTCTCAAAGTTGGTCAGGTCCTCATAAGTTGTCTACTTGAACCAATACATGAACAAAAATACCCTCAACCTCAACCACAAGCCAGGTAAGTTTTGATCCATCCTTTGCTTGGAGACTGATAGTGACCTCCTCTGACAACTAAAGCTTTTATTGTGTAATACTGCTGTCTTGTATGATCATTGGTTTTTATGTCTTGTCCCCATTCTGGAACACAAGCTCCCTGATGGTAAAGCCATCTTCCCCAGTTGTAGCATAGTGCTTTGCATATGGTAGGTACGTAGTAAATACTGAATAGCTGTTGAATGTCATAAATGTCATGCAGTATTTGGAGTTGGGGGTGTGAAGGTGCTGATGGCACCAGGAAATTAAACCATGATAGTTTTCCACCCCCTTCTCCCAGGATTAATGTTTAGTTGTTTTTCAGTGGTGTCCCACCCTGCATGAGCCCATTTGGGGTTTTCTCCATCTTCCCACAGTAACTCTTCATTAAAACTAAACTTGTCTTACTATCACCCAAATATAAGATTGAAAGCCAGAAGGGGTCTTAGTGTTCACCTGGCCCTTTATTTTTTCAGATGCAGACTTTAAGGCTCTGAGCCCTTAGTTAACTTCCCCAAGAGGACACAAATAGTAAGTAGCTGGCTGGGATTGGAAACCAGCTCCTTGGATCCAAATTCATTGTACTTTCCATTGCATGCCCTGCACATGCCTGCTTTCATGTCCTCATCCAAATTCTACCTCTCCTCAAGACCCACATGTATGTGTAAAGCTTCATGTGATTAGAGTTCACATTATATTCAAACTCCCATGCTACTCTCCTATATCTCAACTGCGGTGACACTTTTTTACACATTATTTTAGTACGTTATATTCCATCATCATAGGTTTCATGTATGTGTATCTTGCCCCCATCCTATCTCCTACCCCAGTATTGCAAGCTCCTGGGGCATGGACACCCTAACTTGTGTTGTACTTTGCAGCACAGAGCCCAGTAGGACACAATAAGTACCGGTTAAATTGGACTGAACTCCACATGGTCCAAAACAAGCCCTTGTGCCTCAGAGATGCCGATTGCCGAACTTAAAGAAACAATGGCGAGCCTTATGAGTCAGAATTTAGCATTGAAACCAGGACTCACTTCGTATGGTGTCATACGGAGATTATTATTATTTTTTTTTTTCTGATCAGAACCCCTTCTGTCCTGGCCGCAGCCCTTTGCTCCGAGCTCGGCCTCCTAGCGCCATTCTCCCCGCCCCCCATTCACATCCCCGTAGCCCGATGTGCCCCTAAAGGAAGGAAGCCAGGGTGCGAGGGCGGGCAGGGAAACGGGAGAGGAAGCTGTGTGTGCACACCCTCTCTGGCAATACCAGTTTATCTTCCTGCCACCTCACCTTGCCTGTCCTTGCTCAACGTCCCAGGGCTCCCTAGGCTGAGGGCTCTGTGCCAGTCGGGGGGCAACTCTTGGAGCAAACGAGGGTGGGCAGCCTCCGAGCAGCCCCTAAATAGCCGCAGCCAAGCCAGGCATCTGGGTGGCACCGCCTTCCCCCACGATCCGTGCGTGCCCAGGTGAGTGCGGGCGTGGTCGTGGGGGGGCCAGCCAGGAAGGGGTGGCTCTTGGGGGACTCAGCTGCCGAACCTCCTCTGCTTCCCCTCTCCTGCTCCTTCCTGAGGGTTGGTGATGGAGTGTGTGTGGGGGGAGGAGGGCAGGCAGTGGCGATCTGCCGGCGTCTGGCCCAGGGCAGGTGGGAGCCTCTAGGGAAGCGAGGCCGAGAGGAGAGAGAGGCGGGGTCCCAGGAAACTTGTTGGATTAGAAAGAGATGAGGGCCGGCCCCCTCCCACACACCAGTTTCCAAGATCCTCGGGGAGAACGTAGGGGAGAAACCCCCTCTTTGAAACTTGTCAAACTTAGGAAACGAGATGGTTCCGATGCATAGGGAGCACTGCTTCTGAAGGCCCCCGAGATCCCTGGGGAGGCAACTTGAGCTGAGCTGCTTGCATCTCCCCACAAGCGGCCAGGTAGCAGAAACTTGCTTTTTCCTTTCTCTGTACACGATCATAGGCTGGATATCGCTCTAATGCAATCACAGAGGCTCCGGTTGGTTGTTGCTTCCCCCATTAGCCAGTGACCTCTTTGAGAGCAAGGACTTCCTTTGAATCCTCAGCATTAGCACTGAGCCTGGCACATAGTAGGGGTTTAATGAACACTTGTTGCCTGACTGGCATTTAAGACCCTTCCCAATAGGACTCCAGTCCTTGACAGTTTTATTGCCCCTTCCCCAGGATACGGGTACAACCAAAAAAGGCCTGCTCCTTGTCCCCCGACTCATCATGTCATCTCCAGTCCTCTTGAGTAGGGCAAGTTGTCTGTCCTCTGTTCCCAGGAATGTGGCCCCTTCTGAGCTTTTCAGAATCCTTTTCTTTCCAGGAAAACTTCCTTCAAAGCACTGTTTTCTCCATGACGCTTTCACTGATCCTTGAAGCACAAAATGTTTTTCCAAGAAATTTTTTTGAGTCATTTTGATCTCCCACTCTCCCCCATTGCACTCAGACTCATGTGTTTTACATATATTTAAATGTTGTTTACACGTGGTATCTTCCCCTAGAAAAATATTACCTTGAGTGAGGGACAGGATCATGTGTCTTCATATTCCCATTGCCTTGCATATGGAAGGCATTATATTTGCTGAACTGGTGTTTTTTTCCATGCAGAAATATCTTTTAAGTAGTTTTTAAAGTATGCATGTGAGATCCCCTTCATTCTATCCCCCAAATTCCTGGAGAATTTTAAGGATGACCAGTGCAACATAGTGTCAAGTTACAGATATGAAATGTTGGTGTAACAATAGAAACTATTTAAGTATGTACATGTAACCAGTTTAATCATTTGCCTAGACATCTCCTGATACCATAAATGTGTCAAAATTGCTACAGTCTAAAACAGATCTGCCCAACTTGACAGTAGGTAGGAACCAAAATTGAAATAGGCTAAACTTCTTCGAATTGTAGATAGGTTAAACTAGAGAAAGACAGAAGGTGGTTGGTTGCCATGGGTCACATGACCTTAAGAGACAACCCTACATTTTTGACAGGCCACCCAAAATTCTTTGACAGGACACAGGTGTGCAGGCCTGCTCTCAAAGGTTGGTGTTTTCTTGTTTTATAAGATCCATAAAAGGCTGAAAAATGAGTAGTACAACAATCTTTGTGGGCCCAGAGCAGTTTGTGCCTTGAATTGTGGTTGATTCTGTCAAATATTAAGTGCCTGTTTCATGCCTAGGCACTAGGGGAGATGCAAAACTTCCTTAAGTAGTCTCAGTTCTAGTGGTTTACTTTAATATTAGAGAACTAATCCCTTACAAAGAAATTAGTACAGATCAACCACGTTGCAACATGCATTTGTAACGTAGCATTTCAAAGAAATAGTTCTAAGCGAAATTGTGAAGTTGTTTTTTTGGTGTGTGCCTATGTCTTTCAGCATCTCTCTGTCTTTCTCTTTGATTCCGTCAGCCCCAACCTTCACATACCAGTGCCCTCATTATACTCTTATGTTTGTTTAAAGTCTACTGTGGCTGCCCTTGCTTGGGACCTTTGGAGAGCTCCTTCCTTTTAATTTGGATTCCTTGTCCTCTACTGCATTCCATCAAACTTTGCTTTCTGTTCTCATTGATCAATAAAAATGTTACCCTTTTAGATCACACTTTTGTCCATTTTAACCAGGGCCTAGAGTATCTCCAAAGGAGTAAGTTAGAGACTCAAACCATTGGAAGAACTTCAAAAATCTTCTATTCTCCCCTTTCCCCTCCACATCCAGATCTCTGCCTATTTTTGTTACCATTGTTGCCTCATAAGGTTGTCCATTCCGTTTCTTAAAAGCTCAGTTAGAAACTTCTTGATTTTGAGCTGAACTGTTCCTTCCCTATATTTTCTGTCTTTCCAAGCACTGTAACAAACGTGGGAGTTTCTTTGGAGTACCTCTCAAATCATTCACAAGGCAGCATGCTGTCATGAATCAAGGTCTAGTCTTGGACTCAGCAAAACCTAGGTCCAGGTCCTGACTCTGACCCAGCCTGGCTTCATGACCCCTGGACAAGTCCTTTAACCTCTCATTACCCTGGGCAACTCTGTAAGACTAAGTTGCAGAACAGATGCAGATCTACATTTGCTGAATGAATGAATGAAAGAGCATTTAATAACAGGTAACTGTGCCAAGTAGCATCCTAAATACTAGTGATACAAGTGGAGATATCAAGAAGCTTACATTTTAATAGGGGAGTCAATGCACTTTGGTTTGGAAAGTTACAAGGCTAGGGAGTGGGGTCATAGGTCAAAAAATTCCAGGAATGGTAATATGGATTTCATTACTATTCCTGGAGCTAGAAGTGGAAATCAGGGCAAAAGACTACTGGCAAGCAGGAAGGGGAGGAAGTAGAGCATGAAGATAGTTGAAATGCTGGGTCTGGGCTAGTTGGTTTCTGGATCTAATGTCATGGCTGCAAAAAAGATTCTCAAGGAGGTAATTGACCAGTGGATGAGGGGAAGCATGACTGATGACTGCCTGAAAATAGTGGGTAAGAGTTTTCTCACTGAGAGTTCCTTATACCAATGAAATTATAAGTTTGGGAGGAAAGTAAGGAGTGTCACATGAGTAGGACCAGCTTTGAACATGGATTTGTAATATATAGTTAGTTCTGAGTTTATACAAATATGTCCCACTTATGTAACTTCCCTTTTCATAATAGTGATGGCAGATGCCACAGGAACTTTATTTCTTCTTCAGAAGGTGTGCCTTTTGCTATCCTTTCCTCTCTTGCCCTTTCAACAGCTATAGCATAAACACACGTGCACCTATCCTGGAGCCATCTCATACTGCTGTAGAGAGCTGATCAATATTTATTGGTAAAAGCTATAAATCAGAGTTTGATTGTTTTGTTAATTGTCTGAACTTAAGAAAGTGGTGGGAAAATGTTTAATAATACAGATTAAATTTAAAAGTGTATCCAGCTTACATTTTTTCCCTAGAGAACCAATTGTTAAACATTTACCAGCATACTCTTGTAAACATTTCATCTTCATTTAGGTTCTATCTCTCTTTTCACCCCAGAGCTGATCCAGACTGGGTCCTTTGACCATAGGTCTGGAGGTGAGGAAGGAGAGATTTGATCCAATGGCTGAACTTTGATTTCCTATCCAGGGCCTCTGTCCTCCTTTTGACTCTAAGTCTACTGCCTTTTCCCAGAGATTCCATACATGCTCCTTGCCTATGCAACAGTTTCCTCATCTGTAAAAGGAGGTTATAATACTACCTACCCCACAGGCTTGTTGTAAGGACTAAATGAGGTAAAGTACATAGAGTTTTTAAAACTTCAAAGTTTTATATAAATTTCACATTTATACAGATGCTAGTCATTAGTAGTAGTATTGTTTATAATAAAGGATATGTACACCATCCTCAATGTGCTTAATGTAAGAAAGGATTTGTATTTGTCTTCTGTTTTCAAAGAGGACCCTGACATCAGGGAAATGATGGCATTACATGCAGTTGACTTTGTTTTGAGGGAGGGAGGGCTGTGCAAGGTCACCAGCCTCACTTCTCCTCCAGAGTCATCTGGATCCAGTCACTAGATATTCATCAGGATGACTGGAGATGACCCAGGATGCACTGGGAGACCTTGGCCTTTTAGGCTAAGGTCTTTTTAGGTACTCACTTGAAGTAAGGTAACACCCTTAGTGAATAGGCCTTGCCTCTTTAAGAGGTGAGTCAAGGGATGGCCTCTTTAATTAGAAAAAAAAAATCAAGCTAGGTGGGGAAGACCCTCAGGGTTGCTGTTTCAAAGAGAAAAGAAAAGGAAAGAAGGAAGGAAGGAAAAGAAAGAAGGAAGGAAGGGAGGGAGGAGAGAGAAAAGAAAGAAATGAAAGAAAAAGAAATCTAGCCAGTAAACTCCAAGTTATCTGTGCAGCTTCCGACCATCAAAATTTACCTCCCATTGGAGAGGAGAAGGAGAGGGGGATGGAGAAGATTAGTTGAGTTATCCAACTAGCTAGGTCCCCATTCAGGAAGCTCAGGTCTACTCACAGGTTGTCTTTGATTTTAGAAGACCATGACATCAGGAAAATGATGACATGACTTGCAGTTGACTTTGATCTGAGTGAGGGAGGATTTATTTTTTTAATTAAATTACTTTATTTGTTTTCAGTGTTCTGTAATCACTTCCATGTATCTTAGATTTTTTCCCCTCCCTCTCCCAACTTCTTCCCCCACTCCCTCCATGAGACAGTGCACAATTTTATATAGGTCCTATTAAATACATTTTCATCTTAGTTATGTTGCATAGAAGAATTAAAATGAATGGGAGAAACCATAAAACAAAACAAAGCATAATACAAAAGAAAATGATCTGCTTCATTCTGCAATCCAATTCCATAGTTCTTTTTCTGGATGTAGAAGGCAAAGTTTTGCCTCAAGAGTCCATTGGGAATTTTTTAAGCCCTTGCATTGCAATGAAGTACTAAGTCTACCAGAAAAATTCCTGGCACACTGTGGTTGTTGCTGTGTACAAAGTTCTCCTGGTTCTGCTCCTTTCACTCAGCATCAGTTCTTATAAATCTTTCCAGGCTCTCTGAAGTCTTCCTGTTCATCATTTCTTATAGTACAATCGTATTCCATTACATTCATATACCACAATTTGTTCAGTCATTCCCCAAATGATGGGCATCCCCTTGATTTCCAGTTTTTGGTCACCACAAAGGAAGCTGCTATAAATATTGTGGAACCTATCCCATTTCTATGATCTCTTTGGGACAGAGTCTCAGAAGCGATATTGCTGGGTCAAAAGGTGTACACATTTTTGTAGCCCTTTGGGCATAGTTCCAAATTGCTTTCCAGAATGGTTGGATCAGCTCACAGCTCCACCAACAATGAATTAGTGTTCCAATTCTCCCACATCTTATCTAGCATTTATCATCTTCATGTTTTGTCATGATAGCCAATCAGATAGGTGTGATGTGGTACCTCAGAGTTGTTTTGATTTGCATCTCTCTAATCAATAGTGATTTAGAGCATTTTTCATGTGACAACAGACAGATTTAATTTCTTCCTCTGAAAACTGCCTGTTCATATCCTTTGACCATTTATCATTTGGGGAATGACTGGTATCCTGTACATTTTACTCAGTTCTCTATGTATTTTAGAAATGAGGCCTTTATCACAGACACTAGTTGCAAAGGGAGGATTTATTTTTAACAGGATCAATAGTCAATGTTAGAAGTACATTAGTCAGAAGTTAGTGCTTATAAAATAAGATTGAATTGGATTCTTTACATGAGTAGCAAATTCCAAGAAGAAAGAGGTTGATATTCTATTAAGTGTTCTCCATTAAAGATGTATTTAAAAGGAAAATGTCCCTTTACTTTTATTCACATTTTCATTTTTAGTTGCTTTGTTGTTGCTCTTTCTCACTTGTTCCATCATTGCCATTTCCCAGTGACACACTCTCTCACTCAATAGAGTCTTCCCTAGTAACAGATGGTTGTTGTTCAGTCATTTTATTTGGGGTTTTCATGGCAAAGATCCTAGAATATTTCCTTCTCCAGTTCATTTTACAGATGAGAAAACTGAGGCAAAAAGGGTTAAGTGACTTGCCCAGCATCACACAGTAAGTATCTGAAACCAAATTTGTACTCAGAAAGATGAGTCTTCCTGATTCTAGCACTCTATCTACTGTGCCAGTTAGCTGCCCTGTAATAGATACATACTGTTAAAGTACAAAACCAATAAGCACATCAGCCATGTTATATGCTTAAATGCTTGTTGATTAGTTGGTATGTGATGTGTCTTTATAACAAAAGGGAAAGGAACAAGGGCTACACTAAATGCTTTACAAATATTACCTCATTGGATACTTACAACAACCCTGAGAGGTGGGTGGGTGCTTTTACTATCCCCATTTTGCAGTTGAGGAAACTGATGCAGACAGAGGTTAGGTGGCTTGTTTGGAGTCAGATAGTTAAGAAGCATCTTAGGTCATATTTAAACTTAAATTTCCCTCACATTAAGCCCACTATTCTATCCACTGAACCATATAACTTGCCTTGTGCATGTGAATAAAGTTGCTTGAGGGGGAAAGTAGGTGATGATGGGATTAACAAATAATTGTGACATTTGCTTAAGTTTAATATATTTGGTCAGTACCTGTTCTGGTATTTAAGTTGTCTGAAAGCCAACTTTCTCTTGTGCATCTAAGAAAACTTACAGTTATGTGTTATATTCTCATATCAAAATGAAGTATAATATTTGCAATATGTTATTCAACTTATATTAAGCTTTTAAAATGTTAAGCACAACTCAGTTTCATTTGTGTTTTTGTTCTTGACAATATAACATACCACTTTTAAAAAGATGCATAATTCATATGACACTGGTTTTAATGGACTCTACCAATACTCACAGGAAAACCACACTGCAACTGGTTTTTATATTACTAGTTATGATTTCAATTCCACTTAACATATGCAAAATTGTTTTGTAAATATAAGTATGTAATCAGAGAAAAAGACATTATTTGTACAATAATATAGGAAAATCCCAACTTACAAAGAGGTTTATAAAATGAAACTGAATGCTGTGTAATTATAATAGCCAAGGTTGACTCCAGAAATTAGGGCACCTCCTTCCCTTCACTTAAGAGGTGGGAGATTATGGGGATGGAATGTTTCATGTACTATTAGATATGGTCAATGTGCTGATTTTGTTGAACTATTTTACCTTAAAAAACAAAACAAAACAAGAAAAGGCTTGCCAAATGTGAAGGGAAGACATGTTCATAAATTAATGTAATGGGAAAAATTTTTAAGAGACTGAAAATAATAGGTATCAATAAAACACTAATTTAAAATTTAAAAAAAGAAACTGTTTTCCAAAAGTATCTTTTCATGTAAATTACTTGGATCTCAGAACACATTTTCCCTTTGAAATGATGTTATAAATAACCAAACAAGAATCTTCTTGACATGGAATTCAGTTCAGGAGTGCACAGCACCATGGGAATACACAGGGAATACAAAGTAAAAGAAAGAGTCCCTGTCCTCAAGGAGTTTACCTTCTGTTGAGGACGATTGTTATTTGTCCTTTGTTCTTAAAGAAGACCATGATACCAGGAGGGTGACGCCATGACCTGCAAGTGAATTGGATTTAAGTGAGGCAGAGCTTGGCAGAGTCATCAGCCTCACTCTCTCCTCCAGAGACATCTGGGTCTAGTAGCAAGTTATAGATCAAGGTAATTGGAGATGGCCTCTGTTGAGGATGATACATACACAATAATACAAGCGGGGGCAGAACCAAGATGGCGGAGTAGAAAGATTCACATATGGTAGTTCCAAACCCACAGCCCATGGATTTCCTCTAAAAAGAACTCCCAACAAATTCTGGAACAGTGGAAGCCGCTCAGCAACACAGTGAAGGAGATTTCCATTCCAGAGAGCCCTGAAAAACACAATAATACAAGCTAATACAAGTAATTTTAAGAGGTAGAGAGTGCTAATAAATGCAGGGATTAAGAAAGACTTCCTTAAGGAGCTGGCACTTGAGCTATGAGTGACAATACAATTTGGAATATGATAGGCATCCTACAAGATTGAGGTGAGGAGAGGCATGAGATGGAGAGACAAGTCTGGAACAGAAAGTGGAGAAAAGGAAGAAGGAAGGTATAGAAGTATAAAAGGACTTTGAATGTCAAACAAACATTTTGTCTTTACTCCTGGAGGCACTAGGAAATCACTGGAGTTTATTGATTAGGGTGGGATGAGTTGATATAATTGGGCCTGTGCTTTAATGAAATCACTTTAGTGACTGAATAGAGGGTGGATTGGGGTGGGGAGAGACTTGAAGTTGTCAGATCCATTGCTGTAGTTCAATGTGTTCAATTCTATGGAACATATCTGGTCTATCCCTGGACCATTGGCCATACCTGAAAAGGTATGTTGGAGGTGTATTTTGACAAACTTTTAATGCCAGATTTGAGTTTATATTTTATCCTAGAGACAACATATTTGCTTTTTAATTTTTTAAAAAGGGGGAGGGAGAGAATGGCATTGTCGGATCTGCTTTTTATTAAAATCTGTTTGGCAGTTGCATGAAGGATGAATTGAAAAGGGAAGAGGATGAAATCAAAATAAGGAGACCAATCAGGAAGCTACTGTGATAGTCCAGGTGAATAATTATGAGCTTTTGAGCTAGGATAAAAGCTCTAAATGGAGAGAAATGCTAGAAATGTGGATATAGAATCAACAAAATTTGGCAACTGATTGGAAATGGGGGTTGAGCATGAAGGAAAAATCAAGAAATACTCCTACATTGTGGATGTTAGCAACCTAAATGGAGAATTGGGGATTGGGTTGGGGAAGAAACGGATTTGAGTTCTGTTTTAGATAAATCGAATTCTAGATGTCTAAAGTCCATTCAGAATGGAAATGCTACACAGATATCTCTGTTATTTTCAAAGGCCATGCTAGTAACGCACTAATTCAATCAATCAATCAACATTTATAAAAAGTCTACTAATCCCTGGGAATAGAAAAGAGGGCAAAGACAGTCCCTACCCTCAAGGAGCTTACCATCCAGCGTGGGAGACAAAATGCAACAAACATGTACAAAGTAAACTATATACAGGATAAATAGGAAACAATTAACAGAGGGAAGGCACTGGAATTAAAAACAGTAAGGGAAGGTACAGAATGTAGGATTTTTGTTTAGTCCTATCAAACTCTTTGGCAAAGATACTGGAGTGGTTTCCCATTTCCTTCTCCAGCTAATTTTACAGATGAGGAAACTGAGGCAAAATTTTAAGTGAGAGATAGTGAGGAGTCCAGGATGGCTGAACAACTCAAACTTCCCTTTCCAAAGTTACCAATGATTTCTTTTAATTGCCAAGCCTAATGACTTTATCTCAATCCTTATCCTCAGTGCTCTCTCCATGCTATTGCTGATCACCTCTTGAATACTCCCTCCCTTCCAGGGTCTTTTTTGCTCACTGTTTTCTCCTGAACTAATTAATTGTGAGTGTGCCTCAAGGCTCTGTACTAGGCGCCCTTCTCCTCCCTTTCTACAATATTTTCCTTGGTGAACTTATCAGCTGTCAAGATTTCAATTATCATCTTTATGCAGATGATGGGCAACATACCAGGTAGTCCTGGAGTCAGCAAGATTCATCTTCCTGAATTCAAATCTAATCTGGCCCCAGATATTTCCTGGTTGTGTAATCCTGGGCAAAGTCACTTTACCCCATTTGCTTCATTTTCCTCATTTGTGAAAATGAACTGTAAAAGGAAATGAGCAAACCACTCCAGCATCTCTGCCATGGAAACCTCAAATGGAGTCATGAAGAGTGGGACATGACTGAAGAATAACTAAACAACAGAATGTAGATTCTCATGTCTACATTTCCAGCCCTATCTATTCTCTCTCCTCAGCAACAGTCACATACAAAGTTCGTTATTTCCCCTCTAAACCTACCCAACTTCCTTATTACTGCTGAAGGCACTACCATCCTCCCAATTGCACAGACTCACCACCTCAGTGTCATCCTCTATGCCTCCTGTCTCTCCACCTGCCTAATCTATGGCTAAATTCTGTCATTTCTACAATTACAGCATCTTTCCTATTTCTATCCTCTTCTCTTCTCAAACAGCCACCACTCACAGGCCTTCATTACCTCTCAAATGAGCCTTGGCAATAGTCTTCTAAATGGGCTTCCTGCCTCAAGTCTTCTCTCCATATAGTCTGTCCTCCACTCATTTGCCAAGCTGATCTTTCTGAAGTCCAGTTCTGACCATGGCACCCCATCAGCTCTGGAATTATTTATAGTAGAACTTCGGTTTATGAATTTAATTTGTTCCAAGATTCTGTTCATCCTGTAATTTGTTTGTATTGCAAAACAAACTTTCCCATAGGAAATAATGTAAAGTGGGATGATTGGTACCACATCCCAAAAATATTCACATAAAAATAATTATTTATAATTTTAAGTAAGTTTTTTGTCCCTAATGCACCTGAAATACAGTAGCAATGATTAGTATACAATAAAATAAAATAAATTAACCTGCACTTTACCTTTGTGAAGAGTTGTGGCTGGCATGAGGAAAATGAGAGGGTGAAAGAGGAAGAGTTATTGCTTGGAAGGAAAATCTCCTTCTATGAGAATATCCGGGATTTCAATGTCAGGAGTGTTCTCTCTTATGCTTCTTTCACTAAAAGTAAAACAACACTACTCCCTTCACTTATTTTTCATTTTTTAAAATCACTTTCATGTTTTGACTCACTGATTCTTTATGTTTGCTTCTGACTAGAAATCTATCTCACACTTGTTTTTGACATTTTTTCAGAATGTCACAAAAATGTGACATTGCATTATTGTTAAAAATATTCGTGGCTCTCATTGCTACAGCTTTGTTTTTCAACAACATTTTGATGTTCATACTGCAAATTTTTGTTCATCTTGCAAGACAAATGTTGTTAAAAAATTTTCCCCATCTAGAGAAAAGCATATGTAAACCAGTTTACTCATAAACTGAGGTTCTACTATAAACTCTTTTGTTTGTGTCACTTAAAGATCTTTATAACCTGGCCACTTCCCACCTTTCCAGGATTTTTCCTTATTTACTTCTCCCACAAACTGGATGATCCATCTACACTGGCTTAGTTGCACTTCCTGGAATACCATATTTCATCTCACCTCTCTTTCTTCTCCCTGTCCTATTCCTGGAATACTCCACCCCCTCACCTCTACCTCTTGGTTTTCCTGGCTTCCTTCAAGACATTAATGCTTGAGTGGTTTGCTGTTTCCTTCTCCAGCTCATTTTACAGATAAGGAAACTGAGGCAAACAGGATGAAATGACTTGCTTAGGGTCACACAACTGGTAAGTATCTGAAGCCAGATATTCTCCAGGCCCGATGCTCCATTCATTACACCCCCTAGCTGCCCTTGTCATAGGGTAAATATTGACAAATATGACACACATAAATAAAAACTCTTGGAGGGGGAGTCGTGAATAATTTTTATGAGGGTTCTCAGGCTAAAAAAATGAAAAACTACTGGATTAGCCATTATTCTTTTTATCATTTGTAAGCCTTATTTTCAAGTGACTCCAAGGGATGGTTGAACTCCTTACTTCTTGACCTATGTCTAGCTGTCATGGTATAAAAGATACTTAAGTTGTGGGTTGATGGCAGTAGAATTGCATTTCTTTGGAGTTCTGTCCAACCAGTTGTTGAGAGAGCTGAATATTTGAGAGAAAGCAAAAGATGCATTTTGTTTTCCCAGATTTTGTTGTATATCTTGAAGTTGAACACCTCAATTGAATTCTGTTAACATCACCCAAAATACTCATCTTTTTAAAAAATACATTTTATTTTGGTGTCTTTTGTCTTTACATCACAGTGGTTTCCCACCCTCCCTTGTGACAAAGAAAAACAATTAAGCCAAAACATCTGACACAAAAACCTTTTCTGACAGTGCATATTTATGCCCTCTTAGCCTCCCCCACTGCCAGTAGTCTCCCACCTCTCTGCAGTGAGGGAGGAGGTATGTTTCATCAGCTCTTCTCCAGGCCGTTCCTTCCTTGGGTTTTTCAGTTATTCCAAGTTCATCTTCCTTTTAGGGATCTTTTTGTTTACGTTGTTGTAGTCATTATATGTTATTTTCTTGTGGCTTATCTTTTTAAGTGTATGCAAAAGTGATAGTTTTTTAAAATACCAATTTGTATTCAGGTTGTATATTTGAAATCAGTATGGTACAATGGGATTAGAGTAGATTTGGAATTAAGGCATGGGTTCAAATTTAGATTGTCACGTACGGTGGGCAAGTCTTTTTTGGGTCTCAGTTTTCTCATCAATAAAAGAAGGATAGTAATACCTGCACTATCTGTCTTACGCAGGGTTGTTAGGAGGAAGGTACTGTGTAAACTTTAAGTCCTATAGAGATATGAGTTGTTATGAAGAAAACCATGGCCTTTTTAAATGACTGCAGTGAAGCAGCTGGTTTGAAATTACATGAACTTCATCCCCATTTTGCACAGGAGGAGACTTAGAATTTTGTGGCATTCTTTTTAACAACTTCCCTGCAAAAGGTAGGAGGCAACAGTACACAAGAGGATGCTAAAGGAAAGTTTCATTCTCATTAGGGCATTTCTCATCAATTTTCCTTTAGAAATAAGGACAAGTCGTAGCATCACAGAATGCAGTGGGACCTGTCCCAGGATTGCAGGCTAGTTGTTATCTGCTTTTGGGGACAAAGGGGAAACATCTCAGAGGATTTGTTTTTGGGGGGGCTCAGTTGATAGAGCACAACGGGCCCTGGAGTCAGGAACACTCGAGTTCAAATCTGGACTCCGATGTTTACTAGCTTTGGGCAAGTCACTTAACCTCTTGCCTCAGTTTCCTCAACTTCAAAATGGAGGTAATAAAAAGCATCCATTTCCTGAGTTGTTGAGAGAATCAAGTGAGATAATGTTTGTAAATAGCTTAGCACAATGCTGTAGCATACAGTGAGTACTTAATAAATGCTTGTTTCCTTCTGTCCTTCTCTTAACATGTATACATTTAAAGTGTCTGTTTTATTGTGCTTGGCTAGAGACTGAATATGAAGTGAAGAAATGGGCCACGCTGTGATTAGGAAGAGTTGGGACTGGACAAAAGGATATAATTTCAGGGGCACTGTGAGACATTATTCTCCTTGAAAATGCTTAGCTCTCTACTCTCTACCCCCTTGATTCTTAGGATTCCACAACTAGAAATTCATTCCTTTTGGGGGCAGAGCCAAGATGGCAGAGTAGAAAAACCCTACTCTAGCTCTTCCCCCACAGCCCATAAAATACCTGTAAAAAAATAACTCTAAACAAATTCTAGAGCAGCAGAAGCCACAAAACAACAGAGTGCAAGAAATTTCCAGCCTAAAACAGCCTGGAAGTCTGACAGGAAAGTTCTATTGTACTGAGCGCAGAGTGGAGTGCAGTCCATGGTGCCCAGGCGCAGCACAGTCAGGGATAGGACTAGAGCAGGCTCAGATGCGGAATCCCAGGCAGCAGCTGTGGTTCCCAGATCCTTCAACCCACAAACTCCAGAGACAGCATCAAAGGTCAGTGAGAAAGTTTTTCACCTGGGTGAAAAGGGAGCCTTGGCCTCAGACAGTGGCGGCAGCAGCATCCATTTTTGGAGTCCTCCACCTAAAGACCCTGGAAGAATTGAGCCACTGACCTGTGTCTCAGCCATGAGTGGTGGTCCTAGGGTGAGGAAGAGTGTTGGTGTGGTGCAGCTGGTGGAGGCTCTGGAAAGGGAATTCTACTTGCAGATCCTGGACAGAAATGCTTTGGTAGCTCCCAGACCAGAGCGCAGTCCAGGAGAGGATTAAACTCCTCTCCCTTGACTGTGCCACCTTGGAGGAACTGAGAACTTACAGGTCCCCAGAGTATACCCTCCTCTTGACAAAGGACTCAAAAGTCAAGTAACTGGCTGGGAAAATGCCCAAAAAAGGGGGGAAAAATAAGACTATAGAAGGTTACTTTCTTAATGAACAGGTATTTTCTTACATCCTTTCTAATGAGGAAGAACAATGCTTACCATCAGAGGAAGACATAAAAGCCAAGGCTTCTGCATTCAAAACCTCCCAAATAAAAATGCAATGATCTCAGGCCATGGAAGAGCTCAAAAAAGATATTGAAAATCAAGTAAGAGAGGAAGAGGAAAAAATTGGGAAGAGAAATGAGAGAGAGATGCAAGAAAATCATGGAAACCGAGTCCATGACTTGCTAAAGGAGACCCAAAAAAATGCTGAAGAAAATAACATCTTTAAAAATAGATTAACTCAAATGGCAAAAGAAACTCAAAAAGCCAATGAGGAGAAGAATGCTTTAAAAAGGAGAATTAGCCAAATGGAAAAGGAGGTTCAAAAGACCACTGAAGAAAATAGTTCTTTAAAAATTAGAATGGAGTAGGTAGAAGCTAATGACTTTATGAGAAACCAAGAAATTACAAAACAAAACCAAAAGAATGAAAAAAATAGAAATGTGAAATACCTCATTGGAAAAAGAACTGATCTGGAAAATAGATCCAGGAGGGACAATTTAAAAATTATGGGACTACCTGAAAGCTATTATCAATAAAAGAGCCTAGACGTCATCTTTCATGGAATTATCAAGGAAACTGCCCTGATATTCTAGAACCAGAGGGCAAAATAAATATTGAAAGAATCCACCAATCACCTCCTGAAAGAGATCTGAAAAGAAAAACTCCTAGGAATATTGTAGTCAAATTCCAGAGTTCCCAGTCAAGAAGAAAATATTGCAGGCAGCCAGAAAGAAACAGTGTATTGTGGAAATACAATCAGGATAACACAAGATCTAGCAGCTTCTACGTTAAGGGACTGAAGGGCATGGAATATGATAATCCAGAAGTCAAAGGAACTAGGATTAAAACCAAGAATCACCTACCCAGAAAAACTGAGTATAATACTTCAGGGGCAAAAATGGTCATTCAGTAAAATAAAAGACTTTCAAGCATTCTTGTTGAAAAGACCAGAGCTGAATAGAAAATTTGACTTTCAAACACAAGAATCAAGAGAAGCATGAAAAGGCAAACAGGAAAGAGAAATCATAAGGGACTTACTAAAGTTGAACTGTTTACATTCCTACATGGAAAGATAATATTTGTAACCCTTGAGACTTTTCTCAGTATTTGGATAGTTGGATTATATATACATATATGCACACACACACACATATACACATATAGACAGAGTGCACAGAGTGAGTTGAATAGGAAGGAATGATATTTTAAAAATAAAATTAAAGTGTGGGAGAGGACTATATTGGGAGGAGAAAGGGAAAAAAAGAATGGGGCAAATTATCTCTCATAAAAAGAGGTAAGAAAACTTTTTCAATGGAGGGGAGAAGAGGGGAGGTGAGAGAGAAAAAGCGAAGCTTACTCATCACATTTGACTTAAGCGGGGAATAATATGCACAATGAATTTGGTATGAAAATCTGTCTTATAGTACAGGAAAGTAGGGGAGAAGGGGATAAGTGAGGTGGGGAGAGAGGGAAGGGCAAATGGGGGGAGAGAGCAATAAGAAGTAATCACTTTTGGGGAGGGACAGGTCTAAAGAAAGAATAGAATAAATAGGGGGCAGGATAGGATGGAGGGAAATATTATTAGCCTTTCACAACATGACTACAATGGAAGTCTTTAGCAAAACTATACATATATAGCCTATATTGAATTGCTTGCCTTCTCAGTGAGGATGGGTGGGGAGGGAGGAAGGGAGAGAAGTTGGAACTCAAAGTTTAAGGAAGGAATGTTGAGAATTGTTTTTGTATACAACTGGGAAATAAGAAATACTGGTCATGGGATATAGAAATCTTTCTTGCCCTACAAGAAAAGAGAGAAGATGGGGATAAGAGAAAGGAGGGGTGTGATAAAAGGGAGAGCAGTTTGTAGGAGGGGGTAATCAGAATGCATAGTGTTTTGGGGTGGATTAGGGGAGAAATAGGGAGAAAATTTGGAACTCAAAATCTTGTGGAAATGAATGTTGAAAATAAAAATTAATTTATTTAAAAAATTTCATTCCTTTGCTTAAGTATAAATTGACTTTGCAGAGGTAATTTATCAAGTTTTATTAAGAATAAATGAGATTCTGAGATTCTTTCTCCATTGGTTTTAATTGAAATTAAGGAAGGGAGAGCATAAAGACATTCAATTCAGTAAGTATTTATCAAATGCCTACTATGTCCAGGCATAGGGGATATAAAAGCCAAAAACTTTCCAAATGAGTCCTGTTCCCAAAGAACCTACATTCTTCTTATGAAGAATATATAAAAGGAATAAAAGAGTAGAGAAAGGAGAAACTGGGACAGGGAGGAATTTTCTTGCTTCACAATTTTTTTCACAGACAAGACATGGTCAATGCCTGTCTTCATCATTTAAAATTTAATTTATTCCTAAAACTTTTCAAATTTTGTGGAGTGCTTAGACTTTTGTAGATGATGCCAACTCAAAGGTTAAAATTGATGGCTTTTCCAATTCAAAGTAATCTGTGAATCCTCAACTCCTCAAACTATACAGCACATAAGCTCCAGTTTACCTTTCAATAGTCAGTCAGAATACATAATTAGCTTTAAGTAAGGCATTTACTGAAATGTGTTGTATGAGGAATAGAAACGAAATATATCCCATAAACCTCTCCCACAAACACATCTAACATTAGAAAGGATATGTATATATACACACAAGTCATAAGGAGTGAGTCACATTGGGGTCATATTTGGTCATGGCATGTTGGAGGGGACATTTCATATCACTGATATTCAGGATCATGGTTGTCCTTGAACTGTTCCTGATTGTATTGGTCTCACAGTCTCTGCTGGATTATATTCCTTTGGCAGCTGCTGCGTACTGATGGGCCATGGCTTCTACTAGCCCAAGCTTCTGACTCAGCTGAAGTCTTCAGTGGTTCTGCAGTCCAAGTATGAGGTTGCATAGGAGTCATATGGTCTGGCTTTTTCTATCTCCAAGGATCTGGAAGTATCAGAAAATTCTTTTTCTAGAAGATACAGTGCTTGGAACTCTCAAAATTAGGAATTCTTAAACTTGGATTTTACCCATGAAGCAACCCTTAAAGTAGATGCTGATGCTTTTGTGATAGTAGGCTAGGTTATATCTAGGGATCATCCACATAGAATAACCACGTACATTCTGTTATAAGATGCCATTGTTCATGGTGGGAGAGAAGAATTAAGTGCATTCTCCAATAAGTAAAATAAAATTATTAGTAGGCTTGCCTGAAGTAGGCATATCTTAATGTTTTCTGAGAAGTTATAGGAGGAGGGGTCAAAATCTCTTTCAGCTGATAAAGCTTCAGAAATGGAAGCCACTTATATTTGTACAATACTTCACTTTCATTTTATAAGTGTCTTCCTTTAAATAAAACAACATAGCCTACCAATTTCTTTCCAACTGCTGAATAGCACTTAATATCAAGCTCTTTACTTGATATATATTGACGCCTGTAAAAAAAATTTTAATGGCATTTTTAGGACTAGAGTAAATCATCTTTCTTTTTACAGTTGCATTTTCAAGAGCACAGAATGTAAAGACTGGGTCTTATTGCCTGCTCTGTTTTTCTCCAGGCATTGATACAAACAATACTGGCAGTAAATCAGAGGTATCAACTTGATAAAGTTGATATCACCGCTGTCATCCAACAGCAACTGCTTTGTTTGCTCCATTGTTTTTGTCATTACTTAAGCAGGAGAGATTTATTTTCTTTTCTTCCTTCCTTCCTCTTTCTTTCCTCATGTATAGAAGTCTCCCTTTCTGTCATATCATTAAAAATTTTAACTTCATTTCAATAGTTACTCCCAAAGGAATAGTTCCTTGGAACTATAGTGACTATGGCAGGGGCTTCAAATATATTTGATCAGTTGGATGAGGGGAGACATCCTCTGATCAATATGAGGGAGGGAGGGTTGGGCAAGATCACTAGCCTCACTTCTCCTCCTGAGCCATCAGGATCCAGTGACCTGTCACCTGTCATCATTCATCAGGATCACTGAAGATGGCCCAGGATGTAATGGGAGACCTGGGCCCCTTTAGGTCAAGGTCTATTCAGGCACTCATTTAGGGTAAAGTAACTCCCATTCAGTAAATAGGCCTGTTTAAGAAGTTGTCAGGGGATGGCCCTTTTAATGAGCCAAAGGTAAAATAACTAAATCAAGCTGGGAGGGAAACAGCAACTGTTACTATTGATAATCACTCAAACCAGGAGGGTCCAGAAAATAGCCCTTAAATGGATCTTGGGCAGGGGTACAATCTATGGGTTTCAGAGTGTAGTAGGTTTAAGGTTTTGGGAAAGGGAAAGGAAGGGAAAGGGGAAGGAAAAGGGAGGGAAGGGAAAGCGGGGAAAGGGGAGGGAAAAGAGAGGGGAGGGAAAGAAAAGGGGCAGGAAAGGAGGAAGGAAGGGGAAGGGAAAGGGGAAGTGAAGGTAAGAGGAAGGGAGGGAAAGGGAAGGGGAAGAGAAGGGAAGGGGAAGGGGAGGGGAGAGGAAGGAAGAAATCTAACCAGTAAACCCCAAGTTAACTGGTTATCTTCTGGCCATCCAAATTTACCTCCCTTTGGCAAGCAGATGGAAAGGGAGAGGGGGAGACAGACAGGAGAGGAGGAGCTGAGTTACCAGCTAGCTGGGTCCCCATTCAGGAAGCTGGGTCTATGCACAAATTGTGTTCGTTGTTGTACCTCCTTTAATGTAACATAAGCTAATTTATTTGATAATGCCCTGTCTTGCTGGAAGGGACTGGGTTGGTTTGTTTCATCAGTAAGATGTTGAATTCGGAGGAAACAATTACTCTCAAATTTTCAACAGTTTGGAATCAGGATTTCTTAGGATTTTTATTTTTACATTTTTAGTAACTAAAATCAGTATGGGTAGCTATATGATTTTTAAGTTTCTTGTTTGCGATGAAGTTTGTTGTTGATATTTGTGCATTGATGATGGCATAGTCACAGGGAGTTGTTTAGAGTACTGGGAGCTTTCCATTCATTTTCCCTTAAATTTGACCTTTTCTATTAAATTCAAGTGTTATGATTATTTCTCTTATCTTTAGATAAGTGTGTTCCTCTGTATATTAAAAGCACATTTGACTAATGAGTGTGATGATTGAATTGCCCCTGAAACTGGAGGAGGAAACCTTTGGAGGGGAAGATGACATGACAGATGGAGATCTAGGAAATGGACTTGGCAGAAAACCTGGTGGTATTTATGAAATAGAAGATTCAAATGCATCTAATTCCAGAACAGGATCCTTTCCTTCATCTCCGGAAAAGGGGGAAGAAAACAGAAGTACCATTTTTCATTATTTTAAGCATCATCATTCACATGGTACATTTTCCAAAAAGCATGGATATGCAGGTTGTAAACAGCAAAATAATGCTGGTAAGACAAAATTTTTTATTTTTCTCTCCCTTGTTCTGAATGACTATAGCAAATGACATTCTTCCTAACACTTTGATTTAAGTACTCAGTTGTAACTTTAGAAATTCTCTTCTTCTGGCTATTTCATTGTATCCTTGGTTATGAGCACTCACTTTTTCCCCCCACCAATTTTTTTTTTGCTAGCACAAAAGTGCTGCCTTAAATATTTTGGTATATGTGGGGCCTCTTCCTTGATGTGCTCATCAGATCTCCTGTGTTAAATGATCATCTTTAGACAGATGACTTCCAAAGTTTATATCTCCATCCCTAACCCCTCTCTTCACTTAGCAGTTGCCTCTTGGAGACCTCTTCACGTCGATGTCCAATAGGAACCTGAAACTGAACAGGTCTCCAGTGGAACTCATTAATTTATTTTTGTGGTTGCTGTTCAGTTGTGCCGACTCTTTTGTAACCCCATGGACCACAGCACACCAGGCCCTTCTGTCCTCCACTATTTCTTGAAGTCTGTCCAAATTCATGTTGCCGTGATACTATCTATCCATCTCATCCTCTACCATCCCCTTCTCCTTTTGCCTTCAATCTTTCCGAACATCACGGTCTTTTCCAGTGAGTCCTGTCTTCTCATTATGTGGCCAAATATTTAAGGTTCAGCTTCAGTATTTGACCTGCCAGTAAATAGCTTGAATTAATTTCTTTAAAGTATTCCCACCCCTAAATCCCTCCCTCCTCCAAACTTCAGTTGAGGTTCACAGTCTTGGAGTTATCCTTGACTTTTCCCACTCCTTCAACCCCTCAATCCACTCAGTGAAGCTTCGTTAATTATAACTCCATAACATACATTCCATTCATTCCTTGTGTCCTTGATCACAGCCTCTATCCCCGCCTCATGTCCTCATCACTTCTCACCTGGACTAGTGAATATGCTATTACTACCACCAGAGGTCATCCCGCATCCAGTCTTTCCCCTCTCCTGAGATATCCAAAGAGAAGAGTTTGTATTTTGTCATAGAAGGAACAGTTAGATATTAGAATTCATTGGTTAGGGGAGTGATACGGTCAGACTTGAGCTTATGGAAAATGACTTCGGCAGTTTTCTTGAGGATGGATTGCTTTAAGCAGGGAAACCAATTAAGAAGCCATGGTAACAGTTAAGCTGAGAGGTGATGAGGGTCTGAGCTAAGGTGGTAACTTTGTGAGTTGTGAGGAAGGGTCTGATTTGAGAGATGTAAAGGTTAAAAAAAAAACCAGTGCGATTTGGCAACTGATTAGATGTAGAGGATGAAAAAGAGAGGGAAGGCAAGGATAAGTGGAGGTTATTAACTCAGAAGACCAGAAAAATGATGGAGCTCCTCAGAATGAGAAAATTTGGAAGAGAGAGGTAGGTTTGGGATTAATGATAATGAGTTCTCTTTTGGACATGTGGAATTTGATATCAGCAAATACTGAGACTGGATATATAGATCTATATATAGGGAAAGATATACAGTCATCTCTATATAGATCTATATATAGGGAAAGATATACAGTCATCTCTATATAGATCTATATATA
>CM053769.1:692351055-692367648 GCA_028658325.1 Potorous gilbertii | reverse complement strand
ATACAGTCATCTCTATATAGATCTATATATAGGGAAAGATATACAGTCATCTCTATATAGATCTATATATAGGGAAAGATATACAGTCATCTCTATATAGATCTATATATAGGGAAAGATATACAGTCATCTCTATATAGATCTATATATAGGGAAAGAAATACAGTCATCTATATATAGATCTATATATAGGGAAAGATATACAGTCATCTCCATTAAGGATAATTATACTCATAGCAGCTAATGAGGTTAATGGGTCATACAGTGATGATCAGAGACTTAATTTGAATCTCGGTCTCTTTAATCCCAGACTCATAGGCTTTCTACTTCACCTTCCAATGGTGTAATACAATATACTGCGCCAAGAGGGTGTAGAGGAAGGTTCTTACTTTTTTGTGTGTCATGGGCCACTTTAGCAGTCTGGTAAAGTCTGTGGACCCCTTTTCAAAGTAACATTTTTTGATGGCAAATATAATATTAATAATGACATATAAATATATATTGGTAAACCATTTATAGGAGCAGCTCGGTGGTGCAGTGGATAGAGCACCAGTGCAGGAGTCAGGAGAACCTGCGTTTAAATCTCACCTCAGACACTTGATACTCACTAGCTGTGTGACCTTGGGCAAGTCACTTAACCCTAATTGCCTCATTCTGGGTCATCTCCAGTCATCTTGATGAATATCTGGTCACTGGATTCAGATGGCTCTGGAGGAGAAGTGAGGCTGGTGACCTGCACAGCCCTCCCTCACTCAAAATGAAGTCAAGTGCAAGTTATGTCATTATTTCTCTGATGGCATGGTCTTCTTCCACAATGAAGGACGAACACACACATAACTTCTATGAGGCTGCTATATTAATAGACTTAAAACATTTCACACCCTGCTCATTTCATACTTCTTTCCCCCGGAAAATCTTCAATATCTTCCTCTTGCTTCTTAGGTAAGCCTGTTTGATTTTTTACAACCTTTTATTTAAATCCCTCCATATTTTCTATCTATTTGCCTTAATAAATACTAGTTGATGGACTTCCCATCTTATTTCATATTGTTTCCCTTTCCACACTCTTTGTTCCAATCACACACAATTGCTAACTGTTCCCCATTTATGATGTTCCATTTCTCTCCTCTGCCTTTGCACAAGTGGTTCCCCTCTCTGGAATGTGACCAGAGCATTTTTAGCTTCTTTCAGAGCTCAGCTCAGGCACTCTCTCCTATAGGATCTTTCTAGTTGGTAGCCCTATTTTCCTCCTGAAATATTCTTTCTCTATATGTGTGTGTATGTGTGTATAAGTGTGTATGTGTATATATATATGTATTTAATATATTTAAAACACATACACACCTATATTTATTTACTTGTGTGTATATCTCTTCCTTCCCCTTTCCAATAGAATAGCATCTTTGTACTTCCAGGTTCCTTCTGCCTTGGTCCTTGCAGTATATACCAGTAGTGGTATGTATTGCTGGGATTGTGGGTATCAACAACTCATTTACTTTGATCATATACTTTTAAATTCTTCTAAAGGGTTCCTTAATCATTTCATATCTCCATCCCCTAACTGTGTATTACTGTACCTGTTTTCTTGCAGCATTGTACTTCCATTGTTGACAATTTCCATCTTTTATCATCTTTAGCCGTTGGATTATTGTTAAAGGAAACTCCAGAGTTGTTTTAATTTGTATTTCTCTTATTATTAATGAATCAGAGTATTTTTTTGAGGGGGGAAGCTGTTCATATTCTTTGGCCACTTCTCTAATACGGAATCCTTTGCCATTTTTTCTACTGCTTCACAATAGTCAACATAAAAGTGGAAGTGGAAGTCACAGAACTAAAGCTCATGGTTATCTATTTCATGGGTCACTATGGCTAAAAGTTTCATTTTCTGATCAACCTGTTGGTGACGATCCTCCTTCTTAGTTAGGCTTGTCATCATACAGCATTCAGTCTCCCTGTAAAATCTGCTAAAGCTTGTATTTTACTGACCTAGCCTTCTATGACCCAGAGTTACCTCCATGCTATAATAAAGCACTGGAGTAGGAATTTTCTAGAGAACATAAAGGGATCTGACACTAATAATGTTAATGCACATTTATATAGTACTTCTGATGAGAATGTTCTATCTATGACCCTAAACAAGTTAAATAACTTAATAACTTATTAAGTTAAATAACTTCTTAAATAACTTATTTGTTGTTGTGGGTTCATTTCAATCCTGTTGGACTCTTCATGACCCCATTTGGGGTTTTCTTGGCAAAGATGCTGGAGTGGTTTACCATTTCCTTCTCCAGCTCATTTTGTAGATGCAGAACTGGGTCAAAACAGTTTCACACAGCTATTAAGTTCTGAGGTCAGGTTTGAACTCACTGAGATTACCTTTCCCGATTTCAGGTCTGACAACTCTACCCACTGAGCCACCTAGCTGCCCCTAGGACCAAACTCTTTGGCCCTAGTTTCCCCATATGTAGAATGGACAATTGATATGGTTAAGTTCTTATTTCCCTTTCTGCACCAACCTCTAACGTTCTAAAAATATTGTTTCTTTTAAAACCATTTAAGATCTTTTTCTTTTGTCAGAACTGTAAAATTGAGGACTTGTATTACATGATCTTCTTTAAGGTTTTTTCCTAGCTCTAAATCCTATGATTGGTGTGATAGCACTGTCATTTTTTAACTGTGCCACACTGGCTCTGCCAATATGACCTCGAGATATTCCTCTGGGTTAACCCATTCTTGAAATCCTATCACGAAGTTTTCAAAAGATATGCAAATGATACATTGAAAAAAATGCTCTAAATTGCTAATAATGAGAAAGAGCCAAACTGTAAGGACTCAGATTTCACCCAAATTATCAAAGATGATAAAAGGAGGGAAGGAGTCAATGTTTGAACAACAGTGGAGAGACAGCAATCAAATACGCTGTTGTTGATGGAGCGATGAATTGTTGTTACCATTCTGGGAAACAATTTGTAACAAATTATTCACACCCTTTGACTCCAGAATGCCGTTGCTAGACATGTGCCCGAGGAAGTAAAAAACAGAAAAGTCTTATATAAAGTTTCCAAATACTCATAGCAGTGCTTTTTGAAGCAGCATAAAACTGGAAACAAATGTGGATGCCCATCATTTGAGGAGTGGCTAAACAAACTGTGGTCTATGAATATAATGGGACATTTCTGTACTGAAAGAAATGACATATGAAAAGCTCAGAGAAACATATTAAGATCTTCTATGAATTAATACAGAACAAAGTAAGAGGAACTGAGAATTAAGCCAAAAATATAAGGAGAACTGAGAATAATAAAATCCAAAATGAGCATGGTGAGGTGTAAAGGAAAATAACACTAAAAAATCAAAACTGAAGTGCAATGACCAATCTTGTTGGGAAAAAACTGAGAAAAGAGGTGAGCTATGGAATTTTTCTGCAATTAGACAGAATGATACATCTACTTTGTTTTAATGGTAGCCTTTTCTTAAAGGGAGAATTCTGATTGGAATTGGTTATTGAGAAATACTGATGATATGGAAAAAAAAGAAAAAAAAACAAATAGTATCTTCATAGAACCTCAGGGAAAAAACCATGTAAATTGTGCCTTAATTACTAACATTTTGGTTAATATTCAAAATAACAGTAAAGAAGAAAGCAGTATTAGTGATTTGTTACCCATGGTCAGACATTCTGTTCATTTAACCTCACTCAAAAGACTTTAACAATTTCTCCTTCTTAACGGCTCAACTGAAGGTTGGTCATTTGTGTTTTTCCATGTCATTGTCACAACGAAAATGAGAACTGTGGGATTCTTATCTCACTTTATTCATGTAAGGCTAACATTTAGAAATTCCATACAAAATTGAACAGTTTCAGAGAGGGAAGAGGTGTAAATTAATTATAGTTACGATTCTTGTGAAATTAATTATATATAATATATCACAATATTCCTGACTCAAATATCCCTATCATTTTATGATGAAATTGAAACCTAGTGTTAGCACAGTGCCTGGCACATAGTAGGGGCTTAACAAAATAATAATTGATTGAAACCAAAAAGTATAATAAAATCAGATACTCTCCAAATTACTTTTCCATTGGGTTTATCTATGGATGTAATAGATAATATTAGATTAATCTCTGTCATGGTCCTTTTTTTACCTATTACAGGATGAATTCTTACTGTTGGTCTGTATCTTTTTTTTTTAATTTAATCTTAATTTGTGAATTGTTAGACTGACTAGTATGTGCACCTTGGTTTGATTCACTTGTTTTTTGGAAAAAGTGTATTTAATTTCTTATCAAAAAGGATATATTTTATCTTCTTAAATGTTAGAAGTACTAAATTAACGCATTTAATTTCATAGATTTTATTGATGCAGAATTATCAAATGAAGAATTAAGGCAACGACTTCATGATGTCTTACAGGTAGGTTCTTTGATCTTTGCTAGTGTGAAAACTGTATTTGAATCCAGAATAGAGATTTAAATAATATTAAAGGCATATGCAAAGCAAACGTTTAGTTTTCTAGATGTCACTAAGTCCCAGCATGGTCCATTTTTCGGGCTCAGAGTAATTTCCTTTTATCTTCACACCCATCGTCTCTCAAAAGCATTATGTTTGGTAATGAACCCTTCAAGCCTCCTCTTTCTTAGCATTCCCTTTAACAGTATAGCCATGTGCATATGTCTCTCATCTCTTTTCTCCTGTTTTCCTGATTTCCTTGAATGCGTAGTCTTGAATAGCTTGCCCTTGAACAGCAAAGAATAGTTCAGTAGGGTGGAAATGAGCATGTTCATAAGGGCTGACTTTTGCAGAGAGGGAGGTTTAGAGTGAGAGCATGGAAAATGAACAAGTAGGTATGAAGCTGTTTGTAACTTTTTAGGTGAATGTTAAGTTACCACTGAGTTTTGGCTGCCCTGGAATGTCCTAAAATGATCTAATGAAGCAAGAGCAAAGGCTTCAAAATTCTAATCGTGCTGATTATTTGATTTGCAATGGGGCATTCAATTTTTGACCTGTAGGTCATTTATTTATCATATACTGCTCTGAGGCAGTATAGTATTATTATATTGTATTATTAAATATAAGCTAATTGAATTTATGTTTTATAAATGGGTGTGTGGAGGAGGAAGGGGAGCCTAGCCTTACTTTTTCTGACTTTTCCTTGTTTAGGAAGTAGAGGTTCTACGAATTGAGCTCGAAGTATCACAAAGACAACTTGAGGGAAAAAGGGAAGCACTGAAAATTCTCCAAAGCATGGTAAAAAACTGATTAAAAAATAGTTGTAATCGTGTACACATATATTGGTATGGTTTCCAATATTTAATGTTAATCAGGAATCTAGTTTTTTTAATCCTGTCTGCTTTTTGCTGACCCTTTATTTTTTTAAATTTTTTAATTTATTCACTTCTCAGTTGTATCATTCTCAGTCACTGAAAGTTGACTAAATATAAAATTATTTCAGCTGTCACCTATTTATCATATGTACTCATAGAAATCTATTTGCCTCCTCTCAAATCAATTTTGGTCTTTGGTTTTCCCTTAAGAAATAATAGAGTTGAGATATAGGACTTGAGGTGGAATGTGTGAGACTATTTTGTTCTTTAAAAATTAATTTATTTTTATTTTGAACAAACACTAAATAAAACAAACATTTCCATGTACATAGTAGAACAGAAGAAAGTGGCTTGTAGATGAAACTATGGATCTCTTTTAGGAAAAACTTGCTTTTCTTTTTAATTATATGCTATATGGTTATAAAATATATAATAAATTCATCCTATAGTTTTCAAAGTTGTCTTATTTGTGATATTTTTTCTGGACTACCTTCTGTTAAGAGGGAAATTTTAACATAGTAGAAGTAGTTGGGAGACTTTGCAGAAATTTTTGTTAGGGAGCCCCAAATTCCTAGCTATGTCACTATATTGATGATATAGTACTTCTCTTTTTAGCTATTAGAGATAAAATTTATTTAATAAGAAAAGTTCTTTGTCACACAGACATTTGAGAGTTGTCTAATATGCCTTTAAGCTTTTGACACAAGTTAGCAAATTTCTAAGCTGGTATTAAAACAATATATTATAGAATATTGTTCCAGAGCTGTTTTATAATTTGTTATTTTAGTTGTTTCAGCAATTAACCATTATGTAATTATCTATTTTATTTTTAAGTCAAATTTATATTCTCTTCTGTACCAGGGTAATTAAAAAAAAAACCTTCACTGTACATATAGGAGTGATTACTGGTGATCTTTAAATGAATAATAGTTAAATTTTGTTTTGGTTAGGCAATATTTGGTAAGGCTACTAGCCATACCAAAGAAATACTTCAAAAATCAGAAGAACAGAAGAAATCTTTGGAAAAGGTAAGACCAGCTTTCAGAGTAAGACTGTATAATGCCGCTCAACTTTTCTACATTTATTACTTTTAATTTTTGAGGGCCCAGATTTTGAGGCCTTTGTCTTCCTCTTTCTTGTTTCTTTCTCCTTCCCAGTTTTGCATTTTGGTGAATAGTTGTTTTAATGGAACTTAATATATTCTGATTTATACTATACTTTTTCATCTGCTCATCTTACAGAGTCTTCTAGATTACATTCACTTGATTAGATTTGAAATTAAACTGGTATTTAAAAATCATATGGTAAAATAACTTTTGATTACTATCTTCAGGACTGATTTCACAGTTAGGTGACACAGTTCAGGAGTTTGGTACTTTTACTGGATTTGTTCTCCAACTCTGTGTTAGAGAGGTTGTATTGTCATTGAGATCAAGAGGTAAAAAAGCAAAATATATGAATGTGACCGTCAACAACTCCATGTGCGCATCCCTGGAGTTCACACAGTTACAAACCACTTGGCATGTGTATATTTGTGTGAGAAACTACTGAGAGGAATGTTTTTGTGTCACCTTTAAGGGTATAATTATAACTAACAAGATAGCTCAATAATCCTGAGAATATTTATCTCGTAATCAACTGTTTAACCAGTTATTTACATTAGATTATATTGGGTTTATAAGTTGTTCCTTCTCATGAGAAACATATGAGGTTGTTTTTCTTTTCATAGGAAATAAATGCCCTGCAATGGGAAATTGAATTTGATCATGATAGATATAAAACTCTAGAGGAATCTTGGGCCCAAAAATATGACAGGTTTGTATGCGGCAGTGCTACCTTTTTTGCTTTTCAAATCAAAATAAATCTTCAAAATGAGTACAATTTAGCTATGATCTCTCCTTTCATGTTTTAATCCTAAACATGGATGAATCATAATTATGTGTTTTCTTATCAGCAAGTCCATGTTTTCCCATTAATGTTAGTGTTTTTTGGTATTTAACTTTTGCTTTTATGAAAATACTTTTAATACGTTAGAAAGTGTCCTCCCTTGTTACCACTAACACATGGCATCTTTTCTTTGTTAATTATTCTCTCAGAATTTTCATTTAGGTCCATTTGGGAAACCATGAAATTGACATACCTAACTGGTGCCTGATAACTATGTGCTGAGTTAATAGTGGAAAGTGAATTAATTTGCTTTATATTGGTAGAGAGAGCATGTTTCACTGAATTGCTAAAATGTTTTAAGCAATAATAAAGACTGTTGCCATAAGTTTTTAATGTAAATTTAAAATGTAAAACTTCTTTGTCCTTCAGCTTTCCTCTCCCCATACCTTCCCCCCGCACTTAATAGGATTTTATTTTTTCCAATTACATATAAAGATAGTTTTCAACATGGCTTTCTTTAAACTGATGGTTCCCAGTAACCCAAGAAACTTATGGAATGAATATTCCAAGTTGTTTTCAATTAGAGGTGATTCACTAGGAAATTTGCCTAGTATAAAGTGCTAGTCTTGGAGTCATGAAGATCTGAGTTTGAATACTGCCTTAGACATTTACTACCTGTGATGTTGGACAAGTCTCTTGCCTTCTTTCCTCAGTTTCCCCATTTGTAAAATGGGGGTGATAATAGCACCTACCTTACAAAGTTGTTGTGAGGATCAGACAACATTTTAAAGTGTTTCACAAAGCATTATTTACATGCTAGCTATTGTTGTTATCTCTTAAAAAGAAATAAGATTGTTCTTTTAAGACTGTGCTGGGCATATGATTGATGTGTAAATGCCTCTTAGATTGAATTGAAACTATAGCAAAACAAAAAGTTTAAAACAGGTCTGTGTGGAAAACTCAGAAGGCTCAGAGATGCTTCTGGAGAGAATTACTACTTGAATAAAGCAATTTACATAAATTCACAGGAAAGGGAACACTTTAAAATGACCACATTCCATTAAATTGTCTTTTATCACAGTGTTACTCATAATTTAGAAACTATGTACTAACTAATTAAAAATAAGAAAAACTAGTTTTTGTATTCTAATTATCATGATGACAGTATTTTAACTCATTTGAGTTAGTTTATAACTAGTCACAATTTATGATGTCATTATTTAGTCATAATTTATAAGACAAAAATGTTTTTCCTCTAGAATATACTGTGAAAATTCAATCCTTAAAGAAACTTTGAAATTAAGAACAGAAGAAGTTAAAAGGCTCAAGTCTGAAAATGCAAGTGAGTAAAAACATTTTTTGGAGGATTCTTTGTTATAAACGTTAATTTAGTGAAAATTATAAACAATTATACAATTAAGAGAAATCCATTAGTGAAAGCTGCATTTTATGATTTTGCCAGAACCACAATTATATAATTACTTGATATACTAGGAGATTTAAAAACCCAATGGTGAATTTAATAATTTATTTCTTGAAATCTAATATTGAGGTTGGAAGAATTGAATAGCCTTAAAACTTAGGATGAATGTGATTTTATGATAAATGTCAAATTCCATATCACAAAATATCATTACAACATAAATCCTTGTATAACAAAAAAATTTCCAACACAGCCAATGATCTACTTATTTCAAGCAATAGAGAGGCAATGTGGTGCAGAATAAAGATTCTTGGAATTAGAGTCAGAAGCTCTGTCCCTTACTACATTGGGCTAAATATTTAATCTCTTTGGGTCTTAGGTTTCTTCACCTATAAAATGAAAAGACTGAATAAGATCTTGACCAGCTCTAAAACTCTTAGATTTATGATTTAATAAGCATTATGACAAAATTCTATTATAATAAAGAATTTGAATGGAAACTTAGACCCCATTTGCCTCAATTTCTTTATTTGTTAAATGAGCTGGAGAAGGAAATGGCAAACCGCTCCAGTATGTTTGCCAAGAATTTCATGTCTGTTTCTCGTTATATGCAGTTTTAAAAATCTTAGTGCAGTTTTAACCATTAATAGATTAAAACTACATTAAGACTTTTGGAACATCCTTTAAATGTCATAATTTTCTATCCTGAAATTTCCCATTTATTTATGTGAAATATGTAAATCCTATAAAATAGTAAATTACTTCCTACCTAATGTGTTGAGAACTCTTTAGTTCTCTTGACAATTGGTATGAATTCCAGTGAAGCATGTGAACAATCTATTGGTTATTCCTCAAGCTCTCTACATGACCAGTCCCTCAGTTCTTCTTTGTATATATCTCCCTAATGATACCCTTTACATTGTTTTTTGAGTGCAACTCTTGACTTGTTTTGTGTTGTTATAGTCTGCTCATATTCAACACTCCATGACCCTTTGATTGACTCAATTTCAATTCTTTGGAGATTGTGGTTTCCCATGACTCATGGTCATACGATGCCAGGAGAATATTTGATCTTAGGATCATTAAAGGCATTCTATAGTTTCCCAAAGACAACTCAGACTGCTCACCTCCTCCTCCTCCTCCATTTTGGACCCAATATCTATTTGTTGTAATCTTGCCGCAGACACTTCCTGGCTGACTGACCTTGGACAAGTCACGTAACCTCTTTTGCCCTTCCCTTTCTTCATCTACGAAATGAGAATGATAATGGTACCTACCTTGCAGGATTGTTGTGAGGATGAAATGAAATATTATTTGTGAGATACTTTACTCATGTTAAAATACTCTATAAATACTAGCTGTTGTTATATTATGGGCACTGTTTGTCCATGACACCTACATGAATCTATTTGTAGTGTCTTTGTGTGTGTGTGTGTGTGTGAATGAGACTTAACCCCATTTACCTCAATTTCCTCATTTGTCAAATGAGCTGGAGAAGGAAATGGCAAACTACTCCAATGTCTTTGCCAAGAAAACCCCAAATGGGGTCACAAAGAGTTGGGCATGACTGAAAACAATTGAACAAATGTATGTATATATCACTCCCATACCCGCCCAAAATCCCCTATGTGCAAACGCACACACACGTAATACACATATACCAACACACATGCATATATCACATACAGGCACACACATACATATGTGTGTGTACATACACACATATATACTTATGGACCAGCTTTCTGAGTTGTCTACTCAGTGGCATATTGGATAATAAACATTCTTCATGCATGTATGGATAGCTAGGTAGAACCGTATGAGTGATTATGGAGCTTATTTTGGAGTCTCTGTCACAGGACCTGAACCAATCAGTAAAATATTACCCATGACAAAAGAACGTTTGAGAGACTGCTTGATATGGTGGACAGGGAGCAGACCTCAGAGTTGGCAACACCTGGTTCAACTCCTGTCTTTGACACATCCTGGTCATGTGACTCCAGGCAAAAAAAATACAAGCCCTCCATGCCCCAAACAACTTTCTCAGACTAAAAAAATTACATAAAAATTTCTGATATGAAATTGTAGAAGTTTTCTTATCAGGAGTTCACCATTTTGCTGAAATCACAGGTAAGGACCAAAACACCACACACACACACACACACACACACACACACACACACACACACACACGTGCATGTACATACACACTGAGCATCTGAAGGGCCCCTCCACATATACGGAATCTTCTTTGACGGTGATTCGGTTCTGGTTATCTTCCAGGGGGATGGCAAGCCCCATTGGAAAACATGCATTTCCCTGATTTATGCATTGTAAAACATAATTAATCAGAGTATATGGGTCGGAATCCTACTGCATCCTTCAAGAAACCTTGTGTAATTTTGACATTTGCATGAAAGACACCTTACTGAGAAGACCTTTAGGGTGATGGTTTGGAAACCATGTTTCTTTTAAAGCATATAATTAATTGATAATAAAGCACAGAGGGATCTTGATTCTGTAGAATTTTCAGTCACTTTGACTATAAAGATGAAGGATGTAAAATATTGTTTGTGAAAGTTTGCCTGTTCCTTTCTTATGATTTCTGTACATATGTAGATTATTCTCATTTTTTTTAACAATGGGAAAGTGTTTATGCGGAGCAGTCGTTATTGGTATTCTCTTGATAGTCTACTTTTGGTCAAAAAAGGTCTAAGACTTTTTTCCTCCGTGTCTTCAGTTGTCTCAAGTTGCTCCTTTAGAGCTCTCAAAATTTTGTCGTCTCTAGTGCAGAAATCCTTCGTGTGTAACTGCATTCATTTATATAGCGATTTAAGGTTTGCAAAGTGATTTACAAATGTTATCTCATTTTATCCTCGCGGTCATCTTGATACGGTTACGATTCCCGTTGTATAGAGGAGAATACTGAGGCTATGAGATTAAGTGACTTTCCAAAGGTCACGCTGCTAGTGAGTGTCTGAGGCTGGATCTGATCTCCTGCCTTCCTGACTTCAAGTCCGAGCCACCTAGCTGCCCTGTCTGTAGAGTTGGTCTAGAACAGCTGCTTTTCTCATCTTTATTTTATTCAGGGCCATTTCCACTTCCTTGAACAGCATATTCATTTAGGATTTTAATGCTAAAATTCAACTATAGTGGTTTCACTCTTCTTGATAGGGAACAGAATATGTTAAAAATTTATAAACACCATTTTCCATTTTTATTCTGTTGACTTTGAGATGACTTTTCCCAATTGGAGTCAATCACAAGTCTGTCTGTAAATTTGTTTTTCCCTCCTCTGCTTTTCACTGTTACATGAAACAATTCTACTTTATAATCTTCTGCCATCTTTCTCTGTAAGATCTACTGAAGAAGTTCTATTCTAGAAAAGGATTGTTCTTGGCTGCCATGTTTCTCTGCTTAGCAAAGAGATCAAGTATTGCTGACTGGAGCGGTTTCTAGAGTGTTTCATTCTCCTTGTTATGATAATTAATTATATCAGTTAAACTTTATAAGGAAATTATCTGTTAGGGTCTATTCCTCTATCCATTTCCCATTTTGGCATCAATAACATTTAAATTTGTGTGTTTGGAGTTGTTTTTAATTATACACCATATATTTTTCTCATTTTTTCTAGTTTTGTATTTTCTTCGTTTTTGCTTTGACAAGTTGATGCTCTGACTATATAATTTAATATAATATAATTCATTTAAGAATGAATCTCACATTTGAAATGATTTATTTTCTATTCATCAAAATAAAATGTTTCATTTTTTTGTTGCATTATTTGTTGCTCATCGTGTCCCATGCCTCCCCGATTCCTTTCTTAAAGATATTATGAGTATTCTGTGTAGTCTGAGGACCTTAGGCCTCTCATTTCTTATTCATAAACAATTATTATCAAGCATATTTTTCACTGTCCTTAGGTATTTGCCCCCTTGAATTCAAGGCACCTGCTGTTTAAGTAGATTTTGATTTAATTCTTAGGGTCTTATCAAGTTCACAGAATTTCCCTGCGTCCTTATTTCTTTGTGACAGATTTTGTACATAAGCTACAGTTTTCACAGTTGTCTTCCTGTACACAATCATCATAAGTACTGCAATATGAGATGACTCAATGTCCCATGAAATGTTTCTTGTTGCCTTTGGATGCGTCATAAAACCGCATCTGCCAGCTTCCTACTAGGCATCTCCAAGGAGTAACGGTGAACCATCCTTCCATTTAGCAGCAGCTTCCTTTTTATCATCTGGCTTCATTTATAGCAAGGAATGTCAAGATACAGATGATTCATCTTCTCTGGTAATGTGTTCTCTATTGAGTCATTGATCAAGGAGCTTACATCTCATATTTTAAATATCAATAGCCAGTTTAATTTTTTTTATGAGAATCTAAAAACACATTTTATGTCTCTTTTTCCCTGCTGCTATCCTTATAGTGAATGGTAGAGAGGCAGTACAATACTGAGCACTATTTTGTACTTTTTTTTGTATTCTGGATTGTCATAACCAAAAAGTTTCCCACCAAAGGGCCAGCCTGTATTGGTGTTGAGACTTTCTTTAGTGAAGTAGTCTGGTTTTGGAAAAACAGACTTTTTCTCTTGATATGACTGTATTTGAAACCTTTCCAAGGTGACAGAGACTTGTCGGGTTTTCTCTTTGAATCAATCAATTAAATCAATTGATTGAATTAATCAATCAATCAAATCAATCAATTAAACAGATACTTATTAAGTTCTTGACTCACAGCCACTGCGTGATGAGGCATCTTAGTAGGCCTTGAGATTTGTGTGTATGTGTGTGTGTGTGTGTGTGTGTGTGCCCATGTGTGTACTAAGAGAACTTCTCCATCAACATATGTGGCTTATCATTCAGGATATATATCTTAGACCAGAGGTGCTGAAATTTTGGGCAACAGGCAGCCCGCAAAACTCAAGAGTGTGACCAGAATCAGATTAAAATCTAAATTGGGAGATGTTTAACAAAGTAAATAAAAATACAGTACAACACAGAGAATGTTAATTTGTACTTTTTTAAGTCAAAATATGGCTTAAAGGGATCAGTTTATATTTGAATTTGACACTACAGTCTTAGACAGAAACTGCAGATAGACAGACAGACAGATAAGTAGGCATTCCTAGGCAAAAATTCATGAGAAAATGTGGAGGTTTCATCTAATTAAAATGCTCCAATGGGTCTGTGATCTTATTCCATATGATGCAGGTCACAACCCTTCTATGCCAGTTCTTCCTATATGATTCTTTTTTTGTGGCTTAAAATTGTTTTTTATTTATTTTATTTTTGATTTATGGAATAAAACAAGCATTTCCATGACATACTCTAATAAAATAGATGATTGCAAATGAAACTACAAATCTATTATCTACAACTTTCTATTCGTTTCGTTTTAAATGTACAATAGTTATCATATAAATTACTTTTTTTCCCCTTTCTTCCTTCTCTTCTCCCATCTCCATGTCCCTCTTGCTCCCTCCCCACCATGGCTACCATTAGGCAGAAATATGTATATTTATGTAATACCATTCTATACATACTTTTATTTATCAATTATTTTTCTGGATACAGATAGCATCTTCCTTCATATGTCCTTTGTAATTAATTTGGGTATTTACAATAGGAAAAATGACTTATTTGCTCAAAGTTTTCCTTAAAACAACATTGCTATTATTGTATAAATTCCTGTGTAAGTCTTGTCCATATCCTCCCTATCATAAATTTGATTTTGAGGAGGCACCTGATGTGCTGGGATATTTCCTCTATTTCTCTTGACATTGTGAGAACAGTGTAGCACATGGACCACACAGTGTTTATTCCTGGTTCTCACCAATGACTTCCACTCGTACATTTCTTTGATAACACCCTGTACTCTTTCTTCTTTTCTAATTTGTAATCACCAGTTGGTACAGCATTGTAGCCTGCTCTTGTCCACCACACTCCTCTCTGTTTTGCTGTTTGGGTGATCCTTAATTTCAGTTTTTGGAGATTATGATGTCTCATTGATTTTCAAGAAGGAAACATCACCAGAATAGTATTAGAGAATAAAGTTGGAGTTAAAAAATAGGCCTTAGTTTCATAAGAAGAATTAGAACTTGGCACTTTCCCAAAGGAAATCCACCCTGTTCTCTTCTACTTGCTCAATTCTGAACCCCACTCATTGTCCATTTGCAGAATCTGTCTGAGACACGTGCCCTGATGTATAAGCTCTCTCAGCGTCCATTCCATAGTCTGGCCAGTAATAGGCATTCTGCATCCACTGCATGGTGGTGGTGGTTGTTTTTTAAAGTTTGTTTTTTCCTGCGTGGATAGCAAAGCCATCCTTTGGGTGATCATGAATCCCATTCAGAAGATACTGCTATAAGTAAATGATCAAAAGAGAATATAAAATTATATCCACATAGAGTTAAATCTGTTAAGTCCTAACAAACCACTAGGTTGAATGAGGAAAGAAAAGCATCTTAGTCTCAAATTCTTAACATCAGGTCCATGCACTCTTATGCAGTCTGTGGATGGGAAAACTGCATTCTTATTTCAGTATAATTGGTTTTCCCTTTAAATTTATGTATTTTATGCATTTAAAAACATTATTCTTAGAAGAAGTCTGGAGGTTTCACCAGGCTATACTAACGGGGTCCATGACACAAAAAAGGTTAGGTATCTCTGAGCTAAACCAAGGGAAGGTATCAAGAAAGGAAATAAAAAGAATAGTTTTAAACATTAAAATTCTCTTTGATTTATAATCATGCAATTAAATTCTTATTATGTGCCTCAAGGGGAGCTCTGCTCTCACAGGTTCTAAGTTTCAGTTTGGAGTGAGGTAGAGAAAATCTTCTTGAGTTAAAATAGTTCAGGGAACCCATTTTTCGATACAGAAGCTTTTACCTTGAAAAATAAACTACTTTCTTTAAGTTTCTGCCATCCAATAGGAAAATTTCCAGTTCCATCCAAGTGGTTTATGAAAAACTGTGACCAATAGAAAACTATAATAAGCAAGGTTAGCTAGGTTGACAATTTGTCACCTGTACTAAAGATACTATGTATCTTAAGATTCTGTTATTAGATAAACATCACAATCATCAAATTCTGGTGAATTGCCCCCAGCCATTTAAAATTCTGTGTTTTGAGGGATTTTACCTGAAAAATTGGAATAATTTTCATAAGTGAATCAATTTTGTGGTTGGATAGTTAGGATGCATCCATATTGTTAACAGCCGCAATATTGTACATTTATTTTGTGCTCTATGCTTTATAAGACCCTTTCACATCTCTTCTGTCATTGAATCCTTACTTTATACTTAGTAATGAGGTTGGTTTTCTGCCTAATGCCAAATTCACTTGTCCTTCACCTCCAGTCAACCTCCAAAGCATCCCCGCTTGGTCAGCTCCATTGCTCCTGACTGTTCTACCACCTTCCATTTTCACTGTTACCATCCTAAGCCCTCATTCTTGATCTGGGCCATTGCTGTATTTACCTATCGTTGCCTTTGCTCCCATATAGCTTCTTTCCCCATAGTCCATTCTACATTCTGCTGCCAGGATAATGGTCCTAAAGCACTCATGTCTCAAAGAACCTTTAGTGGCTCCCTATTACCTATCAGAATTAAGTCCATATTATATAAGGTTGTCCTTCCATTCTCAGACCTAAAACCACCTTTCCAACCTCCTGTCCCGTCCATCTCCTTTTGCATGTTATGCTATAGTTGAACTGGACTATTTACCATCACCTGACCAGGACTCATGCTTTCTTGCCTCTGTGCCTTGGTTCATCTTCTTCTTTTGTCTGAGATTTCCTTCTCCCCCATGATTTCTACCTATTAGTACCCTTCTCGAATTCAATACAAGGCTTACTCCAATGCCATCAATACATTCATCTTTGCCTGATTATCCAAGCCAAAAGTTATCTCTCCTCTTCTTCATTCTCATAGTACTCTTTTTTCCTCTC
>CM053769.1:692329121-692350555 GCA_028658325.1 Potorous gilbertii | reverse complement strand
TAATACATGCCCGTTTCTGTAACTAGAGTATAAGTTCCCTGTGGACAGGCTGATGATTTTTTTTTTATCTCTCACAGCGAGAACAACCACACAGACTAATTATTTAGTAAAGATTTGTTGATGTGAACAATACCTTAGAGTGAGGCTGGGGAACCTGCAGCCTGGAGGTGCTGTGGACCCTCTATCTAGGTCTTTGGGGGCAGCCTGTTGACTGAATCCAAGTTTTACAGAACAAACCATTTTATTAAAGGGATTTGTTCTGTGAAGTTTGGATTCAGTGAAAAGGCCACAGACAAGCACATGGAAGGCCACATGTGGCCTCGAGGCCACCGACTCCATGTGACCTCTAAAGCAATGACTGGGACTTACGGTATGGCCTTGGCATGGCAATCTCATTTAAAATCTTCCATATTTTCTTCTCTAGCTTTGAATCAGCAGTGCCTGGAGTCTGTTGCATTACTTGATATAAAACAGCAGAAGCTTCTTCAGGAAAACATGTGTCTCGAAGGTGGCTCCACAGAGATTACAGGTCTAGAAGTAAGTATGTTGGAATTTTTGAACAGCATGGGACATGGGAAAGAGAGACAAAAACCTTTCCTCTTTTTATTTTATTTCCTTTAGATTTAAGGTGCAGTGGCACAACATGCCTAATATGGAAATATGTTTTGCATAATTGCACATGTATAACCTATATCAAATTGCTTGTCTCCTCAATAAAGGGGGAGCGGAGAAAGGGAGGGAGACAAGATGGAATTCAAAATCTTTTACAAATGTTAAAAATAGTTTTATGTGTAATTGGGGGAAAATAATGTATTAGATAAGTGTTAAAAATAAATAAAGTGCCATGGCAGTCTCTGGACTCTTCCATGGCTTCTTTTATCTTGAATAGATCTCAGTTGCCTGTAGTTATTTGCAAGTTGTCTCCTCAGTTAGATTGTGAGATCCTTGCTTTTCTTTGTATCCCTAGCACTTAATACAGTGTCTGGCACATATTAGGCACTTAATACATGCTTCTTGACTTGCCTTTAGTCTCTTCATACCTGGGGTGAGAGAACAACCTTGCTTATGTCAGGCAAACATTTTCTGCTTCTGTTACTGTTCTTACAGTTGTTACAGCACTGTGATTTGAAGAGTCAGATCTACCCCCAAATTCCGGGACAAAATACTTTTGTTTTTTTAATATATTTATATTTTTTTATAATATAATGTGAATTATTTTAAATAATTTTGTTTTCCTACGTAGTGTATTTTATTTTTTTACAATTACAACATAGAGTTTTCAACATTCACTTTTATAAGATTTTGAGTTCCAGATATGTTTCCCCTTCCTTCCCTTCCTTCCTCCTCCCCCAAGATGGCAAGCAGTTGGATATAGGTTATATATGTATAATAATATCAAAATATTTCCATGTATAATGTGAATTGTTAAGAAAAAAAGTTGAGTGTGTTTTGTGATGTAATTATTGTTAAGAAAGCTAGAAGGATAATTGGATTCTAGGATGTCTGTCAATCTGTCTATCTCTCTATCTATCTATCGAAATATCGATCTATCTATCCACACTCACACACACGTTGCCTTCTCAAGGAGGAGGAAGGAGCGAAAGGGAGACAATTTGAAATTCAAAATTCAAATTTTAAATTCAAGATATACACATACATGTATGTATAAAGTGTGTATATGTTTGTGTTGAGACAGTTATCGAGGAGTGGCTTCTTTGCATGTTTCACACACCCTATGATGTCACTGGTCCTCTTTGAAAATGAAAGACAAACAACATGGTGTCTATGTATATATACATATACACACATATATATAACCAAATGATAATTCTCTATTATCCCATCTTCAGTATATAAGGAATATGTAGAACTTAAAAGAAACTGATGACATGACTTAAATGATTGAAAAAATAGCAGTAAGAAATATGAGAGAAACTAGATCTAAGAGAAAACTCAAAGAGTGATGTCTTAATAATTCTTATAACCAAATGATTGTTCTTCAGTGGGGAACGAGTTCTAGTACCGAAGGCCCTACATAATTGCTGGGGGGGATCTGATGAGAAAGAGAATGAAGTACAGTTATGGCTTATCTCTTAATAGAAGGGGACATGGATAATTAGTAACTAATAAAAAAATCTCTTCTATTCATATATAAAATGCATTTTATGGTTGAGATTTTGTGATTTAGTTATGTTTTACATGAGCAGACATTTAAAATTAGTTGATAGTCACTTAGGATGTACCCCCAATAGTGGTGGAGGTAGAATGGATATAGTTTGAGTTAGCAGAGAAAAACCAATACAGCAACTTAAGTTTGTTGCACAAAGTAGAAATTAATAGGTAGAAAATTAAAAACTGATCATTTCATTAGACCACATTCCTTTTGAAGACATATAAGTACAGGAAGTTGATGTGTCAGTATCTGAAGACATTGATACTGAAAAAAAGGGGGAAGGATTTGGTTTTATTATGTGAATAAAGTTTTCTTCCCTAGTTGTCAATTCTCCCTGTCTTGTGTATGTTTTATGTCTCTTCCTTTTCGGCATCTTTAAATATGATTGCAAATGGTGTGCTCTGTATGACATTTAGTGACGGGGGGCTTCTGAATTCACAGCTGGCAGTACTTGGTGCTTGCATCTGTAACCATCCCGGAGGACAACCTTGTTCCTGTTCTAGGACGGCTGCGACGACCAGAAAACAGCTTCTTCAGCTGAAGCAGGAGGTGATGCTTAGTTTAGCCAAAGGGCCACAACTATTACTGTGGTTTATCTCTCCATTTTTAAAATGGTGGGATTAATAGCAAAGTCTCACCTGTAATGATTATTTTGTGGTAACAAATATTAATTGCTGAGATTTACTTGGTTTTCAGTAGTATAAGTGACTTACAAATTGTTGCATTAGAATTTAAAAAAAAACCTGATCCTGTGATTTCACTAAGGCAGGTGGGCAGCACAGTGGATATAACACCAGGCCTGAACTCAGGAAGACCTGAACTCAAATCCTGCCTCAGACACTTGCTAGCTGTGTGAACCTGAGCAAATCACTTAACCCTGTTTGCCTCAGTTTCCTCATCTGTAAAACGATCTGGTGGAGGAAATGGCAAATCATTCCATTATCTTTGCCAAGAAATCCCCAAATGGGGTTATGAAGAATCAGACATGACTGAAATGACTGAATAACACATGTACATATCTCAGTGCTATTTGTATATATGTATTTCTTATATGTATGTGTGTGTTTGTATGTGTGTATGTGAGTGTGCATTCATGTTGCCCCCATTAGAATGTAAACTCCATGGGATCAGGGATTATTTTTCCTTTTTCTCTGTTTCCCTAGCACTTAACATACAGTTCTTGGTGGCATTTAATAAATGCTTATTGATTGACTGACATACAACCCTGATCATGATCTAGATAGATTCACAGGGTACATGCTCTAGGAGGTCTTTAATCAAACTTAGGGTTCATGGAATTACAAAATTTGAGAGTTGGAGGGGACCTTGGTGACCATGTGGTACAACTGAGGATGAAAAGATCTAGCTCATTTTTTAACAGCTTTCATTGCTGGAAATTTTTCGTAATGTCAAGCCTAGATTGACCTCATTGCTGCCTGATTCTGCTGTCCATGGCCAAACAGAATAAGTATGATTTCTCATTCACATGACAAACCTCACCTACTTTTAAGACATCTATTATGTCTCCCTGCCTTTCTCCCAGAGCCCTTTTCTGCCTGCCAGGCTTCTTTTCTGTAGGCTAAACATGTTGAGTTCCTTATACCAGAACTCAGGAACTCAGTTATCTCGGTGGCTTTTCACTGGCCACTCTACTGTTCATCATCGTCCTTCTTACACTGTGGCACCCAGAACAAAATAAAATACTTGAAATGTTATCTGAGCACGATGGGATTATCACCTTTCTATTCCTGGAAGTTGGGCCTTTTTAGTGTAATTAATTAATTAATGCTCTTAATCACAGTTATTTTAGCTACAGCGTCATATTGAGCTTGTATTCCACTAAGCATTATTAGAAAGATTTTTTTTAGAGGATGAATCGTATGTGATTAGTTAATATTAGAAATATAAAATCTGTTTTTTTCACATCATTATCCATGAGGTCAAAAGAGATATTTTTGACATCAAAGAGAAATTTGTTTCAGAGGAGGGAATGGACACGGAACTTAAGAAGGCCAGGGTGACATATCAATAGACAGAAAAGAATATTAAAATATAGTGATAATCATGTAGTGGGGCATTGGTACTTATCAGATGATGATATGGTGTCAATGTTAACCAGCAAAAATAAAACCGGAACATGTGATTATGATAGGCATCATTATTGAACGGAACATTCCTGACATGGTTTTAGAACAAAGTACTGAAAGACAAGGGTTTAAAATCAATGGAACAGCAACATAAACAAATACAACAAAATAAAAATTAAAAGTCTCAAAGTACATTGTTATGTGATTTCTTCAAGATCTTAAACCAATGGAAATACTTAAAATATTAAATAAGCTTCTTAAGTCAAATTTTTGTGTTTTAATGAGAAGAGCTGTATTTTGTTAAAAAGAGTACTCCTAGAACTTGCCTAGGGCAGCTAGATGGCACAGTGGGTAGAGTGCCAGGCCTAGAGTCAGGAAGACTTATATTTCTGAGTTCAAATCCATCCTCAGACTTGTAGTAGCTGTGACCCTGGCCAAGTCACTTAACCCTGTTTACCTCAGTTTCTTCATCTGTAAAATGAGCTGGAGAAGGAAATGGCAAGCCACTCCAGTATCTTTGCCAAGAAAACCCCAAATGGGGTCACAAAGAGTTGAACATGACCAAACAACAACTAAACAAAGACTTTGGGTAAGTTATTTTCTATAGAAGTAGACTCATTTCAGAGCTATATATTAAATGTATGTTATAAAGATGAACTTGCTAGATAACTTTGTTCAAAAATCTGCTAAATACAGATATTAAGTCATTAAGCAAGGATATGTAAGTAGATGTGTGTATGTAATATTGTTATATATATAATATATATTATATAATGCATGAGATATATATCAGATATAATATTAAACACACATATTAAATATGTGGGTAGAGTACCTAGCAGTCCTGGAGTCAGAAAAACCTAAGTTTAAATCTGGCCTCAGACACTTACTAGCTGTGTGATGGTAAATCACTTTACCTTTGTTTACTTCAGTATCCTCATTTGTAAACTAGATAGTAACAACACCCACCTCCCAGGTTTTTTCCAAGGATCAAATGGGATAAAGCCCTTGGTCCTGGCTGCTAGGAATGCCCATCTCATTAACACCAAGTACAACTTGCCCAGTGATGCTACAGGGCTGTGAGTCAGAGAACACCAGGTTCCTAAAGAATTAAAATTAGAAACAACCCAAAGGGCCATGGAATGACACATCGTGGGCAGGAACAGGCTGCAGTGTTCCAGAACTTAGGACATACAACAGGAATAATAAAAATTATGGCTAACGTGCATGTGGTTTTTTATGGTTTACAAAGCACTTGCCCTATGTGGTTCTTCATAACAGTCCTTTGAGGTGGGTACTACAAGTACTATAATCCGCATTTTACAGACGAGAAAACTTAGCATATAATGATGCTTGTAGTATAATAACAATGCCTGGCATTTATAATGGCGCTTATTGTATAATGCTAATAGCTGGCGTTTATAATGGTGCTTTTCGTCCAGTAACAATGCCTAGCAGTCATAATAGTGCTTTTAAGGTTTTGCAAAGCACTTCACATATCTTAACTTTTGACTCTCACAACAACCCTGAGATGTATACTATTGTTATCTTCATTTTACAGATGGGGAAACTAAGGCAAGCAGAGGTTAAATGACTTGCCCGAAGTCACACGGCTAGTAGTTATCTTAAGGCATTTGAACTCAGGTCTTTCATATCTTGAGCTCTTTTCGCTATGGTACCACCAAGCTGCCTCTGAAACATAAAGTGACTTGCTTATGTTTAGGTACTTATTACATATATATATTTCAGAGGTGGGATAAAAACCCAGGTGTTGCCTGACTCCAAGCACATATTTTTGGGATAAATCACTCAACCTCTCTGAACCTCAGTTTTCTTATCTGTAAAATCTACAGTCTCTCATTTGCAATTCAAATGAGATAAGCAAGAAAATAAATCTCTTCGCAAACTTGAAAGTTATATTAAATTCCAGTTAATATTGCTCACTAGACACATGAGATAAATGACATTATAAAAGATGTTTATGCCCAACATATGTGGGCTGTATATACAGCAAGAATAAGAGACAGTGGATGGCCCAGAATCCCCTCAGCACTAACAGAGTAAGAGGAAGGCCATTAGCCTGTTGACTAGAGCCTCCGAGGAGGTTTTAGGGGAGGATATGGACAACTGTTAAGCAGAAAGAGATGTAATGGAGAGCTTTCATATCCATTGGTAGAGGGGATACACACAGTAGATAAAATCAATGATCTATCTCAGCACAAAGTGGTCAACAGGGCTGAAATTGTACTTATTAATCAGTTTATCTCCCAAGCCTTCAAATAACATGGAATAATCCCTGACTATCTAAAATTTTTTTAGATCAAGGCTGTGCTAGAAATCTGACATTACTACAACAGTCAGAATATTTATTATGAATGCATCATTCATTGGCTATCAAACCCCTCCTGTGTTACTCTAGGGGAGTCACCTAACCATTGTGCCTCAGTTTCCTCAGCTGTAAAATGAGACTCATAATAGTGCCTGCTTCACAAGGTTGTTGGGAGAGATTAAATGAAGCAATATTCCTAAACACTTAGCACAAGGTCTGGCATATAGTAGGTGCTTAATAAATGCTTATTTCCTTAGCCCCCAGGGAAGGTAGATTACAGAATTTTAATAATCAATTTTGCTATTCAGCACTCTGCCTGGAGTCAAGAAGACCCGAATTCAAATTCCTCCTCAAGACGCTTACTGGCTGTTTAACCTTGAACAAGCCACTTACCCATTATTTGCCTTAGTTTTCTCACCTGTAAAATGGGGCTAATAGCAGCACCTACATCTCAGCGTTGTTGGGAAGGTCAAATGAGATAATATTTGTAAAAGAGGATGAGCACATTCCTGGCATTTTTATACTTCCCCTTCCCCTCTGTTATTCCTTAAATTCTATATTTCTTCATTTGTTTTGATTTGTCTCAAACTATTCCCTGATTTAACTCTGGCCACATAATGAGAAATCAGGACTCATTGGAAAAGACCCTGAAGTTGGGAAAGATTGAAGGCAGAACGAAAAGAGGACAGTAGAAGATGTGATAGATAGTGTCATGGAAATAAAGAACATGAACTTGGAAAGACCTTGAAAGGCGGTGGAGGATAGAGGGACCTTGTGTGCTGTGGTTCTTGGGGTCATGAAAATGAACATGAATGATCTACTGAACTGAAATTCCCAGGTTTTGCTAAAGAGAGCTGAAAGTTAAACAAAATACATAATACCAATCATGTTGAAATTCTACTTTGTGCCAGTATTTTCTCACTATATATTTTATAATAACTTTTTATTTTGTAATATTTTCCCCTATGGGTCCAATGAATCTTCAATTTCTCCTCACTCTTTCCCTCTCCCTTCAGTTCCTTCTCTCCTAATCTACCTGCTATACCCTCTGAGGTCATAGGAGCTCATACAGAAAATTAAGTTAGATTTCTTCCAAATGAAACTGATTTAATTTTCTGCAGGAATGTCCACACCCTCAGAGGGTTTAGTGGCAGCTTGGGGATAGAATGGGAAGAAAAGAAGACATTTCTTGTTAAACACTTCACCCTCTGGAAGCCCTATCTCTTTTGGGCCAGAGACAAGGACTTTTTGACTGAGTTACATGTTTCCTGTCTAAGGCATTTTCTCCATCCTCAACTCTACCTCCTTCCCCCTGAATAAGTTTTTGTTTTTTATTTCTACTAAGATGCAGCTTCTCCTTCAGGATAGTGTTTATCAAAATTTCCTCTTACTAATCCTTCTACTAAAAAAAAGATTATTTTTAAACTGTTAGAACAGTATCAAACGGATGTAAATGTGGTACACATTTTCAGAATCTAGTCTCTTGAATTTTGACTAATGAACTTTTAACTAAAATTCTTTTGCTGATTTTCAGTAATAAATATAGCCAAAATGTCATAGGGGCTGTAAACCCTGAAGGCTCAGATGATGAAGTTTTTAGGTCTGGCTTGTGCAAACCTTATTCTGAGGTTATGATGGAATTCCAAGCCTTGCTGAGAGGTCACATCTAGTGACTCATTAAACAATTAAAGTATTGAGCAGAGTCTCTAAAAAGTAGCAAAGAAAAGCAGTCTGCAAAAAATATCCAAAAGAAACCACAAATAAGTGTTTAAACTTTTTCCTTAGTAACAGGATTTTATTTTTCTTTGTTGTTATTTTTATTTAGAAAAAAGTAAAAAAAAAAAAAAGTATAGAAAGAAAAGCCACATCACCCTTTATAGTTTTGCAAAATATTTCCGAGTCTTATACTAATCACTAATAGCAAACAAGTCCGAATCAGCCTTCATGAAGGTTACGTACTAAAACTTTTCTTTCTCTTACAGTTAGACACATTAAAGAAGCATAAAGAAGAAGCTTATATAATGGCAGACGCATTCAGGATTGCATTTGAGCAACAATTAATGAGAAGAAATGAGCAGACCCTGAGATTGACACAAATGAATAAAATTTGTAAAAAACCAAACAAATGGCTGAACTGGAAACACCTTAAGGATGATGGTAATTATGTATCAGTATAACGCTGTTCGCTTTTAGGGGTCTGGGTAATTCTAATAGATCACGAAGCATGCCAGTTTCAGTTGTGCTCTGTTATAATAAGGCTATGGCATATAACGTCTCACTCTTAGATGGCTGGTTGACAAAAACCATCTATGGAAAAAAACCCAACAATAGGGCTGTTGAAGGACGCAGCTGCAAGTGAAAATCATGAGGTCATCTCATAAATTCCCAGCAGATTTTCTCCTGGTTCTTCCATGTTCCTAGGAATGAATACATTTAAAAGAAAATTATATGCTATTTACAAACATATAAAATTGTTAAAGGGAAACTATCAGGAAGAAACAATAATTTGGATAGGGGCAATGAGAACCAAGTTGAAATGATGTTTTCAACAACCATTATGTTTTGCTTAACCTCTTCACGATGTTTGCTTTCTTCAGTTCTCCCACATGGGTAATAAAAATTCATTCTCTGATACAATACTGTATTGTGTTTGACTCTGAAGGAGGCTATTAAAAGTAGAGTAACAGCTTTCACTTTGTCAGTCTCGTTTTCTTCTTCTATAAAATGAAGGGATTGACTTAGTTGATGTCTAAGGTTCCTTACAACCCTACATCTACCATACTTTGAAACTGTCTTTTAAAATTAAGATTTCCTTCCTAAAATGTCATGTTGATCATGTGAGGCTCCTCTTATATTCTTTTTTTATTACTTCTTGCTTATTGAATGTAATTTTAATTTGTTCACTATTTTTATTTAAATGTAATTTTTGTTTGTGAAACATAATTTTAGTGATAACATTTTTTTTTAAAAGTTGGCATTTAAGAAGTAGGAGCAAATCAAGAATGACAGAATTCCAGGGTCCCAGAAATGTTGAGAGACCTCAGAAGCCCCAAAGATTAAACGACCAGCTACTTGTTGAAGAGTTCTTGTCCCATACGGGTTGAACCAGAGAGCTCTCAGGTCCTATCCAAATCTAACTACCATGGTTTCACAAACAAAAATTACATTTAAATAAAAATAGTGAACAAATTAAAATTAAAATTGTATGGACCTCAAAGGAGGAGAGGTGACTGAGGGATGATGTGAGGAGGAGAACCTGAAAGTGCTAATGTGGAGTAGGAGATACAGAACACACGGGGTAGGTAAGTTGACAATGAGGTGTTAAAGACTTAGCTGAAGTGTAAAAGGCTCACAATGGGCTAAATAGCTATAAGGTGTGAAAAAATTCTCTGTTTGGAAAGCTGGCTATGGGAGAAAGGATGAGGGGCTGGGAATTTTTCTCTTCCTTCCCCCAACGGGCCATAGCATATTTCAGTAGAGCTACTTGACCAATTAAATACTGTGCACCCAGCCAGGAATAGGTCCAGAATTAAGGCAACAGATACTTATATGAAATGTGACCTGTGTGGAGAGAGCCAATCTTGACTCAAAAACTGAGCTGCAGTGAGTAAGAAGTCCAGGGATCCTAGCTGAGCAACCTGTCTAGTAGAGATGCTCAACCCAGGAGGAGTAAATTGTGGTCATGATAAAGAAGAGATCTGGGGGTTTCTGTACTACCAGAAGTATCAGTTGCCTGGTGCTTGGTCTACATGTAGTCCTTATATGTGTATCACTCTACCAGTGTGCCCTACGTGTTTGTCTGTTCTTTCCACTGATTCTCTGCTTTGTTGTGAAAGAGTATGACTAAACTTTGGCAGGGCAGGTAATGTTGTTCTATGACTATTGTTTTTACAATGCTATCTCAGTAAATGCTTTGATCTAATTGTCTCTATTAATTAACTTTTAAAGGCAATCAATCATACCAATGAAGGGGCTTGTGAGCTATAGATTTAGTAGTATTGGACCCACAGAGTATGGTAACCACCCTTTTGGGACCCGTTATTCAAATGGATGGTTGGCCTAGAAGAGGAGGGCATCATATAAATGTCTTATTTATTTATTAAAAGCTTAACATCAATACAATCAACTGAGCTTGCTTAGTAACTGTAATTTCAGTACATCACAGTTTTTCTGTTACTCCTTCCATGTCATTTTTTGGATTTTTCATTCATTTTCATTTTCTAACTTTCATATGTTTGCACTTAATATGTGGTCCAGTTTTTGGTTTTTTTGCAACTTTTATACCAACAAGATTTTGTAAATTCATAAGCAAAACAAAATGGGAAGGAAACAGAACACATAAGTTTTGTTATTATTTTGTTAAAGTTAATTTTTAAAATCAAAATGAAAACAGAAATTTTTTATTTTTCTTTGGTATTTTATTCTTTATTTTGTTTGTATTCATTGAAATTTAAAATAACACTTTATTTTAAAACAAAGCACTTTTCATTTGGCATTTCCCCCCTTTTTATCATTAGCCTCTTTTGACTGGAATTTCTAAGTCAGGCTATAAACTAAATACACAAGCTTTCATCTGCCATGTAAGTTTACATTTTTTTGAGATGCATAGCTCAACTCCCACTCTATAAAAGCATTTGATTAGAATATTCTCATTCTTTTTTTAAAATAAATTAATTTGTTTATTTTTAGTTTTGAACATTCACTTCCATAAATTTTAAATTTTCTCTGCCTCCTTCCCCCTCCTTCTCCCTAAGATGGCATACAATCCCATATAGGCTTTACATATACATCCTTATTAAACATATTTCCACATTAGTTATGTTGAAGAAAGTACTTCTTAAAATGTCAAAATACAAATTATCAAATCAACAAATTGATTCATTTCTACTAAATGAGTTACGAAGTTACATCTTCTAATACAGGTGTTTCATACCCTCTTCTTACTAGAATACATTTGTGGAATAGGATTTTTTTTTAATGAGGAAAGATTTTGCTGTGGCAGACAGATATTCAGATGTTTAGGAAGCAATCTGTATAGGGGAAAGAATGCTTGTGTAGGAATTAGGAAACCTGATCCTACCACTTAATAACGTTGTATCCTTGGACATGTCATAAGCTCTCTGAGCCTCTGTTCCCTCATCTGCTGCTTATTTTTTAAATTGGATATGTACTTTAAAAAAATTTACCTTTAGTTTTCAACATTCACTTTTATAAGATTTTGAGTTCTAATTTTCCTCTTCCCTTCCCTCTCCCCTTCCGAAGATGGCTTGCAATCTGATACAGGCTAAACATGTACAATCATATTTAACATATTTCTACATTAGTCATATTGTGAAGAAGAATCAGACAAAGGGAAAAACCATGAGAAAGGAAAAAAAGAGAGCATTCAGACTCCATAGTTCTTTTTCTGGATGTGGATAGCATTTTCCATCATGAATCTTTTGGAACTATTTATTTTTTTTAAGGGTGTTGTATCTGTCTCTCTCTCAGATTCACCTCATAGGGTCATTTCAATTGTGACCTAACGATCTTTGTAAGATGAAAAACTCTGCTCAGTTCTGGGTTCTTTGTAAATCCTTGAGTTGATTGTGTATACATATAAATATGAGCTAGTATTGTTTCCTACTATTGTGTTTCACTTGGATTTAACATGTTTAATTTTAGGATGTACGTTACAAAAGAAGAATTTTGGACAGAAGCTAATAGGTATACTGGAAGCCAGTTCTAAGAAAATAGAAGAGCTGGATGATCCTCAGGAAATCTTTCGAATCCTAGTAGATCTGGTCAGTATCTTTGGTTTCCTTTGGGAAATTAGGCACCTATCTATTCAGCCTCATTTCTTGCAACTTCCTCATGCAGATTGTCTGTTCCTGCCAACTTTATCTGCTTGTTGTGTTTTTTACTCCTTAGTGCAATTTGCTCATTTTTTTTCATGTCCATGATACCATTCAACCCATGGAACACCTCTTTCCCATCTCTGATCATCCATCAATTCATGTTCTTCCCTAAAAACCTGGAGACTTTACTCATAATCTGCCCTATTGTACTTATCATCCTCTTCAAAACTAGTCTCAGAGTGTTTCCTCATAAATCTTCCTTGATTCATGCCACCAGTTCTAATTTCTCCCTTTATTCAGTGTTTTCTCAAAACTTAAATATTCTAATCATTTCAAAAGTATAAATGGTATGGCATGTTGGTCTGTAAATCACAGAATGCATGTGTATATGTTCTACCTCTCCACTTCCACTCCAGGAGACTCTGAATAAAGGATATTGCTTTCTACTTATCTTAACTGCATACAAAGTTTATATGCCATGGTTACTTACTAAAAGTTTGACACTGGTAAATTGACCAAAGAATATGGCATAGTAACTTCTTATTATAATGTACCATCCTTGGAGTATATTTATATACCGTCTACAAAAGCAGTCTTGTCAAACTCAAAAAGAAACAGGGCCACAAATCTATATGTAATGATTGGTGCATATGTTGACTTAATTTTAAAATGTAATTTAGTGCTTTGTTGTACTTTTATTTATTATATTAAAAATTTCTCAATTACATTTTAATCTGATTTGGACGTCCTTTGGGAGTTTTGCCGGTCACATAAGGTTGGGGGCTACATGTTTGACACCTCTGTACCAAAGGTCTGTTCTAATGTTTTAAGGCACAAAAATGACCCAGAAGGCCATTCTATGGCCATCCCAGTGAACTCTGGGTGACTTTGCCACATCTGTGAAGGTTTTGAGTACAGGCTAAGCAATAGACTGTGCATCTGTCCATTTTAGGACAAGGCTAACTGTGTGTAGAGAACCCCATATCCATTAAATAGTGAGCTCTGTGAGAAAGGGAACCGGTTTTTGCTTTCTTCTTATCCCCATCGTTTAGCACAGTGCTTGGCCGTTGTAGACACTTAAAGCTAGTTGATTGACTGCCTGACACATCCTTAGAATGTTGACCACTGGATTTTGAATTCTTCATTCATGGTAGTTGTTAAGAAGTTAATGGGAAGAGTGATGAAATTATAAATGTTCCAAAGTGTCAAAGTCAGGCTTAGTATTTATTGCCTTAATTGTGCCTCTTTTATTTCCCATACATGCAGTTGAATGATAAAGAAGAAGCTTTAGCTCATCAGAGAAAAGTTAGTTACATGCTTGCTCAGGCACTGGAAGAAAAAGATGCTGGAAAGAAGAATAAAGACCAGGAATCTGTGAAGGAGGATTCTCCATCTGAAAACCACCCACCCCAAACTTCAGATCCCCCTAGTTTGTTTGATCCTGCATATTCAAATTTCCACATTCTTAGCTCTAGGACCTGTATTTGTTCAGTCCCTAACCACAACATAGATGAGACTACCACAAGAACACTTCAAAAATCACATTCTTTGCCATCGAGGATCAGGTTTTTTGAAGAAAGTCAAGTTGAAGAAACAGATGAAATTAGAATTGAAAGTGGTTTGTAATGCTGTTCTTAAAAATAAGATTTTGTGCCTCTTACTGTGTTATGAGAAGTGTTGCACCTATGTTGCACTTTCTGAACCTTCCTAATTTTAAAACAATAATTTGGCCAATCTTTATGGGAACCATGCATTTTTTCTATAATTTAAAATTGTGATGACATATGTGCTATAAAATATTTTTAGTATGGTATTTCATTTAGTGTTTATTTGTCAACATACTGAAACTAAGCATGTGAAATGATTTAGGAAAAAAAATAGAAACATAATTATTCAATTAGATTATATAACAGGACCCTCTGTTGGCTAAAGGAGCATGAAACAATTTTAAAATGTTGCTCCATGAAACTGGCATCCAACCAATCCTTCTAATGAAGCACATTAACTATTTTATTAGCTGCTAAAGCAGTTTTTAATCTTGACTTCTTCCATGAACTGTTTGATGTAAAAAGTTAAGAACTAAAAGTTCCATTTTGCTAGTTTCAGTCCAGAATTTCAGATGGAAATTGTCCCTTGGTTGGTTTCTTTGGACAGAGCATGCAAGGAATTTATTGCTTAGCTCTGGAGGGGTCTTCAGAAATCATCTAGTCTAACTTCCTCCTTTTATACATGAGGAAACAAGCCCAGAAGAGAGTCCCACAGGAAGGAGCAGAACTTAGATCTGTGCTTATGTCTTCAGACTCAAATCCGCCACTCTTTTTACTGTATCATTGCCTCTTAATGATCTGACTTGGACATTTTGTATAACTCAGTGGCCCAAACAAAATAGGTACTCTGAAGTCATTACAGCTTATTATAAGAAATGGAAGTCAGATTTTCATCTAATTCCAATCTTTGGTGAAAAGTCAAGTTAAAAAGTGTACAGATAGAAGAGATTACACTGAAGTCTTGAAGTTAAAGAATTTGTGCAATAAGACAGGTGATGAAATGATAACTGATAATAACTTTAGTAGTGTGAAGTGCCTTTGTTTTTCCTATGGCCTCAGAAACTTTCACTGCTGGATTTAAGATTTTCGGGTTATATTGTTTTAAACCAATAAATTACCATGTTAGATAAGACTTCTCCTAAAGACAGACTTCAGGAGATAGTAAAGGACAGGAGACCTGGAATGCTATGGTCCACAAGCCATGAAGAATTGGATACAACTGAGTGACAAAGCAAAAATGGCAAAAGATAATCTGGAAAATTGTGTTAATATTTATATAATTTATCATTGAAGGAAGAACATTTAGTATGGCGTTAAGGAAGTCAAGAAAAAACTGAGCCTCCAGATTGAGATGTGCCCTTGAGTATAAAACAAATATTTGACATTTTAAATATTTTATTCCTAATCTGAATAGTACAGACAAGCTGCTTGAGGGGTCTTGTGCATCTTACCTCACCAGCATTATGATGACTATAGGTAGTGTTTGTAAAATGTTTTGAGTTCTTCAGAGAAAGACAATTACATTTTTAGTAAAAGAGTAATATTTGACTTAGGATCAATAAACATAAGGCACCATTTCTATGTGCTGCATCACATAGTTTCAAACCAATTTGCTAAATAAATATATCAACAGAAACATTGAAGGTATTCTATGTAAAAACAAAACTTTGCTTTGCTTCTGTGCTGTCTTCTAATAATTTGACATTTGTTGGAAATACTTTGACATTTTAGTTACTTTTCATTTCCTTTTGCATTTTTATTGCCCATTCAAAAATATGAAATCTGGCTGATATCCTATACCCTGCTTATATAGCCGTTTGCCTTTGATCATTTATGACTTCAATTACTATCTTGTCTGTGTCTTTCTGAAAACTTGTTTAGATTTTTACTAATAGAGGCAATCTTTTAGTTTTTCTTTCTGTTTCTAAAAGTCTATATTATCATTGAGAGTTGTTTATATATACATACCCATTTTGAATATAGTGTGACCCATTTGTGCTGTATATCGGTACAAGCCAATGGTAATAAGTGCATTGAAGACTTATTTATATCAGATTTTTACTGATAAATGTTGTTTTGTTCTGGAACTTGTTTACTCTGAGAATTAGCTGAATTTGGTAATGACAACCTGTATCATTTTGGGTTTCAATTCAACATCTTTCAAAGATTTAAAGTCCATCTTTACTCTCTACACATTATCCATGATGCCCTGCGGCCACCTTTCTTTATGCATTTAGCATCACGTTTATTCTTTCAACATCATCCTTGGAGATTTTATTACCCATATTGAGGACTTCCAAGTTCCTAACTCTTCATGATTACAAACCTGACTCACTGCTTTACACTAGCCATCCAGTAGTGGGGCCGCATGTTAGTTTCATTTTCCAAAGATGTGGCCTTATCTCCGACTTCTTTAACTCTGCATTTGTCTCTCTCCCACCACAGCTTTCTTATACATCTCTATATCCTACTGTGTTCACCAAACTTTCTCCTCATTGTCACAGAGAATTTTTAAAATTTTATTTTTACCCAATTATATGTAAAATTTTTTTTTAACATTTATTGAGTTTTGATTTCCAACATCTTTCTCACTCCTTCCCCTTCCCTCTCCCTGAGATGATAAACAATCTGATTTAGGTTATATGTGTGTGATCGTGTAAAACATTTCCACATTAGTCATTTTGTGGGAAAAAAACAAGAAAAGGAAGAAAGAGAAAGAAGGAGAAATAATATGCTTCAATTGGTGTTCAAGTGCCATGAGTTCTTTCTCTGGAATTGTTTCATCATGAGAATTTTGGGATTGTTTTAGATCATTGACTGAATATGTCATTTGCGGTTGTCCATCATACAATATTGCTGTTACTGTGTACAATGTTCTGATTTGATCATTTCACTCGTCACAGAGAATTTGAAGTCATTCAACCTGTCTCACTTCAACAGTTCATTATGTCCTTCTTGCCTGATTTAAACTTTCTTGCTATCCAGTTATGTAACAACTTCTCCAGCACCCTGGGTTCCCTAATATCCTAAATTCATTCCCAGATCTTTTACCAAACTCTAAGCTCTTCATGAACATCCCTTGTTCTGTATCTGTGCCACAATCTACTTTCTTTAGTCTTCTTCTGAGATTATAGAACATAATTTAGAAAAGGTTCCAAAATCCTGCAAACCTTTTTCATCACCCATTCACATAATTTAATTCCCAACTGCCCTCAGTACTAGTCATTAATCTTTTTTTCCCCTCCCTCATTGTCTTTCTAACACACTAATCATATTGTGAGCATGAGTGAAATCATTGGAGTTCTAAGGAACTAACTAAATACTTCTTAATACTTTATGCCTAAATTTCCAAAAGAGGCTTTCAAGTAACATTGAGGGTTTGGGTATCTTAATTCCACAAGGTAATTTACTATAGGTGTGACTCTGAGATAAAATTATCTTTTAATACTTGAGTATTTATTTTTGTACAAAAATAGAGAAACTATACTATGTATCACAATATTATTCAACATTGTTTTAGATCATTTAAAATAATTAGACAGTATGAAATACCTGAGCATATACCTGCCAAAACAGATATAGGAACTATATAAACATAAACAGAAAATATTTTTTATATAGATAAAGTCAGATTTAAATAATATTTATTGTTCATGGGTAGGTAAAGTCAATATAATTTTTAAAATGACAATTTAACCTAACTTGTGTATTTTTTCAATGTCCCCCTAATTAAATTACTAAAAAATTATTTTACTGAGTTAGAAAAAATAACAACAAAGTTCATTTGGAAGAATAAATAGCCAGCAACTTCAAAGAAACTAGGGAAAAAAAGATGTAAAGGAAGTAGATTCAGTAGTATCAGACCTTAAATTATATTATAATATGAGAGCATTGTTGAAATATAAAATGTATGATTTCAATTATTTTAAATTAAAATTTTCTTGTCTAAATAAAACCTATGTAGTCAAGAATAGAAGGAGTGCAGAAAATTAGGAAAAACTTAATGTTGCTTGTGATGTAGGAAAGGAGGAGCTGCTTGATTTAGAAAACCATGGAAAGACTTGGACTTATGAAGGAAGATGCTGTCCACCTTCAGAGAAACAAATGACAAGTGAAAATAAGCACAGTATGGTCTTATCTGTATGTGCATGAGTGTATATGTGTATATATGCATATGTTTATAGATATCTATGTGTGTGTGTATATATATATATATATATATATATATATATATGTATATATCCATACAATTGTAGCCTTCTTTAGAATGGGAAGAGAGAAGGGGGAAATAAAGTAAAAAGTACACAACAGGGTGTGAAAGAGAACCTATAAAGGGAGCAAAGAAAAACTGGGCAGCTTTGAAAACAATGTGTCATATTTATCATATAGGTTTTCTTGAAATGGAAATTTATTGTTTTATATTGAGTCCTCTCATGTTTTGCTGTGTATATGGCAATGTTTTTTCTTTTCTCATTTTGTATTTAAGTTTAAAATAAATTTTCAAAATTTATAACCTCCCTCGCCCCAAACTAAGACTAGTTGAAGGGGGTGGGGAGGACAGGAAAGGGGAATATTGGACAAGAAGAGGAAATTGGGGTGAAGGGAAGGGAGCTAATGGGAACAGTCATCTTAAAAGAAAGATTAAAGTAACCGAGGAACATAATACAACAGAAGAAAGAACTTGAAACTGAAAAACTGCATAGGCAATAATAAGACAGCTAGAATTACAAGGGAAGTGGTCAAATGGAAAAAATCTTCGTATCAAAATTCTCTGATAACCAAGCTATGTAACCAGTTGAATACATATAAGACTAATAGCCATTCCCAAATACATAAATGATCAAAGGATATAAACAAATAATTCTCAAAAGAGTTGCATAGTATTCACAACCACATGAAAAAATGCTCCAATTCACTAATAATAAGAGAAATGCAAAAAGGAATCCTAAGGTTTCACCTTACATCCTGAAAATTGTCAAAAAATGACCAAAAGGGTAACATTTAATGTTGGAGGGGTTGTAGAAAGATAGGTACACTAATACATTGTTGTTAGAGCTGTGAAATGATCCAATCGTTTGGGAAAACAATTTGGAATTGTGCGAATAAAGTGAATGACATGTCCATACCCTTTGACTCAGACCTCCATTGCTGAGTTTATACTCAGGGAAGCAATGCATAAATAAGAAAAAGGTCCTCATATATTCCAAAATATTTAAGATAGTAAGAATCGAAAACAAAGTAAATGACCATCAATTGGGGAATGACTAAACAAATGTGGTAGAAGAATGTAATGGAATATTACTATGCTGTAAGAAATGATGTATGTTGAATACAGAGAAGTATTGAAAGATCTATATGAACGGATGCAGATTAAGGTAAGCAGAGCCAAGAAAACAATATACACAGTAATTACAACAATGTAAATAGAAAGAAGAATAACACACCAAAGCAATCAAAAGAAAATGATAAAATGATAAAGTTTAAACAGGACTCAAATGAAGATATTTGAGAAGACAGCCCCAATCTGCCCCTTAATGGAGGTGAGAGGTCCACCAGTGTTACATATTGCATATATTTTTGGAATTTTTTCAGTGTATTGATCAGGCATTCTACCTTGTTTTTCCTCTCCAAAAAAATAGTAGTCATCATGTGGAATGCATCTCTTGGAGAGGTGGGGAATATATGGGATATTATCATTATGTAAGGAACAGAAAATATAAATAAAAACTTTTTTAAAAAACAGTTTGAATTGGGATAGGAAGTCTGGGAGGTCCTTTGCCTATCAGAGGAAGCTCCTGAGGGAATATCCACTTATATCTGGAGTCATATGTTAACTTTCCACAAGGGTTTAAAAGATTCTGGAAGAATAGCTGGTTTTCCACACAACCAGGTGGATCCCTCATATGGAGAGGGTAGCAGAACCTTCCAGCTGCTGTCTCTGGAAAGAGATGTTGTTTGAATTCTGTCCTCAAGACCCCAACATGGCAGCCTCCTGATGATGGGACAGTTAGTAGGCACTAAGGGAAAGAAAGATTAAGAACTAACGGCAGCTAGGTGTTGCAGTGGATAGAGCACTGGACTTGGAATTTGGAAGATTCATCTTCATGAGTTCAAATCTGGCCTCTGACACTTACTGTCTAACCCTGGGCAAGTCACTTAACACTGTTTAGTTTTCTTATCAGTAAAATAAGCTGGAGAAAGACATGGCAAACCACCTTAGTATCTTTGCCAAGAAAACTCCAAATGGGGTTACAAAGAGTCAGGCATGACTGAACAAGAGAAAGAAATCCCCAAGAAGACAAATCAGAAATTAGTCATGTCCAGGATCTCAGGATTACCACATTTAAGGGGCCAGGTAGGAAGCAGGAAAAGAAGATTGTTGCAGTAGCCCAAAGACTTCAGGGAAAGTCACTACAAAGGGGAGTAGTGGAGACCCTCAGGATGATGATGGTTGTCCCATGTATGGGTACCACTTCAGTCTCCTCTTTGCTTTGATGGCCTTGCTATCCTATTGAGTATTTTGTCTTTTTGATCACAAACATAGTCCACAAAACAAGCTTGTCTTAAGTCTGATGTTTATGCCAAATCAAAAAGTTTTAGACTTTTTTCTCCACACATTTCCACTCCACTGTAAGTGGGAAATTCATATCTGGCACTTGACCAAGAGTCTGCTCTGTTTTCTCTTTGTGAACAAGATTATTGATGCCTGTACTTTTCCAAAGACAGAAAAGTCTGCTTGGAGGGTTGGAGTGACATATGTGCCGACACGGTCCCATTCAAGGACTACTTCGAGATGAAATGTACTTTTCTGTTTGCTTGGAATATTGATCTAATTGTTGGTTTTTTTGGTCCAGAACAAAGCAGGATAGGGAGGGCCAGGAAGTAAGGGTCTGGAAACTGATGGTCCAGTCCTACTTCCTGTTGGACTTCTCCAAGCAGTGTGTGTCAGTCCAGAAAGTAATTGTAGCTGCTTTGACTCTGGGTTTTGTTCCATTGAGAATAATGTTGGCTAACATTTTCTGTGTTTATGTTTGTGTGTATATGTGTGCATTTCTCCTTTGACTGTTTTGTTTCTCATTTGCTCAAGTGAAAATGCGTTCACTATGTATCGCACTATGATTGTGGTATCTTTATAGTATGGGGAAAATACTGCAGGAATCCAGAAAAATTGTCTGCTTTAGAAAACTCCAGGATTTTCTCAATTGGTGAGTAATTTGTTCTCTGTGCTTTGTAATCATTTGAGAGTTAAATGGTGAAATAGTTCTTAGAAGTCCATGAAATATCAATCAGGCTTTCAACCTAATTTGATTTCTATCAAATCCTTTCTGTGTACCAGCCCTCTCTTTCATAGTTTTTACTGTCAGTCAACTGCTGAAATTCCTTTAATATATTCCTGGGTTTCAGAAGGATTAAGGAGTTGGCCAAAAAGAAAAAGTCAAAGATTTTCTTTAAAAAAAAAAA
>CM053769.1:692293321-692328621 GCA_028658325.1 Potorous gilbertii | reverse complement strand
TAAGTTTTCTAGATAGCTAATTTTCTTTTCCTGTCAAAAAAAAGAATGAACCATAGAATCCGAATACTATAGACACTAACTTCTATTTTGGTCAAGAAACCAGCTATAGTCTACATATTATATATTTCCTTCAACACTTCCACAATCATTGGTCCTCTGTTTTGTGGTCTTTACACTCTGTAAAGATTTGTCTTTTCTTGTAGATTATTCGCTACTGCTCAGACTTTTTGAAGCCTTCTGAGGCACTAATAGCTCTTTCCAGGAGACGTATTGGCTTATCTGTAACAGAGACCTTTTCTCAGCTCATGATATGTTACTTAGGAATTATCAGTTAAAATTACTTTTTCTTTTTGACTTCAAAACAGAAATTTCTCTCTATTACATAAATGACTTGCTAACGGTTGGTGCGTGGATGGGAAGTGCTTAGGTGAAGTAGATTCTCCTCCCTTCACCCCAAACTGCAATGAAAATCTTCCAGGAAAGGCTACTCTTGGTCCAAGATACATGGGTAAGCATCCCCTAAACCTATAGCCCATAAGCCCCCATCAATGTGTTTACCTTTAAGAGTCAGGCAAAGATGGATCAAGCTTGAAAGGCTTAAGGTAAAAACATTTCATTTAATAAAATGGAATGCTAATAAAAGTAGCAATAAAAAAAATCCCCTAGGCCATCTAGGCCTGGTTTCCACAAATACATGCACCAGCAATGAGAAGAGTGTATGCAGAAGACATGTGAAGGGGTATATGTGTGGAGAGGCAATTCAGACACTCCATGGACACTATTATTAGGCTGATTCCTGCGATTCTTCTCCAGGTACCTACCTGTCTGTCTTTTGTCTGTCTGTTTATCTGCCTGTTGGCTTGGCTCTGCTGAATACCGATGTACTGAATGCTACAAAACACAGTCCTGTTGGACATATGGTATTTAGGCATTATCAGTTCTAGTAACTTCACCCTTTACCCCAGATTTAGAGCTAGAGGGGCCTCTAAGATCATCTAGTTCAGCCCATTTGTTTTATAGATAAAGAATCAAATGTGGAACCTTACTTTCAGCTTCTGGTGTAAGCTGTTCTTTGGCTATAGTAATACCTTTTCCTCCTAAGAAGAGTGAGCTCTGCAGCTCTCTTTTAATCCAAAAGCCAGAGGCTTTTAAAATAGTTCCTTTAGAAAAGCAGCTACCTCAAACATGAACCAACAAAAACATTCTCTAGGGAGGAAAAGCTTGACTTTTCCCTCCTTATGGAATGACCTGTCATACCCAATTTGGTGTTAAAGTATAGAGACGTCTCATTTCCAGCAAGAGATGTTCAGCCCCAGGTGCCAAGCTCTTTAGAATAGATATGCCTAGCTAGGTAGTTAGTGCCTTCAGGTTTTCTGTCTTTTCTTTGGACTCAAATGCCTGATCTAGGAGCTTTTTTGGACAACTTACTCTTGGTTATAGTGAGCATTCTCCATGCTTCCTGATTTTAATCTCTGAAGGTTAGATTACACCAAACAATTATTGACAAAGAAATTTCTTGTCCAATATCTGTCAGAAAGCTATGAGGTTCTCAGACTTTCTCAATTCCAGCTCTCCCATATAAAAGATTAAGTGGAAGAAAAGCACAAAGAAAAACTAATTTAAAAAAGAATGTTAAAAATTGTCTTTATAAGTAATTTTAGGGAAAAACCCAAAATGTTACTTAAAAATTTAAAAAATAGCATTGTCATTATACATTTATCCAAAAGATAGGTTATTTTCAGTTCTATTAGGCAGTGATTCTTCATCACTTCATATTTTTTTGAATCACTCACATGCTTATACCTCTTGTCATATAGATTGGAGAACAGAGAGATCTTCTTGTCTAAGAGGCATTCAGTTCCTCAGAAAGATATTGTTACTCCCAAGAATTTCTCATACTATGATGATGAAATTACAGAATTCATATCCTGAGTCAAATAGGACCAGGAAGAAAGAGATTGAGGAAGAAGCATTACAATCAAAGGCAGTCCATTCCATTTAATTTTAAGGGTATACTTACATAGTAATTGGTCAGATTAGATGGTCATTTCCCCTCCCATTCTGTAGCAGTCACATTCTTCTTTTGGCCTTGGATACACATACTCTTAAACTGAAGTTGTGGTATATGAATGTAATGGAAGACTATCGTGATATAAGAAATGATGAACAGGAGGACTTCAGAGAGGCCTAGAAGGACTTATATGAACTGATGCTGAGTGAAATGAGTAGAACCAGGAGAATACTGCACACAGTAACAGCCACAGTGTTCAAGGACTGTTTCTGATAGACTTAGCCCTTCACATTAATGCAAGGACTTAAAACATTCCCAAAGGACTCTTGAGGCAAAATGCTATCCACATCCAGAGAAAGAACTATGGAATCAGAATGTAGTATGAAGCAGCCTTACTTTCTCCTCCTGAGCCATCTGGATCCAGTGACCAGATATTCATCAGGATGACTGGAGGTGGCCCAGGATGCCATGGGAGACCTGAGCCTTTTAGACTAAGGCCTTTTCAGATACTCACTTAAAGTGAGGTAATGCCCATTCAGTGAATAGGCTTTTTTAACAAGTAGTTAGGCGGATGACCCCTTTAATAGAAAGGAAAAAAATAGATAAATCACACTGGGAAGGACAGGAGCCTCATTGGAGAAAACATCTTCCGTGAAACCATCAACTCCTTCTTCAATTACTCTTTTTAACAATTTCCCTTTTAACGTATTCCATGGCAAATAACAGAATAACTCCTTTAATTATATTAAACAAAAAGACATCCGCATTCTTAGTTTGGTACCATAAAACAGAAAAATTCTAATAATCTAGTGTTATAGAATTAAGATCAACGCATCCCTCCCTCACTCAAAACAAAGTCAAGTGCAAGTCATGTCATCATTTCTCTGCTGTCATGGTGCTCTTCGAAAACAAAGGACAAGCACAACAAAAATCCTTCAGTGACCTACTAACATTTTTGTGGTTATTTAGTTGTTTCAGTCACATCTGACTCTTCATGGCTTCATTTGAAGTTTTCTTGGCAAAGATACTCCTTCTCTAGCTCATTTTACAGATGAGGAAACTGACTTGCCCACTTAGTAAAGTCACACAGTAAGTGTCTGAGGCCATATTTATACTCAGGAACATGGGTCTTCCTGACTCTAGACCCAGCAAGCTATCTATTGTGTGCCACCAGCTGCCCTTAGTCCTTAGCCCCTTGTCCTGCCCATCCCTTTTCCTTTCCCCTTCCCAAGACAGCATGCACTCTGATATATGCTATACATGTACAATCATATTAAACATATTTTCACATTAGTCATGTTGTAAAAAAGCATCAGAACAAAAAGAAAATGGTAGGCTTCAATCTGTATTCAGTTCATAGTTGTTTTTTCTTCTTCTGGATATGAATAACATTTTCCATCATGAGTCTTTTGGGATTGTCTTGGATTATTATTGCATTGCTGAGAAGAGCTAAGTCTATCAAGTTGGTCATCGCATAATGCTGCTGTTACTGTGTACAATGTTCTCCCGATGCTTCTTATTTCACTCAACATCATCCTGTGTCCTTCTTTTATTTGGTCCCTGCAAATTGCCCCCAGTCATTGCCATTGTTTGGGTCTTGAGGTCAGAACCCAAATAACACCTGTCTACCCTTGTCTGAGGCAAGATTTGAACCCACATCTTTCTGACTCCAGGCCTGGCACACATTCTCTATTCTCTACAGAAGGTTAACTATCTCCCATTTGTGCTCCACTACTCTATTTCCTACCACATAAGAAACATTGGCTTTTAGATGTCTTATTATCACCACAATTCAACTCAACAAATATTACTAATGAAGTATGTTCAGAATTAAAGTCATATTCTTTTAAAAAGCTGCCCTCTACTATCATTAACATTATTTTTTATTATTTATTATATTATTATTATAAGATTGTATTTGCTAAATCAAATCCCCTAAATTTAAACTGTTTCTTTGTTCCATTTTGCTATGGAATTTAATTTGTTTCATGATTGTTATAAAATGGAAATTGGTCTTTACTTGGATAGGAGGTATTCTAATTAGCAGAGGGAGTTTTGCCCAGTTGAACTCCTCTTTAAGTTGTAATAATTATATATCAATAAATTGTTCAATAGATTTTGGCTAAATCACAGAAGTATAGATTATACTCTTCCATATGCCTTTCCTGGATCATCTTTATTCTCATACTTCCTTAATAATGAGTGTCCCATAATTTACTATTCTTCCTGAATGAAATAATTCATTCCCATTGATATAGCCTATTCTCTATACAAGGTTAAATATCTCCCATTTGTGCTCCAGTACTCTATTTCCTACCATGTAAGAAACATTGACATTTAGATGTCTTAGTATCACCACAATTCAACTCAACAAATATTACTAATCAAGTATGTCCAGAATTAAAGTCATATTCTTTCTATCTGCCCTCTAAGGCAGAAACCTTGGCATCATCTCTGACTTTTAATTCTCTCTTTTAAAATATTTTTTCCTTTTTAACTATAAACTTAATAAGCATCAATTAAGAATATTTCAATGTATAAAGGAGGTCAGCAAAGAGGATTTTTCAAAGTCAACTAGTCAGTAAGCACTCTGTGTCCTGGGCATTATGCCAAGCATTGGGAATACAAAGAAAGGCAAAGACAGTCCTTGCTCTGAAAGAGCTCACAAATTCAGTGGGGGAGACAATATGCAAAGTATATACAAATAAGATATATGCAGGCTAAATTGGAGATAATCACAGAGGGAAGGCACTAGCATTAAAGGGAACTGAGAAAGGCTTCTTGCAGAAGATGGAATTTTATTGTGTTTGTCTTCCATTTTTAAAGAGGAGCCCGACATCAGGGAAGTGATGACATGACTTACAGTTGACTTTGTTTTGAGTGAGGGAGAGTGGTGCAAGGTCACCAGCCTCACTTTTTCCTCCTGAGCCATCTAATCCAGTAACCAGATTCATCAAGATGACTGCAGATGGTCCAGGATGCAATGGGAGACCTTGGCCCCTTTAAGCTAAGGCCTTTTCAGTTACTCACTTAAAGTAAGGTAATGCCAATTTGGGGAATAGGCCTTGTCTCTTTAAGAAAGGAGTTAAAGGTTGGCCCCTTTAGTTAAAAATAGAATAAAACAAAACGAAAAAAAAATCAAGCTGGGAGAAACCATGAGAAAAAGCAAAACAAATTAAAACATAACACAAAAGAAAATAGGCTGCTTCATTCTACATTCTGATTCCATAGTTCTTTCTCTGGATGTGGATGGCATTTTGCCTCAGGAGTCCTTTGGGAATGTTTTAAGTCCTTGCATTAATGTGAAGGGCTAAGTCTATCAGAAACAGTCCTTGAACACTGTGGCTGTTACTGTGTACAGTGTTTTCCTGGTTCTGCTCATTTCACTCAGCATCTGTTCATGTAAGTCCTTCCAGGCCTCTCTGAAGTCCTCCTGTTCATCACTTCTTATATCACGATAGTATTCCATTATATTCATATACCACATCTTATTCAGCCATTCACCAATTGATGGGTATCCTTTCATCAACTGGGGATTTTCTCTAATTTTTCTAAATTTGAATCAGTTCTTTATATATTTTGGAAATGAGATCTTTATTAGAAAGAATTATTGTAGATTTTTTTCCTCAGGCAATTATTTCCCTTTTTATCATAGCTGCATTGCTTTTGTTTGGTAAAACCTTTTACATTCTAGCCTCTTTGTTCATAGATTATTTAAAAATTTTCATAAAAATATATTAGTGTTATTAGTCTATGGTTTTCCTTCTCTGTTTTTACTGTCCATGGATCAGATATCAAGATCATATTTGTAGTTGTTTTCAAAAACATTTTTTGTATCAAAATAAATTATCCATTTAACTTTAAATTAGCATTTTTCTTCTTACCTGTGCCACAGACCAATAAAATACTCTGCATTAAAATTCAAATCTTGAAAAGTAGTACAGTGTTATACATATATACATAGACATTATATATCATTTCAGATATATTTAACCAAGGTTTTACATTTCCAGTTGTCAAGTTAGAATATAAAAAATAAGCTTGAAGATCAACTTGAAAAAGCTGATTTTTACTTCAAGAAAAAAGTATGAGCAATCTGAAAATGATCAACTTAAATGAATAAAATATTGTACAGAGTCATTTTCATTTTGTGGTTGCTAAACATACTACTCATTCCTGGAAATTACTGAACCATCTAATGATGTGAAACTAAGTGGTCTTTGTTGTCATCATAACTTTCATCACTGACAAACTTCATTCCCATTTTTATATCTTCTTAATTACTAGTTCGAGATCATATTTATATCATAGACAAAATCTGGCAGGATCCTTTTTTTTTTTTGCAATTTTTGCAAACAATTTGAATGATAGCATTCACTTGCAAATCCACCTAGCTCTAGGAATTTTCCTTTGGGACTTTATTTATGGCTTGTTCAATTTCTATTTCTAAAACCGGGTTGTTTAAATTCTTTATTTTTTCTGTTCATCTGGGTGTTTTATAATATTCTGAATATTCACTCATTTTATTGACCCATTTTATCATCATGGATAGTTGGGCAAAATATTTTCTAATAACATCCTTTATCTCTTCAGTTATTGTGAATTCCCTTTAAAAAACTTTTTGATACAATTTAGTTTTCCCATTAAAAAAATTAAATTACTTAATTTGTTTATCTAGTTTGTTATGTTTTTTTTCCAAACAACGAATTCCTAGTTTTATTTATTCATTTATCTTGGAAATTTTTACACGTATCTTTCTCCTTGTCTGGCATTTTGTGCTAGATTCAGGCCTCTCTGCTCCTTCCTGAGCTCTGACACAGGTCAGTCAGATGTCCCTTGATCATTTTCTTGGTTTCTGAGACTTAAAAAAACCCCCCAAAACAAAAAAACCTTCCTCTCCCCAACATCTAACACATTATGGTCTTGCATGTAGGTGTTTATTAATTACTTATTGAACTGAACAAGACCATGTGTACATTAGAATGTGGTGCACTGGAGAAGTAAAAAGGAATGCAAGAGCCCAGAGGGGGAAGAGGTTATTTCCAGTTGGTTCCTAACTAATTCTACTGCTATATACATTAATTAAACTAGAAAGTTTCAAGAATTGTTTTGAAAAATAGGGTGTGATTCTTGCAATTGTAAATATCAGTTGTAGCCCGTTCCTGTGTGTTCTGTGCAAGAAAAGTTTAAGTGAAAACACCTGCATGTCAGAGCTATTCCTGAGGTCATTTATTTCAGAAAAAACAAAACAAAACAGTTGCAAAGCAATTTCTGTTCTATGATCAGTCAATCCATTGTACTTATGATATCTAAATCCTAATATCATAGCTCTAGAGTTGGAAAGGAATTCAAAGACCTTTTAGTTCATTCTCTTAATTTTACAGATGATATTTAGGGAGGCTAAGTAGTTGCCTAAGGTCATTCTAGTTGCAAGCATCAGGTACAGGATTTGAACACAGATTTTCTCATTCCTAAGACAGTGCTCTTTCCTAAGTGTTACCACAATATTTTCCTGTGCTCTTGGTCTTCTTGTGAATGATCAATTTAATTCCAGAGCTGTAACTAAGAATCTGTACTCCTCAGACAAATAGCATTAAAGGTGTTGTCAATGACAGAGCTCATTGGACACGTTGGAACACTGAAGGCGAGGCAGCATCATCGGTGAGAGAGAAGCTCATGCTAGCACACCTAGGGACTAGGAATGCTGTCGGTGCCCTCTAAATTTGATATTATTTAAGTTCAATGCCCTGGCTCCTATAGCTACATCCTCCTTATAGCTTTGCTTAATTCCACTGGTCCAGATCCTAACCCTAACCCAGACACAAAATTCCACCATGAAGCTTGGGAAGAGAATATGGTTTTATTGAAGGATCTTTCTTGTATCCAACTAAGGTAAAGGCTGGGAAACAGGGATGCAGAAAATCTTGAAGTCTGAGTCAGAAAACTGTAGCAGTTAGGAGCACCAACAATGGTTTTCCCAGCTATCCTTAGTTATCAATTAACCCTGCTACCCTCTCAAAACTATCATTCTTTATCCCTTCTTCCTTTCACAGATAAATTCCTAGAAAGGGTCAGCTATGTTCATTGTCTTCATTTCCTTATCTCCTACTTCCTCCTCCTCCCTCTCCTCTTTCTCCTCCTCCTCCTCCTCTTTTTCCTTCTCCTTTCCTTTCTCCTTCCTCCTCCTCTTCTTCTCCTTTATTTAATAAGTATAACAGATATTTAGAAATAAGTTTCAGTTCCATAGTACCATAGTATACATTCTTTGTAGTCACTTCTATCCCAAGACCTGTTAACACTCTCTTACTCTCTCTTTTTATTGCTTAATTTTCATTTAATTTTACTTTTTTCAATTAACAAGCATTTATTTTCATGAATGATTATTTTTTGAAAAACAGTTCAAAATATGTGCCTTATCACTCCCTACAATGTCATTTATGAAAATTCCATACAACTCCTTTTCGTTGGTTCTATAATGCCAAGGACAATGTCCTGATTGTCTTTGTATCTCCTTCAGTGCCCACCAATGTATTTTATATATTGGAAGTTCTTTTTTTTCTGAATGAATAAATGAATCTATGGTATCAGCTATGAAGAACCAACATATGTCCTCTACTCATGTCCCCTGTTCTGTAACTTCTGCCTCCTCCTCTGATTGTGGGCTCCATCTCTTGTCCCTGGTTCCAACAGCAATCAAATCAACAATATCATTCCTGTAAAGGACCTGCCAATCCCTTATGTCTCCAATGACCGCTCCCTCTGACTTTTCTAGTTGAAATATTCCTCTTTGGCTATGATTCCTTTCTATGTGGTGTCTTTCCCTTTTAGAAGACAAGTTCTTGGAGGGTAAGGGCTATCTTGCTTGATTGTATTTCCAGAACTTAGCACTATTTAGCATTAGAGCTTAATAAATGATATTTCATTTATTCATTAATAACTTTTTATATTTTTGAAGTGTTAAGTATAATCCACTAATTCATTAAGTAAAATCTGAGCAGAAGGATAAGTTTTTGTTCTTTCAGACTGGTCAGAAAATGAAGTGGTTGATGAAAAATTTTTAAATGAGAATAATTAAACATATGTACATATATGCACACACATGTACATATACATGTATATGTAAGGGAATTGCCAACCCCCAGCCTCTTGGACAGCATTCACTGGTCACGACTCAGGTAAACTGAGGGGAGACAGGTAAGGCATGAACAAGATGGCGCTGGGAGGAAGGGTTCCGCCCCTGTTTTGCTCAAGGCTATTTTCCCGGGGCTTTTTCTGAGAACAAAGAAGCCAAAAATGTTTTTCTTTCTAGGGGCTATGTGTCCACCTTGGGCAGTCCTGGTTTAAGGTAAATTACTTCCTTATAAGGGCAAACTAATTGCTGATAGGTTCAATTAGGGCACTGGTGTCAGAGAAGAGATAAAAGTGCCCTCACTGCTTGAATAAACCGAGTACTTACTATCTTGCCTCCCGCCTCAATCATTGCTTACAGCTGAACTCCACCAAGGCCTCTGCTGGTCAGATAAGCCTGTGGGAGGGAGACATCAGGCCCAGACCCATGGGGTCCCTAAGATATATATACCTATGTATATTTCTTAACTATATATGCATAGTACCATATATGTGTGATGTATACATAGATATTTGCACCAAGTGTATAAATATATATATATATATATATACACATATGAAATATATAAATACTTTGAAAATAGTAGGCACTCAGATACTTGTTGACCTGAAGTGAGCTAAATATTTCATACATGTGTAGCTTGTGTGTTCTACCTTACTTTCTCAAGGCCATAAGGGCTACATATCCTCTTGGGGTACCATGGTACCAAGATGGGCTTGGGCTGGCTTTTTCTCTATTGCCTTAAGCCTCTATTAGCTGTGTCCTCCTACTGTTAGGGCCCCGTGACTAGTACTCCAGTTTCATTTAACCACTTAACATCAATTAGCTTTTACAAAAAAACATTTACTTCAAAGCCTCTGCCATAAGAAACATAAATACATTTCCCCCCAAAATGTCTGGGGCATTATTTCCTCCATACCACCTCAGTTTCTAAGTGGGGAGTAAACTCAATTTTGCTCAGTTCATGTTCAAGGGTAGCATCTCTATTCAATGAGTCTTAGTTTCCACTGAGTGGGTGGGTATGAGCCCAGAGGTCCTCCCAAAGATTGCTCCTTTGTCGTGGGACATCAATTCTGTGTTGACTACAATAATCGGCCTGGGCTCTGACTCCCAGATTCCTGTAACTTACTCTTCTGACCTTTTGAAACTCCCAAGGTTGGGACTCACCTCCTTCACTGGATAGTAGGAGTGAAGGGCTCACCAGGATCTATCTCCCAGAAGTGAATGAAGCAAAGTGACAGTAGCTAAAACTGACAGGCCTTTTAAAATGCCTTGACAGTGGTTCAATGAGCCTCCTCTTCAACACATGGTTGGCCTCCTGGAACTTATTATAAAATGTCTCCACATGCTATACACTCTGTTTCTCCAACAAAGTTCTATTATATGTCATCCTGATTCTCCCAAAAGTAGGCTTCCCAGGTTCTCCATGGGAGGAGATGCCGTCCCAGGTTTTTAATGCATGGCAGAACCCTCCCCCATCCCTCTATTACACATGGATTTAGTCTTTGGAGAATTTGAATAATTTAACCTCCCTCAGCTGCTTTTCTTCCCCCATTCAATTCAATAAATATTTATTAAGTACCTCTGCAGAGGGAAGTACTGTGCTAGATGGTTGCATCTTCTATCAGGAAGCTTAATATCTACTTCTGTAAGAACTCATTAGAGACCAGATGGAGCCAGTATGCAATCAAGTTCCAAAAAGCTGGTTTGGAAGAAGTCAATAGGACTAAGCCATTAGGAAAGATAATTGAGAGCTGTCTGCATAGTCAGCTCCCAAAAGCAAGGCCTAAACCTTCATATCACTGACAATATATTGTATATAGTAGGTGCTCATTGACATTTTAGATGATGTGGATAGTAATAAATCACAAAGATAACCTGTATTCACTTTGGTGTCTGGAAGAGATAAGAGAATCCTATGTGCTCCTTCTGTCTCCTTTGCTGTACCTTCATCCACATAACACTTGCTAATCATAGGGGTGCCCTCCCAAGACTCTGTCCTGGGTTCTCGTCTCTACTTACTCTATATTGTTTCACTTGGTGAGCTCATCAGCTCCCCTAGATCCAACTATCATCTCTATGCAAATGAATCTCACATGGATTTGTCTGTTCTTAACCTCTTTCCTGATCTCCATCTCACATTTTCAAATGCCTGCTGGACATCTTGAACTGGATGTCTTATAAAACATCTTAAACTCAACATGTTCAAAATTGAAATCGTTAACTTCCTCCTTAAACCATTTCCCCTTCCAAAACTCCCTGTTAATATCCAGGGCATCACCATTCTCCCATTGGCCCATCAGCTTCTTCTTGTGGGAGCTTAGGGGGATGGATTAGACTTCCCTTAGACCCTTCTATAGAACTAGGATTCTATAGCATAGAAATATAATTCACAAGAATTACATATCTATTCTATATTGTCGATAGAATATAATGTAATTCATAAGACTATAATAAAGTATCCTGAAATCATGTGAAAGGGAAGGGAAAAAGGGAAAGAAATAACCATTTATTAAGTATTTGATACGTGCCAGACACTTTGCGAAGCACTTTACAAACATTGTTTCATTTGTGTGAAACACAACTTGATCTTTCAAGAGTCAAAAGACAATTTAAAATGTCGCAGCCCTTCCTCAAGATCGTTACTAGAAACATCAGGTATCATGGCACGGTATCTGTACCTGAGTCTGTGCTGGCTAACTTGGTGACACACAATAATGTTGTATTTGTTTTTTTAGTGTTTATTTATGTTTAGTTTTCAACATTCATTTCCACAAAATTTTGAGTTGCAAATTTTCTCCCCATCTCTCCCCTCCCCCCACCCCAAAATGCTGTGCATTCTGATTACCCCTTCCCCAATCTGCCCTCCCTTCTTTTACACTCCTTCCTTCTTTTATCCCCATCTCCTCTGTTTTCTTGTAGGGCAAGATAGATTTCTATACCCCATTACCTGTATTTTTTATTTCCCACTTGTATGCAATAATGTTGTGTTTTTAATAAATCCATGTGTAGCAGCAAGCACCCTGACATATCCAGGACGGTCTGCTAGCACAGGTTCTTAGATCTGTCTTTCTAAAAGGAAAGCAACTTTTCAGCAATCTTCTTTAATCACATTGACCAACAGAGAAAATACAAGCATAGAAATAAAGACCAACAGACAGGGCTTCTAACTGTCTGACCATAAGCAATACATACACCACAGATCAACAGACAGATTCACTTGTATGACCATTACATACATACACAGTTACCACAGAGAGAAACACCAACGTATGAATTTTCAAAGCTGGGGTGGGAGGTCTTTAATGGCTACGCAGAGTCTCATTTGGTACTCTAACCTTCTTCCAAAGAGTAAGCCCCAAGGCAAAACCTCACCTCAGAGTATATATACACTTTTCAGAGTTGGAGGGCATCATGACTCTCATGCTCCAGTGCCTCATTAGAAATTAACAAAAGGTGTGGGCCTTCCTACAAAACAAGCCTCCCCTAAACAAGCTTCCCTTAATGGGCTCCACCTGAGGCCCATTAATGGGCAGGGAAGATCTTTAACTCTCATTAAAATAAATCCCATTAACATTACATTCCATGTTATCAGCTTTAGTTTTTTTCTTTGATAATGGAGGATTCAGAATGTGCAAAGAGACATTCCTTATAACATAGAATTTTTAAAAAATAATAAAAGAGACAAAATTCAGCAAAACCAATCAATACATCAAAAACATGAAATTACATGTGAGTAAATCAAACATTGATTTGATATTTTATATTTGAGTCCACTCTGTAGTTGATCCTATTCTGTAACGCTATTCCATATTTTATATAAGGCCTTTTCTCTCTGGGTCAAAAAGCTCATGAGTTCAAAAGTTCAATCTTCTCTAAAGTTAGATGCAAATTTTTAGTTTTCCTATCGATCACTTTTAATTAAAAGAAAAACTCTGAGTTAAGGTTAGAAGTTCATTGCTCTCATTAATTCAAAGGGAACTGTTATCTCAGCACCACCTGCAAATCACTTTATGTCAAGGAAACGTGTTATCTATCATAACTTCAGCACCAGAAAAACTCCATGACATTTGTGTGCTATATCTTTGAAGGCCTACAAGCTGACCTGGCACATTTCATAAGATATACTTCCATCCTTGCCCAATTAAAGAAAGTCTTATCTCCCTCCTAGCAGGCAGGAAGTTTGCTATCCCTGGTCCACTATTAATAGCCTAAGATGCAGATGATTCTCATAAATCAATCAGATCTTCCTCTAAGATGGGGGTAGTGGTGGTGGTCATTGGCCCCACATAACTATTGGCCCATTTTCCTTAATGTAACCAATTATCATGTCCTCACTCCCATGATGCTGCTAACCCTATACTTAATTGCATTATTTTCTTCCCCTATCTTGTTCTATGCTTATAAAAAGGAGCTGCTTCCTCCTCTGGGTCTTTTGGCTCAGCTGAGGTTGTCATCTGACCTACTTTATTAATAGGTCATCACTCTGCTAATAAACTGTTATCTTACTCTGAGAAAATGTGCCTCAGTTGCCTTCATTGAATTTCACTCGAGACACATGCTATGTTTTGTTTTTGTGGGCCTCCACCTTTGCAAAGGAGTTGGAGGAGGTATCTTCTCATATGTTTTCTTTGGAGGCCAACCGAACTTATTTTTTATCATTTTGCAACCTTTATTTTAATTGTTTTTTGGGGAGATTTTTCACTTCCATTGTTGTTGTCATTGCGTATATTATTTTCCTGGCTCGGCTTTGTATTGGTTCATGCAAATTTTTCCATCTTTCTCTGTATTCGTATTCTGTGTCATATTTGTTGTTTCCTATAGCACAATAATATTCCATTACATTCATGCGTCACAGTTTGTTTAGTTATCTGTGGGAATCCATTTTGTTTCCAGTTCTTTGCCACCACAAAAAATAGTTTGGTGTATATGAAGCCTTTTTTTTTTTTAATCAGTGACCTCCTTGGGATATATGTATAGCTGCAGAATTTCTGGGTCAAAGCTTATGGACACATTAGCCTTTTTATTTAGATAATTCTAATTTTTTTTACAGTATTAATTCATACCTTCGCTAACAGTGAATGAATATGCCTGTCTTTCCATAATTCCTTGAATACTATTCTCGTGGTTGCCTATTTGTCATGATTTGAAGCCTTAGGGTTTTACTATGTGACTTTGAAAGCTGTCCTATTTATATGTTTCCTTTTGGCCTTTTTATTCCCTTCTGCGCATTTAAAAAAACCTCCAATGATGTCCTTTTCTTTCTTTTCTATTCTTTTTTTTTTTTGCAACCATATTACTCCTTGCCCAATTCCCTTTCCTTACTGGGTGGGAGGAATCTTGGTAGAAAATATGAATAATCAAGCAAAATAAATTCCTGCATTGCCCAGGTCCAAAAATATATGTCTCACTCAGCATCTTCAGTCCATTATGTCTCTTTGAGGAGGTGGATGGCATGCTTCCTCATCAATCTACTGGAATCATAATTAGTCATGGAATTGATCAGAATGATTAAAGTTGTCTTTAAAATATTGTTGTGGAAATTGTTCCTTGGTCCTGCTCTCTTCTTCTCATGTCAGTTAATACAAGCTCTCCTAGGTTTCTCTGAAACCATCTTTATCATGATTTCTTACGATACAATAAGAAATTACCTCCATATACTACAATTTGTTAATCCCAGTCTACTTAGTTTCCAGTTCTTGGTCACCATAAAAATTACTGCTTTAAATATTTTTGTACATTTGAATACTTTTTCTCTTTTTTTTGACTTCCGTTTAAAGATAGGCTTCTTAGTAACATCACCAGATCTAAGGGTATGCATAGGTTAGAGGCTCTGTGGTCTTAGTTCCAAACAGCTTTCCAAAATGAGTGGACAATTCATAGCTCCACCAACAGTGCAGTGTGTCTCTTCCCCTAGCCCTTCAAACAATTGTAATTTTCCTTTTTTGGGGGTCATCTTTTCTAATCTAATGGGTGTGAGGTAGAACTTCAGAGTTACCTTAGTTTAATTTTTAGTTTGTACTTCAAATGATTAGTGATTTAGAGTATTTTTCATATGATTGTTGATAGCTTTGGATTTCTTCCTTTGAAAACTAACTTCATATTCTTTAATCATTTATTGGAGAGTAAATGGCTCTTGTTCTTATCTATTTGAATCAATTCCTTATAGATCTTATTTGAGAAATTTGCTGCAAAGATTCCCTTCTAATTTTAACTGCATGTGGAAAAGAATTTTTGATACAGTACAAAATTTTAAAATATTCCTTTTTTAAAGAGAATTGACAATATTTGGTGTGAGGAGTTGAGGATAACACTGAGCTTCTAAATGTTACCTCAAATTATGATTTATTATTTCATGACATTTTTCTTGTTCAGTGCTCTTATAAATGTTATCTTAAATTCTCTTGGGGTAGAGAGATGTCCAAAGACTTGGGGGGGATGAGGGGGGAAAAACTATGGCTGTTGGACATTTCTATTTCTAAGTTAGAAATGCTTGGATTTAGATTAATGCTAAATTTATAAAAAATTGTTCCTGGCAGACCTGGCAGACTCTGAAACAAAGAATAACGTATTACTATGTTTTTCTTTGACAAAGTCAATATCTTAATCCTGAGCCACCAAACTTACTTTGGTTCTATTGTATCCATAGAGTTGGGAGAAATATATCCAATGGTAATAACAGATTAGTAGCAATTATTATTGGCTATATTAGTTGTCATTGATTTTATAGGGTTAAAAAGCAAAAATCAGACTTACAAGTTAATGGAAATTCTTACTTTTAATACCTGCCTCAAAATATCAATAGACTCAAAATATCCAAATACTGCTATATAAAAATTTTAACTCATTTCCACATGTATCAAGGACCTCCTTATTGAAGGTATGGTAGGGAACAGGCAGGTTTTCCCAAGAGATATTCTGCTGTAGACACATCTTTGCTATCAGCAGGCAAGTTTATTGTGTTAAGTTTTTGCTAAAGCTGTTATTTTGCTAAGTGCTTCATGCATGGTCCAATATATTGGAACAAATAATCCAGTCATACCTCAATCTCCCTCCACAGCTACTTTGTTTTTACTGTCCATTGCACCCTTTCCCCAGCTTCCTCCCCCACTCCAGTCTCTGATTCCCTAACCATAAGCAATTTAACACTGCCACTGCTACTGAACATGTCATTCTACTTTTCTGGGTCTCAACTTACCATCCCTGTGATTTTCAAATCATAATATCCATTGTTGTTGTTGTTGAGTTGTGTCTGACTGACTCCATTTGGGTTTTTTGGCAGGTACTGGAGTGGTTTGCCATTTCCTTTTCCAGCTCATTTTACAGATGAGGAAACTGAGGCAAACAGGGTTAACTGACTTTCTCTGGGTCACAACAACTACTAAGGGTCTGAGGCTGGATTTGGACTCAGAAAGATAAGTCTTTCCTGACTCCAGGTGCAGCATTCTAAACACTGCACCATCTAGCTGTCCCTAAAATACTCATCCCTTATCATTATTCCCCCATATACTGACACGCTTCATTGGGGCAGTTAGGTGGTACAGTGGCTAGAGCACCAGTGCAGTAGTCAGGAGGACCTGAGTTCAAATCTCCCCTCAGATACTTGACACTCACTAGCTGTGTGACTTTGGGCAAGTCACTTAACCCCAATTGCCTCATCCTGGGTCATCTCCAGTCATTCTGATGAATATTTGGTCACTGGATTCAGATGGCCCTGGAGGAGAAGTGAGGCTAGCTTCGGGCACAGCCCTCCCTCACTCCAAACAAAGTCATGTCATCATTTCTCTGATGGCGTGGTCTTCTTTGGTATCAAAGGATGAACACACGCATTCTCCACTATAGAATGATTCTAATTGAGAGTAGAAACTGTCTTCAGTTTTGCTTTTGTTTCCTCAGCTCTCAGTACTTGGTACATAGTAAGCATTTATTAAAGTGCTTTTTCTTTCATCCCTTTTCAGTATCATAACTTTTATTGCTAAATTCTTATGTTTAAGGTCAAAGCTTATGCAGTTTATCAGTGCTTGTCATCCTCTACATTTTGGGAGAAATGGGGTCATCTGGACATTGTCAGACAACTAAAACTCACTTAGAATCTCAAACTAAAGAAATAAAATTTTTGAGGGACGTATGAGGTGATTACCAGAAAGGACTAATTGGAATATTGAATTGATTCAGTTACTAATGCAATCAGGATTATGAAATGAGCTCCGGTGGAAAGATTAATGCTCATTTTGTGGTCCACAAATTTTTGGCCAGCTCTTTTGTTACTTTGACCAAGTCTGCAACAATGCCCGGATCCCACATAGATCTTTTGTTACTGCTTCCCTCATTTTAAGTTTATATGAAACTTCGCTGTGGTAAATATAGCATTGCTCAGTCATCATGAGAACACCATCACATGAGAGTGACATTTCATTCTCCCAGCAGAACACCAGACCTCATGTTTTCAGCGGCTGAGGCAGCTTTTCTTGTGACCGTTTGCAAAAAGAACTAAATATAGAAGAATCCTAGCGGATGTTAGGATAAGACTTCTGTTGACTGTCAGGCTGCCTAGAATCTGGAGTTTGGGGATGGGAGGAGGTGCATACTGGAGACGGATAATGGGGAACTACTTTGAGGTAGCACGGGCAAGTGCAGGTAAGGGGGAGACAGGTGTGTCCAGACAGGCTCCTGGTCAGCGGGAATCCGGAGGGGAGGTGCTGGGGAGGGAGGATGTGGACAGTCAGCACGGGGAGGACCGGTCAGCACAAGGAGGACCGCTCAGCACGGGGAGGACCGGTCAGCACCAGGAGGACCGGTCAGCACAAGGAGGACCGGTCAGCACCGGGAGGACCGGTCAGCACCGGGAGGACCGGTCAGCACCGGGAGGACCGCTCACTGAATGGTCCTGCGCAGCCGCTCGGTCAGGTTTCCTTATCTTGGATGACCTCCAGTTCATCCCGTAGACATCTCTGAGTATGGGCATAGCCGTTTGCATGTCTTTGAGGGCACCCTTCTTGGTCGAGGCAACAAGCATCTATTAAACACCTACGGTGTGCCCGGTAAACCCCAGGGATGACAAAGAACCGAAAAAAAGAGCCCTGCCCTCCAGGAGTTTACACTCTGATGGGGGTCTCCCGTTGAGCGCAATGCCTGGCAGGGTGGGCGCTTAACAGAGGCTCGGTGACTGGAGCTGACTTTCCCCGAAGCGACCCCAGCGCCCCCTCCCCCTAACACCCCCGGAGCCGCAGGCAGGAGGAGCCGGGCTCGGCGGAGAGGCCGCAGCAAGGGCAAGCCCTGGGCCGGAGCGCCTGTGCGCCTGCGCGCCTGCGCGAGGGGGCGGGGCGGGCTGCTCCATTCCTGCCCGGATCCAGTGAAAACAATCCCGGGCCGGCGCCGCCTGCGGCTCGGCCTCCCTCCTCCCTCCTCCCTCCTCCCTCCTCCCGGCTCGCTCGCTCCCTCCTCCCTCACTTCCTCCCTCCTCCCGGGCTCGCTGGTCTCTGCGCCTCCCTCGGCAGCGGGAATCCGGCCGGAGCCGGGCGGGACGTCGGCTGGGTCCAGAGGAGGAGGTAAGGCGCTCCCGGGGCCTCGAGCCGGGCCGGGCCTCAGGCCGTGGAGGGCGGCTGGGCCGGGGGGCTCAGGCCGGGCCGGGGCCGGGGGCGGGGCGCGGCGGCCTGGGCCCGAGCTCGCTGGTTCCGGGAGGAGCCTCGCTGAGCCCTGCCGCCCCCTCCCCCCTCCTCCAAGCTGCCCCCGCGGACCCCCAGCCCCACCCCCCGCCGCGGCCAGTTCGCGATCCCAGGAAAGCTGCGGCCCCGGTGCGGCCAGGTAGGAGTCACCTGGCGAGGGGCCCCGGCTCGTCCTCGGACCGTCCCCAGGCTGCCCTCCCTGCCTTGACCCGGCCCCCCCCTCCCCGTCCTTCCCTGTGTACGGCAGGAATCCTTAAGCCGAGGTCCATGGAGGGATCTCCGCGTCTGGGCGTCTGGTGGGGGAATACATTGTATCTCTTTCCAGCGTAGTCCCGGCGTATCGTGTTTTATGCATAAACAGCCCTTCATTCCGGTGTCTGCCCTGGACCCCCGGTGAGCCGATGCCAAAAAAAGTCAATCATTTGTTCTAGAGACCGTCGGAAATGTTCCCGCAGGTTATTTGAAAACAGAAGGCCCGTTTCTGTGACAATATCGGCAGTCCTTCCCAGAGCATAAAATACCTTTTTAAGGAGACTCGTGTATTCCCAGCCCTCTAGCACTGCGCCGGGTTTGTCTGGGACGTAGGAACTCAGCGCTGAATTTATGCTTGTTGATTGAGCCTTACCTTTCCCCCCATTCTCCTAGCTGAGCAAAGTTTCGTTGCAAGGTTTATATAAAATGCTCTTGTACATTTTTTTTTAAAAGAAAGTTTTGTAAGTATCACTGGTGGGAGGTGGGAGACGTGTCCTTCAAATAATGAGGAGAGGTTTTCATTTGTTGCTTTGGGAATGTCCCATCTTTTTATGTGATGTATTTGGAGACTATGCAAAAATGATGTTGAAACGGAAGTCTAAATAAAAGTTCAATAAGTAGTTTAAAACGTTCTGCGACACTCAGACTTTTTTTTTTAAGGTCTGGGAAATAGGTCCATGGCATCATCCACAACTGAGTCTAGGGTGTGACTGTGTGGCTGAGCGCAGATTTGGCGTCTGGGTTTAGATCAGCTGCTTCACTAGATGACTGCATAGTAAGTCAGTTCACCTTTCTGGGCTTTAGCATGCTTATCTGTAAAATGGGAGGGTTGGTCTTTGACATTCTCTGATTCTGAAAGCTTCAGCTCTTTTTGGTATTTAAGGCTCCCAGCCTGAAGTGAGTAGGTTATGTTCTGCTTATCTAGTCTGATTTATTACTTCTGACTTTTTCTGGTGGAAATGACATGAGAAAGGGCATGGAATTGAGAATAAGGGTGATATGTAGGTGGTGACATAAAAAAGACTAATGTTAGGGGAACAAAATGTTATTTGGTGAGTACTGGGAGTGTTTAAAGTGTGCTCTAGTCAGATTTTAAAGACCTTTACTTTGTCTGCCCACTAGGTGAGGTAGGGAGGCCTTGGGCCATAGTTGGATTTGGCTCCATGGTTAAGAAGGTTAATATAACTGAGTGAAAATGGACTGAATCAGGGAGAAACTTGAAGCAGGAGTTTGCGATTTTATCCTGTCATTCTCCGTTATTTCTCAGAAGAGCCTGCGTTTTAAACTCATACTATTTCCACCAATCCTTGCAAATCATTTGATATTTATTTATCTTTTTCTTCGTCTTTTCTTAGTCTAGTTTCTTGGTGAATCTTAACTTAGTCTGGATTCGTCTAGTGTTATGCTGAGTCTTTTCTGCTTCCTGTCTGTGACTTTGATGAAGATATAGATGGCAAGCTTATAAAATTGTTGACACAAACCTGAGAATAGCTAATTTATGCTGTTACGTTGGTACATAATAAGATCTGAAGATCCATCATTAGATGCACCAGACCTAATTAGATAAAATACATTATAATAGGGATGTAAAATCCAATACTTAGATTAAAAATCATCCCCATAAATGAAAGATGTATAATGTGGAAGATAATAGTACATATGATTAAAAACTCAGTGATTTCGGTGCATTCTCCACTTCTTTGAAAGCTTCCATGCTTTGCACAATTTTGTCCCACATTTGGAACATACGTCCTCCTCTCCTCTGCCTTGTAGAATTCTGAGCTTCCTTCCAAGTGCAGTTCAGGTTCCTCCTACTTGTCATTAGCATTTTCTTTCTCTTAAAATTACATTGTACTACCTGGCACATATTTTATATTTATTTACGTATGTCCATGTTGTATCTCTTCAGTATAACGTAAGCTCCTTCAAGGGAGGGTGATGTTATTTTTGTCTTTGTATCTCCAGCACCTGGAGGGAATGTAGTGTAGCAATGGACTGTTTAGGAAGCCCTGACATACTGGCTATGTGAATATACTTCTCTGAAGTCTTTAAGTTGCAAAGTGTAGATCTGCTTTATTACAAGGGGCTCTTCATTCAGAGATCCTTGTATGGATGACATCACAAGTTGGGTTAAAAAACCTCGCAGTTCCTGGCATATGGTAGTCATTTTTAATATATATCAAACCCACATTGATTATTTTTGAAAATTGTTACACTATTTATTACACTGTTACTTTTATAATATAGCACTTAATACTTTCATGATGAATCATGTATGTACATTTTAAACTACTTGTTCAGCAGATCCTGTTCCATTTCTGTCTCCTCCAAAGGATTGCCTTTGTCATCCCTACCCTTTCTCCTCCAGGCATACCTTGGAGATATTGTGGGTTTGGTTCCAGACCACCACAATAGAGCAATGCAATAAAGTGAATTACATAAATTTTCCCCATTTTCCATGCATATAAAAGTTGCTTATACTGTAGTCCATTAAGTGTGCAGTAGTATTATGTCTGGGAAAATGTACATACCTAAATTAAAAATATTTTATTGCTCAAAAATGCTAACCATCATCTGAACCTTCAGTGAGTTGTAATTTTTTTGCTGGTAGAGTGTTTTTGCTTAGATGATGTTAGAAGCCTGATGAAGTTAGAAGACTGATGAGAGTGCTGATGAACTGCCCAAGGTTGGGGGAGCTGTGGCCGTTTCTTTGAGTAAGACAGTTATAAAGTTTGCCACATCAATTGGCTCTGCCTTTCACTTGAACACCTAGAGGCCATTGTATGGTTATTAATTGACCTAATTTCAATATTATTATGTTTCAGGGAATAGAGAGGCCAGCAGAGAGGGAGAAAGACAAAGAACAGTCCGGTTGGTGGAGCAGTCAGAACACACAAAACATATGTCGATTAAATTCACCATCTCATATAGGCCCCCCTCCCAAATTACAATAGTAATATCAAAGATCACTAGCCACACATCACCATAATAGAATAATTATAATGAAAAAGTTTGAAATATTGTGGTATTATCAAAATGTGGCTCAGAGATACAATGTGAGCACATGCTTTTGACTTGGTGCAAAGCTGCCACAGTCCTACAGTTTGAAAAAAAAAAGAGATATGCCTCTAATTTCAATCTTTCTCTGTCGATTGGCTCTTCTCCTGCTGCTGGCAAACATGCCTGTATCTCCCCTATCTTGAAAAAAACCCTCCCTTGATTCTTCCATCCTTCTTATCATCCTGTATTTCTTATGTTCTTTGTAGCTAAACTCCTAAAAAATGTCATCTGGAATGGGTGCCTCCACTTCTTTCTTCTTACCCCCTTCTTAACCCTTTATAGTATGACTTTGTATCTTACCCTACTGAAACTACCTTCCAAAGTTACTAATGATCTTTTAATTGCCAGATCCAATGACATTCTTAACATCCATTCTCCTTGACCTCTGCAGCCTTTGACACTGTTGATCACTGTCTTTTCTTTGATGTCTATACTCTCTAGACTTTTAGGACTTCACTCACTTCTGGTTCTCCTTCTATGTGATTGCTCCTTCTCTGACTCTTGTTGGATCCTTTTCCAGATTACAGCCATAGGTAGCCCTCAGGGTTCTGTTCTGGGTCCTCTTCTCTTCTTTCTCTGTATTTCTTAACCTGGTGATCCCATCACTTCTGGGGTAGGCTTTATAAGTTTAATATAAACTTCTTGGTTGATTTTTTTTTAAAAAAAGTTAAAATATTTATATAGTGCATTCTGTAGCTCTGCAGAGAAGCTTTGTAACAGTACGTTAAAACAATTGGACTCTCCATACTCAGAATTCATAATATCAGACAGACATAAAGCAATCAGAAGCAGTTCTGGAGATGAAAGCATAGATTTTCAAGTACTTTAAGTAAGTAATGATACCGCATAGTTTTAAAAGGTAGCCATTAGGCAACTTCACCTTTGTGGAATGTAGCAGAGTACCAGGAAGTAAGCAGAATAGTATAGTGATCTGCCAAAATAAATTTGCTAAGTCCTAAAATTTCATTCCTAGGAGAGGCTTTCACTCAGCTTCTGTTTCTTCTTATTTTGCACATAATTCTTTTAAGTTTGGTTATCTTTTTTTTAGCCCATGGTATATTAGAAAGAATAGAATAAAAAGGAACAGGGGTACTTGAAGTAATTAACTTGTAGTGAGAGAAGGGAAAAGCTCTGGAAAAGCAGAACATAAACCAAGGTTATTTTGTGGAGAGAGAAACAGATAAATAAATATTTATTAAATGTTTATGCCGGAGCAAGGAATACAAAGGAAGATACTTTCAGGATACTTTTGTAAACTAGGGACATTGATTCTTGTACTACCTCCCTCTTGGGCTCTGTAAACTTTTGAGTTGGGTTATTATCACTGCAGCTAATATATAATTGGGGGACATTTTCCAGTAGGCAATAAGGGGTAGTGTAATAAAGGATTAAAAAAAGAGGTACAGTCAGCATGTTGTGAGAAATTTGAAGGAAGTGAAACTTTAAGCTACTAGTTAGGGGACAGCTTCATAGAGTAAGTAAAGTCTAGATGTAAGGGAGGGTTTCAATATCTAGTGATAGGATTTGGGAGAGTTTATTCTAGGCATCAACAGAGGTATAGTTGTAACAGCCTCCTGGAGGCTAAAAAAAGTCTTTAAAATTAGAAGGTTGAACTAGATAACTTTGGAGGTCCCTTTCAGAACAGTGATCCTTTGACTCTTGGTAAATATACCCAACAGTGGTATTATTGGGTCAAAAGGTATGAATAATTTATAGACTTTTTGCATAATTCCCAATTATTTTCCAGAATATTTAGACAAATTTACATCTCTACCACAAAAAGAAATTAGTGTGTCTGTCTTCCTATAGTTCTTTTAACATCTTTACTAATATACTGAATCAGGAGTAAAATCTGGGAGTTATTTTTATTTTCATTTACATTTCTTATTTGGAGCGTTTTTATTTGGTTATTGCTAGTTTTGCATGTCTCTCCCTACCTCTTATTTTAAACCCGTTATCTATTGGGAAATGGCCCTTGGTCTTATATATTTGTATCACTACACCATATATTTTGTATATCAGATGTTTATTAGAGAGATTTGATGCAGAGATTTCAAAGTTTTTTCTCAAGAGTTTTTATTCTGATTCTATTTGCATTAATTTTTTTTTAAAGTAAAAGCTTTAAACCCTTTAATAGGAACATGCACAGTTTAAATGTGCTTATTTAAATGGTTCTTATTTACCAGTGACACAAAAGTGGTATAATAGATAGTTGGCTTTATAGCTAGAAAGACCTGGATTTAAGTCCTACCTGACCACATACTGGCTCTTTGACTGGTTCACAACTTCTCAGGGAGTTTCTCTAGACAGTTCTAAGATCAGAAGTTGGTAAAGATAGTGTCTTCATTTAGGAGTTTTTTATGACAGTAAAATCACCGATCTGGTTCTTGTCCCTATCCTTAAGTACGATATTTGTCATCCAAACTTCTAAACAGAAAACGTTACATTTGTTGAAAATACCTGACGGTTTGACTTTAAATAATTTATTCTAAACTAGTATGGTTTATACCCTATCACTCACTTGACAAATTATTATGAAATTAAGCACATTTTTAGTACTTTATACTACTTATTTTCATAGACAAATACTACTTCCCCCGACCTTCCCATTCTAGTAGTTTTCAATTTTAATGATAATATAAAATTTGTAGTTTTTACATATGGAGAATACTTCTCAAAAGAATATTGTTGTGATAATACTAGTTTTGCTTGGTAAATGTGTCTTGACTGTGACCCATTATTTGAATTGTTATGTGGTTTGGAGGTCACTGAACACTTGTATTTTCTCTCTTGTAAATTAAACAGTTTGTCTTTTGTCATTGTTATCCTGTCAAGACAGTGTGGTACATAGTGGTAAGTGTTCAGAAGTCTGGATCTCTTAATTCAAAGTCAGAATTGAAACTTAAGTTCTTTAAGGCTGTGTTCAAATTCCTCAAACTTTGTCTCAGCTGCTTCAGTCATTAAAAGGAGGTAATATTAGTGTCTCCCCATCACCTCCAGGATCAAATATAAATCCTCGGGGATTTAAACCTCCCTAACCTCCCTTTCCTTCCCACCTCTCCAACATTCTTATATCTTACACTGTACCATGTGCTCTGTGATCCAATTAACACTGGCTTTCCCACCCTCTTCATTTTCATCTCTTGACTTCTTTAAGTCTCAGCTAAAATCCCACTTCATACACAAAACTTTTCCTTATCTTCCTGATTCTAGTACCTTCTGTGAGGTTAGGGGGGGTCCAGAGGACCCCAAAATACCGACATGCCGGGTCCTGCTTGAATGAATTCTACACAAGCCTTCTTAAAGCCAAAGAAAAAACAAAGTTTATTAAAGATTCACTATACTGGGTTGACCCTAAGGAGTCTACTAAGCATTTGTACTAAGTATTCACAAGTGGGCCAGATAGAATCTCAGCTAGATGGAGTCTGAGCTGGATTGAATCAGAGCACCTTGATGGAGGCGAGATGTAACTGAAAAACCCATGTGTTGCCAAGTGGTTCCCAGGAATGGTCTTGATAGATCAAACCCAGGGAGGATCCTGATGGGAGTGGCTGGTAATGGGATCCAAGAGAGGAATATCAGAAGTATGCTAAATAGTCTAGACAACAGGATTTTGATAAGATAGGGAGTATCTGGGCTGGGAGAGATGGGAGGGGAATCCAAGGAGTGCCCCCCCCTCCACTCCCAAGGCCAGACTTTCTGGGGGCTCCTTAGACAAATGGGACAAAAGCCTTCCTGATCCAAGGGGAAAAGGTTTTGACTTGGCCTTGTGCCCTTTTTTTTTATTTCCAATTTATCGCATATGTAACTTGTTTGTATGTAGTTATTTTTATATTGTCTCTCCTGTTAGGCTGCGCTTCTTGAGGGCAGAGACTATCTTGCTTTTTTTTGTGTTCCTAGTGCCTATCACTTAGTAGACTCTTAGTGCTCTTTGACTGATGTGAGGAAAGTGCTTTGTAAACATTAAAACTCTCCATGAATATAAGTTCTAATTTTTGAATATGTTTGGGAAAGCATCATAGTAGGTCAAAGCATGACTTGGAGTCAGGATATCTAGATGTAAATACTGGGTTCCCAGTTTTGCCACCAGTTAGCTGTGTGATTTTAGTTGTCATTTAACCTGTCAGAAGTGAGCCTGTCTAACAATCCCCCAACGGTGAGAACTTGCTCACCTTAAATAAAGAACAACACCTGTTGTGAAGTCAGGCATTTTATTAATCTTTACATCTCTTCCCCCTGAATGGCCAGGTATCCTCCCCAGAAAGGTTACAGGAAAACTACAACATGTGCAGAAAGACGGATTTCTTATACTGTTTTCTGAACTTCGGCTCTCCCGTGACACTGTTTCCTGGCCATGTGACACCATGTTCTCCTTCTTCACACAGCTCCTTGGGCCTGCTCATTAGTTTCTGACCTCTAACCTGGCCATGGTAGGTCACAACCCTTATCACCTAGGAATGTGAACAACAGAACTTTTTTACTTCCCACAAAAGCCCCCCTCTTTTCCTTTATTAAAATTTCTGTTTCCACACCTAAATCTAATCAATAAATACCTTCTCACATTCTTTCCCCTATGAATTCTTCCCTTCATCTGTCTCCCCTTTGTATGAATATGGGAAGGGAGCAAAGTTGACTGATGCGCTGACAAATTACAAGGGGGTATTCCCCTTGTTACGTGTACAGATACAAAGATTCAAAAGGAAAAAGGAGATCAATGAATTGTCCATTCAGAGGTTTCATCTCATACAGCGATCTGGGGAAGAACATAATTTGATGCAGTTTTCTGGTCTGGATGCTCCTTCAAGCTGTCTGCAGCATGGCATCTTTGTATGTTTTCCCCTTTATCTTCTTGTAGAAATCCGGATGTTCACTCTGCTGCAAAACTGACTGTGGTACAACTTTAGATTACCATTCCTATGCTTTATACTCTTATCCCTGTTACAAAATCAAAACCGGAACTTTGGCCAGTTGTCATGTTTAAGAAATCCACATTAGAACCCAATATTTACATCTTACATTAATTCACTATTCATTTTCCCCATCAGGAAGATGAGATTTCACTAAGGAGTCAATACCAGGCTCCAGTACTTACGTAAATACAATAAATAATCATTTTTAACACAGTAATCACAAAACAATTCCAACTTCTGGTCATGTGATGCTTCTTTTAAAGCATTTACAATATAGACCATAAACCATTTTTCTTTTAACATTAACCGAGACAAAATAATAGCTATGTATGCTAACCTCACAAGCCCTTGATCTGACTGTCTCCACACTATTACTGAGAGTTAAAGGACCTTAATTGATTGTGTGGGTCTAAAGTCCTAAGCCTAATAGCTTAATTTTAGACTTAACCTCAGATGTTCCGCTACCAACAATCTATTATTGAATAGATCTGGTATTAAGCTTACAAAACTTTTGATTATAGGAAATTGCCACTAAGAGTAGGGACATTGCAGGGAAACATCTCCCTAACTTGCTGTCAGTTCCAGACAGAAGTAAATTGTCATCTGCTATTCAGCCAGGCTTAAAGTCTACCAGGTGTCAGTGGGGAAATTGAGTCAGGAGAATCCTACCTCAGCCTAGGCTGAACAGCTGTTCTCCCAACTTTCCCAGGAGATCACCTTTTTGCAGTTCATACCAGCATCTCACAGGCTTACTGGTGTCATGGATCAGTGGCTCAGACAGCCTTTCTTGCTTTCCATACCTGGAGTTAGACTCAGAAGAACAGTCAGTTAATAGTCCTATAAAATCTTAAAATAGCAAGCTCCAATAATCAGTTCTAATAATTTCACATTGGCTAAGGAATATCTTGTGAAGCCGGTCTTAAGTAGCTTATGTGCCTTTCTATGCTTATTCTAGTTCCTGATTAAATAATAATCAAAAAATCTAATTTACCATTAAAACCGTAAGTTATTGCTCTAATAGATTTACATCTGTTTCCCAAGCTTCTCTATCCCTTTCTAACCAGGCTCATCCAAAAAGAATGAGCTCCACATATGATAAGTTTAAACACTAACTGCAACTTACATTCATGAAATGAATTCAAATCAAAACAGAAACATTTAACTTTTCCTTCAATGCCAAATTTTACCAGAGGTTACCTGCCTCTAAGAAACTTAGACTGAAATTCTTTTCCACACGCTAAAGATGTCTCTGGTTTAGTCTCAGTAGTTAATTGGTCTTTGTAGCATGTAAAAAACTTACTATAAATTGGGACCTTTGTCCATTACCCCAAAAAAGTTTGAATGCTATTTGTCTAAAAGGGCCCTGGAAAACCTCACCTTGAAAGCTCCTTGAATTTCTCCATGTGAGCTGGCTCTCTAGAGGCCCATAGAGGCATATTACTAGGCCCTATCAGTCCAGTTCTCCAGGTTACTGGCCATTTCCATCAAGACTATGCTTGGAACCCTCAGACCACCTGGGACCACCCTTCCTCAGTCCCTTTGTAGATAAGATAACAAAATTTGACCTTCTTTAGCTGAATGATGACTTGGGTTGAATTCATTTCAACAGGACCCAGTGTGTGGTTGTCTTTGGGTCCTCAACAATTCCATACTGTTACAGTTAACTTTAAATCCCAATCTTGTTCTATGGAAAAATGATACAACATCACATTTTTACTTTGGTTTCCTTTCCTTTATCTAATTATTCCCATAATATTCAGAATGTTCTGTTTCAGGGATTTTCTCTTTCTCAAGACCATACCAGAGTACCCATGTACCCAATTAATTGAAAACAGCAAGATTCCACTACTTGCATTGTGCTTACATTTTAAATTATCTGCTTTGATTATAGAAACATGCCATGAAGATGAAAAGGACCTAATTAGATATCATCTCCACTTTATAACCAGACTCAGAAATAGCCAAAGGGGAAAACATTCCTTTTCAAAGTAACACAGTGGGGAAACTGAGCCAGAAGGATCCCTTCCCAGGCTGAGGACACAGTTGGCCCCTGAAGCTTGTACATTATATGATAGGTTTCACTTATCAAAAATTTTGCCAGGACTCACATCTTAAATTTTCCTAAAAACCAATCAGTATAGATTATTCATCACCCAAACAAATTCCTGGTTTAGGAGCTCCATATAAAGTTTATACTTTACACAGAGATTATAGCTTTAACAAAGTGAAGGGCCAGGCCATTTGGGTGATCATTTTAGACTCTTCAGGCTCTGGGGGCCGGCGCCATTCCTCTCCTTCTGTCATAGAAAAAGTTAGCATCTCTTCTCCAAACATCTCCAGGTTCAGATTAGATCTTAAGAAGACCTTCTGTAATGACTGGACTGGAGCTAGAAGGCTTTCTTAAAATTTACAATAGAGCTTCCTGAAGTCATAAAATTCCTGGTCTCCCTTATCTTGTCCCTTATCTTCCAACCCCCCATAAAACCTGAACTTATTATAACAAATAAGCTTACAAATATAAATTTGGTAGGTAGGCCTTTCAAAAATCATACAAAAGATTTTACAAAATATTTCTTCATACAAATATATTCCTCTTTTAAGAACAATTTACATTTATCACAAAACCTTCATGAACCTAATTGGCAAAAATTACAAGATCTAAAACCAAGGCCTTTTCACATTTGACCATAAGCTTCCTTTTTACAAACATACTTTTGTAAATGCTCGATTCACAGCAAAAACAATTTTAGTTAAAGCTTCCTTCTTAATAGCAGAAATAAACTTTTAACATAGTTAATACATCCTTAGATGGAACAGGCTTGAAAATCACACCCATATATAAAATATATATATGAATTTTTTCCAAGGATTCTTATTTTCTCAATAGGAATTTTACAACACAGAAACTCTTACACAGAATTCATAAGTTTTTTTTAACCAATTCATCATTAATTTACAATGCAGTTTCTAATATAACAACATTTAGATTAGTGTACTTAAAACTTAAAACGAGCCATTACTCCATTCAGCTGAATGCATTTCCATATCACCTTGCACAGTATTTTATCTCCTTAGCATCCTGTGGGCCCACTCTATCTATCACCTGATATCCTTTCAGAGAGAGTCATCTCAAATTTGATTGAGCTGTTAACTATATTAAATCAAGTTACATGATTTTTCTGCTCTTTTCTTAAAATACTTTCTCACATCCTCACTACTTACCGAAACCATCTGAAAGTGACCCATCCAGAACTATTCAAACTTTATTATCTGCTTTTCCTATTTGCAGTCAAACTTTTTATCTTTCCAAGTCTTTCAATCCCATTACTCAAATTATCCAGCCTTTCTCCCCACATCTTAACTATAACTGTCTGCACTGGAATTCCCTTCTAGCTTAAAGCAAAGAAGTTAGCTCTGCCATTATATAGCAAACATCAGCATCTTCACTGCTTATTTATAACCAAATATAAGTTTCAGATTATCACATTTCTATCACATTCTTTTAAAACCCCAATCTACATGTAACAAATTCCAAATTTAAAAATTGTGTAACAATTACATTAGTTTAATGTTGTATCTAACATACACTCATCTTTATGTTAAGTACTTTACAATCATAAATGCTGAATAACAATATCTTTTTCTGCTTAATCCTGATAGGAAGAGCATTCTCAGATGCTGCTTGTTATTCCTTCAGGATAGATTTTAACTTGAATCATATCAAACCTGGATTTATAATCACTAGTCATAAACATTTTAGCCCTCCTTTTTTAAAAATACTCTTGCTACTTAAAAGAAAACTTTATTTATAACTTCTCATAATCTCTTTTTTACTCTACTTCTTTAAAGAGCTGAAAAGCCCTCTTCCAGCTCCCCTCCCCCCTCCAAGACCCACCAGATCAGCTCTCTAAGTCTCATTCTAGCCTTTAAATCATATGGTAGGGGTAACCTTCTGCTTGTCCACATTGGTCTGAGCACATGGACAGAATTAATGCTTCTAAAAGAAATCGAAATTCCAAAGTGAATTTGCAATTTTACACACAAAATCTGTACTTAATTTTAACCTAAAGTGCAGATTTTAGCTTTGAGATCTCATTAATAAAAACTGTTTTGAATCAGATTAAAGAGTCTTCCTGCCCAAGAAAAAGACCTAAATAATTTAATACTGACAAAGTGTGACTTCCAGGCATGAGGCTTGGGTGTATGTGGGTTAAAAAGACCCAAAATTTTAATAAATTAAGAGGCTTCCTGAGGTAAGAACAGAAAATGATTTATTCAGTTCTTGCGAGAAAGGGGCATCCCTCAACCAGGACAGAGCTGATGGAAGGAGGCACCTTATAGAGATTGAAGCACAATCATATATTAGAGTAATGCAGAGAATCTCACTCCACACTATCCCACCTCTCCTTTTGCTAAGGGGTGGGCTTACAATCTAAGCTCGAAAAACTAGACAAGACCCGGCAAATATTCACCTCTCTCAACACACTTCCTTATTTAATACCTTACTTACTGCTGATGTGGCTATTCTATAACCAAAGTAAAAAGGAGGGGAGGGGGAAAAGAGGAGCTTGTAATAAACAAAGGGGAGATTTGAGTCCAAGTTTTTACTACAGTCCAAAACACTTTCACAGAGAGAAGGGAAGGGCTCAGCTGCCCACAGGGCTAGATTCCTGGAAATCAGGTATCCAGAAAGAGAGGCCTTATGGAAAGGAAATTTTATTTAGAAAATACAATATCCCCCATATTTTATTAGGAAAAGTCTTCACAATTTCCTTATTTCACTCAGGAACTTAATAGCAGTAATTACACATCACAGTAAACTATTTTAAATCTTTAAATCCAATAACCTTCCATAACTTTATCTATTGGTTTCCCAGTCAGCCTAAACATTTTCTCAAGTGGGATGGTGGAGGGGGAAGGGAGTACAGGGTCTGAGGACATGGAATACTCCACCATCCTACCCATATCCTCCCCTCCTTTTATATTTCAAATAAACCAAATACTCACCATTTCTTCCAGCTTCTTTGTTCCTTAAAAAGAAACTTATTAAGAGCCTAATAATTTAACTTATCAAGACAGCCGCATTTTTTTTTTAAGTTGAATAATCCCCAAAGAGCCAAAATCTTTTATCTTCCCCGAACCTTGCCAGAGTTAAAGCATTTCCCCCCCCTCCCCCTTTTTTCTCTCTCCCCAGCTCACTCACTCCTCTGAGGCTACTGTAATTAGGGGAAGATTAAGAGATAGACGAATTCAAGGGAAGTCCTCTGGCTGGCTTCGTGGCTGCATTTACAGTTTAACAAAGCACTTCACAAACACACAGGCAAACCCAGAACAGATAGAGCAACAGAAATCCTCTCTTTTTAGGAAATAAGCTAATTTTAGATTAGACCGTGACACCATCCCCTGGCCATGTGATTCCATGCTCTCCTCTCAGACAGGCGCTTCCTCAGACAGCTCCTTGGGCCTGCACATTAGTTTCTTACCTCTACCCTGTCCATGCTAGGTCACAACCCTTATCATCTAGGAATGTGGACAACAAAACTTTCTTACTTCCCACAAACTTGTCTGTTCTTTTTCCTTAGCTGGGAATTGAGAATGATACTCCTTTTTACTAACTCTCAGGGTAATTGTGAAGATGAAATGAAATACAGAAATAGAGAAAATTCCTTTGAAAAGGGAAAACCACCCTACAGAAATAGTGAAGATCAGAGTGCTCTGAGTGATTCATACTGTGTCCTTTTCTAGGCTCCCTTCCTTGCCATAGTAGCCTCCTCACTCTGGAATTAAATTTGACTTCTGGTCTTCTCACATTGCAAGTACTCTTTGCCCTTGCAGTCTCTTCTGATTGATCATTTTCAAAATGGAAAATTAAGTGGCCAAAACCAGTCATGGTTAGTCTTCTTTGGGCTCCATTGCTACCTCTCCAGATTTTCTCCATCATGCTCCTCCATAGATACCTTTACCCCTCCCTCCCACCTTTTTTCAGTTTCCTTTTGTGTGTTCCACTGTTAGAATGTAAGGTCCTTGAAGGCAAGGACCTTTTTTTTCCTGCTTGTATTTGTTTATCTGGTCCTCAACACGTTACCTGGAAGATAGTAATATGAGCTTTCTTCATGCTTGTTGGCTTCCTTGATTACCACTTTCAAATAAACTGGACAGAAATTTTTCTCAAAAAAGTTTTTTTAGAGGGGATTGGTCTGGACCCATGGTTTGACTGTTGTAATGAACTCTCACTTTGTAGAAACTGCTTCCATCACTGTACGTTGGCAACTTGACTATTATAACTTACATAGTTTTCTAGGGGAAGGAGAGGTAATAAGCATTTATTAAGTGCCTACTGTGTGCCAAACCAAACACTTTATGAATATGATCTCATATAATCCTCACAGCAACCCTGGGAAACGGGTGCTCTTATCATCCTCATCTTACAGAAGAGAACACTGAGACAGACACACTGAGTGACTTGCCCAAGGACATCCAGCTGAAATATCTGAGTCTAGATTGAAATTCAGATCTTCCTGCCTCCAAACTAACAGAGGCTTTGTGTTGACTTGAACCTCTGCTTTCCTGTCTTGAAGGCCATTATCTCCTGTTCAGTATTGCTTCTTATAATGTATTTCTTACTACTTTATTATGCGTTACTGTTGAACATTTGTTAAGTTTTATAATATTTATCAAATTACTTTGCAGTTATTTATTATAGTATCTTTTTTTTGAAGTGTCATGTTTCAGATAAGATATCGGAGGTACCCAAAGATAAAGCAGATTTCGCAGAAGCTCATTGATAGAATCAGAACAGAATTAAGGGAGATGAAGATGTGACTATAGGCAGAGCGATATAACGGCTCTGAAGCCCGAAAGAACATGATTCGGATCATGTGACTTTGAGCTAATCATTTAACTACTCTGGGTTTCTATATCTGAAAGACTCTACATTATAGATAAGGTGGTCACTCACTTTATTGATGGGAAGGAATTTCTGTACCTGGAGTTCCTCATACCAAAGAAATCACCAGTTTATACTTAAAAAGGAAAGCATATTCCTTTGACCAAGAAGATACAGCTTTCATCATAAAATAGTAACCTTTGCCATGCGTTTTCTACATCACATTAATATAGTGGCAGAGTAGAAGGAACATTTTTATTTTGTGACAAATCTGTTTCTCGTAAGTCCTACTCTGGTGATATTTTATTGTAGAGGTAATTGTAGAGTTCTTCAAAGCCTCAGTCATCAGAGGCAAGCTCTGGCAGCAAGTACAGTCCTGGGGACAGAGTGGCTTCTGACGGGAATGGGTTAGCAAAGTATAGGGAGTTTCATCAATAATAGATTGGGCTCATGATGATGAATTCTTTGGTCATAAAAGCAGTGAAAAATTAAAAGGTGGCCTTCAGTCTAATTTGACTTCCTGTGAAATGACAGTATCTGAGTGGTGAATATCAGTTTGGCTTATTCTACTTTGTTTTATACAGGCTGTCTTCCATTCTTGAAATGTACTCTCTCCTCACCTTTCTCAGATTACTTATCTTCCTTTAAGACTCAGCTCAATTGCCACCTTCTCTGATCCATTTAGCTATAAGTATTTTTTCTCATCTCAGATATTCTTAAAGTATCTTTATTTCTTTTCTGTCCCATGTCCATGTCTTGTGTTACATATGGCTATGCGCTTGTAGAAAATGACTTCGATGAGTCAAAGGCTGTTTTCTCCGTGTCTTTTTAACCTTCCACCTAATGCCATGTTTTATACATATTCACTCAGTACATTTTAGGCACTTAGTAAATATTTATTGAATCTAATCAGAAGTATGGTAGAGACCACTAGGAATCACTCAGCTTTTCGATCTCTTGCCAATAAAGTTTATTGTGTGTACTAGATATGAGATCCTTGTTTAGTGATTATAATATTGATACATTTCTGAGGAACTTTTGACATTCTTCCTCTGGAGGGAGCTAGTGAAGCTAGTGGACAGAGTGCTGGTCCTAGGCTTAGGAAGACCCGAGTTCAAACCTTGAGCAGGCATTAATCTCTGTCTCCTTCAGTGTCCTCGTTTATAAAATGAACGTAACTGCACCTAACTCCTGTTAACCTGAAAACTTGGTTAAGAAAAGACATCAGACTAAAGGCATGCGCTATTAATTAATTAATTAATTCCCTCTTAAAGATAACAGTCATAGCGCTATGGAGCCAGAGGTGACTCTGACTGCCTTGTTACAGAAATTATCCGTCTTAAATACATTTTGTCGTGAAAACAAAAAGACAATAGAACAATGTCAG
>CM053769.1:692242887-692292821 GCA_028658325.1 Potorous gilbertii | reverse complement strand
CATACGATAAGAAGGAAATCCCACCACTAATGAGTGACAGGCTTCCTGACCTAAACAGATGACTGACACAGGAAAAGGAGAAAAAAAAAATAGAGATTACAGCCTAAGACGTCTATACTTCCAATAACATAGTATGTGTCCATAGATAACAAAATATAGAGGAAGTCCCACCATTCAAAATACAGAGGAAGTCCCACCATTCAAAATATAGAGGAGGTTCCCACCATTCAAGATATTGTCCCAGGTCAATGGTCCTCCAAGGAATACAGAGTCAGCCCTAGCTGGCTTTGCTGACACAGGAAGAGGCACTCTCTGAGTTTGCTTCAGAGAGAACAAAGAGATTATCCCAAAATTTTATATTAAACATTATCACTCCTAAGGTTGTTATGAGGACCAAATGAAACAATTTATAAGGCACTTTAGCACAGTGCCTGGCACATTGTAGGCACTTAATAAATGTTTATTTTCTTCTTTTCCTTCCTTCCTCTAAATGGAAATAGAAAATGTACTTAAAGAAGTTGCAAATAAATGAAAGGACGACTTTAACTGTCCCCGAAGAAGTAGATAAAGGAATTAGTAGAATTGACCTCATGGTAGGTCCAAAGACAAAAAGATCTCTAATTTCATGGGACACTTGATCATTTTATTTTGCTGTATCATGGTAAACAGAGAAAAGGAAACCATAATGAAGATACCTGTATCTCAATTAACTAATTTAGGAGTCAGTATCTGTTGCAGAACGTGAAAAGTAGAGATTAGGTCCTTTTTATCTTTAAATCCATTATCCTATGAAAACTTTCAGATGATCCTTCAAAACAAGTTAACATATAAGCCTTTATATTTGGTGACTTCAAAATAAAACTTGATCAAAGGGGGGGGCAATGAATATTATGCTGGAAAATATGGGTCAGTCAATCAATTAGCATTTATTAAGTGCCTATTATGTTCCAGGCACTATGCTGAGTGCTGAGATTCAAAGAAGGGCAAAAATAACCCTTACTGTTAAGGACTTCCTGGTTTAACAGGAGAGACAACCTGCAAACAGGTATGTGCAAACAAGATATGTACAGGAAAAATTGAGGATAATCCCAGAGGGAAGACATTAAGGTTAAGTAGGACTTGGAAAGGCTTCTTGAAGAAGGTGGGACTTGAGCTGAAAATTTAAAAAAATCCAGGGAATTTTGGAGGCAGAGATGAGGGGTAGCCAGTGGAAACACTTAAAGTTGGGAGCTAAATGTGATGTTTGGGAAAGGATAAATAATCCAGTGTCACTAGTTTGTAAAATATATGAAGGAGAGTAAGGTGTAAGAAGATTGGAAGAGTAGAAAGGGGCTGGTTATTTAGAGCTTTAAAACCCAAACAGGATTTTATATTTGATCTTGGGGGAAATTGGGAGCCACTGGAGTTTATTGAATCACTGTTCAGTCTGGTGATCTGATCCAGCCTAGGAGTGGAGGATAATTTGAAGTGGAGAGAGAAATGAGACCGAATTCCTGTGTACCATTAGTATATGAAAAAAAGTTTTAATTGATGCTTTTTGTTTTTTAATCTATCACTTCTTAAGTCTTCCCTTGAAATAAAGAAAAACTGGAAAATCAACTATTTTAGATGTAAATTATGCCTGACAACATTTACAGAATTTTACCCTAGTGGTTCCTTACCTCTTTTTGGAAAGGAGGAAGTAAGTTTCATTATCATGAATACTTTAAGAAGAAGGTAGAAAGGCACAGACATGGTGAGTACTCAACACCAAAACAATTATATCTTTAAAAATACTAATTGACTTGTTAGCATTACAAAAATAATTTCGGAATTCTCTTGTCTTCATTCCAGCAGATCTTTAACTAGTTAGGGCAAAGGGTCAAAGCTAAGACACATTGTATGCAATTAAAATTGTAACTTAATGGTCTGTGAAAAATGAGAAATGAATACAAGTAAAATCATTGACTTTTATTATTGCTTTGAGAGCAGTTTAACTGTTGTAAAACAGTTGCTACAATGAAACAGGGCCTAGAAACTTCTTTATCAAGTAGACATTTGCCATTTCCTTGCCAAGTGAAAAAACAAGGTAGTGAAGAGCTAACCTAGTTTCAAGAAGTGCATTTGCAGACATTACCGTAGATGATGAGGGAAAGCTTATGAGCAGCATTACTTTCTAAAGCAGCACATTGTAGCTTGTAAAGGAAGGGCCAGGAAACAAGCCTGCCAAAAAGTTAGCATGAGAGCCAACTAAGGCAGATCTTCCCAAGAGCTTCTATATCTTAAACTGGATACTTTATTTTTGGGGATTTTTGTTATCACAAGAGATGCTTTTAGGAATATTTTTCTCCCTGTCTGTAACCTCTTGAGTAGGTGGATGCTGTACACAATCCTATTAATGACCATTTGGGGAAAGGGTACATTAATTTTCTTAACACTTAGCATATAATGCCTTTTAAAAAATTGTTCATTGACACCTCCACCAGCACCATCTTTGCTGGCTTGTTTTGATTATCTTCTGTGCCAGTGACAAGGGTTGGAAAAACATAAGAACCCCAGAACTGGAATTCCCTGGGTGGGCCATCTGGAATGAGTTCTTGAAGTCAAGATGGTAAAGATTTATTATGCTTTTCAGTGGACAAGAGTTCTTAGGGAATATGCGATTTGAATGGGGTACAGGTAAAGTTTATATAGGATATTCTGTAGTAAAGCATAATATGCTAACTAGGTGATTCAGGGCGGGGTTACCGAGTGGTTAAGGAATTATCATTTCTAAAAGAAACAAGCACTTTTAGTATCTACTTGAAGATATTTTACCTGGAGTTCATTGGGAAGTAGCCCAAGGGGTGGCTACAGGGAAGTCTGGTGTTAGGCCTGAAATGTCACTAAGTCAACTGAGTTGGGGATGACTGAGAAATACCCAGGCTGCTCCCATCAATGTCTTGTTAGACAAGATAAACGTAAGGGAGTATACATGTATCTAAGTCTAGGATACGTTTGAGTGGTCAGTGAGTAGTAAATATCTTTATAATCCAATACACAGTTCAGCTAGTACAAAAAATTTATAAACTTAAATTATAAATTCCGTTAAGTACAGCTGGCTATTGTATCAGGAAGAGATAGAGGTTTTGCTAAGGCAGGCCGTCACTGGGCAGGGGAGAAACTTCCAGGGTAATGTTTTGAGGATAGGGAGAAATGTGTTTTTAGAAAGAAATGTGATTTTGGAATTAGGGTCCAAGCACAGGGACTCAAGGAACCCATCACCAGTATTATACTTTGTTGTTTTATTATCTGTGCCATTTTGGTGTTAGGAGGCAGTCTTTTGCATTTCTTTAATTATTAGAGATTTGGAACATTTATCATGTGGGTGTTGAAGATTTTTGTGTCTTTTTTCAAGAATTTTTTTATTCATATCCTTGAATCTCTTATTTGTTGGAGAGTGGTTATTTCATTTGTGTTGTCAATTGCATATAAATTTTGGATGTCAGACTTAAGAATATATCTGATGCTGAGATTTTTTTCTTATTTTCTCTTGTTTTCAGTATATTACTTTTTGTGGTGCAGTGTTTTTTATGTTATATAATTAGTTCATTTTATTTTTCTTTCCTCTAAGATATAGCTGGTTTGGAAATTAGAGCCACATTTGTCTCTAGAGGAATTTGCTAGAGTGTTGTCCTCTGTTTTTGAAAGCAATTTATGTAGCATTGAGATGTTATTGAAATGCTTGCTAAAATTCATTGGTGAATCAGTTTTATAGTCATTTTAGTGTGGTAGTTAATGAGCTTTTTCTGATTGATGTACATTTACTTAGGTTATTGTTTCTTTTGTTAGTTCCAATATTTTGCATTTTTGTAGGTATTCATCCTTTTTATATTTTCTTGGCATAGCAATATATATATATATATATATATATATAATATTCTTTAATAAAGTTCTTTATTATTTCTCAACTTGTAATTTTGGTCTTCTCATTTCTGATTTTGGTTTAGACTTCCATATCTTTCTCTACTCTGCTCCCCTATCTCATACAATTTTATTTTCTAGTCTTCCCTGATTTGTCTCTACCTCCTGAACTGGAAGGTACCTGTGAGCTGTGCTCCCAGGTGCATGGGCTATTGAATGTCATCTTGTGTAGTATTAGACTGGCAGAATGTACTTACTGTGGTTTCTTTTAGGATTCCTTGCTCATATCTTGATCTGGTACTCTTGATAGAATGGCAGCGAGGAAGATGGGCTTGTCCCAAGCAGTTGTATACCCAAGATGAAGACGTTGTAACTGTTGCTATCTTGGGTTTATTTGGCATTCCTACACAGAATTCATTCATGAATCGGTAATTGACAATATTTATGTGCCTCTTTCAGTACGAGTGACAGTGTTTTTCTTAGCTTTAGTGTCCAATTATAGTTTCTCTTTCATTTTGCAGTGTATTGCCATTGCTCATGGTGGTTTCTGATAATCATATGACCTAGACGTACAGCAAAAGTAAAAAGTGTGCATCTCATTCTAGTGCTTACAAGTCCCCTTCATCCTCTTCTTGATGATGAGACCAAAGAACAATAGAAAAGCTTTTAAGGGAAATTCTCTTCATAATCAAACAGCTGACAGAGACATGTAGAGAACACAAAGTTCTGAAGCTTATTTTTTGATGTTTACTATAAATAAAAGAACATTTAACTAGGTCGGTCATAACACAGTCTTTGAGAAGAGAGGAAGTAAGGAAAGAAGGAAGGAAGGAATCTAGCCAGTAAACCTCAAGTGAACTGGGAAGCGTCCAGCCATCAAAATTTACCTTCCTTTGGAGAGGAGAAGGAGAGGGAGAGGATGAGCTGTGTTGCCCAACTGGCTGGGTCCCCGTTCAGGCAGCTTGGACTACTCACAGGTTGTGTTTATCCTTCCTTTTCCAAGAGGACCATGATGTCAGGGAGATGATGACTTGATTTGCAGTTGACTTTGATTTGAATGAGGGAGGGCTGTGCAAGGTCACCAGCCTCACTTTCTGCTCCAGACTCATCTGGGTCCAGTGGTGCCAGATATTCTTCAGGATTACTAGAGATGGCCCAGAATGTATTGGGAGACCCTGGCCCTTTTTAGGCTAACGCCTTTTCAGGTTCTCACTTTGAGTAAGGTGGCACCCATTTAGTGAATAGGCCTCTTTAAGAAGTGAGTCAAGGGTTACCCCTTTAATTAAAAAAACATCAAACCGGGAGGGGAAGACCCTTCTGGGTGGCTGGTCCAAAGAGAAACAGTTGCTATTGACATTCACTCGGAGCCTGGGGGGTTAGAGGGTCCCAAATATAGACATTAAGTGGTGCTTTGGGCAGGGACCTGTTATGATCCAATCTGTGAGCTCCTGAGTGAAATGGGGTTTGAGGGTTAGTCTTTGAGAAAAGAGGATGGCTTTTCTCCTAAAATATAGACACTTAATGACTGTGATCTTGGGGAAGCCACTTAACCTTTCTGGATCTCAGTTACAGTTTCCTCATCTGTCAAATGAGTGAATTGTACTAAGTAATCTCCAAGGTATCTTCCAGTTTTTCTATATATAATTTATTTATTTTTCAGTTCTTAACATTCACTTCCACAAGAATTTGAATTCAAAATTTTCTACCCATCTCTCCCTACCCCCCATCCCAGGACAGCATACACCTCATCCACCCCTTTCTCCAATCTGTCCTCTCTTCTATTACCCACCCTTCTTCCATCCCCTTTCCCCTTTATTTTACTGTAGGGCAAAATAGATTCCTATACTCCATTGCCTGTATGGCTTAATTTCCAGTTGCATGCTAAAACAATTTTTGACATTCATTCTTAAAGCTTTGAGTTCCATATTCTCTCTCTCCCTCCCCACCCACCCTCATTGAGAAATTAAGAAATTCAGTATTGGTCATACATGTGTAACAGTGCAAAGCACTTACATAATATTTACGTTGTAAAAGACTAACCACGTTTCCCTGTGTCCTATTCTGCCCTTTATTTATTCCATTCTCTCCCTGGACCTATCCTCCCATGATAGTGTTTGCTTCTGATTATCCCTTTCCCCAATTTGCTGTCCCTTCTGTTATCTTCCTTCTCCTGTCCCCTTCCCCCTTGCCTTCCTGCAGGGTAAAATAGATTTCCATATCCAATTGAGTGTATGTCATTCCCTCCTTAAGCTAAATCTTATGAGAGAAAGGCTCAATTATTTCCTTTCATCTCCCCGGTCTTCCCCTCCATTGTAAAAGCTCTTGCCTCTTTTATGTGAGATGATTGGCTGCATTCTACCTCTCCCTTTCTCTTTCTCCTAGTACATTACATTCAACAGTAAATTTTATTTTTTTAGGTATTCTCCTTTCATATGCAGCTTACCCTGTGCCCTCTATATGTGTGTGTGTATATATAGACACACATAGATATACATATATACATGTACACACATACATACACATACACATGTATACCTATACATATATAATATAGACACATATACATATCGATATACACCTACATATATATATATATATTCCCTCTAACTACCCTAATACTGAAAAAGATCTCATGAGTTACAAATAACATCTCTCCATGTAAGAATGTATGCAGTTCAACTTTAATGAGTTCCTTAAGGCTTCTCTTTCCTGTTCACCTTTTCATGCTTCTCTTGATTCTTAGGTTTGAAAGTCAGATTTTCCCTTAAGTTCTGATCTTTTCATCAAGAATGATTGAAAGTCTTCTATTTCATTGAAAGACCATATTTTCCCCTGAAGTATTATACTCACTTTTGCTGGGTAGGTGATTCTTAGTTTTAGACCTAGTTCCTTTGACTTCTGGAATATCCTATTCCATGCCCTTCGATCCCTTAATGTAGAAGCTGCTAGATCTTGTGTTATCCTGATTGTATTTCCACAATACTTGAATTCTTTCTTTTTGGCTGCTTGTAATATTTTCTCCTTGACCTGGGAACTCAGAAATTTGGCTACAATATTCCTAGAAGTCTTTCTTTTTAGATTTCTTTCAGGAGGTGAGCAGTGGATTCTTTCCATTTCTATTTTACTCTCTGGTTCAGGGCAGTTTCCCTTGATAATATCTTGGAAAATGATGTCTAGGCCCTTTTTTTTATCATAGTTTTCAGGTAGACCAATAATTTTAAAATAATCTCTCCTGAATCTCTTTTCCATATCAGTTGTTTTTCCAGTGAGATATTTCACATTGTCTTTTATTTTTTCATTCTTTTGGTTTTACTTTATAATTTCTTGGTTTCTCATAAAATCATTAACTTCCATCTGCGCCATTCTAATTTTTAAAGAACTATTTTCTTCAGTGAGCTTTTGAACCTCCTTTTACATTTGACCAGTTCTGCTTTTTAAAGCATTCTTTTCCTCATTGGCTTTTTGGGTCTCATTTGCCATTTGGGTTAATCTATTTTTAAAGGTGTTATATTCTTTATCATTTTTTTGGGTCTCTTTTTAGCAAGCTGTTAACTCACTTTTCATGATTTTCTTGCATCGCTCTTATTTCTCTTCCCAATTTTTCCTCCACCTATCTTACTTGATTTTCAAACTCCTTTTTGAGTTCTTCCATGGCCCAAGACCACTGCATAGTTTCTTTTGGAAGTTTTGTATGTAGAAGCCTTGACTTCTATGTCTTCCTCTGGTGATATGCTTTGTTCTTCCTCATCTGAAAGGATGGAAGAAAATACCTTTTCACCAAGAAAGTAACCTTCTATAGTCTTATTTTTCCCCTTTTTTGGGCTTTTTCCCATCTAGTTACTTGACTTTTGAGTCCTTTTTCAAGTGGAGGGTATACTCTAGGGAATTGTAAGTTCTCAGTTCCTCCAAGGTGGCACAGTCAAGGGAGAGGAGTTTATTCCTATCCTGGCCTGCACTCTGGTCTAGGAGCAACCATAAGCACTCCTTTTCTGCCCAGGAACAACAGGTAGGGTTCCCGCTTCATAGCCACCACCAGTTCTACCATGCCAGCACTATTCCTCACCCCAGGACCATCACTCAGAACTGAGACCCAGATAAGCTGCCTGATTCCCCCAGGGTCTCTAGGCTGAGGGTTTCAAAAGTGGAAGTTGCAGCTGCAATGGCTGCCACCGCCCTGGGCCAGGGCTGGGGCCAGACCTTGCTTCCCTCTTCCCCAGGTGAAAGAGCTTTCTTACTGACCTTTGAAGCTTTCTTTGGTGTTTGTGGGTTGAGAAATCTGGGAACTGCAGCTACTACCCGTAATTCCACTTGCTGAAGCCTACACCAGTTCTGTCAGTGCCACGTGGTCCAGGCTGGGCTGGACTCTGCTCCTAGCCTGGTGAGATAGACCTTTCCTGTAGGTTTTTCAGGCTGTCTTGGGCTGGAAATCTTTCACTCTGTTGTTTTGTGGCTTCTGCTGCTCTAGAATTTGTTTGGAGTCATTTTTACGGGTATTTTATGGGCCATGGGGGGAGAGCTAGAGCAAGTCTGTCTTTCTATTCTGCCATCTTGGCTCTGCCTCTCACCCCCATCTTCCACTTTTAAAGCCCTCATTCTCAGTGCCTTCTTTTACCTGACGTTTAAGATCACTTCTGTGTTTTGGGCTGCTGAATCATACTGAATTTGCAATCCAAACCCCCCAATTTTTTTTAGACAAACTACTGATTAGGTATATCTCTCCCATTTGTATTTGTAAAATTTCTCTTTTGAGTCCAAGCATAGAACTTGACATCAGTCCCTATTAAATTCCATCATATTTTATTTAACTTATCTTTATAGCGTATCAGAACCTTTTTGGATTTTTCCATCATCTTTTATGTTGTCACTATCAGTTTCTTGTTATCTGCATACTTGATAAGTACACCATTGAGGCCTTCATCCAAATAATTGATAAAATGTTAAATAGCGTGGATATTAGAGAACTCTCCCAATTGACAATGACTTAATAATTACTTATCCTGTTGGTTCTATCATTCTTAACTTTGGATCCACATAACTATACCGTCTTCCAGCTTTAAAAGGCCAGGAACAATTTTTAGATGAAGAAATGAAAACTGTCAATAGTCATATAGAAATACTCCAAAACACTAATAATAGCATAAATGCAAATTAAAATAACTGAGGTTAGTTAACCTTACTTCCAGCAAATTAGCAAAGGTGATAAAAAACACAAATAGTCAATGTTGAAAGTGCCATAAGAAAAATGCTTACTAGCAGTGTTGAAAGAATTGTTAATTTGTCTAACCATGTTGGAAAACAATTTGGAACTATGCTGGAAAAGTTGCTAACCTGTTCAGACCCTTCTGAGTCAGTGAGTCCGCTCATGGCATGTACCCCAAAGAAGTCACATTGACACTAAAGTGTAAAGAAATATTATTACTGTCTGTGAAGTGAGAAAGCTCAATCAGGCGCTGCATGGGGGTCTTGTATGGGAACTGATGCAGGGTGAAATAACCAGGATCAAGTAAAGGGTTTACTTAACGAATCGAGTAATGTGAATGAAAAAAACACATGAAAAGACATCAGAATTCAGGTCAATGCAATAACTAATTTTTATTCCAGGGGAACTGATGATGAAACATAGCCACCTCAATAGGGAGGTGGTAAACTACAGCTGCAGAATGAGGCATACATTTTCAGATAGGGTCTGTGGGTCAGTTTATTTTTCTTATTCTATTTATTTGTTATGAGGGATAGTTCTTAGGAGAGGGAAATTGAGAGGTGACAGTGATGTAAAAAAAATAAATCAATAATTTGACAGTGCTGAAGAGGAAAGGCTTTGTTTTGTGAAAATGGGGTCCCAGTTAGATTAGCTGTGGTTCTCTAGCTCCTCCAAACACTTTGTGGTCTGTTATATTTTAGTACCCTAGAATTAGAAACTATATAAAATCAATGTATTTTCTGAAGATTATTGTAGTATTGTACTAAGAGAGAGAATCAAATTAGTCTTGTATGATATGTGTTTGATAAAAGCCATTTGTGGTGGCCTTTTGTAATTGCTACATATTTTTCTGAATGTTTTCTAGCTGTTCCTCTTAAATCATAGTTATAAAAGTTTTTCCAGGAATTTGAGTCAGGTATTTGCAGATTCCTCTTGCCTCTTTGTGGAAAACTTTAGAAGACAAAATATCAACTGTAAGGGCCCTCAGCAACTGTCTAATCCATGGGTCCTTAACCTGAGGTCTACAAACTTAAGAAATATTTTGATGACTAAATTTCAATATAATGGGTTTTCTTTGTAATCTTACATATTTTACTTCAAGCATTTGTAACAGCAAGGACCCTGGCATACACATGAAGGTCTTCTGTGAAGGTTCTTAGATCTGTTTTTCTTAAAGGAAAAGAGCTCTTAAAAGGTCAACAAGACTTTAATTAAGCATGTATATCTCACTTAGTTCAGGGGAAAAAAGTTATAGTACTCTGAAGTTCAAACAGAAATTAAAAGTAGAAATTACAAACAGAAAGACCAACAGACAGGGCTTCTAACTGTCTGATCATAGGCAATGCATGTGTGTTCGTCCTTCATTCCCGAAGAAGACCATACCATCAGAAAAATGATGACATGACTTGCATTTGATTTTGTTTTGAGTGAGAGAGGGCTGTACAGATCACCAGCCTCACACTTCTCCTCCAGAGCCATCTGAATCCAGTGACCAGATAGATATTCATCAGGATGACTGGAGATGACCCAGGATGAGGCAATTGGGGTTAAGTGACTTGCCCAAGGTCACACAGCTAGTGAGTATCAAGTGTCTGAGGGGAGATTTGAACTCAGGTCCTCCTGACTCCTGCACTGGTACTCTAGCCACTGCACCATCTAGCTGCCCCTCTTAGGTATTACATACATCACAGATCAACAGACAGATCCAACTGTCTGACCATTATATATATACACACACACAGTTGCCAGAGAGAGAAGCACCAACATCTGGGTTTTCAAAGCTGGGAGGCTCCTTAGTGGCTTCCCAGAGTCTCATCTGGCCTGTAAACAGAACATTTCCAATGAGTAAGCTCAAAAGTAAAACCGCTCCTCAGAGTATGTATATATATACACTTTTCAGAGTCAGAGGGCATCATGACCCTTGAGAACCAGTGCCGCATTAGAAATTAACAAAAGGTGTGAGCCTTCCTAAAAAATAAATCTACTGTAATCAAGCTTCCTGCCCATTAAGTCTCATTAACATAATTAACATTACAGCATTTAAACTTACTTAAATTGAGGAAGGGTACATAGGCTTCTGCAAATGAGTTCATGACCCCCAAAAAGTTAAGTTACTCTTGTCATAAAAGGAAAGTCAAAGTATTGTCCTGTAGTGGTGTGTACTGAGCCAAATTTATGTACCTTACATTTTTAACCGGTGAAGTAGGAACAAAGATGAGGATTGTGGGGATTACCCAGTGATAAGGATCACTAGCTAGCTGGGAGTGGTAGAAGGGGAGCCATGAAATAAAACCAGACAATGGACAAATAAGTGAGTCATAGATGTGATGAGAACGGGAAGTCACGGATTTGGAGTCTGGACTGCTGGGTGTGGATCAGCTTCTGTCCCTTACTTTCTACTGGACTTTGGGCACCTCACAGTTTCCTCATCTATCAAGTTAAAGGTGTATTGGATTATGTTATTTCCAAATTCCTTTCCATGTCAAAGTGCTATGATTAATCTGAGGGTTAGTGAGGTAAATGAGGGAAAGATGTTTGAAGTTACGTGAGCTTTGAAGTTTGTGTTGAAGAGAACAGTGATAATTTCCTTTCATGCTCCATCCTTCAGTTTTTCTTTGAGTGAATGACAGTGGGGACTGTAAATGTTGGACTATAAAATGGGTGCATGGGAAGGGAATAAACATTTATATAGCACCTGCTAAGTGCCAGACGGGGGACTGTAAATGTTGGACTATAAAATGGGTGCATGGGAAGGGAATAAACATTTATATAGCACCTGCTAAGTGCCAGACGCTGTGCTAAGCACTTTTTACAAATACTTTTTTATTTGATCCTTAAAATAACCTTGTAGGGTAGGTGCTATTACTGTTCCCATTTTACCACTGAACAAACTGAAGTAGACAGAGGTTAAGTAATTTGCCCAAGGTCACACACTGGTGAGTGTGTCTATATTTGAACTTGGGTCTTCCTGACTCCATACCCAACAATCTATCTATACTGCATCACCTTGCTGCTTCTAACAATGAGTCTTGCCTAGTATCAGTATAGCAATTCTTTTTTGTTTTTATGCCTTTAACCCTGACCTCATCCTCTTTTGAGTTACTTCCCAAGCTTAGATATATATACTTTCATAGCTTTCTGATACATGAAACTTAGCATGTTTTCCCTGCATCATCATTTTTGCCTGGTCATTTAGACTTCTAAATATTTTTCTTTATTTTTAAAGCTCCTAACCCGTAGCCAATTCATTTATCCAACCCTGAAATTTTTTCTCTATAATGTCTTCTTTTTTTATACATATTTATATTTTTATATTCCTTTTTATTTTTGTAACAACTACTCTAATCTACCCTTGTCTTGCACTTGGATCAAGCATTACTTTCGTAGCAGCTTTCCTTTTCTCCATTCCATTTTCCTACACACAGTTGCCAGAAAAATCTTTCTTACAGTTTTTATCATGTCACTTTGCTCAGGAATCTGCAGTATTCCCCATGTTTAAAGTTCCTGCATTAATTAATCCTACTGTATCTGGAAAAACCTTATTTATGGCATTACTGCCTCTCTTGACCTCTACACTCCAAGTAAAACAAATCTGTCGTTTAGTACATAGGACTCTTCTCTTATCTCTGACATTTTATGTTCTTCACCTCTTTTTAAGACCTAACTCAAACCTTATTTCTTCAAAGAAATACTTCTTAATTCCAACCCATTCTAATCATTCCCTTTATTCCGGGTTCTGTCTGTTCTTCTTAGGTATTCGATTTATACTGCATCATATTTACTATGCTGCTACAGTTGTGTTTTTCATTATATACATATATATGTACATATATACATACATACATAACATATATATTATGTCTTTATCCAACTAGATCGTAAGCTGAAAGTCAGGTGTGTTTTTGAAACTATTCCATAGCAACAAATATAATACTTTTTGCACAGTATATGTTCAGGGAATACTTGTAAATTAAATGAAATATTACCCTTTTTCTTTTGCAGGTGCAAGAGTGCTCAAATATTACTACAACAACAACTAGGATGGACAGTTACTTTAAAGCTGCTGTCAATGACTTGGACAAACTCCTTGATGATTTTGAACAGAGTACAGGTTTGTTTTTCATTTGTGCCATTACAGGGAAATGGGATGGTATTTAACACTTAATTATCTTACTCAGATTATTTACAGGCAATTATGTTTTCAACTTTTTTGACATCTCTTGTTAAGTTTTACTGTGTTGTCATGTCAGTCTTAGTTTAATCTCATTCTAAATACAGATTGTAGCACAGTAAAACTTAAAGAACAAGTTGTAGAAACTAAACAAATTTGCTTAATTTAGATAACTTAGAATATGTGACAATCATGTTAATGTTAATTTAACCTTCATTTTTCATTTGGTTTGTGGGGTGTGGGTAAAGTTTCTTAGAGAAAGAAAAATTATGCCCTTAATTTTGTGTTTTCATTTTAAATAGATGAACATGATCATTACCACACAGCAGAAAATTCATTCAATGCCAGCTACTGTTCAATTTCTTCAGAATTGCCTTCCTCACAAGCAGTTCCACTAGTACCCAAAGATCAACAATGTTTTAGTAGTGGTACCACCTCAGAAATATTCTGTGGAACAAATCAGCCAGCAACAAATGGAAAAAAACTTGGAGGATTAACATCTCCAATACAGAATGAAAAAAATTTAACAGGACTTGATCTTCTTTCAACTGTGGATGGTGGCTCTTCCAATGAAATCCAGCCTTCAAGCCTGGGACGATGTGGTATACCAGTTTGTGACCTTATCAGTGACATGGGTAATTTGGTTCATGTGACAAGCTATCATGAAGATATTCAAACATTCCTGCCAGATAATTTACAAGCCAATACAGATTCATTGATTGGGTTGGATTTGTCTGTTTTACCAGCTACAATTTGTGCTTCATCAGAAGGTTATGGTGATGTTTCAGATGAACAGAATTATGAAGGCAACTCTGTATTACAAAAACCAGAAAACACTGCAACCAAAGAATTGGATTTAAAAATAGATACAGCAGCTTTAGAGTCATGTGATCACAGTAGAACAACCACTTTAGAAGACAAAAAGATAAATGATCAAGTAGAGCAAACTCATGGCCTTAACTCTGTATATGCCTTGACACAACCGAGTCCCAAAACATTTGATTCCAAAGACAAAAAACACAACTTGCCTTGTGAGTTGTTTAAAGAGGACAAATATTTGGTGAAACAGGAAGAAAGCGTGACAAGTAGAAATCAAATAGCAGAGTCCAGGGAAATAGATGGCGTGAGTATAGCTTGTGATCTTCCAAAAGGTGAAGGCTTATGCATAAGTGACTCAAATTCAAGAGGTGAAAAGTATAGCTTACCTGAGTCTTCCTTTCAGGAGGATAGGGTTTCTTTACTTAGAAAACAGCCTGAAGAAGAAAATTCATGTCGTTTAGACCTTAAAAGTAACAGTGATGTGCTCCAAGATGCCTCTTCCACTTTACATACGTCTAGTAAAGAAGTAGAATCCTCCTTGTCCTGCCTTCCAATCTCTGTGTCTATGTGTGGCTCACTAATTGAAAATGAAGATCAGAGTGATATTTTGCCTCAGAAGCAACAAGTTGATAGCATAGCACAGGATGTCGTAACTGTACATGAAGACATACCCAAGAGCATTGTTTTAGATGAGGAATCATTTAAAGACACTGAACCCTCTAAACAAGATGAACATACAAATAAAATTGACCAAATGTTTGTTGAAAATCTGGCAAGTGGAAAGGTGAATCTTGGCCAGATGCCTGCTAGAACTGAGCCTTCTGAACATCATTACACTGATTTTTCTATTGCCACAGACTCCAAAATAGAGCATAGTGATGATGTTCTGTCATCTCGTGATCATCGTGAAGGTAACACTTTTTCAAATAGTGTTGGTATTAGGCAGGAGTTAGATTACTTCAATATTGATGAAGACTTAACAAGTGGCACTTTGATTAGTGATGCTGAACTTGATGCCTTTCTGACTGAACAGTATCTTCAGACCACTAGTGTAAAGTCCTGGGAAGAAAATGCAGATAATGGGGACTCTCACTTGAATGAAATGCATGTGAAAGACCTAGATAGTGAAAAGACCAGTAATATGTATTTCAATAATAAAGAGGTAGTAAAGAGTGAAGTTGCTCATATTACTAGTATTACTAGTGGAACAGCGGATAAACAGTATACATCAGAGAATGTTGGTCTGTCCGTAGGAGAAAAAGGTACGTTTCCTATTCAGCCAGAGATGACTAACAATAAGCCCGAGGTTGTCAACGAGTTGTCTGGCTGTGATATTGACAATCAGGTGGCACATGCTGGAGGAGCCAGACCTAAGCAATTGCTTAACTTTCAGTCAAGAACTATGAGTCCAAGAGATCTGAGCACGCCTAAAGCACAAAATGTAGCAGAAATGGAATCCAGTGCAGCAAATTTTGTCACCTCTAAAACTTGTTCTGTGGACACTGCAGCTGAATTTAACGTTAGCCACCGTGTTGACAGTGGAAATAGCTTGGAAGCTGGAGATAGTTTCACAGCAACAAACAAAGACCTTGTTCCTTTAGCTGAAAAGGCTTGTAGAGAAGGTGTGGTTTTAGGGCAAAAACAGCCTTCCTGGGTTCCTGATTCAGAAGCTCCAAACTGTATGAACTGCCAAGTCAAATTTACCTTTACAAAAAGGCGCCACCACTGCCGAGCATGTGGAAAAGTAAGTCATACAAGTTTAAAAATTTTTTTCTTCCTTTTTGGAGGCATGTTTTTGAGCATTTTCATGCAAGGGAAACTGGTGATTTGTTGCCCACTAAAATACAACTGTATGATGGATTGATTATATGTCATCACTTTGCTCTCTCATTTCTTTCTAGTGACTATTTTGGAAATATTTAAAACTCTGCAGGCTTTTTTTGGTTTGATAATGTGTGTATACGAGTAGATTATGGTAAGGAAGTATAAAGGCACTCTTGAGTGGGGAATAGAAATAGTATGAAATTCATAAAAGCTAAGGCCATTCTCCTAGATTTAGAATGGAAAGGGAATATAAGGGCATTTTGTCTGTTTCATAATTTAGTCCAAACTTCCCCCATCCCTCATTTTACAAGTTGAGAAAAATGAACTCAGAGAGAGGTCAAGTGACTTGGTCAGTGTTACTTAAGCAGCGTCAGTGGCAGGCATCAAATCCAGAACTGTGTCTTGTATTTTGTTAAGGGTGTCATACCACAGAATCTAATCATGTGACTATTAGGACACTTTTTAAAAAGTGCTGTAGTATGTGGTCATCGAAAAAAGAAAAAGCTGCCTCCCCCAGCAGATGGAGTTGTAGTAATTAGAGAATTAACACAGTGTTCTGACTAATTGAGTTAATCAGTTACAAATTAGTGAGGGTCCCCTGGGAACAGAAAGTCATTTTTTTGTTAATTATTTTTCTGTGACATTTTGGACTTGTATATTTTTTTGGTAGAAGAAAGAATTACAAAATACTGTACTTGAAAGCTGAAAGGGACCAGGGAAAATATTGTAAGTATTAAAGTTTCATGCACTTGAAGGAATGTACTTTTTATTTGACAAAGAGTCATAATGGTTATTAAACAATTCTTTGCATTAGAGAAATACTTTTAGATTGTAGAAACTTTTTTTAATCTAAGAAAGTAAAATTACAAAGCTAGAAACTGATTTTATCTTTTATTGTAACACTGTTGAAGCATAATTTCTAGCTTTAAAAAAAAAAAAGCAGAGAGTATGCTATGGGCCAAGGACTTAAAATCAGTATTTTATTCTTATTTAGGTATTTTGTGGTGTCTGTTGTAGCAGGAAGTGCAAACTTCAATATATGGAAAAAGAAGCAAGAGTCTGTATTGTCTGCTATGAGTCTATTAGTAGGGGTAAGTGTATGCAAATCTAACGCTTTTTATTTTCTTGGATAGCTAACTTAAAAACAAATTGTATTACCACTCTAACTCATTAAGGCAGTGACTTGTGTTGGACTTATTTGGGATTTCCTAAGACTTGATTTTCCTCCTTTTTGACCCACTTCCATAATTTCAGTCTGGAAAGGAAGCACTCACTTTCTGGAGTGGGAGGGAGTTCATTAAGTTGAATTATAATTATTATTTATATCTCATATAATAAATATTTTATATAATATTAAAATAATTATTAATCATAATTAATAACCTTATTCATTAGGTTATCAAAATTCATTAACCCACTATCAAAGATGCTAAATATTAAATTTCATTTACCGCACTGCCTTTATTATCAGTTTCTAAGAACATTTACTGAGCACATATGTATGAGTTCCAGAGTAAGGAAAAGACAATATTATATAAGAACTCTTAAATCCAAGTGGAGGCAGAAAATCTTAAAAAAATCACATTATTAGTTTAGAGGTGAAGAACATAGCTTTACATTTTCCATTGCATCTATATCTTTCTCCCAAATTTCATATTTTTGTCCTCTGTCACTGTACTTCCTGGGTATTTCCCATTGTCTTCAGCAATACTGAATGTTGCTTGTCCCATTTAAAACAACTTTTACAGGAATAGCATGACTTAAAAAAACAAGCTGTTTCTTCTTGGCCCTTACTGGTGTTTTTAATAACTGCCACCACATACATGCAAAATTTGAATAGATTGTTGCCTTGGTGAAAAGAAGAATGTAATTGTTCTCTTCTGATTAAAAAGAAATATTTTAAAGTAAATTCTGCCATGACCCTGTTCAATCCTCTCCCAACCTGATGACCTGGAAGTATTATCCCTAACTTCTTAAGCAGTTTAAAACCATTCATTCATGCTCTTTGAATAGAGTAGAAAGGAAACAACTGCAGCTAGCCAAGTATTTTGCCATATTTTCACTACAAAATTCCCTTCTCCGTATTTACTGATAAAATATTTATGGAAAAGGAGGAAATTATGTCCACATGTGTTGTATATGCATCTGTGACTGTAGTTATAAGGAGAGGGTCAGGGAAGGTGTTGTACAATGGAAAGAGCTTTAGTTTGATAGTCAGGAGGAATGACATTCAGATGCCATCTCGGATGTTCACTGTTCAGTTTACCTGGAGTGACAGTGATCACTTGGGAAAGCTTCCTGGAGGAGATTGGTGAAGACTGTTTTTACAAAAACTTTTTTTTTTTTAGCTTTTACAAGGGACTAGAAGGTTGGAGGTGACTTTTGGAGCAGTTTGGTGGGGGTTGGGTAGTATGTGGAATGTGGACTTGGGAGAAACAGGCAGTAAATACTTTTAAGTGGAGGCAACTGACAATTTGGCATTTACATATCATATTGAGAATGATGACGGTATTCTGTGGACAGGAATTGTGTAGTTGTTAGACATTTGAGAAAAATGATAAGGCCTGGGGAGAGGGCAACCAGCACTACTTGTACAGAGGGAAATAATGAAAATTACCTCTTAACATATCAAACTCATAAGAAATCGTATTAGTTTCACTCTTAATCATGGGAAAAAACTAAATATATTTACAAAATACTAATATTTGGAATGGCATCTTTATCAAGAACCACAGAGATGCACAAATTTCCTCGTTTCTTAGAGCCTTGTCGTTTTTTCCCTTCTCCCCAAAACTTGAAAAACAATAGCATGGGTCTTAATCTTTTGAAAGATTTGAGATTTTAATTCTTTCTCTCATTTATTTAGCACAGGCATTTGAAAGAATGATGAGTCCAACTGGTTCCAATACTAAATCTAGTATTTCCACTGAATGTGCCACAGCCCAGACTTCTCAGGATAACCAGATGTCCAGTGCACCCAACACCCCTTCACCTTCAGCTTTACCTACCTCAGCACTTAAACAACCAAGTATTGAAGGTAATTTTAAGAGACTGTCATTGCTTTCCACTGGATTTTAAAATCTTGAGAATTATTAAAAAAAGTTCTGGCAAACATATGACTTGTGATGTCTGTGCTTTTGTTTTAGTAGGTATATATAATGGTATATGTGGTATTTAGTAGGTATATATAATGGTAGTCTGTTTTTGAAGTTTATAGGTTTGGGTATGTTTACATGTGCTTTGATTTACATCCTTTGCCATGTGTCCTCTTATTCCTTCTCTTGCCTATTTCTTAGTCTCTTCTTCCATGTATAGTCCCTCTGTTTTATCCTGTAAATTTGACTCCTTACCTCTCTTCCTTGAGCTCCTTAAAGAGAATCTCTATTGTAGAGTTCCTCTCTTAATTCCAGGTTCCATGCTTAATATCCTGGCCCATGAAAACTTGTGTATAATAGACCCCTGCAGTTTATAGAGGCACTCTTTTGGGAATAGTTGAAAAATTTCTAAAAATATTAACGTAACTTTGCTATGCTGATAATCACATTATCTAATTTAAGCCCTTCCCCTTTTCTTAAATTGATACTAGGTCTGTGTTCCAGAGAACAGAGGAGAGTATGGTTTGCAGATGGTATTTTGCCTAATGGTGAAGTTGCAGATACAACAAAATTATCTTCTGGAGGCAAAAAGTATTCTCAGGACACGAGTCCTGTCTTACCAGATGTGCACATGGTATGAAAATAAAAGTATGCAAAGTGCTTGTTGATAAAGTAGTTTTATGTTGTAAATGAATTCATGTTACTTAGTACAGAATACTCACTCTTGTGGATTTTGTAGGGTTTTTTTAAAGTTGAGAAATTGTATCAGATATTTACAGTTTTGTGCAATAATTAGGTAAATTTAAGAAAATGAAAATTAGAAGTGAATTTGAATTTAGGTAAATATATCTTTAAAGATTTTCACAAAGGGAACGTGTGATGGTAATTTTTAATTTTGCTGTGTTCTTTCTCATACTCTGTGTTGAGGGTGCTATGTTAGACTACAGTTCAGAGAATTCCTATCCACAAGGAGCAGAAACTGACATGTCACTTAAAAATGCAGCAAGCTTTAATTCTTTTTCTCATGCAGCCCGACTCACAGGTCCAAGAGGAGTTGTCTTCTCTGCTTAACCCCCACTGCTGCTTTCAGATTCTTTCTTGATGACTGTTACTCACCAATCATTTCCTCTTTTGAAATTTATGTCATGTATATGGTTAAATTACCAAGGGACCCTTGTCATTGCCACCAGCCAGTTTCAGGGAAGTCTCTTACCTTCCTCAGGGTACTCAGTGCTTTCCTTAGCAGTTTTCCTTTCTAACCCGTCTGCTGCCAAGGTCCTTGGTGACTTTTGTTCATTTCGATCGTCGTCTTAATGTTATAGCCTCTCAGTTCATCAACAGTGCTCACTCTACTTTATTTTAACCACTCGTAGGTATGGTCAGCCTTTAATCAATCAACCAGCAAACATTTATTAAGTGCCTATTATGGGTCAGGCACTGTGCAAGGTACCTGAAATCTGAAAATCTCCTCTCTGACCATAATCTCTTGTCATTCCACTTACAGCTTGTTTCATGTTTGTGAGTTAGTTTTTTGATCTTTAGTCCCATGAGTCGTTCCAATTCTCCCTGTGCATCCACCTTAGTCTGGTTTTACTTTTTTTATAATAAGAATCTGTGAATTACATGTGGTAGCGAGCAGATGCAGTGCATAGAGCTTTGGGCCTGGAGTCAAGAAGACCCGAGTTCAAACATAGCCGCAGATACTCACTAGTGGTGTGACACTTCCCCTTTGTCTGCTGGTGTTTCCTCATGTGTAAAAGAGGGTAATGATAATCCCTACATCCCAGGGGTGTTGTGAGGATCGAGTAATGACTGTAAAGCATTTAGCACAGTGTCCGGGCCCTGGTGTGCGCTCCATAGATGTCAGTTGTTCTTGTTAACCACTTCAACAAGGTTCTGTCTTCTCCATGCAGCCTTGTTCTTATGTTGTTCCCACCTTGCAAGGAGCTGACTATATTTAACCCCGACCATCTACCTTTTCCCTTACTACCTAAGAGCTTCTTTATGACTGCTGACCCAGTCATGCTGACTGGGGTCAGTACAAATTCATGCTTTCTAATCTCAGCTGAGCCATCCCCACTGCACAGGGATCTTTTATTTTTCTCTGATTGATTTCCAATCAAACTCCCCAACAGCAGTGGTTAAAAACTTAACTGTTTTCTGCTTCAGCCCCCAAGTTTCCCTTGAGCCTTCCCCCCCAAGCAAATGGCCTAATAACCACTTTACTGAGAAGTCCAGAACTATACATTTTGAACTTACTTGTCTCCCCTCCTTGATACTTCAGAATCTTGTTTTGTCTTCATCTCTTCTTCCTTCCTTGTATCAGAGGATGAAATGGTTTCCCTCACTGCACGGTTAACTCCATTCTTATGCCTGTGACTTAATCTCCTTACATCTCCTAGACCACAGGTATGAAACACTTCCAGTTGTAGGCTGAACTAGATTAAAATGTAATTGAGAAATATTTAACAAAATGAATAAAAATATAATAGAAGGCCTTCAGGGATCCTTATATGTGGTTTAATGATCCTTGTTTCTGTTTGAATTTCATACCACTGCCCTAGACCATGTTCCATCTGTTACTCCTCATTTCCATTCCCTCCATTTTCAGTGGTTCCTCATCCTTTGTCTCTAAACATATCTTGCCATCTCTAAATTTTTTTTCTTTCCTCTCTTTCATTGCGAAATGTCTAAAAAATAGAGCTTTGGGGATTTAGTGTTCTGATATTATGACTAGAAGGAAAAATTAAGTTAGATTCAGTAAATCAAGGTGCAGTGTTTTCATAGTGGAAACAAAAGGGCCAAATTAAAACACATAAGTGGAAAGATGTTAATGAGGAAATATATTTCTCTTAAAGAGATGTTAGAAGTGAAAATTCTTGGTAGAGAGTTCCCAAATACTGGTACTTACTGTAGTACATGAACAAGTAAATGCTTTGATGGAATGCTCGAAGGATGAATATCATATGGCTTTCAAGGCCATTTACAGTCTGTTTCCCACCTACTTTTTCAGCTTTATTTCTCACTTCTTTCTCTGTGTTCCAGGCCAATGGAACGACTCACGGCTCCCTCCTCTTTTTCTTGGTGCGTCCTTGCACCCGTTTCACATCTCTGCTGGCTAAAATCTTTTCCTTCATTGCTGAAACTTTCCCTGCTTTTCCCAGCTCTAATATTTTCTTATGCCACTTTGCCCTTATATTTTCCCGTGAGTCCTCCATCTTTTTATACATATCATAGGCCCTGTATTTGATTGTATAAGGGATTGTCATGTTTAGTCTCTGTATCCTTGGCACCTAGTATGATACTTCACACATAGGAAGTACCTAATAAAGGTTTGTTTAGTGAATTGAATCGGTGAGCTTGATGTTTATGCTACTTGTCAGTAGGAATCAGTCTGCATGAAGTACAAGCTTATGCTTTGTAACTGAATATTGACTGTCAGAATTTTTAAAAATGAGTTCAGGGGAAAGACAGAAAACTTACAATTTAAGCTTGTAAATGTTAGCCTTTAAAATAAGTTGGTTCATACCTGATGAGCCTCAAAAATAGAAGTACAGATGGAAGCCCATCCAGAATATCTACCTTAGCTTCAAATCTTCCTCTGGGAGGGTGGGTGGATTCTAGGAGTGTTTGAGAGGTGGAGGTAGGAGGAGGTTCTCCCATTGAACTAGAACTGGAAATATTTACATTTTTCCCACTTTGTTTTTCCCAGGCTCAGAAGTGGGATGGTAATTACCACCAGTGTTTTAAACAAAATGAGAAATTGTATATGAATATATTTTTTAAGAAAAAATGTTATATAATCAAAGGGGTGCTTTTTATTGAACATGTGATTCATGCTTTGTTTGGGAGAATCCCCAAACACTTCTATTCTTTGAATTTTCTTGCTTAACTTACTATGTTACCTGCTTCACTGTTTTGTCCCTCTTAACTGGAATTTAAGAAATCTAGGTAGAAACTTAATATGTTAAATCAGTGAGTATGTAGGCTAGACTTTTATCTTTTTTTAAAAAAAAATTTACTTATTTTATTTTTAGTGTTCTACAGTCACTACTTAGATTTTCTTCCCCCTACCTACCCTACACCTCCCCGCTCCCTCTCCAAGATGGCATACAATTCTATATAGGATCTATACATACATTCCTATTAAATACATTTTCACTATAGTTATGCTGTGTAGAAGAACTACAATGAATGGGCGAAATCATATAACAAACCAAAACGTAATACACACACACAAAAATGATCTGCTACTTTTTGCGATTGAATTCCATAGTTCTTTCTCTGGATGTGGAGGGCATTTTGCCTTAGAAGACCATTGGGAATTTTTTTTTTTTAAGTCCTTGCATTGCTACAGAGTTCCAAGTCTACCAGAAAAAACTCTCGCACACTGTGGTCGTTGCTGTGCATAAAGTTCTCCTAGTTCTGCTCCTTACGCTCAGCATCAGACCATATAAGTCTTCCTGTTCATCATTTCTTATAGCTCAATAGTACTCCATTACATTCATATACCATAATTTATTCAGCCATTCCCCAATTGATGGACATCCCCTTGATTTCCAGTTTTTGGCCGCCACAAAGCTGCTATAAATATTTTTGTACATGTGGGACCCCTTCCCACTACTATGATATTTTTGGGATAGAGTCCCAGAAGTAATATTCCTGGGTCAAAGGGTAGGCACATTTTTGTGGCCCTTTGGGCATAGTTCCATATTGTTCTCCAGAATGGCTGGATCAGCTCACAGCTCCACCAACAATGAATTAGTGTTCCAACTCTCCCACATCCTCTCCAACATTTATCCTCTTCCTGTTCTGTCATCTTTGCCAATCTAATTGGTGTGATGTGGTATCTCAGAGTTGTTTTGATTTGCATTTCTCTAATCAAAAGTGATTTAGAGGATTTTTTCATATGATTTTAGATAACTTTAATTTCTTCCTCTGAAAATTGCCTATTCATATCCTTTGACCATTTATCAACTGGGGAATGACTTGTATTGTACATTTGATTCAATTCTCTATATATTCTAGAAATGAGGCTTTTGTCCCTGAGATTAACTGTAAAAATTCTTTCCCAATTTACTACTTCCTTCCGAATTTTGGTTGCATTGGATTTGGTTGTGCAAAAACTTTTCAGTTTAATGTAATCAAACTTATCCATCTTGAATTTCATAATGCTTTCTTTTTCTTCTTTAGTCAAAAATTCTCCCCTTCTCCATAAATCTGATAAATATACTATGCCTTGCTCCTCCAGTTTGTCCTATACCTAGATCGTGTACCTGTTTGAACTTCATTCTTGTGTGTGGTGTCAGGCATTGGTCTATGCCTAGTTCTGCCACACTGTTACCCAGTTTTCCCAGCCATTTTTGTTTAACACTGAGTTCTTATCCCAGAAGCTTCAGTTACACTTTATCTTTTACTGTTACTAAGTATAATCAACACTTAAAGGAGTGAAGTATTTAACTTTTACTCAGAAGATATGAATAATCTAAGACAATTTTTTTTGTGTTTCACAGATTGTAAATGCAATGGATCATGGTCCTTCTCCAGAAGCAGAAAAGTCCAAAGATGAGATAGCAGATACTGCCAGTCAAGAGAAATTACAAAGTCCTGTTTCTGTAGTCCCATCTGTGGAAGATTTGCCCATTAATGCTGTTACTGAAATGTTACAAAGTTCTCTTTCTTCTTTTGTACCTGACAGTGAAACACCCATTTCTACAACAGTTGAGAAATCGAGTTCTTTTTCAATCATTCCAGCACACAACAACTTATCTGCTGGTAGTTCTTCAGATTATAGATTGCTGTGTGGTATTGATAAATGTGTTAGGAAAGATGTCAACCTTATACCTAATGATGAGGATGGCTTGCCCCCTCTCCTACTTGCATCTGGAGAAGGAGGAGAAGGTGAAGTTTTATTAATATTACACTGATACTAAATTGCTTTGCATTTTACCTTTTGATTACATTGTTTGAAACTAACACTAAAAAAACCCCTTAGCATCTTTTCCTGTGTTGGTAGGTCCAGTATGTATAAGCCTGGTAACATAACACTTCTGATGAATTGGATCAAATGAGTTTGTGATTGAGGTAGTGTTGAAAGTAGTTTGATTACATCAACAAAACCAAACCCTGAAAATTCTGGAAGGGGTTTTGAACCAGAGAGTTTCTTAAGTCATATGTGATAGATCTCTTAATCATCCGACATTTAAGAATGTATTCTCTTTAAAGCAGCACATCACTTTGGGGGTGCTCCTAGACCTAAGGTTGATATCAGGGAGCTTTTCATTCATTCACCTTTTTGTCATGCATAGTGGCAGGCATTCAGAAAATATATACGTATCCCAGAGTAAATTGAGTAGATATGTTTCATGAATCCTCAGACATTCTACTATATAGCATTAGATATGTCCTTTCTTTCTATGTCTGTGGCTTGGTGAAGATAAAGAGACTTTAAGAGGTCTATGGTACCGCAGGATCTGTTTATTTTCAGGAGGCCCAATTGTTTGTGTCTAAGGTGTCAAGCTTTACTCTATTGACTACTGTGGATATTTTCCCAGTGAGTGACACAGTTTTTTTCTGTCCATCCAACACTTTGGAAGCATATAATGTATCTTGCTTGGGAAAATCATTTTTTCTCTCTCTAGTTCTTAGTTTCCTTACTTGTGAAATGAGATGTTTGGATTAGGTAATTTCTGATGTCCTTTCCATTTGTGTAATAGAACATCCTTCTTAGCATGAGCTAATTGCAAAAGGTGAGGAATGTCTTTTTTTTTTTTTTAATTAAGCAGTAAGTACACTTTAGCAGTTTTAACACATGTTTGTTGTACATATTGTGTGCAAGGCCCTATAATAGGCTTTAACTGAATCACTACCATTTTATTATTGAGAGGCACTGTGGTATGGTGGGAAAAGCATTGGGCTGTGTGTTACATTGTGGGTCAGTAGATCAAGTGTTAGATTTGTAGTCAAGATCTGGGTGTGACGCTAACCCAGAATTGGCTGGATCCAGGCCTAATGGAAGATGGTTTGGGTTTGAATCCTGATTCTCACACTTCCTTTTCATGTGTTCTTGTGTGGTCTTGTTCCTCAGTGTCCTTGTCTGCAATAATGGGGTAGATTGACTAGATGAGCTCCCTTCTAATGCTATACCTGTGGTCCATGGAGTGTTACACATTCAGTACACTTCTGCTTTTTGTTTTAGAATTTTTGTCTTCAATCGTGGACATAAGAGCTGGAAAGAAACTTAGTGGACATCTCTTTCAACATGGTCATTTAACAGAGAAGGGAATTGAGGTTCTGAGAGGTTGAATGACTTGTCCGTACCGTTGCAGAGCCAGGATTTGAACCAGAGTCTTCTGATTTCTTTCTTTTTTTGGGGGGAGATAATCAGGGTTAAGTGAATTGCTCAGGGTCACACAAATAGTAAGTGTTTGAAGCAAGATTTGAACTCAGGTCCTCCTCACTCCACATCTGGTGCGCTATCCACTGTCTCACCTCCTTGCCCTGAGTCTTCTGGTTTCAAATCTGGCAAGGTTTCCATGTCAACCTGCTGCTTGACAGGGAGAGAAAGAGCAGAGAGAGAGAATTGGGAAGAACTAAGAAGATGGTGTCTGAGAGTGGGCTTTGGATTTGTGGAGCATGAGTCCAAAATGCAGAAATGACCATCGCGTGATGAGTTTATAGTCAAAGTAGACAATCAGGTCATCATGGTTTATGTCATAAAATGGATAAACAAGAAGTTCTACTGGCTGAAGTGAATGTATTTTTGCTTTGTAGATCCTGTAGTAGAAGAATGTCCTTCCCGGGAGCAAGTTATTTCACTCCTTGAACATGGAGGATCTAGTCCAGTTACATTTATCCTGAATGCCAATCTTCTTGTGAATGTCAAGGTAGTAATCTGTAAGTAATGGTAGATGTTTCTTTACCCATCTAAATAACTGATGGACACATTTTCTGAGAATTTATATCTTACTTAATAAAATCTTGGTTCAATTTTGGAATATTTTAATTGGCTGTGATTGTCTACATAAGTACATATGTAAATTTATGCAATATGGCTCTTGAGCCATCAGTTAAACATGGTGACCGTGCTTATCACAGTGCCTGGCACCCTGAATAATGTTTATTGTTTGGTTGATTGACTGGAATAAGTATTGAGTCTAGTTGGCAGCAGGGGTGCTTAGTTGTAATACAACATTCCTTATGGCTGATTGATTCCATCCTGGTTGTGAGGAGGTAGCCAATTTTAGTAACTCATTTTAGTTTACAGCATGAATCTCACACAGCGCCCTCTTGTTGTTACACTTTTAGCCTAAGTGTTATTTCTTCATTCAGTGGTCCACAATGTCAGGGTCAGTATCAGATCCCAAGGGCACTGAGACATGATTTCAGATAAACCAGTCAGAGGATGGGAAGATGTGTTTCTTCCCTTCTTGACAGCCAGTTATGGAGCTTGTCTTCAGTACTGCCCCACCTTCCCCCCACATCTCCCCTCCTTCCCTTATCTCCATCCTCCCCCTATTCTAGCCTCCCTGCCATTTTCACACTATCAGCAGTAGCACTACCAAGTGCCAGTGGGAAAATCCATATCATCCTCTTCAGTTGATACCTTATGTCTTATAAAGTTTATTCTTTTTGATATTGCTTGCATATAGTTTGGTTTGAAATTTTATCTAATAGAAAAAGTATATTCAGAGCTTAGGATAAAAAATTAATTTTGGAAATTGTTGAACTTGATGACATAACCTTGGTTTTATGGTTACCAAAAAATGTTAATGTTTATAATCATGTTTTATTGTTTAAGATTCTTCAGAAAAATATTGGTACTTCTCAACCAATGGACTACATGGTTTGGGTCAGGCAGAAATTTTTGTTCTCTTGTTATATTTGCCAAATGATGATACAATTCCAAGGGACATTTTCACTCTATTTGTCAACATTTATAAAGACGCAGTAAAAGGTATAGAATTTTTTTCTTGAGCTTTTGGGTCTAGAGTGTTGAAATGTGTTGATATATTCATTAATAAAGGAGTTCTTTATAGATACATGTCCTGAAAGCTATGGGGGAGACAAAAAGGAACTTGTTCCTTGAAGGCCCTTGCCGTTATATTATATAAAGTCTTTCATTTGCATGTTATTATTTTTGGTTCAGTCATCTTAAACTTTGTATGTCTAATAGTTTAGCCATAAATTGACCAAATGAAAAGGAGTAACTGAATTATGCATGTATTAGGTGCTCAGCATAAAGAAACCTTAGTGCAACGTAAAGAATGCAGTTTGGATTCAGAGAACCTGGGGTTTGCCTTGTACATCTTACTTCATTCCTTTATGTCTTTAAGCAAGTTGTATCACCTATGTATTCCTTTTTCATCTATAACATAAAAGTTATTGCATTTTAATATATCTAGATCTATATCCCATTAACTTAAATGCATATTCAAGAGTTTTGATTACAAAAAGATGTTACAGGATTTGAAAAGTTGTTGGTCATTACATGCAATATACTTGTATTTCCTTGTACAAAAATAGATATTTAAAAATTCTTTGGTTAACTTGTGTATCTTTTTTTTTTGGGGGGGCTAGGAAAATACATAGAAAACTTGGATAGTATTACCTTTGCTGAAAGTTTTCTCAGTAGCAAGGATCATGGAGGATACCTGTTTATTACACCCACTTTTCAGAAACTTGATGATCTCCCATTGCCAAGCAGTCCTTTTCTTTGTGGAATTCTCATCCACAAGTTGGAGATTCCTTGGGCAAAAGTTTTTCCAATTCGCTTAATGTTGCGATTGGGAGCAGAATATGGAGGTAAGTTTTGTTAATACCATAACTATGTAAAGCTATCTCTCAGTGCAGAGGATTGAGAGTGAAGTATGAAAAGTGTAGTGAATTGAAAACAAAAGTATAACTAGCAGTTAACAGATTGTAGATTAACCACTTTGAGATTGTCAGTGCAAATTGTTAACTTTAGACCACCTTCTGCTGCTTTACTTAGTCTTTGCCATGCTGTGAAGATGAGGGGTGCTCAAAAATTGAATGGTAATTCATTCCACATCACAGGGGTTAGGGGTTTGGCACCCTTACATTCTGGAAAATCCATGTAAATTTTTGGCCCTCCTTTTATACCAAGAAGAGAAGTCTGAATTTTTTCTTTTTCTTTTGAGGGGTATTTATAGTAATTTGTTGTATAATTTGGGTTGATATTATATAATACTATACATGTATTTTATGCATTTCTGAATTTTGTGTTTTTTTTCTGTTATCTGCTGGCCTTCACATTTTCTCTGCAACTTCAGCAAAACTCCCTAAAATTCCCATTTAATTTCTTATGCAGACCTGCAATATATCAAAACTGTGATGAGGGAAGGTCATGATGTGGAAGGGATAACTATATTTTCCTCCATAAAATTTGTGTGTATTTGTATGTGTGTGTGTGTGATCATTTTGGGGGGTGACCTGTTGGATTGAGACCTCTTAATTACTGAGGTATGTTGAATCAATATAGCTGACTATTTAAGAAGAAAAAACCCCAGTATAGAAGGATGAATTTTAATTCATGTCCTTAGAATGGAACCATTCTAATTCAAATGGAAATTCCTTTTCCTTTGAAAATGCTTGCCTCCCTATGCTCACCCAAAGTGGTATATTTTATATACTTAACTTTTAAATATAAAGAATTAACATTACATTTTTAAGAATTTTCTGAAAATTTTGTAGATTTTCTTGAGATACTTGGTGTAATGAAACTATGTTAAATTTTGAAAAAGATTAACTCTTTTCTTGTGGTCATTTTTGGTCACAACTGATTCTGGTATTGTATTCGATTTACTGTTGCCTTTAGTCTCAACTCTTCTCATGCTAACTGTTGGACGCGTGTGAAATGTATGACTTATGTTAGAACTAAATTTCAAATATGTTTTAATATCAGTAAGTGTTTTTGAGGGAAAAGAAATTCTGATCTAACATGTAAAATTACCCACTATTTAAAGATAGATCAGTACAATGAAGGTGACGTTTATTTAAACTTGTGTCTGTGAAAATATTATTTTAGAAGCTTTAGAAAATGTTTACTAATTAAAGTCCACAAAAGTAACATTAAACTTTTGGCTTGAGTTCTTCACTCTGAACAAAGGGCATGTAGGAAATGCCGTATTGAAACCACAAAAGTTTACACATATACTTTGGTTCCCTCTGACTTGTTATAGCTCTGTCATCTTGGAATGTATCTTAGTCATTTTTGAGGTTGGGATGTGGGATGGGGAAAGACAGGAAGAGGATGGACGGCTGTCTGGATCTGTGACTTCATCTATTTATAGAACTTCTTGTGGGGAAAATCCCCTATACTAATGTAAATCAGCAAATACTCTGCAAGTTGTTGCCTGATACATCAAGTTGACTGACTTACCCGGGTTTACACAGTCTGTGTGTGTCAGAAGGACTCAGGCCCAGGTTTTCTTGATTCTAATGACAGCTCTTTATCCAGGGTACTTGTTGCCTTTCTTTCTTAACCTACTTATATTTTTAGTCTCTGCCATCTTTGGGGCTAACAAGTTCCATATGTTTACAAACCGTTATGTAAAGTAGAACTTGTGTCATAAACTGGTCTCTTGCAACATCAAGGTTAATGCTAATTTATATATTTTGGTTAACTTTATATGTAAATATTGGATGTATTTTAAAATGTTAATGTTACTATCTTTAGCTTTCCTTCCCAGCCTCAACCTCTGTGATATTGTTATTATGGGACCATGCCATGCTTTTGTATTTATTGTTATTAGTTACCAGTTTTGTCTTCTGCATGTATGTCTTTGAAAATTGGAGTTGAAAAAATATCTTAACCTTAAATACCTCTAATAAAGCCTGATGATATCTGAGATATATAGAGAATTAATGCAAACATGTGACTGAGAGCCATTCCCCAGTATATAATTAATGATACACACACACACACACATATGATTGTTTCCTAATTTAGAGTTTAGTTGATTTATTAGGTGAATTTTCATCTGTTTTTCTTTCAAAAGAAGTAAAACCATTGTGGTTAATACAAGAAAAGTGTCACTTAACATTAGTATTTTAATTCCTTAATTTCCCATTGTATTGTTTTATGGGATGGTCTTTTCTGTATTTTAATTCCTGGTCTATAAATCTAAAACCCATTCTCATATTCCATCTTCTTACCCTTCCCAAATTTGCTTTTCTGAAGCTCTCCACACTGGAGGCAGTACGGTGCAGTGGAAAATGTGGCAGGTTTGGAACCAGAGGATCTGGGTTCAAATCCTTGCTCTTCCCCTTACTTCCTGTATGACCTTGGTCAAGTCATTTATCCTCTCTGGGTTCAAGTTTGCTTATCTCTAAAATAATAGAATTAAATACTTTGAAGTCCTTCTTGCTTTACCTCTGTGATTTTATGTTTCTTTGTCTTTAGTGAGTGAGCTGCAGTAATAAAAACATTATCTGTGGTTCTATGGTCCTCTGATTTTGTCTAAAACTTCATAATCCTTTGAAGTGCTTTTTAGGTTAATAAATTTGTGTTCAAATCAATGACCAGAAGTGGGTATTATTGGCTGCACAGTTTGACAAGTCCTTGAAGATGACTCTGCTATCACATGAAAAAATAGTGGCCTTATTTTCTGTCAGCAGGAAGTGACCCCTATAACTTCTCTCTTCTTCCTCTGACCTTTACTAGGTGGTCTCTTAGCTGATGGCATCTATGGCTCCACATTATCATTACTTGGGAGGAGGTGGCTGCCTTCTCTTCACAGTGTGGATGCTTTTCAAGTGTCTTCATGAGGACCCCCTATTGGGTTCTTTACTCCTGGTGTTCAGGGTCCTTCTTTCACCTCTCTTGTGTTTCACATTCTTCCACCCTCCAATTTTTTTAATGCAGGTAAAGATTCCCCTTTTCTTCTTCAGATACCTTTTCTTCTTTGATTACATATGGATGTACTTCTATTTTTTAAAGATTATTCTCATTCTCTTCTGTAACCTAGAAGGTATATTCTGAGAACCCAAAGAAAAAATAAGACATTTTAAAAATTTACTACTGTAGAAACGCTTATTTCCTTTCTCTTAGTAATTTCTCCTTGTTTGGTGGTTCTGCCACAGGACTAGCAACGTAACGTTAGGGGAATGGGACTCTCCTTTCATTGGGTGACATTCATAATGCAGAAATAAATGGTTGTCCTTCTTTCTTGTATTTGAAGAAGTTGGCAGCAATTGTATGTTCTGACTTGGCTCACTTTCTCCTGCTCATGCTGAAAAAAGTCTCCAGGGTTCAGTGCCATCCATAATTTCAGGAAAAGGAGGTTACTTAGATGTTGAATGCCTTAAAGAATTTTGATAACTTGATACAAATATCCCTTGCTAATTTAATAGAAATTTAGTGTGAGATTAGTCTTCTACCCACATTGTAATTTTTCCGCCCTCCAAGCCTTCAGAAAACCGTTTCGGTGACAGTCCCATCAAGATCTGACTCAGCCTGTAGCAGATGGTTTTTTGTGCCTTGCTTTGGCAATCTGGTGACGCCTATAGATAATTTATCAGAATAACATTTTTAAATATTTGAAAAAATTTTTTAAAAAATTTTGTTTTCACGAACCTCCAGACTTCACTTAGAGGTTAGTGAAAATAAAGATATGCCTTCTTTTTCCCATTCCAATTTATGGACCTCTGAAATCTAACCATCAGTAGAACCCAGGTTAAGAGTACCAGGTTTATAGGATTGGAGTTTGGCTTGGTAACTCAGTAGTTCTATTTGTAAAATGTAAATGATATATAGTTTAAAAAAAGCTTTATTATAATCATTAATACCACTTTTCCTCACTCATGTACAGTATATCCCACACCTTTAACAAGTGTCAGATGTCGAAAACCTCTTTTTGGAGAAATAGGACACACTATTATGAACTTACTTGTTGTGAGTAAAATTAATATTTTGCTTAAAATTTTACTTCTTATTTGCAAATTTTTACTTAGTAAGTGTCATGCATTTAATTTGTGATTAGTGTTGTTTGGATCTTTTGAGACTCTGAAAATGGAATATGTTAAGTATTTTTTCAAATATGTGAATTGCCTTCATTTTTAAAAGTTAATTTAATGGATAGCTCATTCAACTTCAATGATGTCAATTTTTCAAATGGGCCACCTTTTGGAAAAGAGTTCAGTAGAGGGTTCTCTTGTCAAAAATTTAACTATTGCCTAGTAGACTAATTTTCCATTTTGTGTGTGTGTTCTTTGAAGTTCCTCCTACTAAAGGAGAAAACTGAGAATGTTACTTGAGAACATGGTTTTTATTTATACAACAGCAGCTAACATTTATGTAGTTCTTTAAGGTCTGTAGAATGCTTCATTTATACTGTATCATTTGGTCCTCACAATTCCCCTGTGAGGTAGATGCTGTTATCATCCTCATTTAATAGATGAGGAAACTGAAGCTCAGAAGGGTTAAATGACTTGCCCAGGGTCACACAACTAATACAGATTTCCTCAGCAAAATTCCAGTTCAGGTTTTCCTGAATTCATGCTCCATCCACCATGCCACCTGGCTTTCCTTTAAAGTACAGTGGCTAAAGAGCATATGAATTTTTTAAAAATTTGCTTATGAAAATATTTAGCAACTCACTTTCTTTTCACCTTGATCTAGTGACTGGTTAATACTGTGCATGCTTCTTCCACCTGTCATGTATTTTGTGTATGTACCATGCCCCTGTATCCATTCCAGATATACCTTCCTTCACTTCTATCTCCTTCATGGTGGTGTTAGGTAGCAGTAGACAGAGATGAGAGGTACTTTGTTCCCAACTTACCTTAAGCACCAGCATGTAACATTTGAAGTAAACAAGTTATTTACTACATTAAATAGCCAGTAAAAATTTGTAATTGTATTTTTAGGTGAATTATTTCATATTGATTTGTGCATTACCTGTGTTTGTATGCTCTATATTAGAGATATATTTGTAATGGTAAGATAATGGCAATTAGCAGTTTAAAATATAGGAAAGTATGAAACTATCAGCTTATTTTTATTATAGGATCTCCGAAATTATCAGTACACTTTGCATAATATAGAACAGTTGTTGATTCACATGGAAATGGGCAAAAGCTGCATAAAAATACCTCGAAAAAGATACAGTGATGTAAGTACAATTGAATTTTTTAAATTGTGGGGACAGTTATGTTAGATAGATTTTATATTTACTTAGGAGAATATATTGCATGTCAGATTTTATTTTTATTCAGACTATACCTACATACTAATACTTCATTGGATCTCTGATCTATTCAGTACTTGTAATTCCTTTTTTCCAGGGTTGATCTCAATCCATAGCTTTCTCATTCTCAGAAATTTTTGTTCACATCCTTCCATAAATTCTCTGTAGAAGATCTACTGAATAAGCAAGAGAGATCTTCGAGGTTTAAAAAAAAACACATATCTTGTAGACACCAGTATGACATTTAAGTGGCATATGTATTCAGCACCTCAAAATTTTGGCAAATGAGTCAAATGTGCATCACTTTTCACGTTGTAGGATCTTGTTTTTCTTCTTTTCCTACAAATTAATATGCATCTTGTGTTTTAGAACATATTTTTCTTCCACATTAAGGGAAGTTATTTAGACCAAAGATTGCCAGTGATGAAAACCACCAGAAATGTGATTTCTTATTTATTCTTATTACGTTATTATAACTATAAAGACAAAATTCCATTTATGTTTATATTAACAGGTAATGAAAGTCATAAATTCTTCTAATGAGCATGTCATAAGCATTGGAGCTAGTTTTAGTATGGAAGCTGATTCTCACCTAGTCTGTGTTCAGAATGATGGAATTTATCAAACACAAGCCAACAGTGCAACTGGCCATCCCAGAAAAGGTGAGATTTTTAAAAATAACATTTTAGTACAAAAACTTAATTTTTGTTTAGGCATTTTAAATGATAACATAAAAATGTTTTCTCACCAGTCTTAATAGAAGCACATTTTCCCAAGGATATCATGTATTTTTTGATTGATAAAATATTTTCTGATTATATTATTCATTCTATCCATTATCATCAGTAACTGAGCAATCTATAAAAATTAATTTTCAAGCTAACACATATTCCCTTTTAAGCATTTGTCTTTTTTTGTGGTTTAGACATTTGGGATAAAAATATTCTTAAAGTATGTTACGCACAATTTCTTTTAAAACAGAATATATCAAATGTAACTTAACCTTTTCTTAAATAACAATTTTTAGGATGATAAAATCATAGATCTAGAGGTGGAAAGAACCTGAGAAGTCATCTAGTCTAATTCACTATTTTTATAGATGAGGACATTAAGACCTAGGGTGGTTCATTGACTTGTCCATGGTCACACAGGTCATAACATGCACAAAATTACCTGAGTCGTATACTACACATCAGATCTAGAATTTGAACCAAGTTTGCCTGATTCTAGAAACGGTGCTCACAATGATATTATGCTCCCCCCTTAGAGGTTGTTATAATGAATATTAAATATTGTACCTTAAATGTGATTAAATAATATTAAATATTGTACATTAAGCATGATAAAATGGCCTTGTATCTTATTGGGGAGTGGTGGGCTGTTTGTCATTACACTAAACTTTTTTTTTTTAAAGCTTGATGTCAGGGAGTACTTACCTTATTTTTGAAATTTTAGAATTCAAAAGAGTCTAATTTTTAAAAATAGACATTTAATAAAAATGTTTTAACCCTTTTATATGTGGTTATTGGCATCTATTGAGCTATTCATCATCATCATAATTACTTTTGCTGTTAATTGACAAGGCCTGTCGATTTCACCTTTACATCTTTAAAATGTCCCCTTCTCTCCACTGCTCTATACCCTCATCATCTCAAGCCTGCTAGTGAGTCTGCTTGCCTTATGTCTCTTCCTCACTCCAGTCTGTTCTCCATTCAGCCACTAAAATGATTTTTTCTAAAGCTCTTCATAACCTAGTTACCTCCTACCCTTTTTCTTCTTATACCTTATTCCGCCCATATACTCTTCACTCCAGTGACACTCGCCTCCTGACTATTTCTCTAACAAGATATGCCATCTCTTGGCCCCAGGCATTCTCTTTAGCTGTCCCCAGTGCTTGGAATTCTCTTCTCAACTGTTGACTTCCTTGGCTTCTTCTAAGTTCCAGTTAAAGTCTTGCCATTCACAAGAAGACTTCCTCAACCCCTCTTAATTCCAGTGTCTCCCTCTATTAATTATTTCCTATTTATATGGGTATTTTGTATATATTTGTTTGCATGTTTTCTCCCCTTAAATTGTGAGCTTTTTGAGGGCAGGGACTATCTCTTTTTGTATACTCAATGCTTAGCACAATACTTGGCACATATCAGGCATCTAATGTTTATGGACTGATTTTTTTCCTATTAATGTGATTATTAAGTTTGATCTGGTCCAATTGGATAGTTTTCTGTCCCTTAAAAACACAATACTTGCTTCAGTTTGGGGGTTTCTTTTGCTTGCCACAGCCTCATTTTTCTCTTTCTGCTTAGATTTTTATCCTTTAAAGCCCAACTTAAGTACTCTTTCTCTGTGATACTTTCTGTGAGTCTTCTTGTCAGAAACCACCAGATCTTACATCTTCCATGTCTTACCCTACACCACTTTGTATTTCTCTGATGAACTAATGTATTATTTTCCATTGTAGTTATCTATGTGTCATACCCTTTCCTAGGCCAAAACCTCCACAAAGACAGCTTTGAAAATACTCATTTAGTACTCACAGTTCAGGGAACACTTTAGATTAATAAACAACAACCCTGTGAAGTAAATGCTGTGATTGTCTTCATCTTACAGATGAGGAAACTGAGGATGAAAGGGGTTAGTGATCTACCTGGGTCACAGAGCAGGATTTGAACCTAGTTTTGACTTCAAGTCCAGGGCTTTTACATTGAAAAACAGGAACTAGGTCTACGATTCAGAGTGTGGAAACTCCCTCTAACATTGCAGGTTGGCACTTTTTCTGTAGGTTATGGTCTTAAGAGAGTTGCTTAGAGCACTTAGAGGTAAAGTGACTGCTGATGTACAGCCAGAAGATCTTCCTAGTTTTGAGGCCATCTTGAAAAACACATGTATATACACATGTGTGTATGCATATGTATACATATATGTACATGTAATTTAACAAAATAACAAGGGGAATTCTGTATCCCTTTTTACACTTTTTTTCTTCTGTGGTATAAAAATATAATGTTTTATTCTCTTTTTATTGTGTTATCTGTCACCTACACACTAACTTAGCATCTTCTGACCCGAGTATAGGCCCTCCCTTGTAGCAGATATACATAGCAGCAAAAACAAAATGACATATTGGTCGTGGGACTTAAGAAAAAACAAGTTGTAGGTATTACTTTTTGATAAAACTTAGTAAATTTGAATTAATGTACCATGAAAAACACATCCATGACTTCACTGATTTTGTGTTTCTTTATCAGTGACTGGTGCAAGTTTTGTGGTGTTCAATGGAGCCCTAAAAACATCTTCAGGATTTCTCGCTAAATCCAGCATAGTTGAAGGTATGAATTTCTTCAATTGTTTTGATGTAAAAATTGACTCCAAAATTCTAGAAATTTTGAGGAAATATTCCAAAAGGCACCTAATATGAAATTATTTAGCTCTAGCAGAGTAACATTTTTCATGACTTTAGATCATTTCCCCTTCTGCAAAGGAAAACAGAGGACTGCTTTTTTGTCTAATGTTTAACAAATGGTGATTTTCATTAAAGTAGGAGTTTTTGAGATTCAGAAAGTGAATGCATTCCATATGGAAAGGAAAATAGAAATTGCAATGTAAGTTGAGCTTGTTTACTGCATATTGGCAGTTAGGAGAAGAACATTTACTGATGGGAAAAAAGCTAAAGGTTTCTTTAGAAAATAGTTTAAGTGCTTTTTTCTGAGATAATATTTAGTGAACTTATTTTAAAGTCTTAGGGAAAAAAATAACATTATTGGCATTGAGAATAAGTTTAATATCTTAAAAATTGTATATTATGATTTCATAAACTGTAATTTTATAATCATAAGCATTTTGGTATATAGTTGTTATGTGTGCTTTGTTTTATAAAGCTTTTGCCAAATAAATGTCTTTGTGTTACTGAAATGCCATTAGCTGGGGGAAAAAAGGGATGCTTATTTTTGTTATTAAACTAAAAGTAACTAAAATCGAGGACTTTTTTTTTTTCAAATAACCTTTTTATATGCTGATGGAGCAGAGTCTTCACTGAAATTAAACTTTTACTTTATAAAATATTCATGTTTCCTTTGTATACCAAAGAATTAGAATTAAATTACCTCGGGACATTTTTTTTCAATCACAGGGTGACTGTGATTGAAAGTATTTTGATAATAGAAACCAGTGTTTTACAATAATAAATGTCATTACTTAGTTTAAGAAATCTCTAACATAAATTTTTTTATTTCTAGATGGTTTGATGGTACAAATAACTCCAGAGACAATGGAAGGCTTACGGCTAGCTTTAAAAGACCAAAAAGACTTTAAAATTACATGTGGGAAAGTAGATGCAGTAGACTCAAGAGAATATGTGGATATTTGCTGGGTAGATACTGAAGAAAAAGGAAACAAAGGGTAGGAATTTTTTAATGTAATAGTTAATCATTAAAATTAAAATATAAAACATTTAACTTTTGACCAAAATTTTATATTTAGGTAATATAATTATTTAGATGAATGCTTATGTCATCTTGTTTTTAAAATGTGTACACCATTAAGTCTCAGGCATACTCCCTTTACTAGACTGCTGTTAAGTAAATGGGCCAAAGCTGAACCTGGTAATGTGGAGAATGACAAAAAAAAAAGTAGTTCAGGTTTGATGTCAGGACTAAGAGAAGCTAAAATTACTTATTTACACTGATGTATGTCTCTGGTAAGAAGGCAGCCTGTAGTTGTATGAAGTAGTGTACAGAATAATGGGAAAAGCTTTAGGTATGAAGTTATTAATTAAATACGTTTTTGTTGATTTTTGTTTTTGTATCAGTTATTTTTCATTCCATCTTGTCTTATTATTTAGCTATATTTATTATTTGTGCAAAAGCTTCTATTTTTATATAAATGAACTACTATTTAATTGTCTGATACTGCATGTTGCAGTTGATGAGAAATTCATTCCCACCACAGTTATGAGAGATACAACCTTCCGTTCTCCTATGTATTTTTAATCTTGTAACTTTTTATATGAAAATCCTTTGTCTGTTTGAAACTTTTTGTGGTCAATAGCCGAAGATCATGTAAACAGATTTTTTTCTATCCAGGTTTCCCAGGAATGTTTCCTGAATACCTTGGATGTCTTGGGTTCTAGCCTGTTCTTCATGTTTCTTTAAGACTTAACAAGATGACTATCTCATTTGTTCCACTGATCATCTTTGCTTTTTAAAAAAATATACCAGACATTTTAATAATTACTTTTTCATAATAAAATTTGAGATCTCATATTGTCAGACCCCTTTCAGCACTATTTTTTTCATCACTTGCCTTGATAGTCAATGACTTTTTGTTTGTACATATGCATTTTTATTTTTTTCTAATTTTTAAAAGATTTTCTTTTTATTGAATTTGTTAAATACTCTGAGACCTTCCAAGTTATCTAGTAGACTGCTGTCATTCTGTAGATGAAGAAACTAAAGTCCACATATGAAAACTAACCTGCCCAAAGCCATATGCAGCAGATAAAGTGGCAGGACTTGGGCATAGGCCCTCTGATTCCAAAATCCAATCCTCTTTTTTGCTGTATTATTATAATTCCGTAATTCCTGGTAATTTTAAAAATATCCCTCTCCATTTCTGTGAAATTCCTTTTTTACATTAAATTTTTTGCTAAGGATTGCTTCAGTAATGTTGTAAATGTTGACAGGTAGTCTTGTTATTGTCTTTTTTTGTTCCTATTATTTGGTCTTTAATTCACTTTTTCTTGCAGGTGTTTTAGTCTGTCTTTAGAGCTGCATCTTTTGTTCAGAATTCTTTTTATATTGAGTTTTGGGATTGTGGTTCTTTACAGAATATTTTAAAGCCCTTTTATTTATGAGTTCTTTGTACCCAACGTACATGTACATGATTTTTCTCAGGGGAGCCTAAAAAAAATGTATTCAGAATTCCCCATCGGTTTATCAAAGCCAGCTTGCCCAGCATTTTTAGTCTGTTAATTTCCTTCTAAAGAAGGACCAGAGGTTTAAAGAAGAATTAAAGAAGGAATTCTTTTGGATTTAGAAATGTTAAAGTTGTCTAGAAACTGAGGTAGTATGTTCTGTACCCCCCGTACAACAGTTGTAGAATTTTAGAATTAAAATAACAGGCTTTTATTTTGGGGAGAAGTTTGCAGTTTCCCAAAGGCAGTCCAGTCTGTTCTCTTCCTCCTGTTTAATTCTGGGCCTAACTTGTTCATTTCGTTGCCTGTCCAAGATTCTCTTCATGGCAGCTCTGTGCCTCATCAGTTGATAATTAGAGGGTTGTTGAATAAGATTATCTCATGTTTTTCATGAAATCTTGAATGAATTTGATATATGCTTGGAAGAGAGACTTTCAGGTGGCATTTTGCTCTGTTGAATCAAATGCTTTTTTCACAGTGGGATTTTTGTGTTCTTTGCATTTTTTAGTAGTGATCTGGTAAAGATGTGATTTAACTGCAGTTTTGCTTGTTGAAACTTGACTGTTTCCCATCAAATATATCCTCAGTTGTGTGTAGATGGAAAGGTAGCCATATAGATTCACAATAGTGGATGTTGTCTTGGTTACTTTTTTGCAGCATTGGTCACATCAAGATTTTTCCCCACACCTTTGGTATCTTCTGTTTCTTCATATATGCCTTCTGAATTAATCCTTTAGGGTCCTGACACTTGTGTCAGCTCTAGCATGCCTCTCTTCTTTATATGCATACTTGGTCTGCTACGGTTGCTTTCCTCATTTTTGTCCATTACTATGTCCTTAGTTAAGCACACCCAGAATATTAGAGTCCAGCTGTGGTGACTCCACTGTCCCTGACGTTGAACAAAATGTTTGTTACAAGATTTTTTTCAACTCATTTTCTAAGCTAGTTTTTCCTTTACCTACCAAATCTCTCTGTATAAATAAATCAACTCTTTGTTGAGTGAGGCATTTTTTGGCTCTTTAAATTTCCTAATTATGGCATTTGTTTTTTGCTTGTTAAACTACTGTATGACAGTATTGTGGTTTGTATCTTTGACCTTTTTCCCAGATATGTCCCCTTTTTTTTTAGCATCAGTAACTTGTTTAAATAAATGAGGATACAATTTTCAAAATTGTATTTCATATCTTTTTTTTCATTAATTATTCTTTGACTTATGTTCTCATTTGCTTTGCTCTAACAAGTCAGTGATTTGACTACATAGAAAGAAGTTTAGGGATAACTGCCACATCAGTTATAAGTCATTTTCAATCAAAATATAACGCAATTTTTTGTGATACTATCCATGACCAAAACCTGTAGCCCTTTTCTTGAAGTATTCATAGTAACTTTAATATGAAGCTTCTGAGTAGTCTGTAGGTCTTTGGCCTCTCATTTTCTATTTATCAACCATTTTTTCCAACAAAATTTTCAAATTCCTTACTTATTTCCATCTTTTTAGTTAAGTCACTATCTGTATATGTTTACTTAATTTGGGTGGTATAATCAGATGATTAATATACTTTTATCTATCTCAGTTTTCTGGAACAGACTGGACATTTTTTGCATAAAATGCAATTATTTTTGTGATGGGCATTTTACAAATACTTGTCTTGAGTACTGTGATATTGGAAGACCAAATATCTCTTGAAGTAATATTTCTGTTGCCTTTGAATGCATAATTAAACTAACTCTTGTCAATTCCTGTTAACTTCTCCAGGGGAAATTGTTAGCCATCTGATTAAGCTGAAAGATACTTCTGCTTTTTGTTTCTTTAACATTGAAAATGCTAAGATTGATATGACTCAGTGCCTTTAGTATTATGTCTACCCCTTTGCTGGAGAAGGATGTCATATCTGTAATATTAACACTGAAATTAAAGTACATAGACTTTCTTAAAGACTTGTTTTTAGTGCCCTCTACTCCTTTTCCCAACATTCTACAACCACTACAGAGGTAGGATGACACACAGGATTTAGGGCCATCTGATATTTTTCTTAGTTTCATAAGTTGTCATGAAAACATTGTGGGCACAATACTGGTGAGGATGCTCTCTGTGCTTACCTGTTATGTTTGAAAACAGCCTCAGTAGCTAGAATTACATGATCTCAGCTAAAGCGTAATAAATTGACTTTTATTATGTATGCACTGCTGTGCTTTAGTAGCAGATTGTTGGGTTTTGTTTTCTTTTAAATTGATAAATTTAGCTCACTCATATTAAGGGCCATAATTGTTAAGTCTGGCTTTTCTTCCATTAAATATTGTGGGGTTTTTCTTCATTTTATCTGTCTAAGGCATCATTCTGTTTTGTTTTTAACAGTTATATTTGGTTTTAGTCTCTACACTTAAAGCCACAATTCCAACCCTGCTCCACCACTAGAGGAAACTTATCCTACTATCAACTAGTCATAATCACAGTCCTCTTCCTTATACCTAAGACAACTGAAGAGGCTACATTTACTGTTAGGCTCTTTTTAAAAGCTTTTCCTCCTAGCCCACATATGGTTGAAGAATTTCTATTTCAGGCTTAGCCTCATTTATTGAATCCTAATTTGAAGAAAAATAATTTTAAAAATAACTTTATTCTTCCAGTCTTTCTGGATTAGTGTTGTTAAACTCAAGTAGAAATGGGATCCATTAATACAAAACGTAGTGACTTGGTTTCAAAAGTAATGTTATCTATATTTTATCTATTTTTATTTATTTTGTTAAACATTTCCCAGTTTCATTTTAATCTGGTTCAGCCTATAGTGTGGAGCCAGAGGCAGGCCAGTGTTTGATATCTCTGTTCCAAATGATCTAAACTAATGTGATTGCTTTAAGGGATTCTTCTCCTTGTGTTTGTACTGAGCTTTTATCATAGGTTAGATGAAGCCAATTTAAATGTACTTAGAGCACGTTAATCTTTTATGTATTATAGTCAATTCTACTATAACTTGACATGTTTATTCCCCAAAGCACCATGCTATGCAAAATCATACAATAAACATTTTATGAAAAAAGATGCAGTTAGAACTCAAAATCTGATAGTATAGCTTTATACAAATTGAATGGCTAAGAAACTGTGTTGTTCCTTCGTTGCTGAAGAAGACCATGCCATCAGGGAAAGGATGACATGACTTGCACTTGACTTTGTTTTGAGTGAGGGAGGGCTGTGTAGGTTACCAGGCTCACTTCTCCTCCAGAGCCATCTGAATCCAGTGACCTGATATTCCTCAGGATGACTGGAGGTGACCCAGGATGCAGTGGGAGGCCTTGGGCCCTTTAGGCCAAGGTCTTTGCAGGTACTCAGTTAGGGTGAGGTAACGCCCATTCATTGAGTAAGAGGTAGCCAGGGCATGGCCCCTTTAATGTGGTCCAGAAAAAGACATCAGGCTGGGTGGGAAGCAGCAACAGTTACGAATGATAATCACTCTAAATCTAGGAGGCCTTAGGTAGAGGCCCTTTGCAGTCCCAGTTTCAGGGACTAAGAAATGCATAAATACTAAAATAAGTAGTGACAAAGTCTATGGCCTTAGGCAACTGGTTCCAATAGCCAGGGCTGACAAAGTCTTAAGAAATTTGGGCTGGCTGCAACTTCAGAACTGGACTATGGTGGAAGGGGTGGTGGTGTACTCTTTTCCTCCTGTGCTCCCATACTTTTCCTCCCAATACATTAAAAGATACACAATAAACCTGGTACTTTCCCTTGAAGTTTGCTTGTGGGAAGTGGTCATCAGAAGAGTTGCAGCTTGTGAGTCATTCAGAAATGGTGCTGCATTCTCACTCTTTCATAGGAAAATTAAGCATGACCAAACGTAATTCAAGTTTTGCTCAACTTGTTCTCTAAAATATTAAATTGGAAGAAGTTTGTGTTTGCAAAACAGGCGTTACAGCAGAATGGACAGTACTTGAATTCCAAATATATATTACTTTTTACAGTTTGGGCTGCTTTCTATGTGTGTTCATCCTTCGTTGACAAAGAAGGCCACGCCATCAGAGAAATGATGATGACTTGCATTTGACTTTGTTTTGAGTGAGGGAGGGCTGTGCAGGTCACCAGCCTCACTTCTCCAGAGCCATCTGAATCTAGTGACCTGATATTCATCAGGATGACTGGAGATGACCCAGGATGAGGCAGTTGGGGTTAAGTGACTTGCCCAAGGTCACACAGCTAGTGAGTGTCAAGTGTCTGAGGTGAGATTAGAACTCAGGTCCTCCTGACTCCTGCACTGGTGCTCTCTCCACTGCACCACCTGGCTGCCCCTTGCTAAATGTAAGAAACAAAGGGGACAGGATAATATGCTTCCTTAATGGTCACTGTCTAGCAACCTAACTTCAGCACTTCATTACTATAATTAGGCATACATTAAAACTGACATTTAAGATTCTTTCTGTAAACTTGTAACTGTCAAGCAAGTTGTGAGCAAAACTGCTTTAAGTCCATTTGGGAAATAAAGTCACATGAATTAAATTCCTATTCAGCAGTCTGCCAACTCCTATCATAGAACAACTACTCTAAATCCTCAATTTGGCAAACGTTTTGCAATTCTTGTGTAATCTTCCCAGCTGCCAACAATGGAGAGGTCAACTAAACACTCTGGGATTCCCCTCCACAGTGAAATCGGTGAGGGACATCCGAGGGCTTCTGGTCACTATGGCTTAACCACAGCAGAATCCTTCAGGCTTTTCCAGTTTTTGGAAATGAGATACAGGGAGCTGTCTGGTCCTTCTTCCCCTCCCCCAACCCATGTCAGAATGCTATAAAGCTAGGATGTATGTACACCTAATGACTTGTTCTCTTGGCATCTGCTATAAACACAAGTTGCACTTGTTTCTAGAACTGAAAGTCAATTCAACTTAGATGTTTGTAAAGTTTCTACTAAGGCACTGTAGTAAGTGCCTAATACTTTTCCTGCTATTCCAAAGCAGTAGCTAGGAGTTTAGATATTTAGGAAGGAATTAAAGTAGACTGCTAGGACATTGGCTGTTGCCATTTGTTTGTAATGCAAACTCTGCTTATTTCCTGGGCTCTTCTTGCCTCCTAAAGAGAGTTCCTTAAGGTAGAATATACTTAGGAACAGGAAAAAACACCTAGGCAAGGCGTCTCTAGCATCAAAGCGGGTAATTTCTGTATGTATTTCTATTATAATTAAACTGACCAACTCTAACCCTAAAAGATATAACAAATATATTCACTTGAATTTTATTTCTCAACCTTCACCTACTTAAGGGAAATTCACTCTCTCTCCCTTAGTTTATTAAAGGGGGCATTGGATGTTGGTCTATGTAAGAGTATGTATGTACTGTACAATTCAGTGAGCAAAAATCTAGCTTTTAAGACAAGTCAGTCCTCTCTTGACGTGGTAGAATTACATTAATCATACTTTATTAATCCAGGATTTGTGATATGCCATATTTGATTTTTATTAAGACTTTCCTCTATGGTCCTTCCTACTGCTTGTCATATGCAAATGAGCCACTACCACCTCAGAACTATGAGTCAGACTTAGCTCAGTACCTATATCTCTCCGAACTCTAAGAAGACCTATGCCCGAGTCTTAATAGACTTGATGAAAAGATTTGCAGTCCTCCCTCACTCAAAACAAAGTCCAGTGCAAGTCATGTCATCATTTCTCTGATGGCATGGTCTTCTTCAGCAACGAAGGACCAACACACAAAAAGATTTGTTCTGCAAAACTTGAATTCAGTCAAAAGGCCACTCCCAAGGACCTAGAAGGCCCATCCTCTTCAGCCTAGACAAATGAATTGTAAAGGCAGTGAGCTATCAGGGGTCATCTTCTTCCACAGGAAAACCTAAACAGTGTCATAGTAATAAATTATTTGGAAGTGTTAATAAAAATCAAATAATGGCATACCACAAATCCTGCTGCTTTGTAAATCTACCTATCAAAGGTTTACTACTTCTCACTATGAAAAGTATTATATTTTTCACCTCATTAAAGAATCAACGTTTTTATGATGGAGACATTAGGATAGGCAATTTTGGGATGCAAGCCAGTTTCCCTTGATTGCTGGGATACTGAATTCCATTCTCTTTTTTGCTTTGTAATCATGTTGAGTGGTCCTACATAATTTGAATGGTTGCTTTTGAATATATTTATATCATTGCTTCACAGATGTAGAGCTCAGAGGGACTTCCCATATCACCTAATTTAGCCTCCTCATTTTACAGTAAGGAAACTATATCTAGAGAGGTTTAAATGAGGTAATGAAGTTTCTAAATAGCAGAGCTAGAATTTTAACTCTAAACCTAGTGTTCTATATTCAAGTCTTTATGGCTTGTCTTGGCAATACCATTGCCACTTGGCTATTTTCAGATTCTTTAAGTCAGGCTTTAAAAACAGTTTTTCCTTTCCATCTCCTGCTTTCTGGAGTAGTGGCAAAAAAGCTTTTATAAATTGCTTTCTCTTGACCATTTGCAAGGTTTTTTTCTGGCACATAAACTGTCACTTAGGGACTGCATTTCTGGATGAGTTGAACTTAAGAGTTTCTTTGTGACTGAATTTTATTTGTTTGGACTATTCCTCAGTTTTCAGTACTTCTGGACAACTTTGTTCCATTGTTTTCCTAAAGATGGTATTAATATTTTTTTTAATTGGGGGAGAGGAAGGGGGAGAAAATTTAAAGGTTACGGAAGTGAATGCTGAAAAAACTAAAAATAAATTAACTTAAAAAAAATTTTGAGGGGAGATGAATAATTCTTAGATTGCCTTCAACTAACTTTCAGTCGTTTTGCTGAGCTCCTTCCTTTTGTTTGCTTTATAGAGATGAGTCATGTTCTAGTTTTTTTGTTTGTTTCTTTTGCTATTTTTATTCATTAATATGTGTTTTCATGCTGTTTGAACCATTCTACTCAGAATATACTGAAGTGGAAAGTCCAACTGGGGAAAAATCACTTAGCTTCTGTTTCCTCATCTGTAAAATAGGAGAATATATATAACACTTACCTTCCTCAAGGTTGTTGAGAAAACCAGGTAAAAATAATGTTTGTAATGCACTTTGCAAATTTTAAAACAATGTATAAATGTTGCTTTTATTAGTACACTTGCTTCAGTGACATTTCCATCATCTTTTCTATATTGCCAGTTTTCATGTTCTTTTATCCCACAATATTTGTTCATTGCATTAAGGCTTCTTTTGCAGCATTATTTCTTTTGTCTTTATTTTAATTAAAATTTTTGCTATTTTAAAAATTTTCATTTTGTTTACTTTTTAAAATTTTATTTTGAGGTTAATGTAAGGGAATTGGGCTTGGCTCCAACTACACACTACATTTTAAGTACTGATAGTTTAAAAGATTAATTAGTCTCATGACTGAGGGATTTAGTAGATGGATATGCCCCTGTATTTTGGCTTTTATTTTGGAGATAACATTTTGCCACTTAAAGATCAATAGCTTGTATTCTAGTTCTTTTCTGTATGTTTAAAAAGTTATTTAATCAAACAAATTCTTGAAGTAACATTTACTTTGTTTTATTCTATAGTATTATTAGTGCAATAGATGGAAAATCATTGGAAGGAATTCCAAGTGAAAAAATACAACAGGAAGCAGATTTTGAAACTGATGAGAAACTTGTAAAATGTACCGAGGTAATAGATTGAGACTGCTCTTTTCTGTATTTTGTTGATTTTACATATATATGTACATATATACATACATACATACATACATATTTTCCTTTACTTTTTAAGATTTAGATGCTGCTTTTAATCTCTCAAATCTGGTATTATACCAAATTCTTCATACTGAAGGCCTAGAGGCCTGCGGGTTGACCATCATTTAAAGAAAAATTTCCATGATTCCATCATTGTACAAATTTTGATAATTTTAGAGATTTTAGTTGAATTATTGCTATCTTGAGTATTTTATTGGAAATTATGTGAACAGTGAATGGTATTTATTCTACCACTTTCCAATGAAGAAAATGATAATTTTCCTTTGAGGTTTAGCTTATCTTTTATAGTGTCTTTCGTTTAGTGCAGCATACACCTTGAATTACTTTTTTTTATCAGTAATAATGGACTGTGGTGATCCATCCATATTCCGACCTGTTTCCCCCGAAACCAATAAACAGATTATCTAGACCAGAATCTCTAATAATTGAGATTCAAAGTATATTGTGTGGGTGTAGAACATCTAGAATTTCTGTGTTATTTCTACATTTATATAAAAGTTCTCATGGAGAGATTGGTCACATTAACATAATTTTTTAAAAAAAAGGTGTCTTTTTACTTCACCTACATCTCTCATCTCTCCCTACTCTTCCAGCCTCCTAAAGAACCATGTCTTATTTTTTTAAAAAGAGAAAGAAAAAAATATTTCAGTAAAATTAGCCACTCAAATCTGGCAGTCTTTGTAGTATTCCTCACCTATAGTTCCCTACCTCTGTAAAGAAAGAGGGGGATGGAGTTTTCATATTTCTTCTTTAGATACAAGGTTAGTTCTTATAATTCTGCAGCAGTATGGATTGTGGTTGTCCTCCGCATTTACTTTGTGCATATCCTTTTCTTGGTTTTGCTTATTTCATCTGTTTTTTTTTTTTAATTTATGTCACCTTTCTCATTTCTTAGAGTGTGTTAATACTCCTTTATTTTCATTACCATAATTTGTCTAGCTGTTCTCCAGTTGATGGAACTCCTTGTTATCACTTATTTGCCACTATAAAAAAAAAAGTTAGCATCATTTTAAAATTTTCTTTTCTTTGGAGGCATTTGGGGTTAAATGACTTGCCCAGGGTCACAAAGCTAGTTAGTGTTTGAGCCTCAGATTTGACCAGTTGACTCCAAGGCTGGTGTTTTTATCCATTGTGCTACCTAGCTACTCCAATTAGCATCATTTTTAAGGCTAAGAGAATCAGGATTCTTAGTTTAATGCTTTGGGCTGGTTCAGTTAAGCCATTCCAGTATTGGATCACTATTAGTTTTAATTTTCTGCTGAGTAATGTGTATAATGTTAATATTAAACCTTGTTAATAAAACTGAAGTGTTAGAGATATATCTTAAGTTGCATTAGTTACTTTTAAGGTGGTTGATCTTGTCCATATAATCAGAAATACTAACCATGATTTATTTTCTAATTACTATGTTTCAGGTATTTTATTTTCTAAAGGACCAGGACTTTACAATGTCAGGAAGTCGTTATCAGTTTGCTAAAGAGATAGCAACAGCTGGCAGTGCTGCACTATGTTCACATCTGAAAACTCTAAAAAGTAATGGGATGAATAAGATAGGACTCCGAGTTTCCATTGATACAGATATGGTAATGTATAATTTGTTTTTTTCTTTTTAAAATAAGTGTTTTATGGCAGGATCTAAAAGTTTACTTGACCACATCTCACTTAAAAGGAAGTCAGTTTAGCATATAATTTTTCTTTGCCTGGTTCCATTAATTTGCCTATTTGAGGTTAGAGTTTCTTATCTCATACTTATTTTGTATGACTTTTGTCCTTCCACTTCCCTGTACTTAGCATAATGAAATCATGCGTGTACTACTCAATATATACTTAATAATTGTTCTTTTTGGTGGCTTGTGTACCATTTGACTTACTTCCTTCCCCTCCAAGACTCTCCTTGGTAATTTAAGTATAGTTTTTCTAACGTTAATTTCTGCTGGTTAATATGTTGGCTCTATTATAAATATTCTTCAGCTAGTGTTTGGGTAGATATTGTCTCCTCAATTTGATTATAGTTCCTTAAAAGCAGGAACTATTTTCCCACAGCATTTTATTTTATTTTTTATTTACTTATAAATGTTCTACAATCACTTCCTTAAAATTAAGATTTT
>CM053769.1:692216252-692242387 GCA_028658325.1 Potorous gilbertii | reverse complement strand
TTATCCATAGCTAGATGTTTGGAAACACCTGGACGCTTATCCATAGCTAGATGTTTGGAAACACCTGGACGCTTATCCATAGCTAGATGTTTGGAAACACCTGGACGCTTATCCATAGCTAGATGTTTGGACACACCTGGACGCTTATCCATAGCTAGATGTTTGGAAACACCTGGACGCTTATCTATAGCTAGATGTTTGGAAACACCTGGATATTTATTTTTTAAAAAGTCATTATGTTTATCATTGGGGAGACAGTCTCCTTAATTAGAAAGTTATGTTACTCTCAGATCAGTAGCCGTATCATTTCCTCATTTCACATCACTCAGATACCTTCTTCCAGTATCTGTTCTCTCACCTCTATGTCTCATGAAGAAGTTGCCCTTATCCTGGCTTAGGCAATCCCTTGACATACACCCTTGATCCCATCCCATTCTGTCTTTTTCAGTAGATTTTCTCCTCTTCATCCCCATTCTTTTTCTAATTTTTGATCTCTCTCTAAATATTGGCACCTTAACTGTTGCACACAAATGCACTAATATGTGTCCCATCCTTTAAAAACCCTTACTTGATTCTACAGTTCCTACTGTTATCCAACCCCCCCTTTTCCTACGTTGTCCTTAACTAAACTCCTTGGGAAAGCCATATACTTTCTCTGCCTCTACCCCTTTCCTTTTACTTAATTCTAAACCTCTACAATATGGTTTCTAGTCTTATTGCATAACAGAAACATCTCTCTCTAAAGTCACTTAGTGACTTTTTGACAAATTTGATGACTTTTTTTTTAGTCCTCATACTTCTTGACCTATCTGCAGCATTGGACACTGTTTTCTCTTGGATACTCTCTCTTCTCTGGTTTTTATGACGCTGTACCTCACTGACCACTCCTTATCAGTCTTGTTTGCTGAATCCTTAACAAGGTTGAGTCCCCAGACTATGGGTGTTCCCCAAGTCTCTGTCCTTGGTCTTCCTGTTTTTTCTCTATGTACTATCTCATTTGGTGGTCTCATTAGCTGCTATAGGTTCAATTAACATCTTCATAGAAGTGATTTCCAGATTTGTATCTTTATATATGTAGCCCTAATCTCTCTGCTTGGCTCCAGTCCTACATTATCAATTACCTCTTGAACAGTTCCATAGGTATCTCAAACTCAACATGTCTGAAATGAACTCATTATCTTCCTCTTCCCCCAAGGAGCCATGTTCCCATTTCTTATTAGTTCAGGGCACTACCATTCTTCCAGTCACCCAGGCACACAACCTTAGTGTCAAACTAAACTTCTCTCCTGTTTTCTCCACATATCCAATTTATTGCCAAGTCTTTTCTCCTTTCTTAATATATCTTGTATGCATCCTCTTCTCTCTACTTCCAGGGCTACTTCCCTTGTGCAGAGTCCTTATTACCCCTTTCCTAGACTAATTAATTTCCCTGCCTCCAGTCTTTCCTCACTCCAGACTTTCTTTCATTCAGCTGTGAAAATGATTTTTCCAGAGCACAGGCCTGACCATGTCACCTCATTACTCACTAAACTCCAGTGACTCCCTATTACTTCCAGAATCAGATTCTCTTTTTAAAGCCTTTCCATCTTGACCCCTTCCCCCAATCCAGCCTTCTTATGCCTTACTCTCTTCTGTGCACTCTTCTGATCTAGCTTGACCTACATCACACCCCATTATCCATCTCATGACTTGGCCTTTTCACTGGTAGTTCCCCCTTCCCTGGAATGTCTTTCCTCCTTACTTCCCTCTCTGAGGCTGCCCTAGTTTCCTTTAGGACTTAGCTCAGATTCCACCTGCTGCAGGAAACTTTTCTCTGTCTCTTTCACTACTGGTTGGTTGGTTGTTGCTCTTTGTTCCCAGAGAGGACCAAAATGACATCACTGTGTTAGAGCCAAATCACAGTGTATCTGACTGTGGCTGATCAGACCAGCAGAAGCAGGTCAGACAAAAATAGTTCATATGAACATTTGGAGTAGAAATGTCTCAAAATTTACATATCTCGTGTTGCTTTTGAGCTGCAATCCTGCTGTGCTCTGGGAGCACAGCCTCTTCTTTGATGGAGACACTATTCTATGGGGTCTTTTGCCAGAGTCTTCCATGTCACAAAATCAATTCCAAAGTTCTTTAGAGAGACCTTGAAAGTGTCCTTGTGTTGCTTTTTCTGACCACCATTTGAGTACCTGCTTTATGTGAATTCTCCCTGAATAGTCTTTTAGGCAAATGTATGTTTGGCATTTGAAAAATGTGACCAGTCCATCAGAGTTGTGCTCTCTGCGGTTGAGTTTGAATGCCTGGCAATTTAGTTCAAGAAAGGACCTGTGTCCAGTACCTTATTTTGTTAGGTGATGTTCAGAATCTTCCTAAGACAATTCAAATAGAAGCAATTCAGGTTCTTGGCATGGTGCTGGTATGTTGTCCAGGCTTCACAGGCATTCAGCAATGAGGGCAGTACAACGCTCTCTAGATCTTCAGTTTGGCAGGCAGCCTATTATCTTTTCTCTCCCACACTTTCCTGTGCAGACTCTCAAGCACTGAGCTTGCTCTGGCAATGTGTGCATCAGCCTCATCATCTCTGTGTGTGTGTACATTCCTAGAAGGTTAAAGAGACACTTAAGTTCTCTTTGAAGAACTTTGGAATTGATGGTGTGACATGAGAGACACTGACTCAGGAGCACTCAGCATGATGTACCCACGTCAGAGAGGGCACTGTGCTCTATGAGCAAAGCAGAGCAGAGGTAGCTCCAAAGAAACAGCAGAGGTGCAAATTGAGAGAATCTGCCCCAGATGTTCCCATTGACTCTGTGCCTGACCTGTGGGAGAACATGTCAGAGACAATGAGACTTGACTCTAGGGCATGATGTTGTTTTTGGTCTTCTCTGAGAACAAAGGACAATAACCAACTAACCATCTCCATACTGAGTGTAGACATCACTCGTAGTGTCACTGAGTGACTGCAGGAAAACTGGCTTCAGTACTCAGTTATTTTTGCTTCATAAAAATCAAAACAGAGAATCATTTAGGAATCATGAGGCCTAAATCCTTATGCATGCCTATAATGTCCTCCCTTTCCTTCTTTGCCTTATTCATCTCTATCAGTATATAAATTATAATATCTTCTCCATAAAATCTTTATTCATCTATTCTGTCAATAAGCCTCACATAACTTAGCTCTGCTGGCTGTGCTTCTGACTGAGTTTCAGCATCCTGTGTCAGCTTCATTCTCACCCTGGAAACTCCTTTAGTGTCCAGGACCTTCTCGCATTGGAACATTCATCCTTCTACCTCTATGTCCTCCTCATAGGGGAACATCCTTCTCCTCTCCACCTCCTTAGTATTTATGTAGTGCTTTAAGATTTGAAAAATGCTTTACATAGGTTAGTTTATCCTTCTGAATGTCAGCCACCTTCTATTGAGAGGTTTCTCCGTTTCAGGGAAAGGCATAGGCAGGCTAACCTTCATTCCCCTCGGTGGTGTTCTTCTGATTTTCTGGACTTTACTGCCGTGACACTCCACCCCCACCTCACAGGTAACTTCAAGTCTCTCTCTCCTTTTGTGTGTTATCTGGTTTGTTTGAGGTTTTTTTTGCTTGTATTTGGTTTTTATCTCCTGCACTTAGCACATAGAAGGTACATAATAAATGCTTATTGCTTGAACTTGCCTAATACTGTGTTTTGGTTATGTATTTATTTTTTATTCCTATAGTAGACTGGAAGATCTATGAAGGCAGAGACTTTGTCTGAGCTAAACTTTTTATGTTTTTTATCACATAACATAGTTCTTTGCATAAAGTAGGAGCTCAATACGTTGTAATTTATTGAATTGAATAGAAATTCCAAATTGGAAATGACCTTAAAGATTGTTGATTTGTTCAGACATGTGCACAGGGTCAACTGGAGGCAGAATGGATAGATAGGTGGTTTAGTTTGTTTTAGTGTCTCTTCCCTCCCTTTGTTCAGTTTTTCATGTCCTTGTAATTAACTGCACCTCACTGAAATTGCCTCCTGCCCACACTGCCCTTCTCTTTCCACCATCAAAACATCTTTGAGGAAAAGTTTCCATAAATTCATCCTTACTTAGCTTTCCATGACTGAAAATGCTTCATGTTTTGTCTGTCTTAAGGGTAATTTAATTAAGGTAAAATATAGAGGACAGTTTAATCTAAGCGGGCCTTCTCAGTTTAGGTGACTTTCCTACCTCATGCACTCATAACCATCCAGCACTGTGCATACATTTGAAAACTCTGGTTCGGTTTGTCTGATATAGGATACTTCATCCTGTGGTTATTGAGCTGGTGGTGCTAGGGAGTTGGCAGAGTATGAGGTAGGAGCTCTGCGGGCAGAGCAGTGAGGTTTTTGTTTGTTTGCCTTGATAGAATAAAGCCTCGTGTATTGGAATGTGCTGTAATCTGCTTGTCACAAGGTCACTAATTGGTGTCTTCCTGTCTGTATTCTCTTCTCTGTTCTAATGTGAGGGATCATGGAAGGGAAAAGCCAGAGAAGGGAATAAGCATTTATATGTCTTCTGTTGTGCCAGACTCTGTACTAACTACTCTAGGAATGTTATTTCATCCTCACGACAGCACTAGGAAGTAGGTGCTATTACTGTTCTCATTTTGCGGTTGAGGAAATGGGTAAACAGAGATTAAGTGACTTGCTCTGGGTCACACAGCTGGGGAGTATCTGAGGCTGAATTGGAGTTCATGCCTTCCTAACTTGAGGCTCAGTGCTCTATCTCAGTGTACCACCTAGCTGCCAAGGTGGTTAGCAATTGTGGCTTTGTTAAAGACGCTGTTGAGAAATAGAAAATAAGCATATCATGTACCTGAAAAAGGGTTTTGAATATAGAATCCTTTGAGATCCCCAAACATATTTAGCATTTACTTTTTTAATGTTTCTTTGTGTTTGTTTAAATAGGTAGTGCTCACATGATAGAGGCAGATGTTCTTCTTTCCTGTGATGAATCAGAACATGGACAGCCGATAATGGCTCATCCTCCTGAAACAAACAGTGATAATACTCTCCAGGAGTGGCTAAGTGAAGTATTAAAAACCAATAAAGGCATCAAACTTGATTTTAAAAGGTATGTTGGAAAGTGCTACAAATGTCTTATATTCCTAATAGAATTCACTTTCAATTGAATTGAATTTTTGTCATTTAACAAAAATCTTTCTTTCTTCAGCTTCCCTTCCCACCCCACTATCTCCATTGAGGGAAAAAAAACCCCAAAATTTCTGTATAGTCAAGCAAAACAAATTCTTGCATTGGCCCTAGCCAGAAATATATGTCTATCCTTCATCATCAGTCTTCAGGAATTACAGTTGAATAGAGTTTTCAGGGCCCCCAAAGTTGTTTTGTCTTTAAAATGTTGTAGTATTGTTCTTCTAGTTCTGTTTACTTTACTCTGTAGGAGTTGAAAAACTTTCCGGGTTTCTCTGAAACCATCCTTTTCATCATTTCCTTTAGCATAGTAATTCTTCTGATAGTCATTTTGGTTTGAGGGGCCACGCTTTTGATGAATGAGAATATTTAGCTTGGAAAGGATAAGTCTGTGATCATTCCAGCGCTCTGCACCACACATTGCCTTTGTCACTCTCACTGTCTCACTCTTGTCTGTCTCTTCTCCTTACAATCACATAATCTATTTGATGCCAGTGTTTGCTGCGAGGGTACATCCATGAAGTTTTATTGCGATTAGGTAAATGGAAGACTGTTGGTGAGGAGAAGGTCACACGATGCACAAGTCTTCAGCAGTAAATGACCATTGCTGTTGCTGTTTCCAACTCCTACTCCCTGCCAAGTCTGGTAGTCTGAGCCTACTCTAGCATTAAAGTCACCCAGAATTATAAGCTTGTCCTCTTTTGGCACATTAACAATAAGGGTCTCTAGGTCTTCCTAAAATTTTCCTTTGTTTTGTCATAGTGGGAGCATAGGTACTGATGATGGTGACATGGCGTTTTCCTGTGACTGGCAATCAGCATTGTCATGAGCCTGTCGTTCACTCCTTTTGGCAGGCATACCAGCTTGCTGATTAGATTTGTTTCTATTGCAAAACCCATGCCAGCTTCACGGCCCTCCCCTTCACTGTGCTCACTCCAGAAAAATGTATATCCAGCTCCAACTTCAGTAAACTGGCCTTCATTTGCCAACCTTGTTTCACTCAGGGCCACTATTTGGATGCAATACCTGTTGAGTTGTCTTATAATAAGAGCAGTTCTTTCAGGTCTACTGGATTTTGTATTGTCTATTAGTGTGTGCATGTTCCATGTGCCGATGGTGAGTGGAATCATCTTTCCATTTGAGCTGTCATAGGAAGATTCTGAGCATCACCTGGCAGGATAAGGTACCAGACATTGAAGTCCTTGCTCAAGCTGAACTGCCAAGTATTCAAACTATGCTTCAGAGAGGGCAACTTCAATGGACTGGCCACGTTGTTTGAATGCAAAATGTATGCTTGCCCAAAAGACTATTTTATGGAGAACTTGCATGAGGCAGGCGATCATATGATGGCCAGAAGAAGCGATACAAGGACACTCTCAAGATCTCTCTCAAGGGCTTTGGATTTGACTGTGCAACATGGGAGACATTGGCACAGAACCGCTCAGCATGGTGTGCCCACATAAGAAAAGGTGCTGTGCTCTTTGAGCAAAGCAGAATTGAGATAGCACAAAGTAAACGTTAGGATGTGCAAATTTGGGATATCTACCCCAAATATTCATACAGACTATCTGTGCCCAGCCTGTGGTAGAGCCTTCCAAGCTTGTGGTGGTCTGATCAACCACAGTTGGACATACTGAGATTTCACTTTACAATGGTGATGTCATTCTGGTCCTCTTCGAAGAGGACAGACAACAACCAGCCAACAGCATAATAGGATTCCATCACATGTATTAACATATTTTGTTCAGTTTTTTGTTCAGACTACCCATTGATAGTCACTCCTCAGTTTCCAATTCTTTGCTACCCCAAAGAGAAGTGCAATAACTATTTCTGTACTTAAAGGTATTTTTCCTCTTTCCTTGATCTCTTTGGAGCTTAAACCTAGAAGTGATATTGCTAGGTCCAAGGGTATGTATACTTTAATAATTTGGGGGCATAATTACAAATAACTTTCCAGAATGGCTAGAACAATTCATAGCTCTATCATAAGCACATTAATATGCCTGTTTTCCCATAGCTCCTCTAACATTTGTCATTTTCCTTTCAACTCTACCAGTGCGATGGGTAAGAGAACTTGAGTTGCTCTAATTTTTATTTCTGTCTTTACTAGTACTTTTGAAAATCTCTTTCCTCTCCCTCTCCTCTTCTACAACACATTGAGATTTTGGAAAGAAATCCGTTTGATAGTTGTCTTCTGTCCTAAATGTGGGAAAGCCTTAGGTGGTTTTGGGGTTTTTTTTTGGTGACCAGGAAGTATTCTACGTAAGTCCAATTGAGGATAGATTCTTGAATATATGCTCAGGTTTGACTGAGTAGGCAAGGTAGACAGCCAACCCATATTGTAGGACAAAAAAGGGTTTCATAGCTAGTAATGGGGAAAAAAAATAGCATCCAGTATCAAAAGATTACTTTCCTCTTTTATTTAGCCTGAAAATAGAAGAGTCAGAATGGATGTTGATGACAGAGTGATTCATGAATGGGCATAGGACTTGATGAAGCCCCATTTTGTAGCTTGGACTGATTGTTTATGGGTCTTTGAGACACAAATGAAATTCTTTACTTCTAGAATGAAATTTACCCTAGTGGCAAATGGAGTAATAAATAAATACTGTTCTTTGTTGTAAAGAGGATCAATATATTTAACAATAGTGCAAGTAATTGATTGCCACTACTTAAAAGAAGCTCAAGTGAAGGTTCTGCTGCACTGATAATATAATATTCATGTGGATATGACAACTTAACTTCTCAGTGTGCTTGCATTCCTTTGACCTTTTTGTGTGGTGCTCTTCTACAGTCATGACTTGATAGTGATTATACTACATGTCTTTGGAGAGGTGACAGGAGGAAGTGAGAGTAGGCTCATTTTAGTTCCTTGTAGTTTTTGGGACACGGGCAGATACAAAAATTAATTGAGGTTCCTGGGAGAGTTAGTGTAGTGTTTGCTTAGAGAGTTGTAGTTAGGATCTGGGGATGGGATGTGAAAGCTGAACAAAAGATTTTCAGATCTGTTGAAACAACTAGAAAATGACATGACTTTCCTCATACTCCAGTCATTGCTTCTGGAATAAGTATCATGATTCTGAATATTTACATTGGGATTATATAGATAATACTGTGGCAGAAAGAGCACTTAATTTGAAGTCAGAAGATCTGAGTTAAAGTTAAGCACTGTCATTTATGAGGCATTTGATTAGGCGTAAGTAACTTAACCTCTCTAGGCATCTCATCTGTAAAATCTGGCTAACTATTACCTTCCTCACTGGGTTGTTGTGAAGAAAGTATTTGGTAAGTGTGAGTGGTTGCATGATTTCTTATTTCTTCACATTTTCCAGTTGATTTTTTTGTGATTCTACCCCATGTTTAGCTTTTTAATAATTATTCAAGTTGTGAAGTATTAAGGAATATATTACTTGATTTAGAATATTTTCACAAATTTTGTAGAATTTCTTTCTTCATGTTTTACATTAAATATTGATAATATACTATAATTTTCCTCATGGTGGGTGGTTGGTATTGTTCTAATATAAGCAAGGTGAGATGACTAGGTTTCTTATTTAGTAATATTTCTTTTTACCTCTGGGCACAGTGCTTCTCCAGAGAGAACCCATGCACTATCTTCTATGAAGCTGCATCTTCTTCTTGTATTTGGGTTATATTTGTATTGAAAATGTCTATGGATGTGGACAAGTTCCACCAGTTAGTCATTAGACCAAGACCTTATATTAAACATGAAATAAGTTAAATGAATATAAGCAGTAAAAATATTGGGCATTTTTGACCCAGAGACTTCACTATTAGCACTATCCCAAGAAGACACTTACAATAGCAAAGAAGTCCCATCCATAGAAAAATGTTCATAGCAACATTATTTGTGGTGACAAAAAGTTGGAAACTGAATTGGTGAGCAGTGATTGAAGAATTGCTGAGAAAATTGTGGAACAGAATTCTTTTGAGATGTTGTTACCCTGTAAAGAATGACAAATATGAACAAATCACAGAAACATGGAGAGACTTGCAATACAGTCAAAATAACTGAGGCACAAAGGTCTGAGGATAATTCATTAGTAAAGCATGAATTTGCCAATAGATATGATCTCAGCTTCTTAGCAAAGCTAAAACCTCAAAAGAAAGGGATGGTTTTATAGTTTTGGTGAATATAGAACAAAGAAGAGGGCTTTGTAGGTGGGGAACATGTTATGATTGGTTAAAAGAGCTTGCCGTCATGAGTGGTGAAATCAGTAATTGGTTATAGAGTTCAGGCATGGGGGAAACCGTATGGTTGGTTGGCAAGTGGGAATGAGGGCTAGGAGCAACCCCTTCCTTTGCTGTTGTGACAAAGAAGTGTTCATTATTTGGATCCACCTTCAAGGTCAGAGATAGTGGACCAACTTTTTTGGATAGCTTGGTGTTGTGAATACACTAGAGCAGACTCCATAGCGTCTCATCTGCATCCCTCAAGAATAGAGATTTCCTTGAAGCAACAATAGATTATATGAGAGCTAGGTTTCTAAATTTAACTTGTTACAGGTCAGCTGAATTTCTGGACTAAGTTCAGAGACAAAGAATCATAACATAGGCAGGAACAAGACAAAATCATTCAATTGTAAATACCAATTAAAAAATACAAATCAAAAAATACAAAATCAATCTGATCATTTCACTTGTATGAAGTGAAGGAAGAATGAAGGAATTAGAACCAGAAGAATAAGATCATGGTGGACTGCAGCAAGGTAAACCAGAGCCAGAATTTGGAGAAAATTCATCTGGCATTATGTGGTGCTGCAGTCTGCCCATCCCAGGTGCATGTCAGTATGGGAGAGTGGCCTCTGCCCATACTGTAGGACCATGGAGGTGATAGCCTAGGGTTTGGTGAAGGAGTGTCACCACCACAGGGAAGAGGACATTCCTCTCCCCATCGTTCTCCTGTAGTGATACCTCAGAGCAAAACCCTAGTAATTCCACATGAAAAGATTACAAATGTCAGTTCAGATTCAGGGGTATGTCTTAATATGAGAGTTAAAGGACATAACCATCCTTTTTGTAACTAATAAAAAAAAAATCCAACTTTTTAAAGAAGAATGTACTTACAAAGGGTTTGTTTGGAAGGATTGGTTGTAACAAAACAATATATCAATACTTTTTAAAAGAAATATGATTCTTAACACCATCTGCACCTTTTCCACTCAGCCACCATTATCGTAGAAAGGGACCCATATAAGTTTCAGGGCCATTTTGTATTTCTTAAAGCTTTTTTGGAGTAAAACATAGTCTTTTTCAGCAATATGTATTCTGTATATATGTTTTAATATCATACAAAATCTTTGACAGATAATTTTGTTTTAGTGATTAAGTATCACCATCAAGTGAGACATAAAATAGGAACATGTGCTTAGTACGAGTTTTCACCAATGTCATGAAGGATGTCCTATGCAAAATCCACATAGTGGATTTTGTAGGTAGTGAGGTTTTCCAGCATTTCTATTTGCAGGTGACATTGCTTTGATTTGCTGCAAGTCCTAAACACTGAAATCAAATCATTCAAAGGAAATTGACCAAACGGTTGTCCTGGAAAAAACTTAAGTGGATGAAGAATAAATATTGCCCAGGTTATAAATTAGATGGATAACCTGTTCAGTTGTTGTATTAGTAACTATATGATAGGCAGATACTGTAAATAGACAATGATGTGAGTTAAAATTGAATAGGAGAAGATTGGACTGATTCACATGACCCCTAGTTACTTCCTGGTTTAAAATTCTGTTTTATTTATACCAATGATTTTCTAGTGATATTACATCAATGTGAAACAAACAAATAAGCATAATTTTTGTGGCTGTTGGGGGTAGTGGTAGATTCCATATAAAGAACTGACGGAATGACCAGAGTAGAAAATTATAGCAAGAACAGGGAGGGAGACTGGGCAGAGAGTTACTTTGCAGCTATTTCTTTCTCCTTGAGAGGTGGCTTGTTTGAAAAAGGAATTTTTGGGTTTTTGGGAAAAGATAAATTCTGTTTTGGACATGTTGAATTTATGACATTTCTTGATAACTAATTTGAAATGACCAAAGGATAATTAGATACTCAGGGGAAACATTGGCATTGGATATAGAGATTTTGGAAGTTTTCTTTATAGAAGTATTAATAAAACTCATAGAAGCTCATGAGGTTATGAAGCAAATGTAGAATGAAGGGAGAAGAGGATCAGGTCAGAACCCTGGACAACACCCACAGTTAAGGAGTGTGAGATAGATGATGAAACATCAAAGGAGACAGAAGGTCAGATAGTCCAGAGGAGAACCAGAAAGAAGTAGTTCAATGAAACATGAGAGAATAACCAGGAAAGAGAAGTCAACAGTACTAAATATTTTGGATAGAGAGGCCAAGTAGAATCATTTTGATATCACTCACCAATGGGTGAGCAGGGTCTTCTCTGTCTTTTCAGCAGTACTAGCAATTACTGTTTGAACTTGTGATTTCATTGTTGTAGGAAATTCCTGCTGAGGAAACTCCCTATACCAATGCAGTTCTGCAGCTGTTCTGTAATAGTCTTAGACAAGGGTGACTCAGGGTCTCACAACCTGTGTCAGAGAGGAGACTTGAACTGAGGTCTTGCAACTTCAAGTGTGTCTCTATTTGTTACTCAAGTGTGGCTCTATTTGTTACTCACCATATGATCTACATAACTTTAATTTGTTGCAGTAAGGAACTATTTTGAGATCTTTTAAATTTGAGAATGGTTTCTTCAGCTTTTTAACTAGGAATCATTTTAAAAAATAAATTATAGAAATTTTAAACAAATTTGCTAACAGTAACATATAAAGACACAAAATAGTAAAGCAAAAATTTAATATTTATATTGCATATAAGCACCATCAAAGTAGTAGCATTATTATTTTATCATTAAAAGATAATTTAATTGTACATATGAATTCTAATTACTAGAGGATGGCCAAAGTAGCTCATAAACTGGCTACTGATATAGAAAGGGAGTACTGACACTCATAAAATCATGGATCATTAAACCACTGAGGTCTGAGTATTTAACATTATATTTGATGATGCTATACTTCTTATCTAAGTTTAGTTTTTGAAATCTTGCAGCATGGAGACTCTACTCACAGATGCAAATCAGCTACTTCTTTCTAACTTACCCTCTTAGAGGATGGAGGATGTCAAGGCATTGAGAGCTTCAATGCCTTGGCTTGGTCACTCAGCAAGTATATGTTAGAGGGAAGACCCAGGGTTTTTTATTCGAAGAACATTACTTCTTCAATACTTACTTCAGTTAACCTTGAAACATTTTTTTCCAATATGAAATAGAGGATGATGACAAAGTTGTGAAACTGAGTGACTGGATGGATAGTTTCAACAAAAATAGGAAAGTTAGAGAAGTGGATTTTGAGGGGAAGTATAGAGTTTTGTGTTGGACATATTGAGTTTGAGAAGCCTGCAGGAGATGCACCTCAACATGTCTAATTGACAGTAAAGCAAGACTGAAGCTTGGGGGAGAGATTAGAATTAGATATATAGATTTAGGAGTCCTCTTCATACAGATGATAATGAAATCCATAGAAGAAAGGAGGATCCAGGATGAAGCCTTGGGTACATGCACAGATTGCCTCAAAAGGCAGAACTAGGAAGGGAGAAGTTAGAAATTTTTGTCTTCATAGAAGGAATAGAGCTGCCCCAAAGTAGAATCATCTGCTTTAGGAAGTAGTAATTTCACAGTCACTGAAGATGCTTGAGTGGAGGTTAGCTGTGCGTAAATGAATCCTGGTTTGTCTTGGTATTATCAGTTCAGCAAGTTTATTATCTTGATATCATATTTGAATACTATTTCAAGCTTTTATAAAGCTTAGAAACATACAAAAACAATACTGTGCTACCACCTGCTGGTAATGGGTATCGAGGAAAAGGAATTTAAAAAGGAAATGAATTTTTTTTAGTCTCTAAAAATCAGTGACTAATCCAACCAGCCAACAACTTGTAAGAACAGATTTTTATATCAAGCAACAAGATAGGATAAATGCTATTAGAATGTAATTTTATTTAGTATACAAAATCAAAAATAGCTTTTTAAAGGATCATTTTACTTGAGATTTGCTTTTGGAAAAGCAGCGTTTAAAGTTGCTTATCATTTGTTATTTATTATTACTTTTGAATGCAAATTAGTTCTGTCAGCCTATGTAACATTGCATAACATACGACTGGCTAGATCAAAAGAACAGGTAGTATCGACATTGTTCTGATTAGGCAATTTTTTATTTTAAAAAGTAATTACAGGAGAAGGGTGAGATTATTTTTAATACAGTAGAACCAAGGATTTAGAGTCAGAAGGGACTTTAAAAGGCCATCTAATCCGACACCTTCATTTTACAAATGAGGAAACTGAAAACTAGAAAGATAAGGGATTTGTCCAAAGTCATGCAGGGGAGTTACAGATAGCAGATCTGGGATCTGAATCCGTGTCCTCTGACTCCAAATGCAACATATGAAAGATAATTCAACTTTTAAAGACTGGCTACATTTCATTTATCTATAGGATTTTTTTTCCCCAGAGAGAATTAGTTATATCATACTGTAAATCAAAATAACATTAAACATCACCTGCCTGTCATCCAGACCTAAGTACAGCTCCTGTTATTAATCATCATCATAATATGTAGATATGTGTGTACAAAGGTGTATGTATGTACACATATGTATATGTGCAGATACACACATCTCTCAGTATATATTGCTCACTCTGTGCCAGGCACAGTGATAAGCACGTTACAATTATTGTCTCATTGGATCATCACAGCGACCCGGGAGGTAAGTGCTGTTATGGTCCCTGTTTTACATTTGAGGAAAATGAGGTAAACAGAGGTTTAAGTGACTTGTGTAGGGTCAGACAGGTAGTAAGTGTCTGAGGCTGGATTTGAACTCAGTTCTTCCTGATTCCAGGCCCAGCACTCTATCCACTGTACCACAGTAGGATGAAATGTAACTGTTGTAAATTAATAGCATTACTTTATGCTAAGACTAGATTAAAATATACTTAAACTTTTATACAGATTGCAATTTGAAACTGAAATTTGTTAAGTTGCAGTTTCACCAGTTTAGTAAAATGAGTTGAATATATGTTATCACAAAATACTTCCAAGTATAATTGCGAGGTCTTTGTTGTTTCAGCTCTCCAAATTGTTATTTCCCTCTTTCCCTGCTGGAGAGTGCTGTACAGAGAAAGAACCCTTGACTGTGGAGTTCAAACTCTGCTTCTGGAGACTGCCCCCTGTATGACCTTGAGCGAGTCATCCATCCTCCCTGGTCCACAGTGAGAGGACTGGACCAAATAGCCTCAGAATTACCTTGCAGCTCTAGATTGATGATGCAGTAAAAGGGAAGAGCTTCGTTAGGCGAGAGTGAAATGGCCAAGAAACAAAAGGCAACGTTGTACACTTTCCACTTTTGGACTTGATCTGCCTAAGCAGAAGCGACTGAGCAACTCCCACTTACCTACTGCCAAAAAGCCTGAAATCTGTACCCGATCACGTAATGATCAAGAGACTCAGTGAGAAGCTGTAGTGAGTGACTTCATCCGTCCCCGAACTGCGCATGAAGTCAGCCAGAAGCGCACTGGCAAAAGAGGGGGGGCCGCAGACCAGCAAAACAGCGTCAAAATAATTGAGCAGAACCAGAGCAGTTTATGTACAAATAATAACATTTCAATGAAAAATACTTTGGAAAGACTTAAGAATTCTGATGAATGCAATGAACAGCCCAATCATATCTAATTAGGACCAGTGACAAAATATATTATTCAGTTCCTAACAGAAAAGTATGGACTCAAGGTACAGAGACATAAATTTCTGGACATGATCAGTTCGTGGACTTGTTTTCCTTGACTATGCTTGTTTGTTACAAGATTCCCTACCTTCCTTGGAGGAAGAGGGGAAGTTACTCATAGTGATAGCAATAAAAATAGAATTGTTCAAACATTTTTAAAAATGCACAGAAGAAAAACACAAGGAAATTCAGAAGAAAGCACAGATGAACAGGAAAGTATTTTTAAGGAGGAAAAAGTAGAATTTATTTGCAAGATTATTATATGCAATTTAATTTTACAACTATTTAAAATGATATAAGATGTAAGATACAACTACTCGTTCATATAAATAAAACTAAACATCAGGAAAAAATTTTGTGTATTCCAGACAGATAATTTTTTAGAAATTGGGCTCAATTGGCTGCTATATTGTGGTAATGGATGTTGTTTGATTCCCAAGGAATGTTTATTGTGAGTAATGACAAAGGCAGAGGAAATATTAACATGAGATGAACATAATATTTATCACTTTCTATTATTCCATGTTGTACAATTGTGTCAGAATTACTCAAAACCCTTGAAATAAGGGCATCCAAGTGGGCAAAGGAAGAGGAATTTTGTATGGAAGAAAGACTTCATTTAACTGTATGAATTTGCTTTAAAACAGTTAACTCGTCTCTCTCACAAATTCATTTATAATATTTTTTTGTTATTCTGAATTTGTCAAATACCAAGAAATGAGGATTTCCACATACAAAGAAGAAGAGGAAAAAAGTGAACTGTACATGAAACCATGAATCTCCATTAAAAACAGCTTATTTGTTAGATATAAAATACATTCAGCAAGCATGTCAGTACCCAAAAGGAACAGGACAGTTTTGAAAACAATGTGTGTGGTATTTATTGTAAACTTTTAAAAAAGGTAAGTAGTATGAAATGGAGATTTCTGATCTTCTCTTGTGTGCATGGAAATGCTCTTTTTTTGGGGTGTTTAAATTTAGAATATAGAAAAATAAAATTGCTTTAAAAAAAAAAAAGAAACAAAGATCACCCAAAAAATGCATACTTGAATTTGGGTGCAGCAATAAATTCTTTTGTGTATTTTTAAAATTCTGAACTTAAAAAATACCCAGTAAAAGAAGCATTTCCACATAGAGAATAGAAAATGAGTATAATACTGAAGTTGTGAGTTTGTATTACATTCAGCTTGCTTTTAAGCTTTTTTAAGCTTTTAAGTATGTACAACTGTGTATATGTGTATGTATGTGTATATATGTATACTTACATATATAGTATATATGATAAATTTAGCGTTATTTTCTAAGATGCTTTCTTATCTGTTTCTTACTGACATTCCTTTTGTTCTCTCATGGTTGATCATTGAATTGATCAGCACTCTTAATTCTTTCTTAGTTGTTTTTCTTTACATTGTTGTTACTATACAAATTATTCTCTGAGATCTGTTTATTTCTCTTTATTTATCTGTACTAGTCTTTCTAAATTGGTCTGAAATGAACCATTTAATTATTTCTTATGGTGTAATAGTAGACTAGGCCTATGATTTACTTGACATTAGCAGATTTCTTGATGAGAAAATTCCCTTTACCAGTGTACGCACCTTTGTGGCAAATTATATTCTTTTTTAAAAATTAATAATTTTATTTTCAGTTTCATCAATCAATTCCATAAATTTTAAATTTTCTCCTCCTCCTTCCGCTCTCCCTCCCTGAGACAATATGCCATCTTGTATGGGCTCTACACATACATTCTTATTAAATACATTTTCACATTAGTCATGTTGCCTAGAAGAATTAAATTGAATGGGAGAAACCACGAGAAAAACCAAAACAAGACATAGCACAAGAGAAAATAGTCTGTTTGATTCTGTGTTCTGATTCTATAGTTCTTTCTTTGGATGTAGATGGCATTTTGCTGTGAAGGAGAAGGGAAGATTGCTGTCTATCAAAAACAGTCCTTGCACTGTGACTGTTACTGTGTACAATGTTCTCCTGGCTCTGCTTACTTCACTCAGCAGGCAAATTATATTCTTAAAGATTTACCTAAATATTGAGAGGGTGAATGATTTCTGCAAGGTTGCCCAGTCTGTACTTCTCAGAGTTGTGTTGCTCTCCATCCAGTATGCAACGGCTGCCTCGCTTCTGTTGCATTCATACACCATAATTTGTTAAGCCATTCTTCAATTATTTGGTATTAGTTTCCAGTGTCTTGTATAATTCTGAAGAGCTCACTGGACCAAAAGTGTTGCTGTAAAACTCAGGGGGTTGACTCTGTTGTCATGGCATCAGTAGCTGAAATCAGTTTGCCAACCCTTCACACTGCAGTATACTTTTTTAATAGCACTATCCCTTCACTCTTGACTGGTCCGTTTCTTTCTAGCAGTGTCATGTACTTTTTCTGAATCCTTTATTCTTCATTGCTTTCCCTTGTCTCCTTTCAAGAATACAAATGAGAAAAGGAAAAAAATGTGAAAAAGGAAAATAGTAATACAAGGAAGAAAGTAACTCTCCCTTTCCTTCATCTGTAGAATGTAATTTTTTTGGTGACAGGTATTGTTTCCTATTTCCTTTTTTGGTTCCTTTCACTAGTACAATGCATACATAGTTGGGATTTAATAAATGATTATTGAATAAATGCCAGCTGGTGTGTGGCATAAATTTGTTGTTGAATGAATTAGTAAAGGTTGCAGTTCTGGTAGCAATTTGATGAGTTGTTTTGAGTTCAGGCTGTTAAGTTCTATTTTTTTTTTAAGCAAAAAACTTAGTTATTTACATTTATAGGATCATAGATTTAGGACTAGAAGGGCCTTCAAAAGGCCAGCTAGTCTAATCCTTTCATTTTACAGATGAGGAAGCTAAGGTCCAGGGAAGTTAAAATTCACAGAGAGTAAATGGTGAGGGAAATGGCAGATAGTAAGTATGTCCAAGGTCATGCAAGTAAGTAAATGACAAAGCAGGATCGAACCTAGGTTCCCAAACTCCAAAGCTAATGCTCTTCCCAGTTTATCATGCTATTTGTTTCTCTTTCTTTAAAATTATTTTATTTGTTTTCAGAGTTCTGTAGTCACTTCCATGTATCTTAGATTTTCTCCCCTTCTCCCTCCTTCTGCTCTCCATCCCTAATCCCTCCCCAAGATGGCATGCCATCTTATATAGGTTCTGCACATACGTTCCTATTAAATACATTTTCATCTTAGTCATGTTGAATAGAATTAAAATGAATGGGAGATACCATAAAACAAAGCAAAACAAACTAATACAAAAGTAAATGGTCTGCTTCATTCTGCGATCCAGTTCCATAGTTCTTTCTCTGGATGTGGAAGGTGTTTTGCCTCAAAAGTCCATTGGGAATTTTTTAGATCCTTGCATTGCTGTGAAAGGCTAAGTCTACCAGAAAAATTCCTCACACACTGTGGTTGTTGCTGTGTGCAAAGTTCTCCTGGTTCTGCTCCTTTCACTCAGCATCAGTTCATATAAGTCTTTTCAGGCCTCTCTGAAGTCTTCGTGTTCATCATTTCTAATAGTCCAATAGTATTCCTGTGTACTCTTTTAGCAGGCTTGAGGACCCCCATAGCAGATACAAGTATGTTATCTCTGGTGCCTTAGAACAGAACATTTAAGCATGCTCTACAATAGATTATTGAGAAAGTATTTATCATATACCAGCCACTGCTAATTCTTCCTTGTTTTGCCTTCTGATTAAGCATCTTACAAAATGGGAGTGGAATTCCAGTGGACTATCACTGGGATACATCAAAATGATTTATTAATACAGTCAAACAAGTCCATGAGGTCTCCCTTCCCCTGCTGTTCCACCCGTTAGCATGCAGCATGATAACCTTCATGAGCGGTGGGATGTGGGAAATTGTGCTCTGATTGAAGGTCCGGAGCCTCTGGGGTTTGGGATTCATTGACACTGGGTTTGCATACAAAGGCACTTGTCACCGTGTTGCCTGAGGGGCATAGGATTCAAGGAGTATGGAAACAGTAAAATGGCATTCTCTGAAGATTAAACATGGAAGTCTGCTAGTGACTGTGCCGTGTAGCATGGCATGGAAGCCTTCAGGATGATAAAGGCAAAACTCCTTATCATGCTGCATCAGCAAGTTTGTGGAAGAATTTCAGCAGCCAGTGCTGACTGGAACATAAAGCAGTTGAGTTACACTAGCATGGCATGTAACAGGAGCTAGGGCTGGGAGAGGGAGGCCATAGATTCCTCTGGTTATTCATTAAGTATTTGACTCCTTCAAACCTTAAATCCTGTCGTAAATTATGCTGGTAATCTTTCCTAGATAGTCCCTGACAGTCCCACCTCTCAGTTCATGCCCCTTTGCTTCCCACTAACTCCTTATCTCCTTTGTGTAGCTGTACACTTCTGTATTTGCCCAAGCCCCAGTATTTATTGTCAGCTACATTGAAGATTGTTGTTTGTGACTATGTTGCCATCCTAACTAGTTGTTACATTGTATCTTGTTCACTCCTTTAACTACAACTCCATGCCTTAAACCACCTGAGTGTGGTTAATTTCATGCCTCCCCTTGAGTGTTATAGACTGAAATAGTAGCTTTAGGGCAGCAGCGGTACTGCCCTCTGGACCTTGTTGGAGCATTTCCAAGTGGAAAATGCTCTAAGTGCCAGTCGATAGTATAATAGTAGTATATGTTAGATGAAGTGGCTGCCAGAACCCCTCTTCAGAGTTCTCAGTCAGTTTAATGAGCCTATCAAATATATTTTCTATCCAACTTGCTGAGATTTTTGACCCAGTTAAAACTGTTTCTCCTACTTCATTCTTGTGATTTTATCACCAATCTAATCACCAGTCTTGTGATTTTCTATCTAGATAGGTATTCCTATGGAAATGTTACCATTTTTGACCAAAGAAGATCCATTGAGAGGTTCATTCTGGAGTTCAAATAATCTTTTAGGGAGGCTTGATGGTTGAGTATTCTAATGCTTTCTGAATTATAAATTCAGATTTATGTTCAGATGAGGCCTTTGAATAACTGAGGATGCCCCTTGGGCTCTGTAGTGTGCCTGCTACTCTTCACTGGTTCTAAGACTTTCAATTAAGATAGTCATATTCTTGGATATTGTATTACAAGGGAGGATTTTTTTTTTTGGTGGTGTAGTGAGAGGTGCTTTGTAATATTGAAAAAAAGAAAAGAAAGAAAATACATCACTGAATCTTTTAAAGACACACAGAGAGCAGAAAGACATTCAGAAGGAGGCACAAACAAGTAGAGCAGTGTGAGAACTACCTTGTTAAATTTTAAATATACACTATAACCCCAAGTATATGTAGTAAAGACTCATGTTTTCGTTTGCATTCCAATTTTTCTAGTATTAGTATAGGAAGATGTGTGCATCTGTTGATGTGTGTCAAGTTTATGTTAAAAAAAGAAAAAGGAAAAAAGGAATAAAGTTTATTCATACAGAAGGGGAAACTGGAAGCTAAAACAGTTGAAACATTTAGGTTGGAGAACTGAAATTTGGGAGGAGCATGGTGGCATTTCAGACATTTAAAAGACTGTCGTGTGGAAGAAGAATTAGACTCATTCTGCTTAGGTGCAAAGGGTGGAATGAAGAGCAATAGAAAGAAACTCCCCACAGTCAGATTTGGGTACAAAGAGAGGAAAACCTTTCTGACAACTTGAGCTATTCAAAAGTAGAATGGGCTTCCTGGAGGGGTACTGGTTGCCTCTTCACTTCAGATGTTGAAACAAAAACTAACTAACCATTTGTTAGGGATAGTCATGCTAAATTGTGTCAGTTTAGAGGAAAGGCACCAGTGGAGGGAGGTTGGATGTTCTGAATCTAATAAGTTGAAATTGAATAAAGATATAATTTAATAGTATTTTGTCTTATTTTTCTCAGTTACATGTCAAGACAATTTTTAGCATTCATTTTTACAAGATTTTGAGTTCCAAATTTTTCTCCTTCCTCCCTTTCATTAAAATGGTAGGCAATTTGATACAGGTTATATATGTACTATCACATATTAGTCACAGTTGTAAAAGAAGAAAGATCAAAAGGAAAAAAAACACAAAAAAGAATAAGTGAAAGAAAGGATGTTTCAATCTGTATTCAGAGTCCATGAGCTCTTTATCTGGATGTGGCTGACATTTTCCTTCGTGAGTCTTTTGTACTTGTCTTGGATCATTGTGTTGCTGAGAAGAGTTGAGACATGCATAGTTGATCATCACACAATATTATTGATACTGTGTACAATGTTTTATTGGTTCTGCTTATTTCCCTTTGCATCTGTTCATTCAAATCTTTCCAGGTTTTTCTGAAAGCTGCATGTTCATCATTTCTTATCACACAATAGTATTCCATTCCATTCATATACTACAGTTTGTTCAGCCATTCCCCAGTTGATGGGCATCCCCTCAGGTTTGTTTTTTTCTTGCCACTACTAAAAGAACTACTGAAAATATTTTTGCACATGTTGGCCCTTTTCCCTTTTTAATGATCAATAGAGATACATTGTGGAGTTGATCCTTGGCCAGTATAGTAGTTTCTACAAATTAATTTCTGTGTGTCTTCCAGTTCTGAGATTTTTGACTCCCTGATATTAGTCAGGAAAATTTATTTTCCTGCTTCAACAGAGATAAACAACAGTGATTCCTAATGAATTGGTAGGATTATGGTCCAGATGAGCATGCAGAGGAACTAAACATGAATTTCTACACTCAACCTGATACATATCTTCTACATCATCTCCAAAGCTGAGAGACCCTCCCTGTAAAGGTAGCTGATGTGTGGGCTTGTTAGCTGCTATAGCTACTTGGTGGCATTTCTAGAAATGTAGGAGGAATTATCAATTCATTGGATTTGTAGTAGCTATGCATTTTGTATTCATTTTTTTCCTCTTGAGCCTGCCTCTGCATTTCTGCTTCTCTTCCTCTCAGTACATATGATAATTTTATGTTCTGTGTGTTCCATATGAGAGATGCTCTAGTAATTCTAGTCATGCTTCTGCTCATGAAACCCCATTCTTAGTTATGCTAGGAAAGGGAGAAGGTGACTGTTTTCATCAAGGTCTTTGTAAATGTTGGCAAAAATGAACAAGCAATTGTTAGTTGTACATGTGTTTTATAGACTCCCCAGTTTGGTCTTCTAAACTATGGCACTTTTAGTTAGTTAACTACTCATTTCCCATGAGCTGCCTTCCTTGGATATCGGACTTCACCATTGTCGTGCTCCCAGGAGACTTCTTCACCACTAAACTCATCATCCTGTGAGACTTCATCAGCTTTGGTGCTCATACCTCTGCAGTATTCTCCTTATCCCCTGCCCCTGTGATCGGAGGGCTTAAGGACAAAGCAAAGAACTTTTCCCAAAGCCTCTAATTAAAGAAGGCTCACAGACCAACCAACTACTCTCCTTGGACTAGACACTACAATACACCCTGCCCTCTCCTCCATTATGGGTCCCTTCTCTCCCTCCAACTTTTTCAGCTTTCCTTTGTATGTTGTCTTCCCCCATTAGGCTGTAAGCTCCTGGAGGGTAGGAACTATCTTTTTCTTACTTGTATCCCCAGCACTTAGCATAATACTTGGCATGTAGTAGGTGCCAAGAACAGGTGGTTCTGGTGTAGGCATGGAAAGGAAGAAAATGATATGGGAAGGATCAAGAAAGATCAATTGACTCTGTTCCCAAGGGGCTGTAAAACTGTGTACATCCTTTGATCCACAAATAACCACTAGTAGGTCTGTATCTTAAAAGAGATTTTTTAAAAAATGGGGTGGGGAAAGGACCTATTTGTACAAAAGTATTTACTGCAGCTCTTTTTCTAGTGTTAAAGAATTGGAAATTAAGGGGATGACCATCAACTGGGGAAGGACTGAACGAGTTATGTTACATGATTGTAATGGAATGTTACTGTGCTATAAGAAATGATGAGCGGGCTGATTTCAGAAAAACCTGGAAAGACTTGTGTGAACTGATGCTGAGTGAGGGAAGCAGCACCAAAAAGACCTGGTGACAGTGACAGCAATGTTGTGCAGTGATCAACTATGAAGGACAGCTTTTCTCAGCACTATAGAGACCCAAGAAAATTCCAAAGAACTCATCATGAAAAATGTTACCCACTTCCAGGGAAATAACTGATGGAGTCTAAATACAGGTTGAAGCATACTGTTTTTCACTTTCTGTATTTTTTCATGTTTTTTTCCTTTCATCTGTGTCTTCTTTTACCACAACTAATATGGTAATATGTTTTGCATGATTGAACATGTATAACCTATGTTCCTTACTATCTCAGGGAGGGGAGAGGTAAAGGAGGAAGCGAGAAAATTTGGAACCCCCAATTTTTTTAAATGACTGTTAAAAAATATCTTACATGTAACTGGGGAAAAATGAAATATTATCGAAAAGATTAACAAAGGTTTATTGACTAATTAGATATGGGAGAAGAGTCAAAGATTTATGTGTCACGAGAGAAATGCAACAAAGATAGATTGAGGCACATTCTCTCCATGTAATATAACATTTTATTAATAGGGCATGAACCTAAAAATAGAATGTGTTAATGGCTGCCTCATTTTAAGCCAAAAACCCCCAAATGAAGATGCAGCTTCTTTTTATAATCATGAAACAAAGATTAGAACAGAGTAGATGAGAAAATAACAATTGGTTATAGGGTTGGCAGCATCATGGGGGTTGAGGCATCAAGATTGGTTACGTTAAGGAAAGCAGGCTTCCATGCATATATGGGACTGAGACTGCCCCTCTCTGTTTTAGAGGAATATTTTATGGATTTAGGGGACTCAGCTGCATTCCAAAGCTATTGATAGTGGACTAGGGGTGGTAGACTCATTGGCCTAGGAATGAGATAAGACCTCTTTTAATTGTCAAGAATGAGGCTAAGATGCGACAAGGTTAGCTTGTCTGCTGTCAAGGAGAGCAAACAATTTGTTTGCTAGCCAACATGGAGTTTCTCAAGAGCTGAAGTTATGAGGGATAACAAGTGATTTTCAGGTGGTGCTGATATAACAATTCTCTTAGAATTAAAGTATTTTTATGAGAGTATTGAACCTCTAAACTTAGCTCAGAGCTTTTCTTTAATTAAAAGTGATCGATAGAAGACTGAATATCTGTATCTGAGTTGAGCAAGGGAGAATGAACTTTTGAGCTCATGAGTTTCTTTACTCAGGCAAAGAGACTTGGGTCTTTATTTCAAATACAGAATAAGGTTACAAGAGAATCCAGGATCAATGGTTAATTTTCACATGTGTAAGATTTTTAGCTGATGTTACTGGGAGAATGACAATACCAGTCACAGAAAGGGGGGTGCGTGTTCAGGAACAGATGAAAGATGATGAGAATGATTTTGGTTGAGCTTTAGGGATTGATAGTTACTGAAGTGAAAACATTGAAGAGGCGTTTAGAAGTGTGGACCTCAAAGGTGGAGGTTGGATTGTGCTAGTCCATGGCATCTAGGAGGAAGAGCAAGTTAGGACTGGAGCTGGAGGCCCACCATCACATGTAGGAGGGGACAGGAGGGAAGGGAGCCCACAAAGACAACACAAGATGGCAGATCTGAGAGATGAAGGAAACTGGGATGGTTTAGCATTGCAGAAATCAAAGAAAGAGAGGATTTTTAAAAGTGAGTATGTATATATTTTTCAGCAGAGGTCAAGGAGAATAAGAATTAAGAAAAGCCTATTGGATGTGCCAGCTAAGAGGTTATTGGTAACTTTGATAGAGGAATGTTGGTAGAGTGGTTAGGGCAGAAACCTAGTTGTTGGGGTTCTAAAGAGTATGAGTGAAGAGTAAGTGGTAAATGGTGATTTACACAGCGTTTGTGTTCCTGGGTTAAGAATCTCAGAATTGCTTAATGAGTTCGTTGAATCAGCCGTAAAGATTCAGAAGGGATTTGGAACTTTCACAATAACTGCCGGTTTGTTCTTTTAATCCCAGAAAATATTTAGTATAATAGTTTTTTCATATATATGTTTATTTGAAAAAATAAGTTATGTGGGCTGACTGAAACTTTTATATAAAAAATATGTAGGTGTGAACTAGAATAGAAGGAAGGGAAAAAACAAAACTGTTTTAAAAATTATTATTTAAACTAATTTAAACTATAGCTTTCTACATTTTTCATGAAAAGGAGCTTGCCAAAAGAAAATAGAGCTTTGTGAAAGCTTTTAAATGAAGGTGTGCTTTAAAAATACAATTTTAAAAATGTATTTGGGAAATACAGTCATATGTATGGAGTGGCAAAGAAAATGTGAAGGAGAAGAAGTTCTTTCTTTTGTTCTTTTTTAGTAATAGTATTTATCAAGGTGCCAGCCGTGGCCAAGATGGCATGGGATTTTGTGGTATATTTAATAAATGTGAATGCTGTATTTCATAAATATAAGGTTGCATATACCTCATTTTGTCCCTCATCTAGAAATTTTCTATTGGTGAATCTCTGTATACTGTTTTGATTTATATTGAAGAATCTCCATACGATATTTTTAAATTCCTCTCTGCCTAGGCCTTGGGTAATTTGGTCTTTTAGGTTATGGGAATAAATAGGACATCCATTCAGCAATATTACACACAGTCTGTGCGTAAGGCCATATGCTCAGTACAAGGCATAAAAAGATTGAAAACAGGACACAGTCTTTGTAGACGGGTTAGTATAGGGCAGACACTGTTTTGGTTTTGTTTTTATCCCTAGTGTCTAGCATAGTGCCCTGCACATTTAGGCATTTAATGTTTTTTGAATTGGATTTTACAAGGTAGGGAAACAAAGGAGATAGTCAAAGTGCTGTAGGAAAATTTGAGGAAGAGAGATGATTTTAGTGAGGGTGGACAGAGAAGGCCTTGTGAAAGAAATGGCACGCAAATTAAGACTTAAAGGAAGAAAATCACCTAAAAGGTGGAAATTTAAAAAAAAGAATATATTTGTGGTATGTATGTGCAAATAAATGTCTCAGGAGGTAGCACCTTAGCAACTGCTAGTATTGTAGTTTGCATAAAAGAAGTGGTATGAAATGAGACTGGGAAATACTGAAGTCAGATTGGGGAAACTCAATTGCCAGGCTAGAGAGTTTTTGTATTTTATCTTTTTCTTTTTTTTTTTTAATAAATTTATTTATTTAACTTTTTACATTCATTTTCACAAGATTTTGGGTTCCAAAATTTTCTCCCCATTTG
>CM053769.1:692178002-692215752 GCA_028658325.1 Potorous gilbertii | reverse complement strand
TCTTTTTGGATCTCTTTCAGGCGGTGATGGGTGGATTCCTTGAATACTTATTTTGCCCTGTGCTTCTAGAATATCAGGGCAGTTTTCATTGATAATTTCATGAAGGATGATGTCTAGGCTCTTTTTTTGATCATGGCTTTCAGGTAGTCCCATTTTGTATTTTATCTTAAGGAAATAGGAACCAGTGAGTTTTCAAGAAGGGAGAAGACACAGATTGGTTCCTTAGGAAGGATTTTTTTTGGCTGCTGTGAAGGATGGATTGGACAACAGGGAGCTAGGAGACCTGTTAGGAAGATACTACAGTAGTCCAACTGGCAATTGATGCAGACCCAGACTACAGCGATGGCCATATAAATAAAAGAAGGTGAATGGGAGAGACGTTATAGAAGTACAGTCAACAAAATTTGGTAGCTAATGATGGAAGAGTCAACAGTGATTTCAAACTGAAGGCTTGCTAATGGGAAGATGGTGATGACATCAATCGAAATTGTAAAGTTGGGAGGAGAGGCTGAATTTAGGGAAAGAAGATTTCAGTATTGGGCATCTTGAGTTTGAGGTGCCCACAGAAAGGTGTCCACCACATAATTCTCCTTGTCTTCTTTGCTATGATTTCTTTTTTTTGTGAATTGTATATGTTTTACTATATTCTCCTGTCTTTTCAGTGTGACTAAGTGAAGTAGTTGAAAATGTTGACTGATTTATTTATTTATTTTATTATAGGGGGAACAGTTGAAATATTTTCATTATAGAGGAAACCGTTGTAAATTTTGGTTATCTAAAAAGTTTAGGAAATGAGTGTTTTTTTCTTTAAAAGTCATATGACTTTTCTGTTTGATTTTTTTTTTAGAAAGTTACAAAGGGCCATGCTTTGTTTTTTAAATATGAAAGCTTGCTATTAGGTCACAGAATAACAGTCTTAAACACCAGAATTTCTTTTTAAAACTGTCTTTAAAATTTATGGTTTTTGCAATTGTTTTAAAATTTTTTCACCTTCCAAAGCTGGAGAAGTTTTGCTTCTTTCCTATTGCTTTTCTTGTCTCTTGTCTGGCCCATCCTGTTCCTCTCTCATGATCCTCACAACGTTAATTTATGTGGAGGTTCAAGAGATACAATGTTTTATTAAGTTTCATTTAGGCCCAGAGAACAAGAGCAGGGACTAACAACTTTCATTCACCAAAATAACTTATTTATGGTACACATACAGCACAGGTTTTGTCATATTAACTTCAATTGTCATCCAGAAATCATTTAGGAGTCTGGGAACCTGTAACCTCAAATTCTTCTGCTTTAGTATGAGTTCTCAAAATTGAGAGAAAGATCTTTAACCTCTAGAAGTATAGAAACAAAACTAGGGACTGAAATTTTTAGGTAAATGAAAACCTAAGAAAAACCTAATGCTTGGTTGAATTTGCTAGGTTTCTAAATATGTGCTCCTAGTTGCTGATCAAGCTAAGAGCCCATGTGCCAATGCCTGCATGCATTCTAGATATAAGATGTAAGAAGATCTAAGATCTTATACAAGAAGATACTCGTGGTTTTTGTTTTGTGACCAGGTACAATTAGACTGGTTCTCATAATTTACTGTTGCTTGAATTTTTTTGTAATTTATAACCTTATTTCACCCTTCAGTACTTGAAACTGGTTTTTACAGACTGTTGTTTTCTACAGCACAGATGTATCTTTCATTTGTTTTTTCCTTTCTAGCAGAAATACACTGTTCTTGATTTATACCTTGACACTTTGTAGTCAGAGGGAATTGCTTAGAACTGTCTCAAAGACCTTCAAAGGGTATTTAAGTCTTCGAGTTGTGCTAAACTGGTGTATTTGTTTAATAAAGAGCTCTGCATCAACCACCCTCCAAGCAACTGCTTGCTGTAATTAATACTGTTTCCAGTATGTCTGATCACTAGACATGGTGGTGCCCCCAGTAAGGGTGGTTCTGAAAATCTCTTGATTCAGCTGAGCCCTTAGTCCCTTGAGCCAACCATGTCTCGAGGAGTGTCTCAATAACTTTTAAGAAAAAAAAGCTAGCCTAGTCTGCCTGGGGGCACAGGTGAGGAGATTAAAATGATGAAACATCATACTAATCAGTATTAAGAGGGAATAAAAAGAATATTGATCCTGATATTCTGTTCCCCAGATTAAAGAGATTAAGCTTATGAAAATTCTCCAAGGGTTTGGGAGAACATGGATCTTCAGTTTGCCCAGGGGACCTGCTTAGGATTCACCAGCATGAAATCCCGAGTATCTATGTATCCCTCATACAATTCTGATGGCAAAGTGATGGTCCCTAAGATAGTTCTGTATCCGTTTTTAGAGAAAAGGGGAAAAGTTTCAGAATAAAAAGGTAGAATAGTATTTTTAACTGTCAGGATAAAATTTTCTCTTTCACCTGTTGGAATATCAGAATGCAGTATACCTTGAAATGTCTGGTACTTTTAAAATTCCTTTTTTTAAAAAACAGTTCTTATATTTGATTAAATGGACTTAAACATTGTCATATTTCTTTTTATATTGTTCTACTTTTATCATAAGAAATTTGTTTTAGCGATAATGTAATGTATTATACTTTTAGTCTGGCAGCAGTGAAGCCATCCATGATACTTCTGGAAGATGTTAAAATGTACCTGAATCGTCCTGTGTGGATTAATGCTGATATACTTCCTGGTCCCAATGGAAAAAACAGTGAGTTGGATGCAGAGAAATTTCTAGACACTGTGACATCCTTTTTCCCAGATATGACTTTGTCCCTGGGCTGGACATCTGGATGGAACCGTGACCAACTTAATGCAGGTAATAAAAATAAATAAACATTTAATGATATTTACTTTTTCCTGATTTAAACCGTGTGTTCACCTCAAAGAATTTGTAGCAACAAAGTTGAAACACATATAACAAAACAGTACAGTTAAAAATAGGAGAAAAAGTAATTAAAAGGAGCAATAGTTACTATTTACTTATTGGTAAAATGATAACACCCTCCAAATTCAATAATAGTTTTTCCCTCCAGAATAACAAAAATGTTAAAGATATTGATGGATTCCTTCTGGTTCTTTAAATTTTCCAATGTATAATGTAATATCTCACATTTATTTATTTTTAAATTTATTTCCATATTAACCATGTTGCAAACACACACATACATTCACAAAACAAGAAAAATAGAGGTAAAAATACGCTTCAGTTTTATATTCAGTGTTCATTAGTTCTGTCTCTGGGATTGGATAACATTTTTCATTGTGGGTCTTTTAGAATTATCTTGAATCGCTGTCTTGATCAGAATAGCTAAGTCTTTCACAGTTGATCGTCATTACAATGTTACTGTTACTGTACACAGTGTTTTTTTGGTTCTGCTTACTTTACTTTGCATCAGTTCATATAAGCCATCCTATGTTTTTGTGAAACCACCCTGCTTGTCATTTCTTATATAGCACAGTAGTATTCCATCACAATCATGTTCCACAGCTTGTTCAGCCATTCTTGATGGGTATTCCCTCAATTTCCAATTCTTTGCCGTCACAAAAAGAGCTGCTATAAATATTTTTGTACAAGTAGGTCCTTTTCCCTTTTCTTTAATCTCTTTGGGATACAAACCTGATTGGATGTTGCTGGGTCACAGGGTACACACAGTTTTGTAGCCCTTTGGGCATAGTTCCAAATTATCCTCCAGAATGGCCAGACCAATTCACCACTCCATTAGCATGTCCTAATTTTTACACATCTCCAGCAGTTGTCATTTTCTGATCAATCTGAGAGGTGTCAGGTGGTACCTCAGAGTTGTTTTAATTTACATTTCTCGAAACAATAGTGATTTAGAGCATTTTTTTCAAGGGACTATTGGTAGCTTTGACTTTTTCTTCTGAAAACTGCCTGTTCATATCATCTGTCAGTATGTCATATGTCATGTCAATTGGGGAGTGGCTTATAGTCTTATAAATTTGACTCAGTTCCCTATATATTTGAGAAATGAGACATTTTATTGGAGAAATCTACTGTAAATTTTTTCCCAGTTTCCTATTTTCCTTTTAATTTTGGCTATGTTTGTTTTATTTGTGCAAAAGTTTTTTAATTTCATGTAATCAAAATTGTTCATTTTATTTCCTGTGATCATCACTTATCACTTGTTTGGTCATAAACTTTCCCCTTATTTACAGATCTGACAGGTACATTTTTCTGTGCTCCACTAATTCATCTGTTATCACTCTATATCTAAATCATTGTTCGTTTTGACCTTAGCTTGGTATATGGGATGAAATATTATTCTGTGCCTAGTTTCTGCCAAACTGTTTTCCAGTTTTCTCAGCAGTTTTTGTTATACACTAGATCACTATGGTCATTTACTGCGGGCCTTTGTGTACTGGATCCATTCCACTGATCCTCCACTCTCTTTCTTAGCTAGCAGCAGATCGCTTTCCTGATTACTGTTCTGTAAATACAGTTTAAAATCCGATTACCTCACATGTAAACGTCAATCAATAAACATTAGTAAGCAAGCACTTACTTTTACTTGGTTCTCTATCAGATGCCTTAGCTCTTTCAATCCTAGGTATGATGTCTAGAGTCTGGACTTCAAGATGGAACAGAGTCACTGTCTGAGCTCTCAGGTGAGAGATACTATCCAAGATAGGAATGATATTGTAGATATAGGATTACAACAGAGCATTTGCTCAGTCTAGGGCTATTTCTAGATATGTTTACTCTGCAGCTTTCTCATTCTCTAAGTATAGGTCTCTGGTGGGTGAGAATTATGGGAAGGCCTGTTATATAAGGTTAAAAGCTTTACTGGCTTAGAGTTGGGTGTTTATGGAATTATAGTCAGGTTTGGATGTTGTGTCTGGGTTTCTAAGCCATAAAGGAGGTGAGTTCACCAAGAAGATGAAGATTGGGTTCATCCCTCCACCACAGCTCAGGTGAGGGCTACATAGAGGGTCACAGGGGGCTTTGGTTCCAATCTCATGCAGCTGCAGCTGCATTGAGTCTACAGAGGGAGAGGATGTACAGTCTGGCACTTTTATTCCCACTCATTTCCTTTAGCTCATATGTAAGTGGCTCCTTTCTGCATCTTATTTATGTCAACACTTAGCTTATCAGGAGTTATAACTGGAAGGCCAGGCGTGCCTGCTCCTGCAGCCATGGCCCAACCCACTGACCACTACGCAGAGGCGCCTGGGCTGGGGTGGGTCACTCGAGACATCAAGCAGAAGATGGATGAGGAGGGCAGAGCCCAGGTTTAAGTGGTGAGGACTAACTGCTTACCTGGAGTTCAATGATGTGCTGAGGCCAGCTCATCCTGTCCCTCAACATCTGATTGTTAAAGTTTTAGCATTTACACCTTGGAAACTGGCAAATGCTATAAAGCTTGATTTATTGTTTTATTGACTGTCTAGACTTAAGAGATGGAGAAAATGTTAATAAAGCATCCTAAATCTAAGTGTCCGAAAGCAGTCCCACCCCACCCCCAACCCACTTCAGTCCAGTTGTTAAGCATCTGTCTTCGTACTTCTGCCTGAGGCTGAGTCTACAAGTCAGTTCTTATTTGTTTTCTTAAATTGTTTTAAACTGTGTTAAATTGGCTAGCTTTCTCATTTCCTTATTTCAGAAATGGTGAAACTAGTACAGAAGGACCTGTTTAATTCATAACCTTGGTCATGAATCTACTGTGAGTAGGACCTGGGATCTTTTTTGTGGTTGTCAATCCTAATTGATTTTACTTTGAAAGATGTAAATATCTACTTTTATACTTCATGAAAAATATTTTTTCTTAATATTTATGGGTTTTGAAATAATTTCTGTTCTTGTTCATAAATAACTAAAAAGACTTCAGTGTATAATATAGTCCAGAATGAGATTTTTGTTCTCACTTTGAACTAAATTTATCAAAATTTAAGTGTATTCTAAACATATATATATATATATTTTATAGTAAATCCATAAGTGCAGCTATATAAAACAGATTTATTATTCAATGGGTAGATATAAAAAAATTCATCATACCATGAGTTTCTTAGAACTTGATGAGATTGGTTTGGAGACCATTGATTTCTAGAATTTTTTTTGATTATTCACTCTATCAATAAAATTTTTTTGAGTATACTCCTGATATATGTGTGCTTATTTGTAAAATAAATTTAAAATTTATTGTTCTTAAAAAAAAAGGATCACTGATTGACATATTACCAATAATCCCTATACTTTTTTTACTGAGTCTTCTGTGTATGTTTGTGTATTTTTTTTTTTGAGGTATTTGGGGTTAAGTGACTTGCCTGGGGTGACATAGTTAGTAGAAGTCTGAGGGAGACCAAATTTGAGTTCTAGTCTTCCAGATTCCAGAGCTGATATTCTTTTCCACTGCACTGCCTAGCTGTGCCCCTATAATTTTATCTATATTAAACTCTGTGTATGTGGATAGTCTTTTTTCTCTGTCTACATTCTCAAAATCTGCATAAGAACATTTGACACTCTGTGAGTAGTTAAAAACTTTACTTTTTTGTGTATTCTTCTTACTTTTTGAGTTCGGAGGGTTTGAATAAACATTTTAGTGCAGAAAAGAACCTTACAAACAATCTAGTCCAACCTTCCTTATGAATAGGAAGAAGACGACTTTACTGGTAACATACCTTTGGATAGGTGACCTAGAGTTAGAACTAGAAACTAGATCTTAAGATGCTAATGGGTTTTTTTTCCCTTTTTCATATTATCTTGATTTTAAGGTTTCTGATAAATTGAATAAAAATTTCAAATGATCACAAAAGTATAAATATATATTTGTATTATTGTGTGCTGTTATGTGCATTATAAAACAAAGTAGGCATTTAAAAAGAATGAAATAAAGATGAAAAGCAGTATTTAAAAATTTTATTAACGGTATAAAACCCTTTTTACTCTTGAGAGCAATGTGAACAATTATGCAGAAATCACGTGGGAGTTTCTTTTTTTAGATGCTTTTTAATTGAAAGATATACCATATAATAAAACAATACGTCATAATAACGAACATCATAGATTTCAGCAGGCGTCATTTCTCTGTAAACAGCCTATGTAATGCACAATCAACAAGCAAAAGTAAATTGTCTCTGATTTTCACTCAGCACAAAGCTTTACATTTTTTTAATGTGGTTCTGCTTACTGAATGGGATTGTATTTTAACTTTCTATTCATGTTTATGTATTTTAATTATGTTTTGGTATGAGTGAGAAACAGTAATAAAAATGAGTTTACTAAACCATAGAGTGAAGGAAGGAGAAAGGAAAATAGAAAGGCTAGAAAGTTCGATTGGGACCCACTTGAAAAGGAATCAGACTGAGGTGTTTATATTTGATCTTAGAAGTGATTGGGAGCCACTGAAGTTGACATGGTTAGACGTGGGTTTTAGGAAAATCATTTTATCAGCTCAGTGGAGGGTGGATTGAAGCCCTGCAGTAGTCTGTGGGAGAGGATTAGAGCTGAGCTAGAGTGGTGTCTGTGTGACAGGAGGGAAGGTGACAGAGTGATAGATGTGGAGATCAACACAGCTAGATCTGGTAACTGCCTGGGTGTGTAGGTTCCCAAATCCCAGGATTCTCTGAAATTTTCTTTCTTATTGTGTCATATAACATAATAATATTTCTATGATGTTCATAAACCATAGATTATTTAGTCATTCCCCAATATTCCAAAATAGGGGAAGGTTTTACATGGAGCTTCTTTTCCTTTCTGTTAGATCTCTTTGAGATACAGGCCTAGTAGTGGTCAAAGAATATGCACAATTTAGTGATTTCTGGGCCAATAGTTCTCAATTGCATTCCATAACAGCAGGATCAGTTTCCAGTTCCACCAGAAGTTCATCACTCTGTTTTCCCATAGTTCCCCCAACATTTGTCATTTTCCTCCTTTGTTGTCTTTGCCAATTGGATGTCTATGAGGTAGTACCATAGAGTTGCTTTAATTTACTTTCTCTCATGACTAGTGATTTAGTGTTTTTTTTAATGTTTGTGGATAACAAGGATTTCTTCCTTTTAAAAATGCCTACGCATATCCTTTATCCATTTTTTAGGTAGTAGCTTTTGTTCTTGTATCTTTGAATCAGTGCTTTATATCTCTTGGATATTAACCTTTATCAGCGAAACTTGCTGCAAGAATTTCCCCAGTTACCTGTTTTCTCTCGAATTTTAACTTCAATTCTGTTTGTGCAAACTTTAAAAAATCTAATTATTTTCTATTTTGTCTTCTGTGATCCTCTGTATCCTTTGGTGATGAATTCTTCCCCTATCCATAGATCTGAAAGGTACTTTCCTTGGTCTTATAATTTGTTTATGATGTCACTTTTTATACTGAGTCGTGTATCCAATTTAAAGCTTATCTTAGTGTGTGGTTTGAGATGTTGGTCTGTACCTAATTTTGCAAAGGCTGATAATCTTGTTAGTTAAAGGCCACATTTCTTTTATTGCCTTTACACTTTCCTTTTCCCAACAAACAGAAGAAGAGACAAAAAGCTTAGTTACATAAATATGTCTCTCCATCAGTGATATGTGCTAATTATTTTTAGAATTCTAGTAGAGACATTTACATTTTTATCTTTCTTTTTCTGTCAGGCTACAGTTGGACAATGGTGAAAGATATGGAATATATATGTAATAAGCTAAGTCAGCCTGTAACATTTCCTGTCAGAGCAGCGTTAGTTAAGCAATCTTATCATCAGTTACTTTGGCTGGTACAGCAATCAAATAGGTAAGTAGATATATAGTGTTTATATTTTAATGGATTGAGATAAATGTAAGATTTACTATGTTTGACGTTGCTATCTATAGCCTTCAAAATTAAAGGAGAATTTACATGTAAAGTCATATCCCCCCCCTTCTATTGCTATTAAACTTTCAGAAATTTGCTTGCTTAAGGAAAAATATTGCTTCCAATATGAATTAAAAATCCATTTAAAATTACTAATGCCTACTGTGAGCATCATCCTGTCTTTGTGAATGAGTGCTTGATATAAATTTGAATTTTCCTGACTATTTCTGCAAGTTGTCTAGCACCTCCATATCCAATGTACAATGCAGCAAGGTAGAAATATCATTCAAGAAAATAAAGTTAGAGACATTATACAGACACAACCAAATGCATGCAGGAGAAATTTCTGATGGAGTTGACAAAGTTTTGAAGGCACTCAGTGATTGATTTTTAAATCAATTCAAGGAGAGAAAACCCCCAAAAAGAATGGAAGAAATTGCAGACAATATTAGTACTTCAAAACAGGTAAATGAGAGCATATCCACATTGTATGCCTACTTTCTGATTTCTGTAAAATTTTCATGTGAACGATCTATTGAAAGTATTCTTGATTAAAGCATAAGGTAGGGAGAAGAGGAGAAGGGAAGGGGAAGAATAGACATGTATTAAGTGCCCACTGTATGGTGGACACTGTGCAAATATTGTCTTCTTCAACAGTGGGAATAAGGAAACTCTCCCAAATGACTTATCACAGTTATGCAACTGACTGAGAAGTGTAGAGAACCAAGATCCTGCAGTATTATTTTGGTAATTTGGTGAATTAATTTAAAAACCATTTACTTGGTTGAACAAAAAGCAGCTTTAAAGACTTCTCCAAGAAAGTATCTCCTGTGCGTGTCAAGAACACACAGAATTCCATGATAGCTTCAGTCACACATATTGATTCAACATTTCTCTAAGATGTAAAACAGGGAGACTTGCTGACCAAAATGGTTTACCTTTTGTATGTGGGCTCATTGTACAAAATCCAAATCTTCAGGTGCTGCTGTTTGTAGATGACTTTGCACTAACTACACAGAGTCCTGGAATTCTAATAGGCCTCCTTGCTGATATCTAGTTACTCAGGAGAGACTGGCCAAACAGTACATTCTGGAACAACCAAATGAATAAAAATTGCATGTTATTCAGACTTGGACATGCAGTTAGATGAGGCAGTTCATTAAGTCAGCCTATCAATACATGTACCTTACACGGACACTGCCTGTGAGCTCAGAATTGAATAGAATGTCAATCTGGACTACATTGGAGAACTCACCCTGCACTTCAGTGATCTCAGACTGCTCCTGCTGCAGATGCCTTCATCTGGAACATCACTCTTCCACCATGTCTTTTATTTGGTGCTTCAGGAAGCCCTTTTAAAGATCTTGCAATTATTTGAGGTCATCATTTTGAACAGTGGTTATTCTTATACTCTATGACTGTAAAGTATTGGTTAGGAACTTAGAATTTCATGTATTTATAGTACTTGTGAATATGTTTTTGAGCTTTCCTGTTGTGCTGTTCTATCATGAACTCTTTAAACACTTTAATTCTTTGAAAGAAAAAAAATATATATATATACACTGAAAAATATTTACAAAAAAATACAGTCAATGTTTTTATACTTAATTGCAAAGAAAGACATTTTATTAATTTTTATCATCTTCATCTTTATCATTTTCATTGTTGTCCTTTTGTTAAGAGATTACAGGCCACACTCTGGTTTTATAAAATTCATATTTGAGGGGTGGAGTACAACCTCTATATTTAGACCAATGTGACAGTTTCTTTCCTTTATTGTTAAAATGCTGCATAATGCTCATCTACAAGTAAAGCTTTGTCTAATTTTTGTAAATAAATTTAATTATTTAGTGCATACAGATATCAGCAAAAGTCAAATAGCTTTTTTGATTGAAAACAATGCAACAAGCTGAATTTGTAGCCATCAAATACATGAGATACTAGATAAGGGAGTGCTGATGAGTTAGCACAAATTTTTACGTTTTATTTAACTTCATAATTTTATACAGGTAGATTTTGGCAATTAAGTATATTTTGTAAAATTGATGGTTTGACTGTTTCCATAGTAACCAACATGAAAACTAAGCACAGTATTAATATATTTATTTATTACTGCTCAAAGAAACTGTTTTGATATGGAATTTTACTGGCTCACAGTAATTTTCCTTCTCTCTCTCTCTTTTTTTTGGCCAAGGAGAATGATCTTTGGACAGGAAAAGATAGAACAAAAATGGATAACAGGGAGTTGAAAAACAGAATAAATAAAAAGATAGAAAGAAAGCCCTCAACTGCCTTCAACTAGTTTAAAACGTTATACTTGAACATTGACAGGACTGGTCTGTGGTGCTGCTGGGCCACTCTGAAAGATTGGGAAGAATAGGAGAGATGCCAAAGGACTGGAGAGGAGCAAATTTTGATTTTTTTTATGACAAGAAAGGTATAATTAGGAATTTATGTGACAGTGAGCTTTCCTCAAATTATTAGGAAGGTGATAATGAGGTAAGAAAACAAGTGAATATGGCTTCCTCAAGAATAAGTTGTCGGACTAACCTCATTTCCTTTTTCAATGGGGTTATTGGAGTAATCAGGAATAATATTGTGACTAGATTCCATTAAAGCATTTGGTAAAGTTTCTCATATTATCATAACCCTTGTGTCAGAGCCTCTATACTGGCACAAATGATCTAAAAACCCTTTGAGAATTTTCTGTTTCTTTAGCTCCTTTACCTTGTTGAACTTGTTTTAAAGCAGACTCTGTTCTAAGAAAGAGAGAAACGAAATTAGGGTGTGTATGTCGACTTTTTGATTTCTCTCAAGCTGACTTGACATGCATTGCGTGGGAGTTACAGTCCAGAACTAGACTTACCAACAAGGGTACTGATGAGGGTTGGAAAAATGGGGGGATTCAGGGACTTCCCAAAGACCAGAGTACATGACGGGGTTGTCTGGAATGAATTCGCAGACTCAAGCATTCTTGAAGTCAGGGTGGCAAAGATTTATTGTTAAGCTTTCATCAAGCAAGAGTTCTTAGGGAACCTGCGATTTGAAAGGGGGTATATATATATTTATGTATGTATATATATATATATATATATGTATATATAATATTTATGTAGCATATTCTGTAGTAAAACAAACGTACCAAATATGCCAACTAAGTGATTCTGGGCAGGATTAGGGAATGGTTAGTTTTTAAAGTAACATGCACTTTTAGTATTTAGTATTTTAACCCAGAGTTCATTGAGAAATTGCCCAAGAGAGAAAGCTACATGGAAATGTGGTTTTAGACCTGCAACATTACTAAGTCAACTAATGGTCAGGGTTGACTGGGAAACACCCAGGCTACCCCCATCAGTGTCTTGTTTTGACAAGATAAACGTAAGGGAATATACATATATGTCTAAGTCTAGGATACATATGAGTAGTAAATATCTTTATGACCCTGTACACAGCCAGTTGAGCCAGTTCACAACTGATTCAAACTAATAAATTCTATATGTTCAGCTGGCTACTGTATCAAGAAGAGACATAAGTATTTTGCTAGGGCGGGCTGTCCTAGAGCTAGGGAGAAACTGTCAGGGACAGTGTTTTGAGGCTGGGGAGAAATTGATTTTTAGAGAGAAATGGGATTTTTAGACTTGGGATCCAAGTATAGGGACCCAGCACCCCATCAGGGCCAGTCCAGAACTGGCTTGATTTGGGATTTGGGAGTATATATAGGGTTATATGTCCTTCAAAGAGTAGGTGTTCCCAAGAGGTGCCAATCAACTCCGATTGGTCAGCACACTGAGAGGTGGGCTATATTAAAATGAGGTCTTGAGTCTCTGACTTCGGTCACTTTATCTTGGTACAAAATCTTTTCAGCAGGAGGTAATATCACCTGCCATCATTGTGTCTTTAGAAGAAATATTTGTTCTATCAGACCACCCCCAGTCTTGGACTACCTAAGCAGGAGAATCTAATTCCACCCAAGCCTGTGTAGGATAAAATCATTTCAGGCATGAGTCACTTTTGACCAGGACAAGAAGATTCAACAGTCTCTTCATCAGTAAAGACCTTCTGAAGGCAAGACTGAATCAGTAAGGGGTAGGGCGTTGCGGGGACGGGGAGAGAGCAGGAGACACTGATTACTAAGATTTAAAACCATTTTTCACAACCTCTTCTCAGATAACTTGAGAACCTTGATATTTGATACCTCCTTTATTCCTAAAAAAATAAGCTCTAACTCCCAGTTATTTTAAAGATCAAATATAAATTCCTCTGCATAGCTTAAATCTGGCCCTCACCTACATTTCCAGCCTCATTACCTCTTTTTTCGTTCCATGTGCAGTTCAACCAGATTGTCTTCCTTGCTGTAACTTCATTTGTGCTTTTCTACCTCCTATCTCCATACTTTTGCATTGACTGACCCTCATGTCTGAAATGCACTCTCGCTCTCTACCTCCAATTCTCAGAATCTAAAATTTCTTTCAAAGATTAGCACAAGGTCACCTAACCCCCATAAGCCACATTTGAATTGATGCTACTTATAAGCCCTGCTAAATATTTCAATAACTAACAACGACATACAGCATTTATTAAGCACTTGTTGTGTGCCAGCACTGTGCTAGGCACCGGGAATATAAATACAAGCAATGTGAAAGCCCTTGCCCTCAAGGAGCTTACATTTTTATGGGAGAAGGCAGCCCATTGGAGAGAGCTAAAAAGGAAAAGAGTCAGGAATTCAGCCTGGAAAGGAATGAAGATGTGCTTGGCTTGGCCCTCCTCCTTAAAATGGAGGTATCAACCAATCAAAGGGAGAGGTAGAGGAGTGGAGGATTAGGAGTATATCATGGAGAAGAATTAAGACATTCCTGAAACCTAGAACATGGCATCATTGAAGGATGTTCATTGCAATATAATTCTGGGCTGAATACATGTAAAAATGTCTGAGTGGATATTATATAACAAGTTAACATAGGGCGTTTGCAAGCAAGGGGAGGAAGAAGAAACACTTTTAAAATTGCACTGAAGTATACTGAAGTATATATATATATATATATATATGATCAGTGTAATAAGCTGAGAATTTGGGGGGAAATAGCAAATGAGTGTGTCATACAGGTAGAAAAAACTGACTACTCTTCTTCCTGAGTAAAGAAAGCTCCTTAAGATTAAACCTTTCTTCCTTCCTTCCTTCCTTCCTTCCATTCCTTCCTTCCTTTCCTTTCTTCCTTCCCTCCCTCCCTTCCGATCTTCCCCCCATCTGACACTGTAATTGGCACCTAGGAGGTGCTTAATAAATATTTGTGCATTGTTTGATTACTGACGGAGTAAATGTTTTGAGTCAAGCTCTAATACAAGAATAAAAGTTGCAAGCAACCCTTGGTTTTTCAGGTACCTTCTACAGCTGCTCGCTAGTCATCCATTAGGGCAGCTAGGTGGTGCAGTGGATAGAGCACCAGTGCAGGAGTCAGGAGGACCTGAGTTCAAATCTCACCTCAGACACTTGACACTCACTAGCTGTGTGACCTTGGGTAAGTCAACCCCAATTGCCTCACCCTGGGTCATCTCCAGTCATCCTGATGAATATCTGGTTACCGGATTCAGATGGTCCTGGAGGAGAAGTGAGGCTGGTGACCTGCACAGCCTTCCCCTCCCTCAAATCAAAGTCAAGTGCAAGTCATGTCGTTATTTCTCTGATGGCATGATCTTCTTCAGCAATGAAGGACAAGCACACACAGCTATCCATTATTTATTGATGACCTCCTAAATTCATGACTGTTCATATCTAGGCAACATGAAAATGATTATTAATATCAGGTTAGGCTTTTCAGTCCCACCTGATTCCACAAATGATAATCAGTTTCATAGTCATCTTCAAAAATAAAAGACTATATTATTATTTTTTCATTGTTAAATTTTATTTTTGACTTTTGGAATAAAATAAGAATTTCTATAACATAGTTCAATAAAAAAGATGATTGCATGGGAAACTGCAAGTCTACTATGAACAACTTGGTATTTCTTTCAAACATACAACAAAGTTACGTACATTTCTTTTTTTTTTCCTTCCTTTCCTTCCCCTACCCACCCTAGAGATCGCCACCATTAAGGCACAGATAGGTACATGTATGTAAAATTCTTCTCTACATATGTCTGTTTGTCAGTTCTTTCTCTGCATGTAGATAACATTTTCCCTCATATATATTTTGTAGTTAATTTGGGTATTTATAATAGTCAAAATAACTTACTCATCCGAAGTCATTTTTAAAACAAGATGGTTGTTACTGTATACAGTGTTCTCTTGGTTCTGCTTGTTTCACTCTTCATTATTTTGTGCAAGTCTTTACATGTTTTTCTGAGATCATTGAGCTCATCATTTCTTATAGTGCAATATTCCATTACAGCCAAGTACCACAGCTTGCTCAGCCACTCCCCAGTTGATGGGCTTCCTCTCAATTTCCAGGTCTTGGCCACCACAAATAGGGCTGCTATAAATATTTTTGTGCATGTGGATCCTTTCCCTATTTCTATGATCTTTTTGGGATATGGCCCTAGAATTACTATTGCTGGGTCAAAGGGTATACATATTTTTATAGCCCTTTGGGCATAGTTCCAAATTGCTCTCCACAATGGTTCTAATGTGTGTTAGTTAACCTTAGGAGTGTGACTATAATCATTTTAAAGTGTATATCTTAAGTACATGACCATAATCATCATATCTCTATATTAATATTTTAATGATGAAGAAAGAAAGCCCTTTGGAATGTAAAGGCCATTAATTAGGACATCAAAGCCTGCAAAAATATAAAGGGCTGACCTGCAAAAAGTAGAGGGTATTGTTGAACCATATGTCAACAAGTAACTTAAAAAAATGTGAATTTCAGTTCTCAGAATCTCAGGCTGTACTGGGTACTGCAGATCACCTCCTTTTGTTTCTGTTAATAAAGATTGGTTTCTTTGCCAAGAAAGGTTTCCCAGTTACTTTTTTTCGTAGGATTTCCAATACAATATTGAATAATGTTGGTGACAGTGGGCATCCTTGTTTCATACCTGACCTTACTGGAAACATTTCTAGTTTGTCCCTATTATAAATAACTCAGGGGGGTTGGAGCCAAGGTGGTTGAGTAGAAAGACGCATATATGCTAGCTCTTCCCCCATAGCCCATAAAGTATCTGTAAAAAATGGCTCTCAACAAATCCTAGAATAGCAGAAGCAACAGAACAACAGAATGAAAGAGATTTCTAGCCAAAGGTAACCTGGAAGGCCAGCAGGAAAGATCTGTCTCACAGGACACTGAACAGAGTGGAGGTCAGCCCTGGCTGCAGCACCGGGAGGAACAGACCTCAAGGACAGACTCCCCAGCAGGGAGGGTCTCAGATCCCTCAACCCACAAGTACCAAAGAAAGCTTCAAAGGTTAGTCAGAGGACTTTCTCAACTGCATGAGAGGGGACCAGGATCCCCTCCAAGATTGGTATCAGGCAGCAGCAGTGGGTGTCCAGTTGTGAAGCACTTGGCCTAAAGCCCCTGGGAGAATTGAACAGCAGATCTGAATCTCAGCCCTGAGCATGGTCCTGGGGGGAGGAGGAGCACTAGGACCCTCCTCTTGACAAGGGATTCAGAAGTCAAGTAATGGCTGGGAAAATGCCCAAAAAAGGGGGGGGAAAATGAGACCATAAAAGGTTACTTTCTTGGTGAACAGGTATTTCCTTTCATCCTTTCAGATGAAGAAGAACAATGCATACTGTCAGAGGAAGTCAAGGCTTCTGCATCCACTACCTCCAAAATGAATATGCAGTGGGCTTAGTCCATGGAAGAGCTTGAAAGGTGAGCTCAGCTTTCTAAAGGAGACCCCCCAAAATGCCAAAGAAAACAACACCTTTAAAAATAGGCTAACTCAATTGGAAAAAGAGGTTCAAAAAGCCAATGAGGAGAAGAAAACTTTAAAAAGCAGAATTAGCCAAATAGAAAAGGAGGTTCAAAAGCTCACCGAAGAAAATAGTTCTTTAAAAATGAAAGTGGAGTTCAGGGAGGCTAATGACTATATGATAAACTAAGAAGTTAAAAAACAAAACCAAAGGAATGAAAAAATAGAAGATAATATGAAATATCTCATTGGAAAAACAACTGACCTGGAAAATAGATCTAGGAGAGACAATTTAAAAGTTATGGGACTACCAGAAAGCCATGATCAAAAAAAGAACCTAGACATTATCTTTCATAAAATTATCAAGGAAAACTGTCCTGATATTCTAGAACCAGAGGGCAAAATAAGTATTGAAAGAATCCACTGATCACCTCCTGAAAGACACCTGAAAAGAGAAACTCCTGGGAATATTGTAGCCAAATTCCAGAGTTCCCAGGTCAAGGAGAAAATATTGCAAGCAGCCAGAAAGGAACAATTCAAGTACTGTGGAAATACAATCAGGATAACACAGGATTGGGCAGCTTCTACAGTAAGGGATCAAAGGACTTGGAACAGGATATTCCAGAAGTCAAAGGAACTGGGATTATAACCAAGAATCACCTACCCGGAAAAACTGAGTATAATACTTCAAGAGAAAAAAATGGGCATTCAGTGATATAGAGGACTTTCAGGCATTCTTGATGGAAAGACCAGAGCTGAATAGAAAATTTGACTTTCAAACACAAGAATCAAGAGAAGCATGAAAAGGTGATCAGGAAAGAGAAATCATAAAGGACTTTCTATAGCTGAACTGTTTATATTCCTACATGGAAAGATAAGATTTGTAACTCTTGAAACTTTTCTCAGCATTTGGGTAGGTGGAGGGACCACACACACACACACACACACCACTGGTTGAGTTGAATCAGAAGGGATGATATCTACAAAAAATAAAATTAAGGAGTGAGAGAGGAATATATTTGGAGGAGAAATGGAACGGGGAAAATTATCACCCATAAAAGAGATAAGAAAAGTCTTTTTCAATGGAGGAGAAAAGGGAGGAGGTGAGAGGGGAAAAGTGAAGCTTTTTCTGTTCACATTTGGCTCACTCAGTTTGGTATGAAAATCTGTCTTACACTACAGGACAGTGTGGGGAAGGGGACAAATGGGGTGAGGATGATGATAGAAGGGAAGGCAAATTTGAGAAGGGAGTAATTAGAAGTAAACACTTGGGGAGGGACAAGGTCAAATGAGAGAATAGAATAAATGGGGGACAGGGTAGGATGGAGGGAAATATAGTTAGTCTGACACAACATGACTATTATGGAAGTCTTTTGCAAAACTCCACATGTATAGCCTGTATTGAATTGCTTGCCTTCTCGGTGGGAATGGGTGGGGAGGGAGGGAGAAAAGTTGGAATTCAAAGTATTAGAAATGAATGTTGAGAATTTTTATTGCATATAACTGGGAAATAAGAAATACAGGTAATGGGGTATAGAAATCTATCTTGCCCTAGAAGAAAAGAGAGAAGATGGGGATAAGGGAAGGGTTGGGTGTGATAGAAGGGAGGGCACATTGAGGGAAGGGGTAATCAGAATGCAAGGTGTTATGTGGTGGGGGGAGGGAAGAGATGGGGAGAAAAATTGAAACTCACAATTGTGTGGAAATGAATGTCATAATCTAAAAATAAAACTATTAAAAAAACATAACTTGCTGATGGTTTTATATATATATCCATTTATACCTTTATTTTCAAATGTTTGTAGTAAAAATGAGTATTGAACTTTTTTATTTGAAATAGATAAATTATTTAGTAGCTTGTAGTATTATTTTTATAGTAACTTTTCTTTATCTACTCCTTCTTGAACTCTGATCTGTCATCATGGGATAGAAGATATTTCAGTCTCTGCTCAATCGGTTCTGGGCCTTTCTGTAAGCCTCTTTTCAGTGCATATTCTAATATCACCTGATAGCTATTCTATGTTATCATCATACTCTTAACAATCATTCTTTGTAATATACCTGAAGATAGCACAAAGAAGGTATTATTTTTGGATTCATGCTATAGGTAGAAATAATGTAATACCTTAAAGTGCTTTCTACACAACAGACCTTTCCATTAATCAATGTTACCTCTGAAGTTCCAAAATAATAATTTATAATTCCTATTGTACAGATGATAAAAATAAGAAGTTAGATTGTTTTCAAGGATTTGTTGAGCCATTTTCATATTAATATAAATTTATAATTGAGTCTTTAAATTGATTTGATTTAAATTAATATGTTGAATACCCCTGAGTAGTTTGATTTTTTCTCTAATTTAAATAACAATGTCATATTAAAAATAGAGAGTAATACTGGAACATGCCCTCCTAAATGTGTATATCAATTTCTTTTTTAGGGTTTGTGTCAGCAAAGTAGCGATGCAGTTTAATAAGAATGCCATTTTGACCAAAGTGCCATAAAAAAGACTGCAGACGGAATTTCGTATTTCTGTTCCACATTCTTAGGCAGAACTACTGTGGTAGTTCAGAAATTCTCATCAATTTGTTCTACTGAATTGCTGCTAGACACCAGCCTCTTGCTATACTTTCATCTTTTTTATCACTAGCAGGCTAGGTATAACCCCTCTCTATCCTTTAAGAGCAGAAATGTGTTATTTTAACAAGATGTTGTTCCCCTTTCCACCATTCTACCAGTCCTGTGTCCCAGACTTCTTGTGAGGATCAAATGAAATTTCTAGAAAGTGTTTCCTCAGCTATTAACCACTATACAAACTTAAATGGTACTATTTTTTGTTGTTGTTAACAAAAAACTCCTACCACTTGTGGTGTGTGGATTGGTAGTTGTAGCACAATGTGAAAACTGGTACATTGTGCCAGGCTTCATTGAACATTTATGTGATGCTTTTATAGATATAACAGTTATCTAATTTAGATACAATTTGATTTATTCTCTATATATGAAAAAGAAATGTGATCATGGAAACAAGAAGCAGAAAAGTCATCAATTCCCCTAAATAGATTTATTTTTGCTTTCCAAGTAGTTCACTCATATAAAATTCTTCCATGTGATATATGTGTATGTTTTGTCTATATTGAAAAAAATAAATATTGTCATTATTTTAACTCTTATTAAAAATTTTTGTCACCATCTCTGATTTATTTATAACAGTATCTTTTTTTATTTTAATGCAGGTACAGTCTGACTATCTGGACAGGAAAAGATGATAAATATCCCACTGAAGATTTGCTTTATATCAGAGAACACTTTGGGAAGAAGCAAGTTTTCTATGATATCTTAGAACCACAAAACCAAGAATTCAAACAAGCTATTGGAATAGAAACTGCAAAATAAAAGATCTTATAAACTCTTTCATATATTGTTATTTCATATACCTAATTTGCTTGGGGCTTAAAAAAAACAGCCTAAATTACTTTGTGTGTTACAATTCTGGATTATTATGTTTTACAGATTTGTCTGTTGATGGCTCCATTGTTGTCAAGTTGTTTTTGGTCATGTCTGATTCTCTGTAATCCCATTTGGGGTTTTCTTGGCAAAGATACTGGTGGTTTGTCATCTCCTTCTCCAGCTCATTTTACAGATGAGGCAACTGAGGCAAACAGGGTGAAGTGACTTGCCCAGGGTCACATAGCTAGCTAGGGTCTGAGGCCAGATTTGAATGGAGGAAGATGAGTATTCCTGACTACAGCCCCAGTGTCCACTGTGCCATCTACCCACTGATAGCTCCACCATTCTCCTGATCACCCAAGTTCAAAATCATTAGCACTATGGATTCTTTCTCTTTCCCCCTCACATTTAATAAACTTTGAAGTTCCACTTCTGAAGTGTCTCTCGGAGGGGCAGCTGCATGGTCCAGTGAATGGACCATCAGCCCTGGGGTCAGGAAGACCTGAGTTCAAATGTGACCTCAAACACTTGTTAGTTGTGTGACCCTGGGCAAGTTACTTAACCCCAGTAGCTGTTTAGCTATCTGTCTGTCTTCATGTATGTATATGTACACATACATGCAGTCCGCTTCTGTCCATTCCTCTATCACTCTCCTTGTTTAGCCCTTCATCTGCATTTACTGGTATTATTTTAATAGCTTTTTACTAGATCTTTTCCACCTCTTCTTTCTCTCCTAGCTCATTCTGCACTCATTGACAAAATATTCTCCCTTAGGAATGCAGTCAGTCAGCAAGCACTTATTAAGTACCATCAGTATTCCAGGCACCAGGTACTAGCACTGGGGATACATAAGCAAAAGTTAAAGTATTTCTTCCCTCATGAAGCTTATGTTCTGCTGAAGAGAGACGTGCATACAGAAACACCTACAAAATAAATACAAGGTCATGAAGGGTGGAGGAAGACACTAGCATGTGGGAACATCAGGAAAAGCTTTGTGTAGACTGTAGAACCTGGGCTGAGCTCCAGAGGAACCTGAGGATTCTATGAGGCCAAGGTCTGGAGTGAGGGCACACCATCAGTACTAAGGTATGGAGAGAGGAAGTAGAGTATGGTATGTAAGTGTGACCCCTGTTCCAAAGCCCATTGGTATGGGAATCTATTGGTGGAGATGAAGGCCCCATTCTCCATGAGGAGCAGGGCAGAGTCAGGGAGAGGTGAAAGAGCTCCAGCCTTTACTGATGCCCTTTGAACTTTGGGAAACTCATAAAGCTTTCATTCCTCCTTTGAGATGTTTCAGGGCCATTCTCCTTTGGGAATTTTTCAAGCAAGAGTAGCCCTTCAAGATTATTCAAGAGGGTCCCTTCTCTTTGTGACTTCAAACTTTTTGAGCCTCGAGTCACTTCTGCCATTCTTGGCTTTGGGCTTTTGGGGAGAAGATGGAAGAGGGCAACCCCACTTTATATTGCTGAAAGAAAAGACTGGGAAAACATGAGAGGAGGAAGTGTTTCCATGTCCCTGTTCCCAGCTTGCCACATTAAAACCTGTAGGAAGTGTCCTGTTGGGTGAGATCTAGGACTTTTTCTCTTGATTGAAGTTAACTCATTCCCAATGAGAAAGTGTGTTCACTATTTTCTGGTATATATTCTCTTGTCTGGAATATATTCTTCTCCATATGCTTTCTCGTATTTCTGTTTTGCTGTGATTTGGAAAAGTGAATTTCTTTGCTATTTGCTATGTATGTTGTGGAGTTGGTATTAGGTGGGAAAAGGATCAAGCCTTGAATGTAGAGCTTAGAGTCCCCTTCCCCTCCAAATGGTAAAGCAAACAAGTTAGATTGAACTTCTATCATTTCCCCTAGACAAACAATATTTAAGGGAGCCAAAAGAACATGGTAGCCCAGTGTTCCTCACCTCCACCCTAGGAGAGCAGTGTGGCCTTGGTCCCAACACCCTGCTTCCCTTCCTGGCAGGAATGAAAGTCTCCCTTGGAGAAGGGGACGGGGAGAAGAGGCTAGAGGTGCCTATCCTGCCTCCCTTCCAGTCCTCTCTCTACACATAAAGCTCTGTCTCCTCTCACCACATAAGGAACAGCAAGAACCCTAGCTCAACTGGACTGTAGGGTATGTGGAGAGTTATGTACAATAATGACTGGAGATAGATCAAAGCAAGGCTAGGAAGGACTTTTGCAATGGAAAAGAACACCAGGTATGGCATCTGAATTCCTAAGTTCAGATCTCACCTCTTACCATGACCTTGGAAGGCACTAGGAAAATACTGGGAGTTTGAGTAGGGGAGTGACAGAGGCACACGCTTTGACAGCCAGATGGTGCCATGGATCGAGCTCTGGGCCTGAAATCAAGAAGACCTGAGTTCAAAAGTGGCCTCAGATACTTGCGGTGTGACCCTGGGCTAGTCATTATCTGTCTCCCTCAGCTGTACAATGAGAATTATAAAAGCCCTGAACTTGCAAGATTGTTGTGAGGATTGAATGAGCTGAGGTTTGTAGTGTTTAGCCCAGAGCCTAGTATGTTGGTAGGTGCTTAATAAATGTTTCCCCCCTTCTTTCCTTCCTTCCTTTGGGACAATTCCTTTGGCATCTATGTGGAGAATGGATTGGAAGGAGACACGAGGCCAGGAGGGTTTTAATTAAGAGGGTATTATCATAGTTAGGTAAGGGGTGAAAAGATCCTGAACTATGGCAGTAGCCAGGAGAAGGGAAGAGATTCGGTGGGAACAGTATGGTTTGGCAACTGACGGGACATCTGGGGTACAGGAGACTGAGGAATTTGATATGACTTCACTTACATTGCTTAGTTAGCATTTTATCTGGGATACAGAATACAAATTGTAAACATTTTCCCTGTTGGACTGAAGTTTTCTTTCTGTCTGGACCAAACAAGTTTTCATCATGGAATAATCCTAATATGTAAGAAATAGCTCTGGCAGCTTCAGTCCACACCAAGAGAGAGAATGTAAGCAGGGGAGCTATGCTTTAGATAACACTGATGTGTGCTTTAAACTGGACAATTTGGGGTAGCTTGCAGATTATGAGTTGCATTAGGGTGCACTTCCAGGAGCAGAGGCCAAATGAAGGACACAGTGATATCAGGAGGGTATTCTGTGACCCCCTGGCATCTCATTTACAAAGTTGGTCAGTTGCCAATCCATGAACGGTATGTGTGTCCCTGAGGGTTGTCTGCGCTGATGAGATTCAGATTCAACTTGAACGTTCTATTATACAATAATGCTTCTTTTTCACTAAACCATGTCCCACGGACATCAACTATTACCATCTGTATAGCCAGTGATATTGATGCTAGATGGTCTGTTAAAAAGTCTTAGTCCAATGTGGAAATATGTTTGATAGGATTGTATATGTATAACCTATATCAGATTGTTTGCTGTCTTACGGAGGGGGAAAGTGGCAGGAAGGGAGAAAATTTTGGAACTCAAAATTTTATAAAAATGAATATTGAAAACTATCTTTACATGTAATAAGGAAAAAATACTATTAAGAGGAGGTAAAGAGTCTTGGGCTCTTCAAAATGCTGTGAATACTAGGAGATTCAGGCTGGACATCCTTCAGGGAAACCTGCCCTTGCCAGGATGTTCAGAAGGCCAGTGCAGCCAAGCCCAGCTGGAAGGGACTGACCACAGCTGGTGTCCTGCTGAGAGGCAGCTGTAACTGCAACCTGGTCAACTTCCCTCCAAATCAGCTAAGTGAAAGGAACTGTTATATGGCTGGGATGGGCAGGTCGAAAATGGGGGACCCATGGGTAATGGAAGGTAATGAACTATGACCTAATTTCAATTTTCCAGCAGACATATGTTAAGGAAATGCAGGTGTGAGTCACATTTTCACATTTCAATTCTTGGTGCTATCATGGGAAATTGCACAAAAACCCCCATTTTTTTCTTCTCAGATTTACGCTTTCCTATTACAGAACTCTTTCTAAAGCGCAAGCCACATGAGTTGAGGTTTTGTGGTATCTTCCCAGGGTTTTAAGAAGCAACCAAAGTAGTGGATAATGAACATGGGTAGCAATCTGCAAAACAGATGGAGGCAGGGAAAATACATGAAGAGGTCTGGCTATGAGAAAAGTGAGGTCCTTACAGGTGCGGTAGTGAATGCTATTTCACAACCACTTCCACATCTGTAAAATAAGGGAGTTGGACTAAATGCTGTCTTGGGTCATTTCTAGGTCTCTGATCCTATGATCTAAACATTTTAAACATCTTCAGTGCCTACCTCACAAAAAACAAACCATTTTACAAACCATAGGACCCAACAGACCCCGTTACTTATATCTAATATACTTAGAGACAACTGACACACAAATTCTATCTCTGCATATAGCTCCTGTATTTAAACATTGATTCACTGTTCAGAATAAAGTAACAACCATTTGGGAGAGAAGTGCTTCCTTCGCTATCTAGAAGGGAAATGCTGAAAGAGGGTGGAAATCTTGTAACTGAGGAATTCTGTGGTTAGATCATTGTTCATATAATACAAACAGCATGTATTATGAACCTACCAAGGGTTTTTTTTTCATTTTCTCTTCTAGCCTATGACCACCTGACTGATGATAACAGGACTGCTTTTTCCTCTCTTCCCCCCTCTTTCCTTCCAAGTGAAGGCACTGGTTCCTCTCACTCAATTTGATTTCTGCCTCAGATTGTGGTTCTTTCTCTATGGACCAGTTCCTCAGCACACTAGTCCTACAGCGTAAATGGGCAAGTAATAGAACAAGGCTACTTTTCTACCTCACCCTCATTCACCACCCATAAGTTCATGTATTGGCAAAAGAAAGCACTGATTACTATACAAAACTGAGAGGACCATCAGGACTTAGTCATCAACCAAAATGCTAAGGTGAGGCATTGGAGCATCTGAATAGAGGAGGTTGAGAGTCCTTACTTCCTTATACTCTTTTATATTTTTACTTTTAAATAAAAACAGTAATTCCATGCAATTTTCATTACATTTACATTGAAGATGTTTGTAAAGAGTCCATTAGGTATTAAAAAAATATGACATTGAGTTTCTAAGGTAGTTTTAAGGAAGTAAAAAATAAACGTGGTATGAGGAAGCTGCATGGCAAAAGTATTGAAAGTTGCTTCTGTCACCTTGACACAGTGACAGGCCACAGTACATCACATAGCAATTGCTGCAATTTTCCAAGAGTCTCACATTGAATGTTTTATTTTAGTTTCCTGCTTTGAGTCTTTTTAAGGACAATGTCAAAGGCAAGAAAAGGGGATGGATGAGCCTTTTCTCATGTAGTGAGTGCCAGGGATGGAGAATGGGATGAATGCTCATCATATCCATTAAACACTAGCTAAGAATATAGGAAATGTTCACAAATATTGGTTTTCTTGTTGCCAGTACTATATTCTTAAAAATACATTTGTAGCTTTTGCATTATTGATCCTGGGGATTAGTAGACATTGAGAAATAATCCCTTTGGAGCCCTTACAAATAAGTTTTTAAAAAAACCTCAAAACTTGATCCATAAACTATTTTAAGTGATGATTGCTAGCATATTCAAAAATGCCTTAAACATAGCTTACAACACTTCATTTCTTTCAAGAAGGAGTAAGATCAGTAAAGAGCTGTAATTTTGTGGTTGTCTTTATCTCAAGATAACCTCAGATGTGACCAAATAAAATAATTCTTGTGAAATCAATAGAAATATTTTTCATTTAATAAATAAGAAGTCAAAGGCAGATAACATTCAAAACTACATTTTAAAGTCTTTATTTACAGAATACACAGGCTTAGGAATCGAACCATATGCATGTTCTTTCCAATGTACATCTTTAAAACTAAAAAGGCAACAATTCTGCAAGTATTAAAAAGTGTGACAATGGACTTAGCCATCTATAAACACCTGGAGAAGGAAATGGCAAATCACTCCAGTATCTTTGCCAAGAAAAGCCTCGAAATGGGGTCATGGAGAGTCGAACACACCTGAAATGACTGAGCAAGAACAACATCTAAAAACACTAGGTATATTTCCTTAGAACAATGGTCTGGATCAAAAAAGGTTTTTTTGATCACATGATTCATCCATGGAAACATCAAGTAACAAAACCCTACAATTAAATATTTATTTTCTTTAAAATATTCAACTACCCACAACTAAACTACTACCATGTACAGTGCCACTTGCTTCTATCAAATTACCAAGAAAAGCTGCATAAACTGGAAATTAGGAAATACAGAATTGTTGTTTTCCTACACAATTATTTATTAGGTTAATGCTAAAGTGATGTGGAGAAATATCTAAAGCTATGAACCACAAATACTAAATTCATATTTTCAGGTGCTATGTAATTTTGTTCATAGTTTGTCATGTAACTACTTTATCTACGACAAGGAATTGTTTTATAACATCATATTTCCAAATCGTAAGAAGAGAATGTTTTCATTTTATATTGTTTGGAAATCATTCCCAGGTTCTAAAAAACTAGATGAGTGGAAATACAGTGCTTGAATAGCATTTGGGGATATACAGATATAAGTCTACACAAATATGCCTATCTCCATTTCAAATCAGAAATAAAATATTTAGAATTAAATCTCTAGCCAGTTAGTATACTCTTTTATTAAGTTTCTATTGGGTTTCTTAATGAAATACAACCTAATATTCAATATTTAAACTAAATGAACATTTAGTCAGAGATTACCAGAAACTAAAGATAATTTCTACTCAATAAATGGGTACTTCTTTGGAAATAACCCCTTAAGTCATTTATATAATTCAAAATTAGTGTTTCTTTACTTTTGACCTATAATGATATGAATATCTTACTATTGGCAATCTATAGGCAATTTCCATTGATGGTCATAGAAGTTAATAAGTATGGAGAAGAAAGCAACTCAGGGGTACACATCAAAATAGCATTTTGCTACATTGGTCAGTGTTCTCATGGTGATGCAGCTGCTGATTATATGAACAGTACTTCCCAACTTAAGTTTACTAGTGTCACTGCAACGTTCTTTATTTTTTATTTTAATTAAATTCATACTTACCCATAAGATGATTTGTTTTACTCTTTTTTGGGCGGAAGAGGGTAGCCAGAAAATTTTATAACTGTTATAATGTTTCATGTTTATACCTTGGGCAGCATGGATTCCTTTAATATTAATTGACTTAGAGTTACTTTATAAACTATTTGGGTAAATATGAAAAGTCTATAGAACTGCAGCAAAACCATGTGACTTTTTTTCTTTATTAATTTCTATTTAAATGAAAAAAACTTAGACCACGTGAATATGAAACATGGTTATTATGTGTTATTATTAGGAGGACTGAAAGTTCTATTAGAAACAGAACCTTCAGCTTTGCAGCTATAGGGAGAAGCCAAGTGGTATTGAAGGGAGAGCTGGCCTGAGAGTCAGGAAAAGGTGTGTTAAATTCTACTTCTGAAACATTCTGACTGTGTGACCCTGGGAAAGTCACATTACATCTTGGTGTTCAAGGCAACTAACTCTATGAAGTCTGTCAGTCAGTAAACATTTTTTAGCACCTACTATGTGCCAGGCACTATGCTAAGCAAGTTACAGGTAAGTTGTACATCTGTATTGGTGGAAAGTTTCCTCACCAGGAGCTTTATACACACACGCACACATGATAGTTTAGGTGTTTTGAACTGCCCCAAAGCAGTGACTATCTCTTATCCAAAGGTCTATGACCATAATGCCTAAAATGATGCTCAACTCCTAATGGATATCCATTGAGTTACAGACTGCTTCAGGGGAGGAAGATGGACGGTCTAGATACACCATCCAAGACTCCTTCTGTCTTTCCGACTCATACACGTTATGTAAATGTGATTATTGATTATCTTTAAAAATTTACTAACTGCTTAATTTGTTCCGTTTGTAACGATTGTCTCCTTAACAACATTTTCTTGCTTTTGAACTCTTTGGGAAACGTAGGGACTGTTGGCACAAGGATCTTTTGTCCGCAAGAAAAGAGACTGGAAATCTTGTTGCTAACCCCGATATCTGGGATAGGAGGATGGGAATTCACATTTAAGGGGGGAAGAAACCCTGGCCGGCTTTGTGTGGTGTGATCTAGTGGGAAGGCCCCCGAACCCCGTCTTTCCAGCATCGGATGATTTCTCCTGCTCAGCGGGCCCGGAGGCACGTTCTCTGGCAATTCCTTGGACCCCGCCAGCACCGATGGAGATGGGGAGAGGATTTTTTTCTTTCCTGCAAATGTTTTCCCATCTTCTGACGTTGAGGGAGTGAGCCCTGTAGTGAGCTGAGAATCCGAACTGTAGTGATTTGCCCCCGAGCTTCTCTTTTGGACGATACTCCTCAGGGTGGAGACAAACATCGCCTGGGCCGCTGACTCAGGGTCCTGGTCCACGGGGATGTCGCTGCAGGGATTGTTTCCTTCTGAAAACAGGGGCTGCGGATGGAGCTCATCATAGGACAGCTTCCGGGAACCAGCCTGTTCAAAGGCCTTTAACAAATGGGCCATATCTTTCACATCGATGCTTTGGTGTCGGGTGATAAACCGCTTGGACAAGGCTAGCCCGTTTATTTTCAGAGAAAATTCTTCCTCCGGTGTAATATCCTGAAGTTCTTCCTGTAAAGAGGCCACTTTACCCTGGTGCAAGAGTGAGGGAGGGCTTTTAATCCAAGGATCTAAATGCAGGTGCTGTGCTTGGCCCAGCTTAGGCCCACCATGAACTGCAGCAGGTCTTCCAGTAGGGGAACCTGGTTCGGAAGCATCATCACTGCTACCTGAAAGATCCAGATCTTTAGAGCCAAAAACCCCTTTATCCATTTCAGAGGAGTTGGATCGGGAAGAAGAAGCGGTTTTGATCTCTATTTCGGAAGGGGTAGCACAGGAGATTGGAGACTGAAATCCCTCCATGTCCCCAGGGGGCATATTCAAGTACTGCTTGGTAGTGTGCCTCCCGGAAGGAGACTTGGCTGTCGTGATGATGATGACTTCTTTTCCTTTTGCCTTGCAAGCATTGAGGAGAACCTTCAAGGTATCTCTGTCCTCTGAATTGATGGCGTAAACCAGGGCTGAGTAGCTAGAGTGGTCTTGCAGACTCAAGTCGGCACCACTTTTTATCAGCAAAGAAACTATTTCAGGGCCTGCCTTTTCTAAGCAAGCGTGCATCAAGGCTGTTTTCCCAGTTTTGTCTTGTATGTTAGGATCAGCATTATTTTCCAACAGATACTTGACCATTTTGACTTTGCTGACGCTCTGGTGGTCGACATGCTTGGTCTTACAAGCTATCATTAAAGGCGTTTCTCCTCGGTCGTTACTCTCGTTGATGTAGGCACCCCCTTCCAACAAGAGCCTGGTCAGGCGAAGCCGACTTTGATAGACCGCTTTTATCAGGGAGTTCCCATCATTCGAAAACTCTACGGCTTCTTCCATCTTAAAACTCTCCAAAGCAGACTGCAGAGGTGACAACGACCTAGTGAGAGAAGAATGTGAAAAATATTAGCCAGACTCAAAGTCCCAATTTATATTCACTGCATTACTAGTTCTTAATTTCTGGGGAAAGCTCGGCAGACAGAAGCTATAAAAGGAATGATAAACAATTTCCATGAAAATGAGTTGTGAAAAAGGCAATACAGAATCACATAAGATTCAAATTTCCTTATGCATTTCCTATTGGTAACTATCTTTAAGGAATAAAAATGCCATTTTTTACAAACAGCACATTGAACTTCCAAAGTGAAGTTACATGAAATACATCTGCAGTATTTATAATGGGATGTGTGTAGGGGGATGGAGAGAAGTTGAGGCAGTCCTTCAAATGGAAGAGGTTAGGGGGCCTTCAGAGGGACCTGGTGAAGGTTGGAGCCTCAACAGACATTCTGTAAAGGTGTTATGGTCTAATAATCGGATGATGAGCACACACATTGTTGATCAGTTGAGTTACTGGAACTGGGATACATTCAAAGGAGACTTATTAGCCTGCATCTGGTTCGTGGTCTGGCTTTTCCCTTTCCGGTGCTGTTCAAGTAAGGAGGAGAGGACTAAATCTTCAGTGGAGAGAGAGTCCCCAACCCCATGTGGCTCAAGAGATGTTTGCTTCTGTGGTTGGTGTGTTTATTCTTTCTACTTCTACAGGAAAAAGATAGTAGATAGCTAAGACTTCCTGAGCTTCAAAAGGTCAAGAAAGTGAGCCACCTGAGGTCCCAGAAGAGAGTCCATGTTGTGTTTTGGAACTGGCTATTCCAGAATTGAGGCTCCACAGGAAGAGCTTCAGGACCTAGCCTGGTGGTAGCTGAGAAGCAGATTCATCCAGTGACTAACCTGCATTTTGACATGACCTTGCTACATGGAAACTACTCTAAATCTGAGCCCACTCTCCCCAGAGACTGACATAAAGGGATTTCAAAGTGTGTTCTGCAGCAGTAAATATAAGAACTGTCTGTTACTGGAAGAAGTAGACCAATAGATCACAACGGAGAAACTAGAAGTAGAAACTAATGTATGGGAGAGATTATTCATATCAATAACAATAACAAAAAACCCCAGAAAGGATAGAATTCAAAAATTTAATTCAATAAAATCTTGGGAAAATTAGATAACCACAGAGAGAAAAATGGGCTTAGTTCATGCCTTAGATCACATGCAATAAGAGGCTCTAAATCAACAAGTTAAATATTTTAAAGTCCAGAAGAAAAACAAACGATAGATTTGTCTTAATTATGGAGAGGGAAAAAATATCAAGCAAATGGAGGAAATTATTAGAGAAAATATTGGTTTTAATTATACAAAGAAATGATATTTTTATAAACAAAAGCAATCTCTTGAAAAGAAGGGAAAACATTGAGAAAAACATTACAAATGTGTCAGATAAAGGTTAGACATAGATATTTTATAAGTCTATATGTCTAGAATAACATACAATCCTTTGGAGAGGAAGAGTCAAGGGATTTTTTGGGGGGAGGGGGAGAGTTCAGACCTGAGATTTCACCATTTTGTACCGCTCCTGATGTGGAAACTATCTCTGGGTATTCAGATCACCCTCTTGCCTGTAACTTAGAGTTGTAATAAGTTACCTAACTCTTATTAGAGTTTTATCTCCCCTGATAGCATAGTTTATAGGTTCATAGATTCATTATAGCTGGAAGGACCCTTCAAAAACCATCAAATACAAACCCACCATTTTACAGAAGAGGAAACTGAAGGAAAGAGAGGCTAAGTGACTTGTCTAGGGTTACATTCCTAATAAATGTCTGAGGCAGGATTTGAACTCGTGCTCCAAGTCCAGTCTTTTATTTGCCATACTACTTAGACACCAAAGTTAGTCTGTAGGAAAAGTAAGATGTTAGCCCATGTTTTCCAGATTCTAAAGCTGGTCTTCTAACCACTAAGCCACTACTTGGTCATTAGTACAATATTATAGTCATGTGAAAAGCTATTCAGATTTTCTAAACATCAGAGAGAAACATAAACCAAGGCAACAACTACATTAAAATAATCAAGTTGACATATGATATGAAAAAAAATCCATGTTGAGTAGGATGCAAAGATAGGAACACTATCATATCATTGCTGGGATTTTGGATTAGAGTAAACTTTTTGAAGCATAAACTTCCAAACTACTGATTCTACCCTTTGACCTAGTAATTCTATTATTAGGGCCAGGACCTAAAGACATTACTGTAAAGAAAAAAAGGATATATCTGTTCAAAAATATTAGCAGCTATTTTATTTATAATAGTACAGAACTTGAAATGACAAATGTCCAACCATTGGAAAATGACTTATTAAATAATGAGGTAATTACTATAAAGAAGCAAACCTGAATAATACAAAGAAATCTGGAAAGATATATTTGAAATGATGCAACCTAAGACTGACTGAATGAGCACAGATTATATCAATTATAACTATATATAGTTCTTACAAAGGAACAAAGCAATGGTTTTAAGTAAATAGATGGCTTCCAAAAGGTACATGGAACAAATGTAATTGGTTTTGTATTTCTTTTGATAAATGTTATGTTATTTTGAGTTTATTACTATACTGTGAGAAATGATGAAAGTGAAGAATTGTAAAAACTGGTAAAACTTTTATGAATTGCAGAATGAAGTCAGCAGAACCAGGGAAACAATGTACATGATGATATCAATATTATAAACAGAAAGAACAGTAAAATGAAGTCAAATGCTATTCCATTTATAATGACCAGATTTGTTCTCACAGAGGAGAAAATTAATGTTTCTTCTTTCATTCTAGAGGTTCTGGCAGGTGGGGGACAGGGAGGGAAAACTATACTTATGAAATGTTGTATATCCCATTGGAAGCAGTCAGCAGTCAGTTTTGCTGAATTCTTTTCTCTTTTTCATCTTCTTTTTCTGTAGTCTTTCTTACAAGAAAAACCCCCTAGGGGTTGTACTAGGGTAGGAGGAGAGAACATATTTACAAATGAATGTGTTAACAACAACAAAAAAAAAGCATCACTAAAATAAGATAAAATGTATGTTACACAAAATTGAAATACAACGACTGATGCTGACTCCAGAAAAATGAGATTAAAACAGACTGTCTCTTTGTTCAATCAATCATTCAATCAACTAGCATCTATTAATGTCTATTATTTGCCAGGCACTGTGTTAACAAATGGTTAAATTAAGAACAGAAAGTTGAATGAACTGTCAGTACCAATCATAGTTTTAGTTATAAGTAGGAACAATAACAGTTTTTTGCTTAACTTTTAAAATGGAGATACTACAGGAATTGTTTATTGGGAAGTGATTGATATGTAAAATCCAAAAGTAAAAATAAAATGTATTTTATAAACTTGGTCACTTATGGTTGGAGGCATCCTAGAAGTGGGCCCTGAGCTGGTCCTCCAGATTGGTTCATTGCTGAGTGACAGCACCTGACTCAGGCTTGCTCTGATTGCTTGTCAGTGAAACAGTCACAAGACATTTATCTCTGGACTCACACTCAAAAAGAAGCTGCAAGTCTGAAACATGGGTCATTTCTGAAGTGTTATTTTGGAGTTTGAAAGGAATATTTCCAGTGAAAAAATAACCGGCAGACCATGAACAATTGAATAGTCCTGTGGACTTTTCAGAGAACTGAAGGCTGCCTTCTCAACAAGTTAACTCAACTTGTTAAAAATTCTCTCTTGCGGGTTTGTTTTCTGTTGGCTCCAATGAATTAAAACTTCATTGGATGTAAATATAACTACTGTTGAAATTTTAGAGGTGTGTTAGAAACCTGTCAGATGTGACTCATTTTATACATGCTACCTGTCCACAAAGCAATCATTTATTAAGCTCTTGCCATGTACCAAGCACTGTGCTAAACCCGTGATATAAAGGAAAAGCCAAAATAGCACCTGCCTTCAAAGAGTTTATATACATATACACATACACACGCACACACATATGCTTATGTGTGAATACATTTACACACACATATATACATATACATATAGACATACACATAAATGTACACATATGTGCATGTATAGTATACACACTCATTTTAGGTGCATATAGTAGATAGAAGGTAGCTATAAAAGGGAAAGTACCAGCAGCGGGGCTGTCTGGTGTTGACCTGGAAGTTTAGTTAAGAGAGGTAAACAGGCTAGGTGACATATAAATTCATATTCTTTATTACCGTAAAGTTAGCCGAAGTAGTGAACAAGTATGTACAAGAAACCAAAAGGTAAATTCTGACTGACCGATAAAAGAATGACAAGCTTTTTATATGTTTTAAGACGATCCCCAGGATGTCTCTGTCCCTCAGATTTATGGTCTCCATATGTGTTACAAATTGACAAGACAGTCATGTCAATTAGGATCCCAGTATATCTGTGTTTCCCCTGTATAGCATATGCCCCTACAATACCAAGTTAGGAGAAGTTCCATTATTCTGGTTGTAGGCATCCTCTCCTTAATGGTCACAAGCAGGAAGAATGCTCCTTGTCAGCCTTATCTGGTCTTACAGTTGCTGACACAGAGCAAAGCAAAGCATGTCTGGTCGATTAGTTCAGGCGCTGGCCCTTATTGGGGTTCAAATGATCTGAAATGATTATCACTGTGAAGGCCTCCCACTGGAAATGGTTCTTGACCAAAGTCTGCAAGGAAGCTAGATGACCCCCACCCAAGTGTTCTTTAATTTATATTTTGTGCGGATGCTTTGCATACATATTATTTCTTTTCAATAGAATATAAGCTCGTAGAGGGTAGAGGCTATTTCATTTTTATTTTTTTATCTCTCTAATGCTTGGCTGAGTGCCTGCCACATAGCAGGTGCTCCATAAAAGCTTTTTGCTTATTTATGTGCATGCCTTGGTTAGATTACATCCGAGGTCAGCTCCAGATTTCGGAAAAGACGCTGCCAAGTTGGCTCCTGGATAAAGGAAAGCAATGAAGATGATGAAAAAATTTGGAACAATTTCAAAGGAGGATTCATTGAAGGCATCGGGGCATTTTCATTTGGGAGGAGAGAACACTTGGTGGGGTGTGAAGTTGTCTTCAAGTATTTGAGGGATTTTTCTAAGAAGAATTTTTGTGCTTTTTTACTTGGCCCAAGAGGAAAGAAGCAATTGCAGGAAAGTGGACAACTTTGTAACAAATAGAGCCATACAAAATTGGAATGGGTTGCCTTAGGTGGTAGTAGGTGCTCCCTCATTGGAAGAATACAGGAAGGCTTCCTGGAGAAGAGGACATCTGAGCTAAGCCCTGAAGGAGATTCTGGATGATTACTTGTTAGGGACATTTTCAAAGGGATTCATGGTCAGGCTAGACCAGATGTCATCTCAAGTCCCTTTCAACACTGATTTTACACTAAATAATAAATTTATAAAACCTTATAACCCCTTAGTATCCCTAAGTTAATGCTGTATCAACAAGTTTCTAATTAGCTAAGAGTAGATAAATACTGTGCTTGCATTTCTTTTTTGTAAGGATTGGGTAAGTCCAAAAGTTTGTTTTATAAATATTAACAATCAGAAAACCTATCTAGAAGCAAAGAAAAGCTGGACAGCTTTGAAAACAATGTGTAGTTTTTATTATGTAGGTTTTCTTGAAATTGAAATTTATTGTTTTATATTGAATCCTCTCTCGTGTCCTGCTTTGTACTTGGCAATGTTTGTTTTCTTTTCTCATTCTGAATTTATTTAAATAATAAAATGTACTAAAAAAAAGATAAACTAACCATGAAAGAATATTTTTTCTTAAGATATCAGAAAGTAGTTTTACCCATATAATAAGCAAAGAAATATATGTTAAGGCCAAATTTATCTTCCATATTCAGCAGATTTAAAGTAAATGATAAACAAAGCTATGAGAAAAGATTTTAGTGCTAGAAGAAACCTCAAGGACCATATAATCTAATCTCATTTTGCAGCAGAGAGAACCGAGGGTCTTGACCCAAGGTCATTCATTGCCTAAGCTGGTACCAAAACTCAAGTTTCTTGATTCTCAGGCCAGTGTTCATTCCAGTAGCACAATGAGATTCCACAGAATATGAAAGTATTTTCTACTACAGCAACACACACACACACACACACACACATACACACATTAATTCATTTTGCTTTAGAAATATGTTAAATGATCTGGAAAAAAAATCAATTTAGTACCAAATTAACCCAAGAATGTAATAATATAACAAAATTAATTCACAACTTTAATAGAAAGCAATATGTATGTTATGACAGTTGTTATTTATTTTTACAATATTTTCCAAAGCACTTATTCCTACTAATTCTAGATCATAAACTACTTGAAGACAGTAATTGGTATCATCTATTTCTTCTGCATCCCCCACAACACCAACACTACCCTATCTATGCACAAAGCAGGCATTCAATAAATCAAAATCTCCGTGAAATAACCTAATCAGGTGTATGAGAAAAGACAAGTCATTCTTGTATAAGTTAGGTTTCCACAAAATGTTGCAGTTTCAAGGTAATGTAAGATAAGAAGCACTACGGACTAATCAGCTCTCAGGACAAGAAGCTAGCCTAACCAAAAAGCTTAAACTGGCTGGGGTCAATGACCCAGAGGAGGCTTTTCTTCATTGTGAGTGCTTAATAAACTTCATGCACATAAGCAGGCACACCCTGAATAAAATTCTCTCTCCATTTTCTGATCATGGAATGTATGATGAGGGAGGGTTACATGCCTACATGTGCTTAGGGGAAAACAGATAGTGGGCATGCCTGGAAAATTGTGACCCGAAAGAGAAGGGACCGATCCATTGTCCAATGGGAGGATTTTATTTTGAATTAACAGTACAAAGCTTCTCTTCCTTCTGTATTCAGCACTCCCCCTTCCTGGAGGTGGGCAGAGCCGGCTTCTGTCCAATTCCTCTGGATTCTTCTTTAATAAATTCACCTTGATACTTAACTGCCTGTGTCTAACATACGTATGTGTGCGTGCACAGTGTTCCGAAAAGCCCTTTTCAGTCTGACATATCTGTCACAGAGTGACGTACAAAATGACCTCCTCTTGCACTAGTTGAACTGTGTTGATTAAATGTATGCCAGATGTAGGCCCTGAATGCAGAATATCTAAAAAGTGCTCTGCAACTGAAACTATAGGATGACAAAGCAAGAAAAGACTGCCATCTTGTGAGCAGGACAGTAAACTGATTGTCTATGTAAATTAATTTACTATCAAGGTAAATTAATTATGTGACCTTACCCACAGATGCCTGGAAAGTCTTCCCTCCCTTGTTTTCTTTGCCTAATAATAGTAACAAAAATAGCCAAAATGGTAACCACAGACATCAGTCTTTTAAATTTGAGAAGTATTAAACATGTATTATCTCATTTCGGCCTCTCAATGATCTTATGAATTAAATGCTTATTGAAACCTTTAAAACCCAACTCAAAAGCTACTTCATCCACAAACCTTCCCTTGCCCTCCCTAGTGAGTAACTTTCTTGTAGTACATTTCCAAGTAGAATACAAGTTCCACAGTGGGAGATGGGAGAAGTATCTTAGTAACAATTGGAATTGCTAATATTTATATGGTTCTTTACATATATTATTTCCTTTCATCATCAGAATAACCCTGTGAAGTATATTCCATAATAATACCCATTTTACAGATGAGAAAATCAAGGATAAAGGAGTTTAATGACTTGCCTGGGATCATTTAAAGCCCAACTCAAAAGACACCTCCTCCATGAAGCCTTCCCATGTTAGTAATTTCCCAGTGGTACTTTTCCAGTAGGATACAAGTCAGCAAGTGTTTGAGGAGGGATTCGAACTCAGATATTCCTAAGCCCCAAGTCCAGCATGCTACCCATTTTGCCCATCTACCTAGCAGGTCAAATCTTTTATTTATATTTATATTGTGTAGGGACCACAAGGGAGCAACAGTGAGTTCTGCTTTACCCTGCAGTGTGGGGATTGAGATTGGCTGCAGTTTTTAGGACAGCTAAATTTTGCTGAAATTTTCTAGAGGATGGGGAAATATGAATGCTTAACAAGAGGCTCTCAGTAGGGGGAAATGTATACTTGTCACACTTTTATGTTTAATATGTATTAGTAAAATTTTACCAATGATTTTTTTAAGACTAGATAATCACAAAACAATAACTCAAGCCCTGACTTGTAGCATTTGCTTGTTTCTCAGGTGTACATGTTCACACTGAAAATTTAACATTCAACTCCCATGAGGAGGTAAGACCTGCCTCCAACAAATCCCCTACTAC
>CM053769.1:692154130-692177502 GCA_028658325.1 Potorous gilbertii | reverse complement strand
AATACAAGGGAACATACCTTTTTTTCATGGGTACATGGTACCTTTACAAAAACTGACTCTATTAGGCCACAAAACTTTATAGTTAAGTGCAGAAAAACAGAAATATTAAATATATCCTCTTCAGATCATAATTCAATAAAAATTACATTGAATAAAAGGCCATGGGAACACAATTTAAAAATTAATTAGAGAATAAACAACCTAATCTTAAAAGAATGAGTGTGTTAAAGAATGTAATAGAAACAATAAATAATTGTGTTAAAGAGAATGAAAATAATGAGGCAACATAGTAAAATTACGGGACACAGCAAAAGCAGGATTCAGAGGAAATTTTTTGTCTCTAAATGCTTACATCAATAAAATAGAGAAGGAGAAGCTCATTGAATTGAGTATGCAAATGGAAAATCTCCTGGACAGAGCCTTGTTCTCAGTATTCATTTAATAAATTTTTATTAAGTTGAACTGAGGAATGTAATGACCCATAAACAAATTAAAATGCATGAAGGGGTGAAGGAAGGAATAAGCATTTACATAGCATCCACTATGTGCCAGACTGCTAAGCACTTTAAAAAAACAATCTCTTTTGATCCTTACATCAACTCTGTGGAGAACTCACTATTTTCCCTAAAGTCATTTCGTAGCATCAGATATCACTTGCTAACAACTTAGTCTATAATCATGAATTTTTCTATATTCTTCTGGGTTTTCTGAAAACAGGACATGCACATATTTTTTTTCTTTTTTGCATAGAAAATAACTGATCTTCAGTGACTGTGACCAAGTTATCAAACTGAGAATGAAACTGTTCAAATGAAAATGAAATAAGGCTAGAAAATACATGGAAATTGAACAGGCATCTTTGTCTCATTTGTGCTATTGTTTATATCACTTAAAAAGAATCTCCCCCTTGTTAATTATTTTTAAAATAAACTGCTTTGGAGCATTGCTCTTTCAAGAGCTCACTTGTCCTGGGCATGCACATGCATTGGACAAAAGCACATTGTGTGACTGAGTGACCTTAACTTAAATTTTCTCTGACAAACGTATTATCATGAAATGTGGATTTTTGACAGGCTGCCAATGACCCACCTTTCCCGATTTTGCTTGCAGGTGGCAAAGCAATGCTTTAAACTTCTGGGGTGTAAGAATGTAACTGCATCCGAACTCAACCTGCTCAAAAATGGTGAATGCTGGGGACAAGTTTTTATTCCAATATTCTAATATTTCTCTTTTAAAAATCTGAAATGTTTGGTATGACTGAGTGAACAAAATTTAGATTGGAAGCAATAGAGAAAATATTTTAAAATCATCCAAATGGCTAATGGACTATCCAAATACTGGAAAGGGAGGTGAGCCAGTCATGTAATAAGAACAAGAGGTTACAGATGGGCAAGCTAAGGCCTGAACCTCTACTTACAAAAAGTTGATTTAAAAAAAGACCTAGAAGGAAGGTCTCAGGGGACGACATAGAGAAGAATCACAGAAGAGAGAATGTGCACAGATCTGGCCTCTACCAGACCCCTGGCATGTCTCAGTTTGCTCACCTGTAAAATGGGGCAGGGAGGTCTCTAATGTCTCTTATAACTTTAGCTCTGTATTTTATGACTGAGATATGCAGCAAAGGAGGGAATATTTATATCAATGAAAATCGAGATCTAGTGAGAGATTCTAGTGCCCAAATGGTGTGAATTATACTATTTCCACAATTCCTAATTTTATGTTACTGGAAACAAAGAACTGGCATGCTTCATCTTTTCTCTATTCTGAGGAACCATTTCTACTTCCTTAGCTTTTCTCTAACAGGATTTACAAATGAAATGAGAGATGGAGTGGGAGATGAGGAAGAACTGGGTTTGAATTCTGTTTCCCAAGTGTACGACAATGGGCAAGTCATTCAGTTTCTCCTGAGTTTATATATTTTCTTGCAAGGCTAAGTGAGACCTGTAGTACTTTACCACAAGGGGTTGTTATGAGGCTCATGTGGAATAATATATGCAAAATACTTTGCAAACTTTAAAGCCCCAGGTGAATACTGGCTGTAGTGATTTGTTACTGTTACAGCCTTATGAGAGGCAGCATGGAGAAGTGGCTTGAGAGCCAGCCTCATGGTCAGAAAGTCCTAGGTTCAAATCCTTCTTCTGATATAAACAGGTCACAGGACCCTAGGCAAGTCCCAGAATCCCTTGGTGCCCCCAGCAACTCTCTAAGACTGTAGGGTGCAGAAAAATTGTTGATCAGCATTGGAGGATGTTTTCTCATTGGTAGGGCCCTTCACCAGCGAAATCATGGAACTGGACTGAGCAGTCAATCTATATAAAAGTTTACAAAGGAAACTGTAACCCCAAAAAGAGAAAGTGCAAGGTCACACAGGTAGTAAGTGTCTAAGTTCCTACAGCCATTGAATACCAACCTCAACATTTCTCTAGTCTGCAAGTGGCCTGTGCTAGAATAAAAGATATAGACATATCCACTAATAACAGGGCAGCTAGGTGGTGCAGTGCATAGAGCACTGAGCTTGGAGTCAGGAAGACTGATGTTCCTGGGTTCAAATCTGACTTCAGACAACTCCTAGCTGTGTGACCCTGGGCAAGTTACTTAACCCTATTTACCTCCGTTTCCTCATCTGTTAAATGAGCTGGAGAATGAAATGACCAACCACTCCAGTGTCTTTGACAAGAAAACCCCACATGGGGTTTTCATGAAGAGTTGGATACATCTAAAAATGACTGAACAACAAACATGAATAATAACGTTTCTATTTATGTAATGTCTTAAGGTTTAGATAGCACTTTCCATACAAACCTGAGTAGTGTCAGAGCTAGGACTCAAACTCAGATCTTTGGATCCCAAGAATTCAATTTAACCAACAGTTATTAAGAACTCCCTCAGTACAAATTATTGTTTTAGACATTGGAGATTCAAATTTAAAAAATAGTGCCTGTCCTCAAGGAGCTTATATTCTACAAAAATATCTGATCATGTGCATGAACATTTCTACCTTCATTTGGCCCCAAGCCAGAGCGACATGATTTTGTCTTGTGGTTTCAGTCATGTATGTGACACCATTTGGGGTTTTCTTGGCAAAGATATTGGAGTGGTTTGCCATTTCCTTCTCCAGTTCATTTTACAGATGAGGAAACTGAGGCAAACCAGGTGAAGTGATTTGCCCAGGGTCACATAGCTGGTAGATATCTGAAGTTGAATTTGAACTCAGGTCTTCTTGACTCCAGGCCCAGTGCTCTATCTATGAGCTACATGCACTTAGGAAATAGGAGAGCATAACAGACTGATATAACAAAGTGGTCTAGCTTTGACTGTTGAGAGCAGGCCCTCTCTTTCCATCACTCTATGAGATGATTTACTTATGTGTACTTCATCTCCAGCTAATGGGCTGGAAAACTGGGTTCATTAATATTTTTCTGAGTATCATATAGACAACTAGGGCTTGAGATTTATCTCTATTAAATTTCACCATTTAGTGAGGAAGACCTGGGTTTAAATCCCACTTTGCTACTGTATCTCGGGCAAGTCACTTGATCTCAGCACTCTAGGCAATCTCTCTAAGATTATAAGTTGCCAAGCAGAGGGAGAGCTACATTAGTTGAGGAAGTTCCTTGCTGAGAGCTTCCTACACCAATGAAATCACAGATTCCAACTCTGCCCCCTCCTAAATAAAAGGTTATATTCAGGGTCGTATGCAAGAATTTTTTAGTAGTAGGATCCCAAGGATAGTTCATTGGGCCACTGGATAGAACTGGATAGCAGCAGTGGATAGAGTGTGGAGCCTGGAGTCAGGAAAATCTGAGTTCAACTTTGGCCTCATACACGTCCTAGCTATATGACTCTGGGCAAGTCACCTAACCCTGTTTGCCTCAGTTTCCTCATCTGCAAAATGAGCTAGAGAAGGAAATGGTAAACCATTCAAGTATCTCTGCCAAGAAAACCCCAAATGGAGGTCATGAAGAGTCTGACATGACTGAGCTACAACAACAGAAGAAGTAGTTATGGGAAACATAAAAAAATATAAATAAAGAGATGTATTGGGGGAGGTCTTTGGGGAACGGGAGGTGACTCTTGAAGAGTCACAGTGGGATGATGGTCCTGACTAGATGAAATGGAAACAATAACACACCCTCCTCCAGACTCCAAATTCAAAAGGCAAATGACAAGTGAACTAAGTAAATGCCACTTGGAGACTCTTCTGGGATTTGTTTACCCACCTGAGCTCTAGTCAATCTCTGAACTTTGCGCAGGGCTCCCCTAGACAGTCTGCACTCCATTACATCAGCTCACTATTCGTAACCTCTCTAAAACAATCAGACATGACAAATAAAAATTTTCCCTCATTATGGAAATTTAACCTTTATGGAAATTCACAAAGTAGTGACCGATAAAATGAGAAATATTTATATATTTATTTCCAGCACTGCTGCAGCAATATGAGATCTTAAAACCTTAAATAGCCTGAGTTAGATAAAGAGGAAAGTTATTTTATCTTATTATCATCTCAGGGGAGCATAGACCATGGACTGGGTTTGCCAGCACCTGCCCAGGGGAGCCATGCCAGTGACCCTTGCAGAGCTGCCCTGTCTCCCATTGCCCCAACAATCAAGGGTCATGCCCATGCCAGGATGTGTTGGCATCTGCTCTCACACTTGGCACTTTATGCTTGCCTCTGCAAATGGTGTAGCTCATATCTGAGTCATTCTCCTGTAATAAGTTTCCTTCCCAGGGAGGCTCATTAACTCTTTCAGGCCAGCTGGTGACATTTTTTGAAATGTTTTCAGCATTATTTTTGAAAGTTAACAAGCCTTTCTAAATGTCTTCACCTTGGAGGAACTAAGGCTTTTCCAACAGGATACACAAAAAATAGAGATGCTTTTGGAACAAATGGTGCATATATTGTGCGTACATATATCAATGATTTGACACAAATATATTTACAACATAAAGATGATCACAAGAGCTGGTGGGCCTGGAGTCTGAAAATCTGGGTTTAAGTGCTTGCTCCATTTTTTATCAGTCTTGGGACCCTGGGTAAGTCACTTAACTGCCTGAATTCTCAGATCCCGCATCAGTAAAATAAAGGTAACAACATCTACACCATTTGTTGTTGTTTGGGTGTGTCCAATTCTTCATTTGGGGTTTTCTTGAAAGAGATACTGGAGTGGTTTGCTGTTTGCTTCTGTCTAGAGACAGATACATAGATAGGTAGATACATACATGTACGTTCATCCTTCGTGGCTGAAGAAGACCATGCCATCAGAGAAATAATGACATGACTTGCACTTGACTTTGATTTGAGGGAAGGAGGGCTGTGCAGGTCACCAGCCTCACTTCTCCTCCAGAGCCATCTGAATCCAGTGACCAGATATTCATCAGGATGACTGGAGATGACCCAGGATGAGGCAATTGGGGTTAAGTGACTTGTCCAAGATCACACAGCTAGTGAGTGTCAAGTGTCTGAGGTGAGATTTGAACTCAGATCCTCCTGACCTGGTGCTCTATCCACTGCACCATCTAGCTGCCAGGTAGATTATAGCTCATTTTATGGATGAGGAAACTGAGGCAAACAGGGTTAAGTTGCCCAGGGGCACACAGCTATATCTGAGGCCAGATTGGAATTCAGGAAAAAGAATCTTCTCGATGCCAAGCCAGGAACCCTATTCACTGCTCCACAGCTGTCCAGGCTAGGCTGCCTATTTCACACAATTCTTGGGAGAATTAAATGAGAACAATGAAAATTAAAGCACCCTGGAAACAAAAATACCATACTCCTACTCTCCAGTACTACATTTCCCATCCTCCTGTGCTTCACTGACTTCCTCTTCGCTTCTCTTTCAGAATCTTAGTTATTTTCAAGGCTCACTTCGGAGCCACCTTTTAGTTTCGGCCTTTCATGATCTTCCTTCTTTGCTCCCCCCTCCCCCCTGTATATATTTTACATGTACATGATGTCTCCCTGAGGGTAAAGACTTTTATCTTTGTATCCCTAGCGACCAACATGGGCTCTGACACAAAGTCTCTACTTAACAAGTGCCTGTTGATTGATTAATTGATTTGGGTATTCAGGCTTACATGTGTTGAAACTATAAGTGATAAAAACAATGAGAATCAATTTAAGTAATTTAACTGTATGTGAAATCTGTCATAGGAGAACACCTATTGGTACAAAAGAAAGTGATAGATATGTCTGATGTGTATGTAAGTGCCTGTTGGATTGCATTGAATAGGATAATCTCCAGATAAAAAGTTTTTTAGGCTATATGAGATCATTTGCAATCCAAGTTTTAAGTAACATATATATGTATATATATATATATATATATGTATATACATGTATGCAAGTATTGATCAATAAAGGTAGATGATATATCGGCTAGATAGATAAATTGATAGAGGAATAGTGACAGGTGCATAGATAGTTAAGTAGGTAGATGATAGATAAATAGATAGATAGATAGATAAATAGATATTTTTGGTATCACATTTGGTACAGGAAACTCCCACTAAGGAGAGGGAGTTTTATTAATCTGTATTTTACCAATATAGATTGGTTTTTGCTTTGCAGTTTATAATGTTAAGAACTGTCCAGAGCACTGAGAAGTTGTGACACAACCCCTTGATTCATTTATTTATTTATCTATCTATCTGCTTGTTCTATCTCTCTCTCTCTCTCTCTGGAGATTGAGTCTCCCTCTCTCTCCTAGGCTATAAAGGTAGTGACCACTCACAGGACCAGCTTAACTACTTGCTGATTGACATAGAACTTGATCTGCTTCATTTCTACCCTAGTTGGTTTACCACTCTTTAGGCTTCCTGGTGGCTCTGTACTCTCAGGGGGTCACATATTCATACCAGAATTTGTGTGAACATCCAATCAGCTTTAGCCCTACCACAGCTCAAAACTCCCAAAGTCAAGAGATCCATCAGTCTCAGCCCCACCAGTAGCAGGGAACATGCATGTGCACCACATTGCCCAGCACTGTGACTTTCCCAGGGGTCACACAGCTAGGATGTGTGGCAGTGGTGGGATTTGAACCTGGGTCTTCCTGATACAAACCACCACGCAGATCTGAATCTGAACTAGCATTGTATGTACCAAAGCAATAATATCAGAAGCAACATAATGTACTGGTTTTAGACTGTGGTTCATCTCATCCAGCCCACTAGAGCTCCGTCAGCTAAAGTATCTTGTCCTTCCTGCGATCATGTATGTACCCCATACCCCCTCTGACTTTGTACCTCTGTGCTCTTGTTGGGGGAGCAATAATCAAGTCAATATTCCTTTTGCTATCATAAAGGGACTGGCAGCCTATTGCCTAACAGCTCCATTCAAAATTCTTCGGACAGCTCAAATGAAAACTCCTTCCCTGACTGCCACAGCCTGATATGTGCTATGTTTCTCCTGGGCTAGGGGTTCTTCACTTTCTTTGTGCCACAGACCCTTTTGACAGCTGAGGAAGTCTATGGATCCCTTCTCATGATCATGTTTTTAAATGCATAAAATGAAACCTATAATACTATAAAGAAAACTAATTATATTGAAATAAAATTATCAAATTTTTTTTAAAGGTTCAAGTGATGGGGTACTTGGGTGCATGTGCTTGGGTCCCCAATTCTAAAATCACATTTCTCTTTAAAAGTCACATTTCTCCCTAGCCTCAAAATACTATCCCAGGCAGTTTCTCCCCAGCCCAAGGACACAGGCTGCCCTAGCAACACCCGTTATCTCCCTTCCTGCTATAACAGCCAGCTGTACCTACAGAACTCATTAGTTTAAACCAGCTGTGTACTGGCTTAACAGGCTGTGCACTGGGTCACTATGACATTTACTACTCACTTGACTAATCATATGTATCCTAGACTTAGACATACATATACTCCCTTAAATTCATCTTGTCTAACAAGACATTGAAGAGAGCAACCTGGTATTTCTGAGCCAGCCTTGACTTCTAGTTGATGGTTCGGGCCTAAAACCACATCTCCAGGTAGCCCCGACTTAGGCTATTTCCTGATGAACTTTGGGTAAAATACCTGCGCAGTAGATACCAAAAGTGCATGTTTCTTTAAGAACTGACTACTCCTTAACGACTCCCTAATCTCACCCCAAAACCCCTACTTAGCATATTTGGCATAAGTGATACTATAGAATATCCTATATAAACCTTCCCTGTACACCTTTAAGGTTACAGGTTCTCTAAGAATTCTTGCCTGCTGAAAAGTGTAAAAAATCTTCACTTTGATCTCAACAATGCTTGAGTCTGTGAATTCTTATCTAGATGACCTGCCCCTGGTATTCCAGTCTTTGTAGGGGTCTCACGTCCCCCTTCCAGCTTTCATTACAAGGACCTCAGGATAAGAATTCCTGACTTAGAAGAATGGGTCAGGGACCACCTCTCTTCTATATCTCAATGCCTAGTTAAGTGACCAGCATGTGGTATTCTCTTAATAAAAACTTACTTATTTTCAAAATTTTTATCTCCAGTATATCATACAACACCTGGCATATGGTTGGCATTTAGTAAATGTTTACTTAATTTAATTGTTGATTTAAAAAAATACTACAGTCAGAAGCCTTGTGTCCTTGGGAATCAGGAAACATTACAAATTGGAGCTTGACTTATTGTTTTGATGATTGTCTAGACTTAAGAAAGTAATGGTGGGAAATTTCATAATGCAGATTAAACTTAAGTTTGCCATATATGTTGTTTTTCAGAGAGTCAGTTGTTAAATATTTACCAGCACACCTCTGCTTTCTACTCACTAATTCACTATTTACACGTGGGAGGCACCATGGAGCAGTGGGAAGAATTCTAAATTGGGGTTCAGAAATCTTTCAGACTTTAGCTAAGAGGTTTTCTGGTCTCATTTCCATATTTGTATAAAGAAGATCTTACTGTCTCTGAGTGTAAGTTGCTGTCCGTGGTCCCTCCACCTGATATGGGAAGGCTGTTATCATAGCATTTATGAAAACTTCTGAGTCACTTGTGCCGTGCTCGCTCTAAAGTTGTCCTGTTGCAGAAATTCAGAACATCAATGGTGGAAGGAACTCAGGGTCATCTAATTAGAGGCTGATGATGGCACAATGGATAGACTACTGGACTTGAAGTCAGGAAGATCTAAGTTCCAATCCAGCCTCAAACACTTGCTAACTGTGTGCTCCTAGGCAAATCACTTAACCTCTGTTTGCCTCAGTTTCCTCAACTATAAAATGGAGATAATAAGAGCACATGCCCCACAGGATTGTTGTGAGGATTAATTAAATGAGATAATATTCCTAAAGTGATTAGCTCAGTGTCTGGCATAAAGTAGGTGCTATATAGACACTTATTCCTTTCCCTTCCCTAGTCCATCTTTACTCAAACCATAGATCCTGCCTGAAGCATCCCTGACAAGTGGACATCCAGCCTCCCCTTGAATATTACCTCCAGTGACAGAGAACTCTTTATATCTTGAGACAGTCTATTTAAATTCTAGATAAGACATTTTGTCCCAGGTCAAGTCAAAAATCTTTTTCTATAATGTCTATCCATAAATCCTAGGTCTGTCCTTCAGGGCCAAGCAGAACGTGTCTTGGTTCTCTGACATAACTCTTCCAGGCTGCAATTATATGCCCACAGTGTCTTTTCATCTCCAGTCAAACATCCATATTTTTTTTAACCTGTCTTTATGTAGCATGACTTTTTAAATCATCTTACCATTCTGGTCACCTCCTGCTTGTCTTGTTTTAAAGTGGAAATTTTTAGAAAGCTTGTCTTCATTAATCACCTACAAGGCCTGTGCTAAGTGTTCTACAGATATAATCTAATTTTATCCTCACAACAACCCTGAGAGGTAGGCGCTAGTATTATACCCATTTTACAGATGAATCACACAGCTAATAAATGTCTGAGATCAAATTTCAGTTTAGGTCAGTGAGCTGTCATGTAGTGTATAGAACTGAGCATAATACTCCAAGTGTGACCTAACCAGGATAGAGCACAATTGGGCAATATAGAGTGTCAAATGAGAAAATATATATAAAATACTTTACAACAAGCCTTAAACCACTGTGTGAATGCTCGGCACTTAGGTTCAAATGGCCATATTCACAAGTACAGGATGGAGGAAGACACAGCTAAAAAAATCAGTTTTTACTATAAAAAAATTAGAATATAGAATTAAAGCTTTAGTTCTGGAAGGGACCTTTCTTAGATGTTATCTCGCCTTAATTCCTTCCTTCTGCAAATTAGGACAGTGAGAGAGGTGAGGTTTGAACTGCTCAAGGTCACAAATATAGTCAATGGTGGATCCAGGATCCAAACTCAGGTCCTGTGATTCAAAGTTTATACTGTCTAGACTCTAGAGAAAAGATCATAGGATTTAGAGCTGAAAGTTGCCTCAGAGATCATCTACCCCTTTATTTATAAATATGAAGAAACTGAAGCTCTGACTCCAGAATTTCAGTACCTTTTCCATGATGCTTCCTTCCCTCCACGCAGGGCTGTTAAACTCCAACCTGTCAGCTTTAGATGCCCCCTCTCCCCATTATATTTGCTTTTTTGTTGAAGAGAGGGCAATGGGCCCTGGATCTTTGATTTCATTGGTACAGGGAACTCCTAAATGAGGCAACTGCCTCTACCCGTTTTGGTATATGGGTATATTCCCAGCAAGAGAAGATGGTTTCATAAAAATGTATTGGTCTAATATAGCTATTTGAATTACTTGAATAACATTACTTTTGAATAAAGAATATCAATTCCATAGCTATACCAGTTGGATTTAGTTTGAAAGTCCTCTATAGTCATCATTCCACTAATAACATTTCCTGATTAGTCATGTGTGATTTCCAACACTCTAGTTTATTAACAATGTACAAATAAAACTTTACAGCTAATATCAATTATATTTTAGATAAATCAGGACTTTGACACAAAATACTATCTGTGCTCTCTCTTATCTTTCCCTCCCTCCCTCATTTATCTGTTCTGTTCCTAACAGTCTCTCTGTCTTTGTCTCTCTCCCCCACTCCATCTCTATCTCTTTCTCCCTCCCTTCTTATCACTGTCTCTCATAGTCCCTCTGTTTCTAGAGCTGACTTTCTGTCTCTGTCTCTCTCTCTCTGTGTCTCTCTCTTTCCTCTTTCTTTCTCCCTTTCTTCTCCCTTTTCTCTCTCTCTCTCCCTTCCTGTCTCTGTCTCCCCATCTCCCTCTGAATCTCTGTCTTTCCAAGTCTATGTCTCCCTTTGTTGAGGCTAGGCAAAACAATAGAAACAAGCATTTAGAATTTTCTAGATGAAGCATCCCCAAAGAAGCCCACCAGGCTGCATCTTTGGCTTGTACATGTCTTTCCCCTTCTCAGTTCACATTCACGTTCTCTTAGGATCACATGACTTACTTTTACCATGGATAGCAGAGCATTGCACCAGTGCAGGTCTGGCCACCAATTTCTGGTCTGTGGTGGGAATGGAATCTGACTGGCAGCCTAGTACAGTGCCAGAAGGTTCAACACTTGGAGGCTGATAGATACATTGGCTCTCAAGTCAGCAGTGATCTGTGTTCCTAGAGGGAGAATCCAGATCAATCAGGGATCTTTCCAAGGAGAGAATTAAAAGCAGAGCGCAAATAAAAGTAAATCCCATAGAGGAAGACCACCTGTCCAAGGAGACCTTCTTGGCCCTCCAGAAGCTCCAACAACACAACTGACATTGAAACTGTTTGCTCTATTGTCCAGGAGTGATTTCCAACACCTGTTAAATTGCCCACTTAGAGAAAGGTCATTTGAAAAGGAAATTCTAAACGCATTAAAGATGCATGAGAACAGTTGTCTCCCTTCTTTCTTTGAGGCTGCCTAACACTTGCACTCATGAACAAGGGTTTGGGCCTCTGAGGTGTCAAGTGAAATGTGTTTTAATCTGCGTTTTGCAGATGGAACAATCTCCCTGCCTCTAGAGCAGAGGCTCTACACCTCAGCCCCTTTCTCCTTCTGATGGAGTCTTTTGTACTGCTCTATCCATCTGTCCATTTTAAAATTCTGGCTTTTCAGTTTAAAGCTTATTTACTTTTCAAAGAGGTAAATTTAGTCTTTTAAAAAGACTTCTCCAAAAGCAGCCTGTAATTTACTTGTTCTTGCTAGAAGCAATTCAAAAATATCCTTTCCTAAGGTATTGTGTGGGGGCATCCAGGGCTGATCCTAGAGCACCATTTTTTCAAACCATTTGTGATACCAGACTTATGAATATCTCCTGTACAATTTAGTTCAATGTGCCAACCCTATATATTACAGTACAAATGCATCTGCCTCGGTGCAATACAACACCAAATTGTCTGTAATTTGACAGATGGGACCTGCCTTGAATTGTTAACCACCAAAGGAAATTCAAGTTGAAAAGTCTATATTTATTTATATGGGAACATATCTCCTCATAGTACAACATAATAAGCTTGGTGAAGGCAGGAAATAGCTCACTTTTGTCTTTTCATCCCCAACACCCAGCACAGAGCCTGATGCATAGTTAATTGGCTTGTCTACTGCAGAGATTCTTAAACTTTGGTGTGCCATGGACCCCTTTGGCAGCCCATAAAATCCATAGACCCCTTCTCAGAATAATCTTTTTAAATACATAAAACAAATCATGTAGGATTACAAATGAAACTAAATATATTGAAATAAGTCATCAAAATAAATATTTTTAAAATAAATATTTTTAAAAGTTTATAGACTCCCTATAGGCTTAGAACCCATGGTCTAAGAAGAGAAAAAAATTAATTCAGGACTTTAAGGGGCAAGAATTTAATGAGCACTTTGGGATTTAAAAACTCAACAACATTCTATTAGCTTCCCTTTTTTTTTTATTGATTTTGTATTAATTGAATCAATTTTTTTTGTCACCTGATAAAAGTACAGACCTTCAGTCAAGTGGATTGTTATGGGGCAGATGGTGTCATCTAGGCTGTCACACATACTTGTTTCACTAATGGATGATGTCAAAGATTGATTGGTTAGAACCTCTTACCTGTTTCAGACTCAGCATCATCCTGGCCTGACCCTGTCTCTGAGATATATCTTGCCCATGGGTTCAGGTTACTAATCATCTATTGCTATAAAAAGGGGCTGGGCTGATATTCTTATTAGTAATATAGTTATTTGTAGTCACTATGCATCTTTTATTAGGTTGTACTTTTCTTGAAGGCAGAGACCATGTCTTGTTCATCTTTTTAACCCCAGCACCTACTGCAGGGCCTTACACATATCAGGTACTTAAATATTTGTTGAATTGAATTAAATTGAGAAAACTCCAACTTCGTTATGGGAGTTATTCCTGAGCAGGAAAAAAAGTCAAAAGGAAATTATTTTGGAGAATTGCTTTGTCCTCCTTGCTCTAAATATAGGTATGTATAAAAACAAGAGGGGAATACGCACACACACCTTTTGTTGCAGTTTAGTAATGTCTGACTCTTTGGGACTCCATTTGGGGGATTTCTTGGCAGAGATGTTGTAGTTTGCCATTTATTCTTTAAGTCTTTTTATAGATCATGCCTTCTAACTGTAGGTATCTCTCAGGGTCATGAGCCCTCCCTGCTCCCTTCCCTTTATATTACTTACTTTGTGATCTCATCAGCTCCCATGGATTTAATTTACATCGAATTACCATCTCAAATCTACCTTTCCTGACTCAGTCTCTCTGCTGACCCCCAATCTCCAACTGCCTTTCAGACATCTTGAAACCTGAGGTCCAGTAAACTAGACATTTTAAATTTAAATTTTAAATGTATTATGTCCAAAACAGAACTCATTGTCTTTCCCTTTAAACCCTTCTTTCCCTTTCTACTTCTGCTATCTCTGTGAAGGGTAACAACACCATCCTCCCAGACCCTCAGACTAACAACCTAGCAGTCTTCCTGGATTCCTCACCATGTCTCCTCCCTCAACCCCCATTCATAGCCATGCTATTGCCAAAGCCTGTCAATTTCACCTTTGCAACTTCTATGGGACCACTCCCTTCTTTCCTCTGACACTGCCACCCTGCTCCAGTACAGGCCCTCATCACCTCACACCTTAATTATTGCAATAGCCTGCCTCAAATCTTTCCCCACTACAAATACAGTGATTCTCTTAAAACACAGGTCTGATCATGTCACCCCCACCCCTACTCAATAAACTCCAATGGCTTTCAGTTGCCTCAGTGAACAAATTCAAAATGCTCTGTCATTCAAAGCCCTTTGTAACCTCGTCCCTTTCTACCTTTCCAGTCTTCTTACACCTTACTCCCTGCTATATACTCTTTGTTCCAGTGACACTGGCCTTTTGACTGTTCCAGGAATCAGACTCTCCATTTCTCAACTCTGGCCATTTTCTCTGGTTGTCTCCCATGCCTGGAATGTTCTCCCTCCTCTCCTCCAACTGCTGATCTCCTTGGCTTCATCTAAGTATTAATTTAATGCACTCATTAGAACCCTAAGGTCCTGTCCTGTCCTGAAGGTGACCCAGGACTCTCAAAGGCTCTGTCAGGTCAGGAAAACCTGGAAAGGGTGGAAAGTCTTTCAAGATAGGCCAAATGATGGATGATCCAAGTGTCCAAAAACCAGCCTGGAGGTTCACCATGAGAAGGACTGCCACCAGGTGATGAGCTATTTTGAGCACAGTAGGTTATAAATACCAGGATGTGTGTGTATATGTATGTGATTTTCCTTCACTGCCAAATAAGACCATGCCATCAGAGAAATAATGACATGACTTGCATTTGACTTTATTTTGAGGGAGGGAGGGCTGTGCAAGTCACCAGCCTCATTTCTCCTCCAGAGCCATCTGAATCCAGTGACCAGATATTCATTGGGATGACTTGAGATGATCCAGGATGAGGCAATTGGAATTAAGTGAGTTGCTCAAGGTCACACAGCTAGTGAGTGTCAAGTGTCTGAGGTGAGATTTGAACTCAGGTCCTTCTGACTCCTGCACTGGTGCTCTATCCACTGCACCACCTAGCTGCCCACAAAGACCAGGATATACATCAGAGCGAGGAGTGCCCACGTAATAACAGGATGAGTACTAGGTTCAGATACTTACTAACTATGTGACCTGGGGGAGGCATTTAATCTCTGTTTGCCTCAATTTTTTCATCTGTAAAGTGGGGATAATAAGCACCTCCCTCCCAGAGTTGTTGTGAAAATCAAATAAAGTAATATTTTATAGTGCTTAGCACAAGGCTGGACACATAGTAGGTGCTTAATAAATGCTTGTTCCCTTCCCTTTATGGTGATAGAGAGGAAAGAGTGCAATGTTGATTAGCATGGGAATAGGGGATATATTTTGAAATGACTGATGTAAAAACAAGAGATATTAATAAGACCATTTAAAATTGTATAATAAAATGATAGGGCTGAACTTGAGGAGCTTAAAGGTCTTTTCTTCTCAAAGTCTAAGCTCATATGTTTCTGCTAGACTGCTCTCTCCCACTGGACAGTGAACTCCTTGAGAGCAGGTATTGACTTTTGCCTTTTTTTGGTATCCATAGCATTTAGTATAGTATCCTGCAGAGGAGCTAGGTGGTGCAGGGTAAAGAGTGCTGAGCTTGGAGTTAGGAAGACCTCTTCGTGAGTTCAAGGCTGGCCTCAGGCATTTACTTGCTGTGTGACTCTGGGCAAATCATTTAACCCTGTTTTCCTCATCTATAAAGCTGGAGAAAGAAATGGCAAACCACTCCAGTATCCTTGCCAAGAAAAATGAGGTCATAAAGAGTGGAACATGACTAAAAAAAGACTAAATAATAACTGGCATACAGTAGGATTTTAATAAATGCTGATTTGACTGACTTTAAGACTACATTATAAATATATGTATATGTATGTTTACATATGTATATGTATATGCATATATATATATATATATATATATATATATATATATATATATATATGAGTGTGTGTGTATGTGTATATGTATATACTTAGGACTATACTATAGCTAGGATTTCATAGGCCATCTGGCTCAATCCCCTCATTTTACAGATGAAGAATCTCAGGTCCAGGAACATTAAATGATCTTCCCAAGACTACAAGATGGTAAGCATTAGAGGCAACATTTTAATTTGGACCCCCTGACTCCAGAACCAAGGTTCTTTCCACTCTATTCTGCTGCCCTACTCTATCAGATCTAAGCACTAGGCATTTCAACCACCTTTCATACCCATTTCTTGAACTCATAACTTGCTTCTCTAGAAATTTTTACTTTATAATACCAACCTGTGTGGAATTATGATATATGGTCTTTTGGCATTTGAAAATTCATATATAAATAATCTATGATATTGATATTTCTCATGCAAGTGACTGCCACATAAGAAAGAAATGAGTCTATCCATCCCCTAACTACATTTTTTCATATGATTTAAAAATACTATACCTTCTTGATCATCACGAAATAGTAATTGTGAGGTATCCAGATAAACTACCTTTTATTTAAAAAACACAGAGTTCAGTTATATCTTTTTTTAAAAGTATTCATTCAAGTCAGCCAGCCAGAGAATGAGACAGGAAGAAAAATCTGGTTCCTATATCAGGAGGAACAAGGAATGTCAGAGAGTCTTTGTGACTGATGGCTAGCCCATTGGTCATAGTCCAATATCCCAAGAAGGGGCATTTGCCAAACTGGCACCCAGCTGTGAAAACCTTCAAGAATGCTATTTAAATAACTTACCATTATTTACTTGGCAGAAAAATAAGTGCTCAGACCTGAAAGTAGGAAGAAAACCCTCAGAGACCTAAGTCTTCTTCTGATTACATTTTTTCTTTTATTGGACCCCAGAATCTCTATTTCAGTAAGCAAATATTTTTCAGGCATATTATGTGCCAGGTCTACAAAGGCAAACATGAAATGGTCCCTGTCCTCAAGAAGCCTACATTCTCTTGGACAAGATATTTACAAAAAAGTAGAGTACAAAGAAAATGAGAAGTGGGGGAGGAGATAGACATGGAGAGGGGGATGGAGAGAGCACATTAAAATAAGGAGTGAGGATCAGGGAAAACTTCACATCATCAAAGTTCAAGGTTCAAGAATGAACCTGAAGTTATGAACATGAGTGAAAAGATTGTGGTGCTCTTAAGGGAGCTAGGATAGGGTAATGGGTAGAGCACTGGGCCTGGAGTCAGGAAGACTTGATTCAAATCCAGCCTCAGATGCTTACTATCTGTGTGACTTTAGCAAAGTCACTTAGACACTGTCTGCCTCAGTTTCTCCATCTCTAAAATGGGGTTAATAATAGCACTTACCTCACAGGGTTGTTGTGAGCATCAAGTGAACCTGGTGCACACAGAAGGTACTTAAATGCTTGTTTCCTTCTATTCCCTCCCCGTTCCTTAACAGCAGAAGTTTGAGGGAACATCAGAGGCTATCAAATTCAGCCTAAGCAGGAATTCCCTGATCAGTAGTCATCCAGACACTAACTGAAGGCTCCTAGTGAGGGGCTATTTATGGCCCCTTGAGGCAGCATATTTTTACTCTTTCTCTATTGACTTCCTTCCAGAGCTCTAAGGAGGCTAGGTGGGTGTAATGTTGATAGAGTAGGAAGATCTTCCCTGCCCATTAATAGGTTTAATGTAGAGAACCTGTGATCACCGGGAGTTTGCAGACATATGGTGTGTAGACTGGGAGAAGCTTGCCCAAGGAGAGAGAGAGAGAGAGAGAGAGAGAGAGCAGGTACAGAGTGAGAGCAGGCAGAGCAGAGAGCTAGAAGCAAGCTGTGAGTGGGAGTGGTTGGCCCTAGGAGCAGAGAGAGAGAAAAGCAAGCCATGAGTGAGCCTAGGGAGGAATTTGTCTAGGGGAACTTGTTTTTGTGGGGAGGCCTGACAGAAAGAAGGTTGAAGATGTCAGCACTCCCTGGATTAGTGATAAGTACCCTGTTAATTCTTACCTCCTGGTATTATAATGATGTCTCAAATAAACATTTTGGTTTTACCTTTGAGGAAAAGAGTTTATTATATTTAGTGAATTTACCCTGGAAATATGTATGCAAATTATAGCAATTGCTATGGGTATCAAATTGGTATTACAGTGGGTCAGGCAGAAAGAAGTCAAGGAAAACTAGAGAATACAGTAGATAAAGTACTCAATGCTGACCTGGGAAAAGGATTGTTTATGCAAAAGAGAACAAGTTCGAGAGAACATCAGACTTTTGAAAGGGAGAAATAGTCAGAAAGACATCATGGTGGCAAGTATAAGGGCAAGACAGTTGGAGCAGGTTAAAAGATAGACTCAATTCAGGTTTCAAACAGAAATGGAGGAAGGTTAGAAATGGAGGGTTAATATAAAATTCAGGTGAATATCACAGATAGACAAGTGACATGTAGGTGATTCCTTTAGAACCATGGACAGCTCTTCCATTTAGCTAGAGAAAGATAGATGGGGAGGGGCAAAGAGGGATAAAAGAAATAGCATTGTGGTTGCTGATATAAACATTCTTTTAAAAAAATATACATTAAGAAAGCAAATTAAACTATAAATATCTTCAGCCCTCCAAACATCCACTCTAAATAGAAATTAAAAGTTACCTGAAAGGATTATTCAAAATCCCATGCTTTCTTCATGGTTTTTCCTTTGGTGAATTTCCTCTGCCAACCAATTGTCAGCTCCTGCAGAGGAAAATCAAGACTGTTTCATGTTATAGAGCCCATGAGCTTGCATTTACTATTTCTTTACCTATTACTTTCTGCTTGGAGTCTCATTTTTATATTTCTTGTTAAGAAATCAGAAGAGAAGGTAAATAGCCCCAAATATTGCTGCCGACAGTCTCCTACATCTAGAATGAGGGCCTATACAGGACTGCTGCATCACATGCTCTTCAAATCATGTGTTTGTCCTGTACTGGCTCTGCTATCCCTCTGTCTTTTCTGCATGCATCTCTAGGAGGGTTGTCTTACTTGGATTAAGGACCTTTCGACTAGTGTGATTTGCCTGTATCCTAGCACAGTGCCACATGTGTATAATGGTCTTGATAACAGTCTGATAATACTGTGCCACAGGATCTAGAGCTGAAAGGGACTTTTTAGAGGTCATTTGGTCCCATCTTTTCATGTTTTTCTAATGGCTTCCCTTTCCTCTCCAGTTTATTTTTATTTGGGAAGGAAATGTTTATATACTACTTCCAATTGATGTCAGTGCTACATGGAGCAGCAGATCTCATAGGTGTTAAAAATGGAAGCCAGAAATGGGTTTCAAGCTCCAAATTCATCATTTTATTCCTTACTCTGGCCTTGTCCAATCTTGTTCTATCCCCTTCGGACCCTTAGTATGTCAGCGTTTGCTTGAAACAACACTCCTGAGCCACAATGCACTGGAAAGAGCCTTGGATTTACAGTTAGAAGCCCTAGATTTGACTCCTGACTCTTGCAGTAATGTATCTTTCTAGCCTTTAGTTTCCTTATTGTTAAAATGAACAGAGGTAGGGCCTGGATTAAGCCTTTCAGCTCTAAATACATAATCTGGTAAAGAAACTATTTAATGTCTACACTGAATCCTAAGATTTTAGGACCTTATCTATTTGGATCTTGTATAAGCTGGGAGGACTATGAGTAGGTCAAATCTAACCTGAATGGTTTCTCAGATATTTTCCCCATAGCCCAAGTCCACTTTCTTAATCCTGGTCCCAGTGATGCTCTCTAACTATGCTCTTTCACCAGCCCAGCACTCTCAGATCTTCTAACACCATGAATCTTAATCATAGGTTTTCTATAGCTCACTACGTATCCAGCAGCACAATGGATATTCAATATGGCAGCAGGTCCATGGCACCAATAGTCTCTGTGGGGCCAAAATTGAGATTCAACCAACATTTCTTAAAGTATTGGGGGAGACAGAAAAATTAAGTGGTAAGACCCTCTCCCTTCATGTAGTTTACAATCCAGTAGGATATATAAATAAAGACACAAGTAACTATGATGTAAAATAAAGCATGCTAAGTGCATAACAGCATTTCAACAAAAGAACCATTAGAGAGTAAAGGGAGAAAAAAACCCCAGAATCTCTGACTAAGGAGACCAGGGAAAGTTCTGTGGAAGAGCTGAGATCTATATAGGAGCAGCACAGAGCCCAAAGTCAGTTAACAGTGTTTGGGTTAAAGGCCCCAGGTCCTCCTTTGCTCCTATAGGACAACTGATACTGACAGTCTAGCCTTTCTGATCCTGACTCACATGGTCAGTGTAAATCAGATTTATGCTGGATATGAGGCACCTGGAAAAGTTCTAATGAGTGTAGAATAAATTTATAAAAAATTGGTAAATATAAAATATATCTTCCTCTATTCAAGGAAGAGAAGAGGATCAGCAAAGAATTTCCTACAAAAAGTGTTACAAAATTATTTCCCAAGTCTTCTTCCTTAACACTGAGAAATCTTCATCCATCGTCCACCTTATCCTCTTGCTAGCAGTCTTCCCCTTGCCCCCACTATCTCACATCTTTCTTCCTTCTGCAGCTCTCTGTCATATACTGTCTTCCACAATCAGAATGTAAACTCCATGAGGGTGGAGCTTGTAGTTGTATCCCTAGGGCTTAGCACAATGCCTGGCACATGGTAAGCATTATCTATAAATAGATCTTTAGAAATAGACGCTTTATCTATCTATACCTGCCGCTTGCTTCAGCTCCTATTAGAAATGAACCTATTAGAAAGTATAACTATTCATCTTTGAAAGAAAGGGGAGCACCCCTGCTTTCTGTAAAATTAAACCTTTTCCCTCTTTCCTTTCCCTCCTTCTCTGCTAGTGCCTCTTCTCTTGTGTCAGGCCAGAGAACTGTCAAGTCCTTGAAAGCAAGCTGTATCTTCAGAGTTCTCTCCCGGTCTAGACTTCCTCTGAACCCCTTTGCACTTTTCTCCAGCTGTTTAGGGACAGCTGCCTCTGTGTTTCTCTCTGTGTCTGTGTCTGTGTCTCTCTGTCTCTGTCTGTCTTGTTCTCTCTGTCTCTCCTCTACATCTCCCCTCCCACACCAATGTCCAGAACACCTCCTGGCTTTTGGGACAAAATGTGAGGCAGGATTTCAAGCCAGGGTGCAGGGGAGCCCTTTTCCAGTCCCCGAGGAAGACTGGCTTCCAGGAAAGGTCAGCAGAGGAAGGTCAGTGACTGGGGAGTTGGGAGGGGAGGCAGTGCTAGCTCTGCTCTGCGGGAGGCATGGGAAGAAGGCGCACAACCTGTTTTATATAGATGACCAGAACAGGAAAGAGAAGGCAGCTCCGAGGGTAGAGGCGATCTCTGTCTAGAAAATGAGATTTTTGCCAAGCCCAGAGGCCCCCTTAGAACCCGCGATTTGGAGACAGTCACCGCAGGACCATAGCTTTGCTTTAAGACTTTCAACATGCACTCGTCCCCCACCCCACCCCCACCCCTCTCAGCTCCCCTGTTTCTCTGGGACTTTTTTCCCCCTAAGGGTGATGACAGCCAAATGGGAGAAATGCGGGACTAGGGGTTCAGCTCCGCGACTCACCTCCTCGAGCCCCTCCCCCTCGCCATCCCTCCCCGGTGCCAGAAGGGCCCAGAGGTTTTCTCACTCGCTAGGGCAAGGCGGGGCTTCTCTTGGAGGTGAGACAGCATCCTTAGGACCCTCTAGTACCAAGGGGCAGGAACTGAGGAAGGCAAAGGGTCCTCAGCCTCCAGACCGTCAGAGACAGCTCTCTTCCCCTCCTCTCCTTCCGAATGCAAATCAGTATGACGGTCCGGCTTCCCTGGGTAAATGCTCCGCATCCCAGCCCAGCCCAGCCTGGAGGATGCTATGGAGGAGGTGAGAAAGGCGGAAGAGGTCGGGGTGACCTCCTGGGGCTCAGTACCCCACTGGCCAAATTCTCAAGTCCAGCCAAGGACTCCTCAGCTCCCCAGGGACCTGGCGCCCACCCCTCAGCTCTGCGCTCACCGACCTGAGATGCCCCGTTACCTGCGGAGAATTTTAGGAGTCAATTAGCTCCAAAATGCCGACTTGGCCGTAGTTTCCCTGTTCCACCCTCAGCAGCTGGAAAACAACGGTAGAGCCAACCGCGCGCCGCTGGATCCCCCGCACCTGTCTTCTCTGCCCCTTATCCCCCACGACCACCCGCAAGACCCTGAGGACCCCCCGCCGGATTCCCCACCCGGCACGTTCCACTGCAACCCGCCGCGGCGCCGTCAAGATCCAGGCGAAATTCGGCACCCCATGCCCCTGCGCCGCCGCAGAGCCAGGGAAGGGGGGCAGGAAGGAGACAGGGGTGCCAAGGGGGTGGCGAGGCAGAGGTGGCCCCAACAGGAGTGCTCTTCCAAGCCGCGAGGGCAAAGACGAGCGAGAGGGACCGTGCCCACCCCGCCCCGCGGGCTAGGGGTGCATCCGTAGCCTCCCCAAAGACGATTTCTCCTGCGCTTCCCAATGGGAAGCCAACCTTCCGCGAGCAGCCACTCACCCTCCCAGCCCCTTTCCGTGGAAGTTTTCCCTTCGGGGAGCAGGACTGAGAGGGAGCAAGGGGGCCTCAGCTATCTCCTTTTGGAGCACTGCAGTGTTAGAGGGCGCCAGGGCGCGGGGAGGGGCCCCCTTCTTCGAACTGGCGAAGAGAAGGGAAGGGCAAGGCAGCTGGGCACCAAGAGGTGCCTTCTAATCCACCCCTCATCCTTTTCCCTGATTCTCCCCAAGATATTCTCGCTGATAGGAGCTAGCAACATAAAAAGAACCCAAGTTTCCCCAAGTGCAAGCCATTGAAAAAGAACCCATCTATTTACTTGGGACCCACCACTTTCTGTGCCTCCCCGGTCGTTCCCCTCCCCTCCCCCCGCAATACACACAACGCTGGCCCAATTGTCGGTGCGGTAGCCATGCTCCCCCAGCTTCAGTCGCTTTTCCGTATGTACTTCCATCCGATCGGGCTCTCTCATTCACTCGTTCCCTGCTGGCCGTTAGCTAAAGCCTGAGCTCGGCATCTGTGCCTACCTCCGGTGCCACCAGCTCGCACACCAGCCTGAGCTCTTGTCCTCCACAGCAGGAGCTGGGACCTTGGCCAGGTTCAGTGTACTACTCCTTTTCGGTTTTCTTTCGCTTCCTCGGTTTGCGATTCTTCCCTAGCACCTCTGCTCTTCACCTCCTTATGGTAGAGAACTCAGAAGCAAGACAGAAAGTAGGAGTTAGGGAGAAAAAAGAGAAAGAGACTGACAGAGAGAGAGAGAGAGAGAGAGAGAGAGAGAGAGAGAGAGAGAGAGAGAGAGAGAGAGAAAGAGAGAGAACTAGCTAGACTTCATGGTGGTGAAAATCATCCGTGGGGATGTGGCTGCTGGCGTCTCTGAACCACTCTGGTGGAGAGTGGAAGACAGCTCAGCAGTCGTAGGTCCTTTCCTAGAGCTTAGTGTCAGAGTTCTGAAGCTCTGCCTTCTCTTTCCTAGGACCTTGGTCTT
>CM053769.1:692141754-692153630 GCA_028658325.1 Potorous gilbertii | reverse complement strand
GTAAGTTTGTTCTTGTTCAGTTCTTTCTCACTCTTTGTGACCCCATTTGGGGTTTTCTTGACAAAGATACTGGGGTGGTTTACCATTTTCTTCTTAGGTTCATTTTTACAGATGAGAAAACTGAGGAAAAGAGGGGGTGAAGTAACTTGTCCAAGGTCACACTAGTAAGTGTCAGAGGCCAGACTTGAACTCAGGAAGATGAGTCTTCCTGCCTCCAGGTCCATTGCTCTAAACACTGAGCCACCTACCTGACCTCAATTTTTCTCTACTCTAGGCTTAACATCTTCAGTTTCCAGAGTCTCAGAAGTTACCTAATTCAACTCTTAGCTGTGGAAGACTCCCTTCTATTCTCTCTCATGTAACATCTGACTGAACACCTCCAATGAGAGGATCCTCTCAAGGTATCTCATAATGCTTTTGGACAGTTCCAACTATTGGGAAAATTCCCATTCCAACCTGTCTCCTTGAAGTTCTCGCACTTTTGTTCTAGAAATCAAGAGGTCTAATCTCCATCTATTCCCTTCTTGTCACTTGCCCCCCTCACCTCACCAAATTTTACCAGTAAGAAGCAATTTGGCAAAGTGGATAATTTGCTGGTCCTGGAAGGAGGAGAATCCCTACTAGACATTTAGCTGTGTGTCCCTGAGAAAGTTGCTTAACTTTTGGGCTTCATTTTTTTTAATCTGTAAAATGGGAATAATTAATAACTAACACTTAACTTGCAAGGTTGTTGTGAAAATCAAACGAGATGATGTATGTAAAGTGCTTTGCAAACCCCAAAAGCACTCTATATGTCAGTTACTACTACTACTACTACTACTACCACTACTACTACTACTACTACTACTACTACTACTACTACCACCACCATTGCCACCACCACCACCACCACCACTACTACTATTACTATTACTGACAATAATGAGAAAACAAAAGTGTAGATAGGTGAAGTGACTTGTTATATGGTTGATTTATTATAGATCTCCAGGCTCCAACTCTCATGTTTTTTCCATTTACTGGTATCCAAAGATACTGGTAAACTACTCCAGTATCTTTGCCAACTACCTAATAGTCTTCATTGTTCTGAGTTCATTGGTTCAATTTGTGGAAGGAGGTAAAATAGATATTATTCCCATTTAACACATGAGGAAAGGAAGGCATAAAAAGAGTTGATTGCCTTGTCTAAGATCATTCAGCTAACTAATGGCAGACTTTGACCTAGAACCTGCCTCCTAGCCCTATTCACTTTCCACTATGTGTGACAAACTTGGTGTTTGGCCCAGGGACAGATAATTAATTGTGTATCTGGGGAAGGGACCAGAAGACAGGTAGAACCAGCTGAAAGTATGCAAAATAGTTGCGTATATCCACATCCAGGTCTGTAGGTAAGATGAAGGTGAGCATGGTCTGGCACATTAGAAGTGTCCTAAAGGAACATAGGCCATACATGTTTGCTCTTGGAAGAGAGCCAAAGATGATCAGTTTCCTAAAGGAAGGTGCTAGGGAACAAGAAGGATAGAAAAAAGCAGAAATTTGGTTTTGTGGCAAAGAGAAAGGGAATTATTCAGAACAAACATATCTCTTCCCCTCACCCCAGATTGACATCATAGAACTGGAGCTGAAAGGGACTATATCTAGTCTAATTCCCTCATTTTTGTTGTTGCTCAGTCATTTTAGTAATTTCTGACTCTTTGGGACCCCATTTAGGGTTTCCTTGGCAAATATACTGAAGTGGTTTGCCATTTCCTTCTCCATTTCATTTTACATATGAGGCAACTGGGGCAAATAGAGTTAAGTGACTTGTCCAGGGTCACATAGTAAGTGTCTGAGGCTAGATTTGAACTCAGGAATCTGAGTCTTCCTGATTCCAGGCCTGTACCTCTATCCTCTGTACCACCCAACTGCCCCCATTATTGTTATAGAAGGGGAAAATTTGTGTTATTTTAACAAACTTGGAACAATAAATACTCATTATTCCAAATATTGAAGAGTTAGCTGTACTGTTCTTAGCTTTTCCTGCTAAGTCCCAAGCAATGTTAAATGACATAAGAGATCATAGGAATTAATCTAATTCTAGAATTTTAAACCCAGAGGAGACCTTAGCAGTCATCTATTTCAATGCCCTTATTTTTAGATGAGGAAAGTGAAGGTCACAGAGGTGGTATCTTTTCCAAGGTCTCAAAACTAGAGTTGAGTAACAAATATTTAGAGTATCTCTTATATACTCAATCCTGTGCTAGGTGCTGTGGATTAAACAAGCACTCTTGTAGCTTTTACCTCTCTATGAAAAATTAAACTTCTAGGAATTATCAGAGGCATGCTGGTTTAGTAAATAGGGAGCTGCTTTCAACGTCTGGAAGAATTGCATTCAAGACCTGCCTCATACATATGCAATGACTGGAAAGTCATTTTACCTCTCCATGTTCAGGCAACTCCAAGATTCTATGTGTCAGAGAAGGTATTGACTTACGTTGATAGAAGTTTCCTCATCCAGGGAGTTACTTATACCATGGAAATTACAAACCTGGTCCAGATTAGGAATGATAGACAAAATAGGGGATAGTATAATTATCTAGCAGTTTTTTTGAAAGGCATGAATAAATAAGTCTGAAATTGGGGTGTTTTAGTCAATTGTCAATAAACATTTATTAAGCGCTTACTATGCAGCAGGTACTGTGGTGGAAATACATGAAGAATATGGTCCCTGCCCTCAAAAAATTTACAACCTACTGGTTTGGAATGTAATGTAATCGTTTGAATCCATGGTGTGATGTGAAAAGTGAAAGAAACCTCTTCTATTCTTAAACTGCCTTGAGGGACTCAATGTCCAGAAGAATGGAGCATTTGAAATCTTTTTTAAGATCAGAAACTTCTCAAACTCTTACAGAAGCACATTAACGTTTACAAAGTGCTTTAGATACATCTCATTCTATTATCACAACAATCCTGCAATAACAAGTAATATAAACATCATTATCCCAATTTTTCCGATAAGGAAACTGAGGCTTAGAGAGCTTATATGATTTATTCAATATCACAAAACACGTAAGTTAGAATTTTAACTCAGGCTGCCTGATTCCAAATCCAGTGCTCTTTCCACTATGCCAGTGGCTCCCAACTTTGTTGAGGATAGGGACCCATTTTTAAATGCTAGAAATTTCAAAATCCCTCTTAAGACAGTTGAATTGTAATCCAATTAGCACCCAAATTAATTAGCAATTATAATTTCATTAATTAGTATCCAATAATTAAGAAAAAAGTACTCTTCCTAGCATATAAAACTACCCAAAGTGGAATAGACTGCTTTGGTTGACAGTGGGTCCCTTATTTCTGGAGGTCTTTAAGCAAGATCATCTCCTTCATTCTATTATAGAAGAGATTCTTGTGGCTTGGGTCTGGGTTGGACTAAAAAAAAAACCTCTGAAGTCCATTTCTAAGATTTGAGGACTCTGTAGGTAGCTTTACCTGCCAGGGTTGTATTTCATGTGGACACAAAACTTAAACTTGAAGAATCTATTCTCAAAAAGGGGAATATTCTAGTTAAGAAATCAAGAAGGCTAAAGGAAGAACCCACTGGTCAGGATCCTTGTGGGTATCAAATGAGAGAATGGGTGTGGAAATGCTATGGGATGTTAAGAGAAGTAGTGAGATATGATGGGAATTGTTCTGACTCAGGAACCTGGACTAGGTTCAAGTTGTAGCTCTGAGACCTTAGCTGGGGACTTACATCATCTCCCTCAATCTTAGTTTTCTTATCTGCAAAACAGAGGAAAATAATACTCATCCTACTGACCTCATAGCCGTTGTTGGGAGGCTGATCAGCTGCTTTATCATTAAACATTTATTAGGCACCTCACCTGTGCCAGGCACTATGCTGAGCTCTAGGGATGCAAAGACAAAATGAAATAGTTCCTGTCCTCAAGGAGTTTACATTTTACAGAGGGGCAATAATAGAATGACAATAACATAATATTTGCCTTATCTTATGGGGTTGTGTGGGAAGTACTTTCTAAAGTTTATATAAATGTGTTTATATGAGCAAGGGGGATTTGAAGCATTCTTAACCTTCCTATTTCCTAACTCCTATTTCTCTTCTAAAATATCCCCTTAGTTTTTATAAAATGTTTAACAATGTTACATGTACATCACATACTATGTGTGGATTTGAGCTCTTTATAGTAAAGATTCTATTGAAAGATTGTTTATTAGGGAGGAAGGATTGGGTGGGAGTTGAGGAGGTGGCCAAATCCAACGTTTCTGAGAAGGGTGTATAATAATACTGCCTTCTGAAAACCTTGAGTTCTGAGTTCTGTCATGGTGGACCTCTTGGATGTGATGAGAGACGTTCTTCAGCCTCCTGGTTTTTAATTGGTTTCCATGTGTTGAGAAGCTTTGGGAAGTGCTCTCTGTATGCTACCTTCCCACTCTTCAAAGTCACAGGCTTGCTCAGAGCTATTCTTTGTGAAGGAGAGCAGGCACGGGGGTGGCAGTACACGTGTGTGGCTCATCTGGGCAGTGGTTATTTCTCCTTCAGCTGCCTAAAAGCTTTGTCTCTGTCCTTCATTTCTACTGCTGCTAGAGGTATAACAGAGTGTTAATTTTGTTTCTGCCTTTCCTTAGCTGTCTATGACCCTTGATCTATGTCTCTTATAGAATGGAGGAGAAAGAATTGGATTTAGCATTTCATAAAATATATTTTCAAGGGTCCTTCCTTCTTTCCTTTCTTCCTTTCTTCTTTCCTCCTTCCTTCCTTCTTTTCCCTCTTCCTTTCTGAGTATTTAGTACACAGAATGTTGTACTTATTTGGGTTTTTGAGTAGACAAAGATAGAAAAAAAGATGAGAGACGATGTTAAACATTTAACTTTTAGCAATAGTTGACTTTATTGACAAAGCAGTGCTTTCTTTCTTGATATTTGTGTCATTTAACATCCTGATTTCATAACATTAATTTCTTCTTTCTACTTTGATCCCAGCTTTCTACAAATAAATATGTGGTACATGTGTGGGAATGATCAGTTGAGCTCCTTCCAAGTCCACTTGAAATGACTGAATATGAGGGGCACGTAACATCATCAGCTCTTCTTCTGCACCAGATTTGTTCTTTACAGTTATACAGTGTTCAGTTCAGCTGAGAGCAGATGAATAAACTATAACCCTTTCCCATGAAATATGTATAAATTTATTTCTCAGCTTCTGGGTCCTTAACCTACCTATCATATGGTCATGAAGGAGAGATGAAATTAAAGCGGGGAGAGAGGGGGGAAATAGGGAAGATAAATTAGCACATTCAAAGGAGTGAACTGTATTCATTCTTGGATGCAAACCAGAACTTTATTGCCCAGTCTCAGTCTTCTCCCAAGATTATTTAATACAATCTGTTAGGCTGCTGATCCCCCACATACAGTGAATTCAGCAACATTAGTGACGTGATCATAGTCTGAAGATTCATTTCATCAACGCTTTCCTGAATAGACGATGGTTCCTTTGTTTATATGTCTTTTCCTACCAACTCAGTTTGATTTTAAAATAAAAAGAGATACATTATGATTTTCCTATCCATGACTCCATTCTAAAGCCCTAAAAGGCGAATATTCTAGTCAGTAGCTTGTAAGATATCTCTGCCTCTTACAGGTAGAAATGGATTTTGTGTGTGTGTGTGTAATAACAGAGCAGAATAGTATAGAAATAGGAACACTGAACCTGAAGTCAGGAGGAATACATTTTAACTGCTTGACCTTGTGTAAATTACTTAACCTCCTGAGTCGACTCATTTTCTTCATCTGTGAAATAAAGATAATCATATTTAGTACCTGCCTCACAGAGGAAGTTAGGAGGTAACATATGGGCAGCATTTTGCAAATCTTTAAGTGTCATATAAATATTAGCTATTTTTTAGATGACTGATGGTCATATAATTATAGAATTTAAGAGTGGGAAGGGACTTTAGAGTTCATCTAGCTCATCTTCTTCTTACCTGATGCACAAATCCCTTTTGCAACATTCATGACTATGTAGCCTCTGCCTGAGCCCTTCCAATGTCAAGACTCATTCTGAGTTGGCTACAAGGGTTTGTGATATTTTAGCTTCACAGCCAGCCTTTCTTTGTCTCTGCTGAAGTTCTCCATTAATGTCCCATCTTGGTGTAGAGCTAACACTGGGTTCTTGAAGGCTACGCAAGAGGAATGCAAACTTAGGAAGGGTCTACTGAGGTAAAAATGGGGCAATTAGGTTGTGCAGCAGATAGAGCACTGGGCTCGGAGTCAGGAGGACCTGAGTTCAAATTAAGTCTCATATACTTAGTAGCCGTGTGACTCTGGACAAGTCACTTGACCCTGTTTGCTTCAGTTTCCTTATCTGTAAAATGAGCTGGAGAAGGAAACGGCAAACCATTTCAGTATCTTTGCCATGAAAACTCTAAATAGGGTCTTGAAGGAGTCAGATGTGACTCAACAAGCACAATAAGGACCGAGATGGAAAGGCTTTGGGTATATCACTAATAGAGTTTATTTTATGTCTCTGGTCCAAGAACCAGTTTAACTAAATTTGGAAAAGCTTATCACCAAGTTAACTGCAGGGTGATAAATTTTTCAGCTGCCCCCCTAAATCCATGACCATCTACCAAGGTACAGAGGAAATGCAATCTGCTTTGGTGGAGGGGATGCTCAAGCTACTAATATCATTTTAGAATACTGAAACACGTATCTCCTTGCATTTTCACCATTCTTACAATGTCATAAAGGCTTTGGCTGTGACACATGGTCCTTGGGAAACATTTTTTGGTTCCTTGTTCGTTATACCCTGGTGTCAGATTTTCTAGGCATACACGATTGAATTTCTTATGTATTCCTGAGCAACAGGAATGGTTGACCAGTAGATATTTTTATTTTAAATATAATATTTTATTTTTCCCCATGTAAAATGGGGGAAAATATGTAAAAACAATTTTTAATGGTATTCATTTATTTTCCTCCAAATTTATTAATTTATTTGTTTTCAGTTTTCAACAATCACTTCCAAAAGTTTCAAATTTTCTCCCCTTCCCTCCCTGCTCCCTCTCCTAGATGGCATGCAGTCTTACAAGGGCTCTATGAATACATTCCTATTAAACACATTTTCACATTAGTCATGTTGCATAGAAGAATTAAAATGAATGGGAGAAATCATGAGAAAAACAAAACAAAAGAGGAAATAGTCTGCTTCATTCTGCGTTCCTACTCTATAGTTCTTTCTCTGGATGTGGATGGCATTTTGCTTGATGAGTCCTTTGGAAATGTTATAGATCCTTGCATTGTTGTGAAGGGCTAAATCTATCAAAAACAGTCCTTGAACATTGTGGCTGTTACTGTGTATAACATTTTCCTGGTTCTGCTCATTTCACTCAGCATCAGTTCATTTAAGTCTTTCCAGGTTTTTCTGAAGTCCACCTGTTTATCATTTCTTATAGCCCAATAGTATTCCATTACATTCATATACCCCGACTTGTTCAACCATTCCCCAATTGATGGGCATCCTCTTGATTTCCAGTTCTTGGCCACCACATAAAGAGATGCTATGAATATATTTGTACACATGGGTCCTTTTCTCATTTTTAGGATCCCTTTGGGATACTGCCCTAGAAGCAGTATTGCTGGATCAAAGGTCATACACATTTTTATAGCCCCTTGGGCATAGCTCTTAATTCCTCTCCAGAATGGTTGAATTAGCTCACAGCTCCACCAACAAGGAATTAGTGTTCCAACTCTCCCACATCTTCTCCAGTATCTATCATTTTCCTGTTTTGTCTTGTTAACCAGTCTGATAGGGGTGATGTGGTACCTCAGACCTGTTTTGATTTGCATCTCTCTAATCAATAATGGTTTAGAGCATTTTTTCATATGACTATAGATAGCTTTAATTTCTTCCTCTGAAAACTGCCTGTTCATATCCTTTGAACACTTATCAATTGGGAAGTAACTTGTATTCTTGTAAATTTGTCTCAGTTCTCTCTATATAGATATAAATATAATATATTTTAGAAATGAGGCCTTTTTCATAGACACTAGTTGTAAAAATTCTTTCACAGTTTTCTGCTTCCCTCCTAATATTGCAAGCATTGGTTTGGTTGGGCAAAAACTTTTCCATTTAATGTAATCAAAGTTTTCCATTTTGCACTTCATAATGTTCTCTATCTCTTGATGGGTCATAAATTCCTCCATTCTCCATAAATATGACAAATAAACTATTCCTTGCTCCCCTAAATTGTTTATAGTATCAACCTTTATACCAAACCATGTACTTATTTTAACTTTATTCTGGTATATGGTGACAGTTGTTGGTCTATGCCCAGTTTCCACCACACTATTACCTAGTTTTCCCAGCAGTTTTTGTCAAACAGTGAGTTCTCATCCCAGAAGCTGGAATGCTTGGGTTTATCAAACAGTAGACTGCTGTAGTCATTGACTACTGTGTCTTGTGCACCTAACCAATCCACTGATCTACCTCTCTATTTCTTAGCCAGTATCAAATGGTTTTGATGATTGCTGCTTTATAATAAAATTTGAGATCTGGTATGACTAGGCAACCTTCCCTAGCATTTCTTTTCATCAATTCCCTGGATATTCTGGACCTTTTGTTCTTCCAGATGAATTTTGATATTATTTATTCTAGCTCTATAAAGTAATTTTTGGTAGTTTGATTGGTATGGCACTGAATGAGTAAATTAATTTAGGTAGAATTGTCATTTTTATTATATTAACTCAGCCTACCCATGAGCAATTGATGCTTTTCCATTTATTTAGATCTGACTTTATTTGTGCAAAAAGTGTTTTGTAATTGTGTTCATATAGTCCCTGGGTTTGTTTTGGCAGGTAGACACCCAAATATTTTATGGTGTCTACAGTAACTTTAAATGGAATTTCTCTTTCTAATCTCTTGCTGTTGGGTTTTGTTAGTAATATATAATAATCTGTATTTCTATACAGATGACTTATGTGGGTTTATTTTGTATCCTGCAACTTTGCTAAAGTTGTTTATTATTTCAAGTAGGTTTTTTTTACTTGATTCTTTAGGATTCTCTAAGTATATCATCATATTATCCACAAAGAGTGATAACTTAGTTTCTTCTTTGCCTATTCTAATTCCTTTAATTTCTTTTTCTTCTCTTATTGCTAAAGCTAACATTCCTAGTACCATATTGAATAAAGTGTAAATAAATAAATAAAGTGAATAAATCCTATTGGAAATGCCTCTAACTTATCCCCATTACTAAAAACAATCTTTAACATTTATGTTAAACAATTTTTAAGTTCCAAATTCTCTCCCTCCCTTCCACTGAGAAGGGAAGCAGTCTGATAGAGGTTATGCACATATAATCATGCAAGACACATTTCCATGTTAGTCATATTGTAAAGGAAAACATAGACCAAAAAAACTCCAAGAAAAATAAAGATATGCTTTGATCTGCATTCAGATTCCATCAGTTCTTTCTCTGTAGCTGGATAGCGTTTTCATCATAAGTCCTTCACAATTGTCTTAGATCATTGTATTGCTGAGAACAGCTAAGTCATTTATAGTTGATCATCATAAAATATTGTTGTTACTGTATACAATGGTCTCACGGTTCTGCTCACTTCACTTTGCATCAGTTCATGTAAATCTTTCCAGGCTTTTCTTAGAGCATCCTGCTCATCATTTCTTATACCACATCATAATTACAAACAACTTGTATATATTCCCCAATTTATGGACAACCACTTAATTTCCAATTCTTTGCCATCACTAAAAAGAAAAAAACTGTTACAAGCATTTTTTATATAGTGGTCCTTTTGGTTTTTGTTTTTCATCTCTTTGGGATACAGATCTACTAGTGGTATTGCTAGGTCAAAGGGTATGCATGGTTTTGTAGCCCTTCAGGCATAATTCTAAATTGCTCTTTAAAAATGGTTGAATCATTTTACCACTTCACCAACAATGTAGTGGTGTCTCAATTTTCCCACATTCCCTCTGACACTTGTCATATTCCTTTTCTGTTGTATTAGCCAATGTGATAGGTATGATGTGGTAGCTCAGAGTTATTTTAATTTACATTTTTCTAATCAATAGTGATTTTGAGCATTTTTTCATATGACTTGAAAGACAGCTTTGAATACTTTGTCTGATAACTGCCTGTTCATATCTGACCTTTAATCAACTGAGAAATTGCTCTTATTTCTATAAATTTGACTCAGTTCTCTATATTTTTGAGAAATAAGGTCTTTATTGGAGAAACTTGCCATAAATTTTTTTCACAGTTATGATTACTATGTATTTCCCTCCATTCCATCGATTACTCCACATTTACCCTTCTCTCTCTCTCTTTTTCATCTTATCTATTCTCAAAAGTGTTTTGTTTCTGACTTTTATCTCCCCTCTGTCAGCCACCTCCCTTCCTTCTCTTATCCCCTTTCCCCTTACTTCCCTGCATGGTAAGATAGATTTCTATACCCAACTGAGTATGTATGTTATTTCCTCTTTGAGCAAATTCCTATGAGAATAAGGTTCACCCCCCCCTCACTTTTTCTCATCTTCCTCCCCACTGTAAGCTCTTGAGTCCCTCTTTTACATCAGATAATTTGCCCCATTCTACCTCTCCTTTTCCTCTTCTCCCAGAGCATTTGTTTTTCTCACCCCTTCATTTTATTTTTCATATAATCATCCCATCATACTCAACTCACAATCGTGCCCCATGTCTATGTTTTCTAGCCTTCTATGTCTACTCCAGGAGATCTTTTGAGAAATGAGAAAAAGAAACTGGTTTCCAAATGAGTTTAGAAACTTATTAAATTTAAAATTTGGAAACAACCATGTGAATATAATAAGAGATAGAGAAGCTAGCTAAAGTTAGTTCGGTATTCTCTTTCTTCTTCCAACCTTGTTCTATGCTTAAAGCTTTTAAGTGGAAATATATTCACACTTGTACCTTACAGATTTACAGATATGCCATCAGCACCAAATGCTGATATTTATGCTACATGGTGCTTTGAAATTTTTGGATCAACAGCTCCTCATGTGGCAAGTTGAGTGGGTTTTTTAAACAATTCTAGGAGTATAGACAATCTGTTCTTAATCACAAAGATTAATCAGAAAGCACTGCCTCCTTACACACATACTTTAATTCGTTAATCCACTCACTACATATCATTGCCCATTCATGCTCCCTCCTCCTGTATAATTCTTGTGCAGGTCCTGCCATGCAACCTCCTTCTAGACAACTGGTGGCACAATAGAGTGCTAGGCCTGGAGTGAGAAAGGCATGAAGTCAAATCCAGCCTTAGATACTTAAGGCAAGTCACTTAACCTCTGTCTGCCTCAGTGTCCTCAAATGTAAAATAGGGATAGTAACAGCGTCAGCCTCCCGAAAGTGTTGAGGAAATAAAATGAGATGACAGTAAAGTGTTTAGCCCAGAGCCTGGCATATAGTTAGCAATAAATGCTTATTTCCTTTCTCTTCCTTCTTCCATAGGGAATCTATGAGTCAGCCTTCCTCCAGGTGACTTTTTAAAATACAATTTTATTTTTGTAACGCTGACTACTGTGACATTCACTAGCTGGAAGGTCAAGTAGATTTCATTTCACCTCATTCCTAAAATTCTCTGGAACCCTTACAGGGATTGGGACATCTGGCCTCTCTGTAAATGACTCCAATCCCCACTGATGGAATTCTCTCACATGTTGCAGTCTCCCTTATACGTCACTTCCAGTTAGCCGTGAACTATTGTATTGGCTTTTATAAAACAATATTTACTTCAGTAGATAATCACAAATATGCAGGCTTACTTGGCAAACACATGGGAGGCATAATGTGTTCCTCCCCTGGGCAGATTTTCAGTTCATAGCTTAGCTCAGTTCCTATAGATTC
>CM053769.1:692125518-692141654 GCA_028658325.1 Potorous gilbertii | reverse complement strand
CATGTTGCAGTCTCCCCTATATGTCACTTCCAGTTAGCCGCGAACTATTGTATTGGCTTTTATAAAACAATATTTACTTCAGTAGATAATCACAAATATGCAGGCTTACTTGGCAAACACATGGGAGGCATAATCTGTTCCTCCCCTGGGCAGATTTTCAGTTCATAGCTTAGCTCAGTTCCTATAGATTCCTATACAATTTTCATGTGCCAACCACTCCCAGGCACCCTGACTTTTCAGAGTTTCCCTGCTGGGCAGGCTGACCATACCATCCTGCCTGAAATACTGGCTCCAAGATTATCATGACTTGAACTCCTGGTTTCAATGGGCTTCATTGTTTGTACTTGGAACTGAGAAGAACACGCTACAGAAAACAGAAACAAATACACCAAGGATCATTTTTCTAGAACCAGAATAAAAGAGGAAGCAGGGAAAGGAGGTCCTTCACCTCTCACTGGTTCAGGTCATGATGTCTGTGATGCGGATGAACTGTGATCTTCAGCCTCTTGATGCAGTCAATAAGAAAGCAGAAGAAAGAAACCAAACTTTCTCTCTAGTTTTAATGATGCACAAAGCAGAGCAAAGGAGGCTACTTCGGCCTGTCCAAAAGGGCACAAAAACACTGCCATATTGGGCAATCTAGACAAACTTCAAAGGTCCCTCAAGGGCCCTGGCACATTAGGCCAACGGTAAATGCTCAGACATGCTGGGTTACTCTTTATTTTCAGTTCCAAATTTTCTTCTTCCCCCCATCCCTCCCTCACCTACTGAGAAAGTAAGAAAAACAAACACCCAAGACTAATATGGATAGTCATTTTGAGCAAATTTCTATATTAAACAATGTTTCCTCTGAAAAAAGCAAGAAAAGAAAGAGGAAATAAATATGAAAAAATATGCAGTCTGAGTGTATCAGTTCTCTATCTGGTGATAGATAGCATGTTTTACCATGAGTCCTTTGTAGTTGTGGTGGGTCATTGTGTTGATCAGAGTCACTGAAACTTTCAAAGTTGATTATCTTTATAATATTGCTATTACAATGTAGGTTGTTCTCTTGATTCTACTTATTTCACTTTGCATCAGTTCTTACAGGTTTTCCCAGGTTTTCTGAAACATCCTCTCCATCATTTCTTACAGCACAGTAGTATTTCATCACATTCATGTACCATGTTTTTTCAACCTTTCCCCAACTGATAGGCATCTCCTTAGTTTCCAGTTCTTTCCCACCATAAAAAGAACTGCTATAAATATTTTCTCCATATATAGGTCCTTTTCTTACAGATCTAGTAGCAGTCAACAGGTATGTATAGTAGTTTGGGTCAACAGATATGCATAGTTTGATAGCTTTTTAAGCTCTTTAAGTGTAGTTCCAGTTCTATAGTTCACAGCTCTACCAACAGTGTATTAGAGTACCAGTTTTTCCACAGCCCCTCCAGAATTTGTCATTTTCCTTTTTTTTTATAGCCTTGGCCAATCTTATGAGTGTGAAATGACATCTCAGAATTGTTTCAACTTGCATTTTTCTAACTGTCAGTGACAGAGCATTATTTCACCATAACTTGATTTCGTCCTCAGAAAATTACCTATTCATGTCCTTTGACCACTTATAATTGAGGAATGGCTCTTTTTCTTGTATATTTGGTTCAGTTCTCCATATGTTTGAGAAATAAGATCTTTATCAGAGAATCTTGTTGCAAAGGGTTTTTTTTTAGTTTCCTACTTTTCTAATTTTAGTTACATTCCTTTTGTTTGTGCAAAACCTTTTTTTAAAAATGTAATCACAATTATCTCTTTTATCTTCTGTGAACTCTCTATCTATTGTTTGGTATGAATGCTTTCTTCCATTATCCACCCATTTCACAATTTCTTCCATGCTCCACTAATTTGCTTAGCCCTTTTTGTCTAACTTTAAATCATATACTGCTTTTGAACTTAGCCTGGTAGATAGTGTGAGATGTTGGTCTATGCCTATTTTCTGCCAGATGACTTTCCAGTTTTCCCAATAATTTTTAAAAATCAAATAGTGAGTTTTTTGTCTCCAAATCTTGGATCTTTGGGTTTATAAAAAACTAGGTTACTGTACTAATTTATTTCTATGTAATGTGTACCTAATCTGTTCTACGGATGGAGCACTCTATTTCTTACCTGGTAACAAGTTGTTGTGATGATTGCAGTTTTGTAGTATATCTGCAAACATGGTACATTTTGGTCGGCTTCTTTCCAATTTTTTTTCATTGATTCCTTTAATATTCTTGACCTTTTGCTCTTCTAGGCAAATTTTGTTATTATTTTTTAACCATTTCTTTGGTAGTTGGATTGGTATGGCACTGAGTAAATAAATTAATTTAGGTAGTATTGTCATTTTTAAAATATTGGCTTTTCCTACTCATGAGCAAAGAGTATTTCTTCAATTATTTAGATCTGTCTTTATTTATGTGAAGGGTTTTCTAATTGTGCTCATGAAGTTCCAGTATATGTCTTGACAGGTAGATTCACAATTTTTTATACTGTCTGTAGTTATTAAAATGGTACTTTTCTTTCTAACTCTTTCTGCTGCATAATTTTTGATAACATATAGAAATGTTACTGATTTGTATGGTTTTATTTTATATCCTACAAATTTGCTGTAAATATTCATTGTTTTGATTATTTTTTGAATTGACACTTTAGGTTCTCTAAATAAATCATCTCATCATCTGCAAAAAGTGATCATTTCATTTCCTTTTTGTCTATGCTTATTCCATCACTTTTTCTTGTCTTATTGCTAGAGCTAGTATTTCCAGTACAATTATTAAATGGTAACAATGAACATCCTTGCTTCACTTTTGATCTACAAGGACTTGTAGTTTATCAGTAGCCTGACTTTTGAGTATGCTCAGTTTGCCTAACGTGGAGCCTGCTACTGACCCTTAAGTCCCAGACACAATGACTTCTCAGAGTTTCATGCTGAGATGGCTGGCTACTGCACTACCTAATTCTCCTCCAATTCTTGTTTCAAGGTCACCTTGGCTTAAATTCCCCAGTCCATGAGGATCACCTTCAGCAACTGAAAATGAGGAGGAAAAATAACAAATAACTGAAACAAACACCCCAGGCCCATTTCCTGGAGTCAGGTTAAAAGAAGTAGAGTAGGTGAAGAGTGAGTCCCTTCCCATTTTCACTGGTTCAGTTCATGGCATCCATGCTAGGTACAACAACTAAGAGCACAGCAGAAAAGACGATGGAAAGAGACAGCAGATAGCTTGGTTATACTACTTTTAAAGATGCAAGCAGCCAGCAAAGAGGCTACCCCTACCCATGTGATCAGGGATACAGCAGGCTCCATGATAGGCAAACTCAAGCTGCTCAAAAGCTAGGTTATATTCCCATTACTGAGAATGCTTGCTCTTGGTTTTAGATAGATATGACTTATTTTAAAGAAAGATTCATTTATTTTCATGCTATCTGGTGTAGTTTTTTTTTTTTACAGGAACGAGTGTTGCATTTTGTTAAAAAAAAACTTTTTTGCACCTATTGAAATAATCAGATGATTTTTGTTGGTTTTGTTATTAATGTGATCAATTATCCTTTTGATTTCTCTAATATTGAACCAACCCTGTATTCCTAGCATAAGTACAGCCTGGTTATAGTTTATTATCTTTGTGATATGTTGCTGTAGTCTCCTTGCTAATGTATTATTAAACATTCTGTTTTGCTTCTTTCTTTTTTTAGGTATCAGGATTATATTTGTGTCATAGAAGGAGTTTGGTAGGATCTTTTCTTTACCTATTTTTTTCCAAAGAATTATGTAGTACTTAAATAAATTGTTTTTTAAGTGTTTGGTAGAATTGACTTGTAAATCCATTTAAGCCCTGGGTTTTTCTTTTGGTTTTTTTTTTTTTGGTTGGTCATTTATGGCTTATTCAGTTTCCTTTTTCTAAGATAGGGTAACTTGATTATTCTATTTCCTCCTTGGTTAATCTGAGTAATTTGTATTTTTGCAAATATTCATCCATTTCATTTAGACTGTCAGTTTTATAGGCATATTTTGTTATTCAGTCATTTTTTCAGTTGTCCCTGACTCTGTGACTTGGCAAAGATACTGGTGTGGTTTGCCATTTCCTTCTCTAGCTCATTCTATAGATGAGGAAACAGGTAAACAAGGTGAAGTGAATGCCCAGGGTCATAAGGCTAGTAAGTGTCTGAGGCAGGATTTAAACTCTGGAAGATGAGCCTTTCTGACCCTAGGCCCTTGCTCCTAGCTAACCTAGCTCAATTAAGTAGAAAAAAAGTATTCTATTTAAGTTAAATACATGATCTCTACCTAGTTAGCTTCCTTTCCAATGATTACATTGGGTTTCTACTGGAAAGCTTCCAGTGTTTTATCTATTTGTTTTAATCTAACATGAATAAGAATCCTCCAGTAGAAACTGGTATAATGTCAATGCATAGCTATATTCTGTTGAAGATCTTGATGTCTAGTAATGATATTGTAGCCTCTTATCTAAAAATACATCCTTAAGGCTATGTAGACCAATACAAAGAAAATTGGGGCATCCTAGATAGACTATGGAATATATATCCTACTTCATATAGCTGCCTAGGGGCAACTAGGTAGCATAGTGGATAGAGACCTTGAATCAGAAGGATCTGAGTTCAAATCTGACCTCAGATGCTTATTAGCTATATGACCTTGGGCAAGCCACTTAACCCCATTGCCTATAAACAATCACAAAAAAAGAAAATTGCTATACAGTTTTACAACTTCTATTATGAAATTTTTAGTATTTTAGTCATTTCTGCTAACCTTAAATTATTGGGAAACATTTAGTGGGAATTGGTTCACTTTCAATTAAAGCTGTATTTTACTCAAGTATCTTCACTCTGACAATAATGTTTTACTTCATTAGGTAGAAATAAATTCTTAAAGCTATTTAGAGTAATACAAGTAAAATTGGAACATCTCATATCGCATATTTGCTATGTGTCCTACTTAACTTACATGCATGATTTCTAGCTAGCAATACAGCTTACTATTGATAATACTCAGTTTTTCCAGCTACTTTTCCAGTAATCTATCAGTTAAACTCAATTCCACAATAGGCAACTTCTCGTGGTAATTGGTGTAATGCCAGTTTATAATTATATTCTACTTTTTAATTTTTTATCCAATTGTATGTATAAACAATTTTTAACATTCTTTTTTTAAAAATTTGAGTTCCAAATTCACTGTCTCCCTCCCTCCACATCCCCCTCATTGAGAAGGCAAGCAATTTGATATAGGCTATACATGTGAAGTCATGCAAGACATATTTCCATATTCATCATGTTGTGAAAGAAAACAGACAAAAAAAGAACACACCCAGAAAGGTAAAGAGAGTTTGTTTTTAAAAAGTATGCTTCTATTTTATTTAGATTCTATCAGTTCTCTCTCTGGAGGTGGATAGCATTTATTCCTCATAAGTCCTTCAGAATTGTCTTGGATCACTGTATTGTTGAGAATAGTTAAGTCATTCACAGTTGATCATCATACAATATTGCATTATACAATACAATTACTGTGTATGATGTTCTTCTGGTTCTGGTCATTTCACTTTGCATCAGTCCATGAGTCTTCCCAGGTTTTTCTGAGAGCATTTCTTATAGTGCAATAACTTTTCATTACAGCCATATACCACAACTTGTTCAGTCATTCCTCAATTAATGGGCATCCTCTCAATTCCAATTCTTTGCCACCACTAAAAGAGCTGCTATAAACATTTTTGTGCTTATGGGTTCTTTTCCTTTTTGTTTTTTATCTCTTTGGGATACAGACCTAGTGGTGGTATTGCTGGGCCAAAGGGTGGGCATAGTTTTATAGCCCTTTAGGCATAGTTCCAAGTGGCTCAAATGGCTGAATCAGTTCACAACTCTACTGGTAATGCATTAATGTCTCAATTTTCCCACATCCTCTCCAACATTTGTGTTATGTGTGTGTATGTCTATATGTATATCTTGTATGTACAGTTTTCTGCATGTTGTCTTCCCCATTAGAATGTGTTCTCCTTTAGGTCAGGAACACATTTTTGCCCTCTTTTTGTATCCCTAGAGCTTAAGTACACTGTTTGGCACAAAGCAAGCACTTGATAAATGCACATATATATAAATATACATACATATCTATATCTATATCTATATATATGTCAGTGAAGGTTCAGTGAAGGGACCTAGGAATCTAGTGATTCCTAGTGAAGTTGAAACTTAATGGGGGTGAGATGGATGCTTATATACAAAAAGGACAGTGGAAGGATTTGGATGGGATTAAGAAGTGGTAGGTAGTCTGGGGTGCTCCAGGTGCTCCAGTGAAAGGACTGGAGTGGTGTTTATATGCAAATAATCTGGGGGAATGATGAGAGTGGAAAGGAAATGTCAAGTAGACTAATGAGGTGATCTAGGGGGCTTGGAGTGGGCCAATTGCCTTGGGCAGAGCACCAGTGATATGAGCTGCTGAAATGTATGGGAAAATTCAGAGACTGGTTACTTTGAAAGTTCTATCACCCCCATCGGTGAGTTACTCAGAAATTACAAATACAAGGGGAAAATGAAAATATGTTTAGAAGTCCTGCAAAGTTGTCTTTACCTCTAGGAAGAAAATAATGGGTTATGGTTTCATCACCCAAGTATTGTTAAGGCTGGATACAAGGTCACTCTCAAGGTCTCTCTTAAGAACTTTGGAATGGATTTGTAACATGGGAGACATTGACACAGCACCACCCACCATGTCCTCATCAGAGGAGGCTCTGTGCTCTATGAGCAAAGCAGAATTGAAGTAGCTCTTAAAACATTTGAAAAAAAGTGGAAATTTAGAGAATGCACCCTGAATGCTCACATGGACCATTTGTACCTGACCTGTGGTAGAGTACTCTGAGCTCATACTGGTCTGATCAATCACAGTCAGACACACCATAGCTTGACTCTAGCATAGTGATGACATTTTGGTCCTCTTTGAGAAAGAAGGACAAAAACCAGTTGTTAAGGCCTATGAGACTTTCATGGGTTAAGCATTTCCTTTATGGTAGAAGAAATTAATTGTAGACCTAAACCTGATCTCTATTTTGTACATGGAGTACCTTATCTAGAAGTGACCCTGGGGAAACCCTAAACACAGCTGTTGAGTCCTTTTTCAATCATGACTGGCTCTTTGTGACTCCATTTGGAGTTTTCTCGGCAAAGATACTGGAGTGGCTTGCCATCTCCTTCTCCAGCTCATTTTACAGATGAAGAAACTAAGGAAAAGAGGGTTAAGTGACTCGCCCAGGGTTACACAGCTAGTAAGAATCCGAGATCAGATCTGAATTCAGGAGGATGGGTCTTCCTGACTCCAGGCCTAGCACTCTACCCAGTATGGGATGGCACCTAGCTACTCACAACCCTAAACACATATCCTACATAAACTGTTTAGAGATTGTTCTTGAAATTCTGCTTTGGGAGTTGAGTGTAAGAAGCCAGAGAGAAGGAGAAAAACCTGATCTCTCTCCTTTGGGGTCGGGTTACCCCTAGGACTGAGCCTGACCTAAAAAAGTCCAGAGTGGGAACCCCTTATGGGAGGTAGCGCCCGGGGAGTACAGGTGACCAGTTTGTGAGGTGCTTGGAACTCTGCAGAAAAACACCAGGTATTCATTTTTAAAAACCCACTGACACATAACATTGTTGTATATTTGAAAGGAATTGCAAGTTGTAGGTAAAGGATTTGCCATTTTAGTTGTGATCCTCTATTTTTCTGTCCCACTTTGTTATGGAAATACATGTTTTATTTCTTAAGTTCAGAATAAAATCAATTAATAAAGAATCATGATAACAAAAAAAAGAATCCTCTGACGGTCTGTGCTCAGACTGAAGCTGTGTTTCTCCTTGCAAGTGAGTCATGATTCACTCCAAGTACTCAATGTCATGGGGCGGAGCTTAATAAAAGTGAAAAGCCTGCTCAGTAAATTAGTATGCTGATGAATACATTGTTATTGAAGGGACGGACTCCTGATTCATCTCGTTGGAGGGAAGATGAAAGATGAAGTAATGTGGAAATAATGGCTTAAGTATACACATCTCTGTGGCAGAGCACTGACTGGTACTTGGGCCCTATGTATGTTCTGGGTTTGTAATAGATGAGGGAGCAGTGTGACAGAATAAGACATAGCCTACTGAGGGAGAAGAGCACTGCATTGGGCCGGGATGTGCCGCCTGGCCCTGGAGGAGTCAACTTTTGTGGCTGCATTTGGGCTTTTTGACTGCAACTTAAGAGATGAAGTCCAAGATTACACAAGCAGTAAGTGACAGGCTGAGGCCTGAGCTCAAGGTTTCTGATCCCCAATCCAGGATTCTTTTCCACTGCATCACACATTGCTAGTACAAAATGGATTCCGGGAGCATTTTGATCAGTGATTTTAATAAAGATGACATAGTTATCAAATTTGCAGATGACACAAACTTGTGAGAAATAGCTAATATACTGGATGGCGGAATCTGGCTCCCAAAATATCTTGAAGGGTTACCGTATAGGACTGAATCTAATAAGATGATATTGAATTGGGACAAATAGTCTGATGCTTAGCTTTGAAAAAGAATGTCCTAAGTGCAAGATGGAGGATGCATGGTTAGAAAGCAGTTTATCAGAACAAGAATGGGGGGTCCTAGTGAATTGGAAGCTCAGTATGAGTTAGTAATATTATGTGGCAACCCAAAAAGTTAATGTGATTTTGGACTTGTCAACTGGACCAAACCAGCCCCTAAAGAGTGGATGGTCAGAGCTGAATGGAGCAGATTACAGACAGGAGAGTCAGGAATCCAACAGAAGTTTAATTTCCAAGTGAGAGAAAGGGCTTGCAAGCAAGGAGGCAGTTTAGACATATGTACAGGACCCTACCCCTAGAGGGAGACCCAAGGCAGTATGAGAAGATCTCAATACTTAATACCAATGGTTGGACATTGAGCTATAGCTCTGATAGTGAGAGGTAACATCAAAAATGTGACAAGTTTGATTCATAGCAGGGCTTCATGACCAGAACTTGTCCAATCTTGTCTGGTGCTTGTCCGAACTTAGAGAATACCTAGTGCTCAGGTCAAAGCAATACAATAATTTTTTTTTTGCCAGATTTTGCCAGAGAGTGAGATCATCCAGAGGGTGAGCATAAAGGATTGCTGCTATGCCAAGCTCAGGGAACAGCTTACTTGATGGACTTAGCTCTAGAAAACAGAGTGTTTCCTAATATCTTCACAGACATCAATAAGTGACTTATCTACTAGGAATTAGGAGGTTAGATAGTCCCTCTGTATTCTGTCTTTCTTAAGACTTCATCTGGAGTACTAGGTTCTGTTGTGGGCACCAATGTTTAAGTAGGAAATTAATAAACTAGAGGAGGACGACCAGGATGGTGAAAGACCTTAAATCCATGGCATTCAAAGTTAAGTTGGAAGAAATGAGGACATTTAGCCTGTCTCAAAGTAGGACACGGATAGCAGCAAGTATTGGAAAGTCTGTTGTGGAGAAGACACATTAAATCTGCTCTGCTTGATCCAGAAGAGTTGAGCTATAGGCAAGAAGTAGAAGTGCAAAGAGGTGAATTTAGACTAACATAAGGAAAAACATTTGAACAATTAGCGCTATGCAAAAGTGTAATGGACTGCTTCAGGAGAAGGTGGGCTCTCTCTCAAGCAGAAGCTGGCATTATCCATTTGGGAGAACAGCTGGGCCTTGCTGGCTTGAGATCTCTTTCAGCTCTAAAATTCTTTGATGGGAGCAGAGGAAATTGGGATCTGACTTTAAATATTTGATTTAAATATTTTTTAGAAGAAAAATCATCTAGAAGAAATAAAGGCTGCATCGTTTGAGAAGGCATAAGAAAGATGAAGGGGGAGGCATTAAAGCTGACTTTTGTTTTCTATTTGTTATTGCTCAGTCATTTTCAGTTGTGTCTGACTAGGACCTTATTTGGGGTTTTCTTGGCAAAGATACTGGAATAGTTTGCTGTTTCCTTTGACAGTGATCGACTAAAATACAAACTTCTCAATTTAGCATTAAGAGCTTTTCATCATTGAGCTACAACTTGTATTTCCAGATTTATTTCTTATTACTCCTCCTCACATATTCCAACCAAATCGGTCTGCTTGTGCTGTTCCTTGTATAAACCATTCCATCTTCTAAGTGAGAATGCTTTCTGCTTTCTTCTTACCTTTTTCTTTTGAAGCCGTCAGCTCAAGTGACCTCTAGACAAGGTCTTTCCTAATCCCTCAGTTTCTTAGTGCTTCCCCCAATTATGTTGTATATATTTTGTATCTGTATTTAAGCTCTTTATTTCCTTCCTTACTTCCCTCCTTCCACTCCTCCTTCTTTATATCCTTCCTTCCATTCTTTCTTCCTTCCATCCTTCTTGTCTTCCTTCCATCCTTCTTCCCCCTCCCCCTTCTTTCTCTCATATGTCTAATCCATCAGTATATAGGCAGATTGGTCTAGTGAATAGAGAGCTGACTAGATATACAAAGGGTACCCCAAAAATATTGTATAAGACTTTTGAGGCACCTTGTAGATAGAGAAATAAACAGCCCATTTATTAAATGCTTACTACATACCAATTACTGGGTTAAGTGCTGGAGTCACAAATACGAGCAAAGAAGTCTCTGCCCTCAAATAGCTTACATATTAAGTGGGGAAGACTACACATAAAGAGGAGTTGAAAAACTAAGTCTGATGGGGAGGAGAAAGCATACTGAGGCCAGGTGGGGCAATGGCCTGGAAGAGAAGGTCTAGTTCTGGCAAGATAAGGTCAAAGTCCATGGATTGGAGTAGAGCCCAAGATGGTGGGTGGGGTAGGAGGGGAAGATAAGGAGGATGGCCAGCATTAGGAAGACTGGATTCAAGCCCCATCTCACACAGATCTTGGCTGTATGACTGACAGGCCCCTAATTGCTAGATCTTTCCATGCTCCCTGGCAAATTTCTAAGACTATAAATTGCAGACAAGTTGCTGATTTGTCATAGCAGAGGGAGTTTCTTCACTAGAATATTTTTCTCGCACAATAATATCAGATATAGATAAAAAAATTTATGTTTACTTATTTATATACACATTGTTCTCTCCTCTCCAAAATAGTTCTCTGAGGTCAAGGACTGTTTAGATTTTAATCTTTGAATATTTAGAGTCTAGCATAACACTTGGCACATAGTAGGTGCTTAATGTTTGTTGAATTGAATTGGATTGAATTTTCTAAGGATTGATTGGGACATTAGTATACAGGAGGAGAAAGTTTATAAAATCTAATTAACTGTGTATCTCTTCTTGTACAAAGGGAGTTGATCAGGAGAGCCCTTGGTCAGTTTGAAGAGTCCTTCAATCAACTTGGTAAGGTTACCAAGCATGGAGGTTGACTTGCTCACTAGCACCTTGCAAAGAAAACATAAGGAACTCCTCTGACTGGTTCCCCAGGGACTAGGGCTGCCTCCAAGAGTAACTAAGAGTGGGGGTAGGAGAAAGAGATCAACCCTTGTTTGAAAAGTTGGCCTTTTCCTGTGAACTATAAAAGCAAGTTATGAAACATAACTTGTCCCTTTTTTTTTTCTTCACTTATTCTCTTCCTTGGACTTTCAGACCAAAGTATAGCAAGGGGAAAGAGATTTCTCTCCTTCATGCCATTCACCCCCTTTCCCAGGGATAGGAACAGAAAAGCATGACTGACAGAAGCACCTGGTGAGTGCCAGGGTCATGCTTTGGTGGCCTGGGAGACAGGTGGGATTCATGGATCTAGAGTTCCTGGTTGCCTTTTCCCTTTGGTGTTTCCTTCTGGAGAATGGACTTTTTATACAAGGTCAAGGGTTCCCAAGAGGCTCTGAATTCATGAGTTCGAGAGTAAAGCAGCAGTTTTCTAGTGGGAAAAACCTCCCTTGACAGCCTGTTTTTTAATGTTCTCAAGAGAAAATGTAGCGGACACAGTGCTAAACACTGGGGATACAAATACAACATATAAGCAAGCAAGACAGTCAGGGGGCTCACCTTCTATGAGGAGACAACACAAAAAGAACTGGAATGTGGGAGTGGGAGTTGGAGAACAGGGAGAGGGGGAAAGAAGATCTTTCTTTGTTAACCCTGTTCTTGCCTCTAAGTTGCTCAAGTGGTTTGAATTGGAAGTAAATGTAAAGTATTTGTTTGGCAGTCCAATCCCCCAAAGTGTCTTTTTCTCCTAAGGGGAGCCTAATTGTTTCTGGGGAGGTTATTTGCTTCTGTATTTCTCTTGTGAACTCCTCTGAGTCCTTTATGTATTTAAAAAATTTATTTATTTAAATTTTAATTTGTGCAATAAAACAAGCATTTCCATGATAATGAAAATAAAATACTAAAAATTAATACTAAAATTATAATATAATAATTTTTAGAAGATTGCACATGAAACTGCAAATTTATAATGTACGACTTATTATTCCTTTTAAATATATAATAAAACTGTCATATAAATTTCTTTATTTTCTTTTTTTCTTCCCTCCTCCTATCTCTCCTTGCCCTAGAGATAGCTACTATTAGACACAGATCGTTATGTATGTGTAAAACTATTCTATACATATGTCTATTTATCAGTTCTTTTTTTAATCAGTTTATCAGTTCTTTCTCTGGATTCAGGTAGCATCTTTCTTCATATGCCCTTTGTAGTTAATTTGGGTATTGATAAGAGTCAAAATGACTTATTTACTCAATGTTTTTCTTAAAACAATATGGGTGTTACTGTATACAATGTTCTCTTGGTTCAGCTCATTTTAAGATTTTCCTGGAATTTCTGGGGTCTGAGAATAAGCCAAAGAAAGAGAATTGACCCTCTGGGGTTAGTCCGCAGAATAGCTAGCTAACATTCACATAGCTTACCACATGCTAGGCATTGTTTGCTAAGTGCTTTACAATGATTACATCATTTGTTCATCATAGCAACCCTGAGAGGTAGGTGCTATCGTTATCCTCATTTTACAGAAGAGAAAAACTGAGGCAGATCGTGGCAAAGTAACTGTCTAAGGTCACACAATTAGTAAGTATCTGAGACCATATTTAAGCTCAGGTTTTCCTGTCTCCAAGCCTTTCTCTCCATCCATTTATGCTGCTGATCAAATCTGATCCTTGTGAAAGCAGGCACCCCAGGTTGCCAGGTTGATCTGGGTCATGGGTTACTTTTCTACACAAGGTTTTATACACAAGATGTTTTCTGGCAAAGTTATTAACATTTCCGCCTTGTCAGAGATGAACTCAAGGGATATTTCTATTAACTGAAATAATGGAAGACTTGCTCTTCCTTCAGTCTGACCCCCTACTCTAAATCTGGGTAGGGGGTAGGAAAATAGGCCATTGTTTTTATGGGGATTAACCAGTTCTTTTCCCTCCCTCCTCCTGCCCTGCCCCCGTACATTTTCACTCTAATTTTATCTTCAGAGTGCTTCTTTTAATTTTAACTTAAATTCCCTTTAGAAATTGTTTAGGCCTTTGGTAAGGATGGAAAGAATTTACTTCAGGCATTGTTCTTCTAGGAGTTTAAGTACTGATAATGTTTTCTTCATTCAAGTAAGTCCAAAAAGGACTTCAGATGGAAAAATTTTATTTCTTCATATTTCTAAAAACTGGGGCAGCTAGGTGGAATAATGGATAGAGTGCTAAAGCCTGAGATCAGGAGTTTAAATCTGACCTCAGACACTTACTAGCTGTATAACCCTGGGCAAAGGCCATCTCCAGTTGTCCTAAACTTTATATATCTTGCCACTGGACCCATTTGACTCTGGAGGAGAAAATGAGGTAGGTGACTTTGCACAGCCCTTCCTCACTTAAATCCAATTCATTTGTAAGTCATGGTATCAGCTTACTGATGTCATGGTCCTCTTTGAGAATGAAGGAGAATCCATATACAATGACCTTGGGCAAGTCATTTAACCCTGTTTGCCACAGCTTCCTCATTTGTAAAATAAGTTAGAGAAGGAAATGGGAAACCCCTCCAGTATCTTTGCCAAGAAAACCTCAAATAAGGTCACAAAGTTTCACATGACTGAAAACGGTTGAAGGACAGTAACATCAACATTTCTAAAAGAGGGAAGAGACCTTAGTGTTCCTCCATAAAATTATGTTGCTATTATGTTTCAATATTGACAGATGGGGTAATGTTGAAAACGCTGATACATTTAAGGAATAACTCATTTCTCCTCTGGACAACTGCCATTTAGGATTGATTTTTTTCATTTATCATTTGATTTGTGCCCGATATGTTCTTACTATTTTTACTTAGTGATACACTGTTGGTATGCAATGGTTCCCTAGAAAACCTGGTGGCTAGATATGGGATTCTGGAATTTTACAGGGAAAATATTAAAACAATACAGAAGTAGATTAAGACAGTGGGAAAGTCTGACAAACTGCCCATTAGATAGACAAACTTTATACTTAGTAAAATAGGGAATTAAGAGAATTGAGTGAAGGAAGACGTATTAAAAAAATTTTTTTTAATGTTGCTTCAATGTACTTTAGACAGGCTGACCTGCTAAGAAAAAACATATACCATATTAGAATAATAGATAATGCTTCTTGGTTTAAGAGTAAAGACCACCCACCATCAGAGACCCAGGTGCGTGTCAGTACAACTTGTCTTTTTCTCACAGGGCATTCGTGAGTTTTCTCTCCTTGGCTAGTCCTGTTCCTCTCTTTGGAGTCCTCTGGAAGCGCTGCACATTTCTGTACAGGGGTATAACCGCCAATCAGATCACTTACTTCAACCCCCAGTCTACTTAACACCTTCATTCTGCCTCCTCCCTTGCTTAGACCTCAACGAATCACCTTTGTCAAAGTCATAATTTTAGAAGCGCTTAATCAAGGTAATAAAGTAGAAATAAATTAGAATCAAAAGTATTGCTTGCGCATAGACTGTATATTCCATTTAATCTCAAATCCCAACCCCCCTTTCCCCCAAGCAGGAAAAATCTCATTAAGGATCTGATCATTTACATCCCCATCTCTAAGCAGCAGGACAAAACATAGGGATAGTTGGCTCATCACGAATGTCTCAACTTTGAGCAGTAGCTTGGAAATCTCCTTTTGTTTTCAGTGGGGTCTATCAGCTCCTTCCTCATCCACCACCAAATTAAAGGCTCTTTTTCAATCTTACTGTGTTTTAATTCATACTGTCTGCCTCCAAGGCTTAAACATTTATCTGTCCTTGATATCCTTCCTTTGTGGGAAAAAGTTAATGCTTGAAGAAAAGACTCTTAGGCCAGAGCAGCAGTGAGTGTCAGGGAGATCAGGAAGGCTGTGGACACTGATGATCCATCTCTACCTTCAAAAGACTGAAGCATGCTATTTTTCACTTTTTTCCTTTTGTTGGAGTCTTCTTATACAAAATGATGAATATGAAAATATTTTACATAATTGCACATATATAACCTATATCTGATTGCTTACCATTATCTCAGGGGGTGAGGAGAGGAGAAGAGGAAAAGGACAGAATTTGGAACTCAAAACTTTAAATAAAAATGTTCTAAAAATTTGGGAAGTCTTTGGGGTGAGGGGGAAGCAGTTTCGAGGGAACCCAGCTGAACTCTTTCAACATTCCCTTCCAAACAACTCTAAAATAACAATACCTCAAAATTTTGGAGTGGCAAAGTCAACAAAAGGTCAGTATGAGAAATTTTTCCAGCCTAAGAAAACTTAGGAGATCAGCCGGAAAAGTCTATGACACCAGGGTGGAGGCCCATCCACAGTCCACGTGGCAGCAAAGCAACACCAGCCACAATAGCAATTTTGAGAGCTCTTAGCCCAGAAATAGTAAGGGAGTCAGAAAACTAATCAGAAAGTTATTATAGGGGACCTTGTGTAGGCACTAGGTACACTTGGCACTGATTGGCATCTCTGTTGTCCATACACAGTCTTGGGTTTTAGTTCTGGGGCACAGATGAATGCTTGTGGTCGGACACAAGGGATCAGGGCCATGGTCACAGTTTTAAGGCAAAGAGAGTACCAACACTTGTGGCTGCAGGGGACCAAAGGCCCTTCTTGTGTAAAGACTAGAATGCAGATGAGGAGAAAGTGATCACATTTCTCCCAGAATCAAACCACCTTGGAAACACCAAAAACATGCAGACTTCCAGAACTAGCTCTAAAAACAGTAGCAAGGAAAAGC
>CM053769.1:692063801-692125018 GCA_028658325.1 Potorous gilbertii | reverse complement strand
GGGGGGGGTAACATTTCAAAATAATTGGTTTCTTTTGTAAACCTACGTATTTTATTTTATGCACTTAAAAATATTATTCTGAGAAGTGGTCCATTGGCTTTACCAGACTGCAAAAGGGGTCTATGACCCAAAAAGGTCTATGACCTCTGGTGTAATGCATAGGGCGCTGGCCTTAGAGACAGAAGACTATGATTTGAATCCTACCCAATTACTCATGTGACCCTCTGCAAATCATTTAACTCATCTATGCCTGTTTCCTCATCTGGTTCTCAATGGCTTCTAAAGACCTTTCTAGGTCTAAATCTATGATCCTGCGTATTGAATGTCCATGATATATGCTCACAGAACCTTTGCCCCACAAGGAGTTTTATATATGGTGTGAAGAAAATAACTGGGACTGGGGGGTCAAAGACCTGATTCAAATGAATCTCCAGCTGTCACTTGTTGGATGTGTGTCCTTGGGCAAGTAGCATGGATCTGCAAGCCTTTTTATCTTCCAACAAAACAATTCTAATACTATGAAGGCGGCTTTTAAATGAGTTTTTAAAAAACAGGACAGACTTCAGTAGGAGAAGAGTATTACTAGGTAGACAATGGTATGGGTAAAGGAAAGAGTGAGAAAGCCCAAGAATATAGATAAACAGGGATTAGGGAAACAAGAGGTTGGGGAATTGGGACATTTACAAGAGTAAGATTTAGAGTGTAAGAAGCAGAGACCAGCTAAGACATTATTCAGTTAAATTAAGGCACGAGGGGAAAAGGGTCTGACCTAATGCCTGAAGTAGGATAGAAATGGAAAGTCGAATCTGAGGGTTCCTTCCTTCCTTCAGGTTCTCCCTATCTTGCCCAAAGTCATGGGAACTCTGACCTGGAAAGTGGACTGCTTCACCCTTTGATAGGCAACCTGGTAGCTTCTTTCTTACCGGGCTCACCAAACTGGTGCTGGTCATAGTGTGGTCATCCAATTGGCTTAGCATACCACAACTCAGAACTCCCAACTACAAATGATCCACCAATCTCAGTCTCCCTAGTAACAGGCACTATACACGTTTTCCACCAAACTGGTTGAGGGACATTTCAAAGAAAAAATAGACCTGGTAACAGATTGGATGAATTTATTGAATAAGAAGCCAGAAGTTTGCAATGTTTTTTTATTCCAGGAAGCTGGAAGAATGATGGTATCCATAAAGGAGATGTGACAGGAAAGAAAGGCTTTCATTGGCAGGGACATGTTGGAAGGGTTATGGTTCAGTTTTGTATATACCGAGTATATACGGAGTTTAAGATGATGGAGGAACATCCACCTAGAGATGTCAATATCCAGATATATCGTCAACATCTAGACATTAAGAGATTTGAATAGAGGTGAGAGGTCTGGCCTAGAGAGTTAGGAATCACTCCTTAATGAGGTGAAACCATGGGAATTAAAGAGCTCATTAAAAACATGCAGAGAAGAACATAGTTAGAATAATGGACACTGCCTTTGTGTATTTCCATAGAAAGCGAAGTTACAGTCAAGGAGTTGGAAAGTATGATTAGTAATAAGGGAAAAGAAATCGTAGCTTCATGGAAATGGAAGACACAAGAGAAGTTCAAGAAAGCATTGTTGGTCCACAAGTAAGTGAAGTAAACGAGAACCGAACTGAAAAATGACCACTGAATTTAGTCAGTGTTAGGAAATTTCACTGAAGCAGTTTCTGGTAGAAGCCAGAGTTCAGAAGCATAAGGGAATGGGCTGATAAGCAGAGAATACTTATTTATCAGGTAACCAAGGGATCATAGATTTAGAAATAGACATGATTTAGAGCTCATGTAGTGGAAGGATGGTAGCTGTAAAGGCTGGCATGGTCAAACAAAAGTTTTCTTATTTTAATGACTGAGAGATCTGAGCTTGTCTAAAGGTGTAAGGGAAGAAGCCCATAGGGAGGGAGAAATAAGAGGTGCTAGGAGGAGGCAACAGTTATTAGACAGCTCCCTAAAGATGGAGATCATGCCTTATTTTTCTTGGTACTGGTCCAATGGCCTCCACATGCTTTACAATAGGGGCTCAATAAACATACTGAATAAATGAATAATTACAGGTTTAAACTTCTAGAGGAGGTGAGAAGAGGTGGGAGCCAGAGTTCAAGTGGGAGGGTTGACTTTTGGGATGAAAATCCTCTCACAGAGACTGGAGGTAAGATTAAGATGTTGACTGTGTGGACAGGGATATACTGAACTAAGGATAAGAAGCACATCCTCACTTTTCTTCATAGGATACAAGGAAAGGCACATCTGGGAAAGTGGGGTCTGTCTGGGAATGGTTTAGGGAGAAAAGATGAAGCCTGGAATAACTCTTGGCCATATTAGAGAGATGAGAAAAAATGAATAAAAGAGAAAAATCTTCTTTGTGTCTATTTATGCTACAAACTATTTCTTTTAAAGTTTCAATGTCATATAAAAGTGGCATGTATGTGAAATTTTATCTTTTAATTTGAAAGTTTTTAAAGATCTTTTGATGAGAAGTACTTATGAAGGTACTAAAAGATGATAGATTTAGAACAAGATGGGGCCTTAGAGGTCATTTTCACGCCCCACTCAATGAGGAAACTGAAACTAGGAGGTAAATTTCTGGTTTGAAGTTACAGACAGGTGGTGCAGCAAAGTCTGGATTTGAACCCAAGCCCTCTGACTCCAAATCCAGTTTTGTTTTTTTGATTCTACCAGGCTGACACAGAATTAGATTTACATTATATTTGCCAGGTTATAAAACTAGCTAGGTGGTGGAGTGGACAGAGCACCAAACTTGGAGTCAGGAAGACCTGAGTTCAAATCTGGCCTCAGACACTCACTAGCTATGTGATCCTGGACAAGTGACTTAACTTGGTTGACCTCAGTTTCCTCATCTGACAAATGGCAAACCACTCCAGTATCTTTGCCAAGAAAACCCCAAATGGGGCCAGGAAGAGTCAAACACATGAATGAAAAGACTGAACAACAAAAAACTAGAAAGCTTTTGAAATGTACTTCTGCTATCTTTCTAAAATATAGGTGCCCAGACTAAGCAGTCTCTTAATGTTAGGGATAGCTATGCTATTATTTTATTTTAGCCCTGGCCTGTTATTTTTTTCTAGTGAGTGGGGAAGGAAACAGTGGTAGGAGGAAAGTAAGAAAGAGGTTAGATGTCTGTAGCATACAGGGATTTCACAAACAGTAATAAGTTATATATGTAAATCTCTACCCTTCCAATCTATTTCAAGGGTATTTTTTTTAACATCTATTTCAATAGGGATGAAGGGACAACATGAAATAACAGTTAATAATTATTCTAATTATTTGGTACCATGCCAACTCCCTATAACACTTCATAACAAAGCTTTAAAATAGTAGTATCTACATGCCTTATACATTTTTAATGAAGAGGCAAATAAAAACTATTAAATATAAATCAACAAAAAGCACCCCAAACCAATTATCGGCACCACTAGGGGCACATAAAGAATAAATCGTCCTCATTACTTTAGAATTGCTGACCTGAAATTGCACACTCCCCATTAAAATATTTTTACAGTTTGTTTTAGCTCTTGTTAACTATAAGTAACTTCTAGTATCTGAGAATGTATTATTAGAGAGTTCCCAGGAAAGCTGATATTGCTTACAGATTTGGGATTCACCTAGACAAAAGAATAAATGGGTTGAATATTCTGGCAACATGGAGGGGAAAAGGACAGCAAAAGTTTCATTAACCACAAAATAACACCTCATTTGTTAAGCTGCATCTAATAAGACAGTTTAAGTAACAAAAATAGTTTTCCCACTGTTACTTGGATATTTAAGAAGAAAGAATGCTTCAGCCTTAATTTTTTAAAAAATTCCCTCAAGTCTACTTCACTTTAAGGAAAACTCAAAAATTTTCATAGTAAGAATATCACAAAACATCAAGGAATAAAAGGTGAGCATTAATTACTTCTATGATGAATTGTTTCATTGTTTTGTACTTGTACATCCATAACCTAATGCAATGCCTAGCACACTATAGGTACTTAATAAATGTTTGCTGACTGAACTTGAAAAAAATTTCAGTTAGGCTAGAATTTGCTGTATAAATGCTAACTACCTTTGGCAGGTCTCTCACTGTAAGTTTCAATCCAACTGAAAGGTATCAAAGGGGAAGACCCAGGTTCCAGTGTGACTCTTAAGGCCTTGAAGAGGTTTGTGAACCTTTGTTTTCAATTCTACAAACATTTATTAGCCACTCATTTATTGTGTACAGGGCACTGTGCTCGGTGATGGGGGAGATGTCACCAGCAATAGTCAATTTACCTTACCCGTGCTGAAGGAATGACTTCAGGTCCCTGCATTCAGCAGTTAATCCTATGCAAAATCTGTGACGGCCAGGAATTTTACTTTGGGCACCTTCTCACTTTCCCTATCAATCCCTCCTCACTCCCTCAACTTACCCTCTACTCTAACAAACTTATATTGCCTGTTGGCTTAATTAAGAAAAGATATATAGATATTTTCCCCAAGTTTTGTAAGGGATATTCATTCAGTATTCATTTATTAAAAGCTTACCATATATATAGCCTTGTGACTGGACTGGAAAGATGAGATGTGGAAAGGATTAAAACATGTTCCTGGCCCTTCTGAAAGTCCCCAAAGAACAAAGGCTATCTACTTGTCTTGTCGAGTCATGGGCTTGTGTGGAGATCAGATGATAACCTTGAAGTCTGAGAAGCAGTGCACCAAGTGTGTAAAGCACGGAACAATTAGGTTCAAGGTAGCGTTTGAGCCGAAGTTTGAAGGAAACAAGGGCTTCTGAGAAGTGAAGGTGAGGAGAGGCTGCATTCCAGACACTGCATCCATTTCCACACTTCTCAACTCCTTGAAAATTCTGCCCCTGCTCCTCCAAAGTCCTTTCTTGAACATTACAGACCTCCAAATGGTTAAATTGGTCTCTGCAGGACCTCATCCATCTCAAGTTCTCAGTGTGAGTATGAAACAGCTAGCTCCTGGTTTCTTCTAGACAGTCTCTCTTTCCTGTTTTTTGGTGACATTGCTCTTTCCCGGGATCCCTACCTACTTTCTTCAGTTCCATCACTACCCATATCCTGTTCCCTATTTTTATGTGTATCTCAGTGCTCCATCCCAGGTCTGCTTCAGCCATACAATCAAACCATCTGCTACTGTTGCTAGTCCACTTTTTTCCATGTGATATACAGAATTTTCTACAACGGACTTGAGATCGGGACTTCCAAACCTGAGTCTTCTCAGATCCATGCCCTCACTGAGGGGGAAACTAGTCAACTGACCTTTGGAGCTCCTGCTCAAGGGCCCATACCAGTTTATTGGCGGCCAAGGACATGAAATAAAAAATCTACAACCTCCCCTTGACAAATTAATGCAATGAGGATAAAAACTGAAGTGGTTGACTAGGAAAATATTATTTTTTTCCCTATAAAATATCTCTAAGAGTTTGATATCTAATAGAAATATATAACACCAAAAGCCATTACTCAAAAGATATGTCATTTAAGAATGGGAATGAACAGTTCTACAAGAATTGTAAACCATTAAACCAAGAAAAGAGTGCTCTAAATCACTAATAATAACAAATGTAAATTTCTGAGATTCACCTCACACTTAGCAAATTGGCAAAGGTGACAGAAGATGGGAATGGTAAATACTGAAGAAGACACTGGGAAGACAGGCACATCAATACCTTGTTGGAACTGGGAATTAGTACTACCACTCTAGAAAATAATTTGGAAATATGCAAATAAAGTTATTAAAATGCCCAAATGCATTCACCCAGGGATTCTACTACTAGGCATATTCTCTATGGAGGTCCCTGATAAAAAAAAAAAAAAAGGTTCCATTTCTGTTGTTTAGTCATTCAATTGTGTCCAATTCTTTGATTCCCATGGACCATAGCATTACAGGCCCTTCTATCTTCCACTATCTTTCAAAGTTTGCCCAAGTTTATGTTGGTTGTTTCTATGACAATTGCTATCCATTTTATTCTGTGCTGTCGCCTTTTCCTTTTGCCTTCAATTTTTCCCAGGAACAGGGTCTTTTCCAATGAGTTATATCTTCTCACTACGTGGCCCAAATATCTAAGCTTCAGCTTTAGTATTTAACCTTCCAGTGAATAGCCTGAATTAAACTAAGTATTGACTGATTTGATCTCCTTGCTGTCCAAGGGACTCTTAAGTCTTCTCCAGCACCACAATTTGAATGCACTGATTCCGTGGCACTCAACTTTCCTCACAATCCTCTTACTATCATAAATTGCTACTGGAAAAATCATAGCTTTGACTATATGGACCTTTGTTGGCAGGTGATGTCTCTGCTTTTTGGTATGCTGTCCATATCTGCCATAGCTTTCCTTCCAGAGAGCAAGTGTCTTTTAATTTCATGGCTGCAAGTCATCATTTGGAGTGATCTTTGAGCCCAAGAATAAAATGTGACAATATTTCCATTGGCAGGAATAGAAGGGACCAATAACCATGCTCTTATGTTAAACTCCAAGCCAGCTTTGACACTCTTCTCTTTCACCCTCATCAAGAGTCTTTTTAATTCCCCTTCACTTTCTCCCTGCAGAGTGGTATCATTTGCATATCTGAGATCCTTGGTATTTCTCTGGCAACCTTAATTCTGGCTTTTGATTCATCCAGTCTGGCATTCCTCATGAGTTAAAAAAATAAGGTGACAATATACAGCTTGTCACACTCCCTTTTCAGTTCTAGACCTACCAGCTATTCCATGTTTGGATTTAACTGTTGCTTCTTGGCTCACATACAGTTTCCTCAGGAGACAAGTAAAATAATCTGCTACTCCAAGCTCTTTGAGGACTTGCCACATTTTGTTGTGATCTACATGCTCAAAAGCTTTAGTATAGTCAAAGAAGCAGAAGTAGGTGTTTTCCTGGAACTCTCTTGCTTTCCCCATAATCCAGTGAATGTTGGCAATTTGGTTTCTAGTTCCTCTGCTTCTTCAAAAACAAGCCTGGTCTTCTGGTTAACTCTAATATCGCATACTACTGAAATCCAGTTTGCAGAATATTAAGCGTAACCTTGTTGGAATGTGCAATGAGTGCAATTGCTCAGTCCTTTGAACATTCCTTTGCATTGTCCTTCTTTAGGATTTGGATGGTAACGAATCTTTTCCAGTGCTAAATTTTCCAAATTGGTTGGCACACTGAGTGCAGCACTTTAATTGCATATTTTAGGAAGATTTCTTTCTTTTAGAAAGGTTCCCTATGCATCAAAATATTTATAGCAGTACTTTTGGTGGTATCCCAAAATAGGAAAGAAGATGTATGTCATTAAGGAATGGCTAAAAAAAAACCTGTGGTACATGAATGTAAAGGAACATTACTATGTTGTAATAAACAATGGACATATACATACAAAGAAACATGGAAAGACTTACATGAACTGGTGCAAAGTGAAGTAAGTAGATCTAGGAAAACAATATGTACATATACATATATAACACAGACACATACACACAAACACACACACGCACGAGGCTACATCAATGTAAACAGAACCATAGAGCAATTGAGGATGAATACTGAGAGGTGATGAAGAACAAGCTTGTCCCCAAAGAAGAGGTCTGGGTCTACCGCTGTGGAACATCACAAGTAATACCTGATTTTTTTTGATAATAGTCAGTTTTGCTGAATTTTTTCTAAAATTTAAAAAGTCATCATTATAAAACTCTTTGAGAAAGTATAGTGGGAAATCCAGGGAATGGAAAAACAAAAGATATTAATAAAAATTTATTAAAAAAACCTAGTCTATTAAGGATTCTGGGGAGATGGTGGAATAAGGCAGGAAATTACTTGGCTCTCAAATTCTCCCACAAACAATTTAAAATAATGCCTCAAAGTGAACTTTGAGAGGCAGAAATAATTAAAAGTCAGAGTAAAGCAGTTGGTTGCCTAAGACAACTTGGAAGGAAGTTAGGAAAAGACCTAACCTCCACTGTGGTGGTCTAGTCTGACTGAAACACAGCTACCTCTGGGGCAGATATCTTGGAAGTTACAAACAACAAGCCCTAGCAGCAGTCATGTAGGCAGCATCCTGAGCTTCAGGAATTTTTGCCTGAGAGAGAGAGAGAGAGAGAGAGAGAGAGAGAGAGTGGTCTGATGGCTGATCACAGGAATACATCTCTTTGCTGAGCTCCAGGCCATCTCTGCTTACCTAACTGCAGTGGATTTTCCCATTGGCACCTCTTTACAACATATTTAAAACACAACATGCTACCTCTCTCCCCCACCCCCCACCTACCTCTCTTCCAAACTTCCTGATTACTGTGGAGGGCACCACCATCCTTTCAATCATCCAGGATCCCACCCTCAGGGTCACCCTCAGCTAGTGACTCACACTCATACTCATACACTGAATCCCTTGCCAGTCTGGCATTTTCTACTGCTGTAAGTTATTTCCCATCCATCCTCCTTTCAACAATCACTTAGGTTGCACCCTGGTTTAGGCCTACACCACCTTTGTCCAGCATTCTGCAATGGCCTCTCACTGATCTCCCTGCTTCCCCTTTCTCCTCTCTATACATCCTTCATGCCACTGACCAAATGAAATTCCTAAAATGTAAGCCTGAGCACATCCCTCCCATCCGCAAGACCTAGTAGCTCCCTACTGCCTCTGGCATAAAATAGAAATTCCTGTTTAGCATTTAAAGTCATTCAAAATCTGCCTCCTACCTTTCCAGACAGATTTCACATTATTTCCTGACACTTTATTCCTTTCTACCTAAACAGGCTTATTTTCTGCTGCCCAAATATAAGACTCCATCCCTGACCTCTGGATCGTTGGATAGACTGTTCTCTACGCATGGAATCATTGCCACCTCTTGGGATCCCTAGTTTCCTTTCCGGATTATTTCAAGTGCATTGCCTTTTTAATTTCCTCTGGCTGTCAGAGCTCACCCCTATACTGAAAGGACTTTATTTCTATTTCATCTTTACTTTTTGGTGTCCATGCTGGATCTTCCCATTAAAATGTACTTCAAGGCCAGGAAGTGTTTTTTTTTTTTAAATAACAATAACAATGCAGTTAACATTTATATAGCATTTACGTAAACATATTTCTATGTAAAATTTATATAAGTATATTTAGTTCCAGGCACTGAGCTAAGTGCTTTATAAATATTATTTTGTTTGATTTCTCACAATAGCCCTAGTAGGAGTTACTATCCTCACTTTACACGTGAGGAAACTGAGCCAAATAAAGGCTAAGTGACTTGTCGATGGTGGTCACACAACCTACCAATAGCTTTTCTTGAACAAATGAAGGCTAAGTGACTTATCGATGGTGGTCGCACAACCTACCAATAGCTTTTCTTGCACAAATGAAGGCTAAGTGACTTGTCGATGGTGGTCGCACAACCTACCAATAGCTTTTCTTGCACAAATGAAGGCTAAGTGACTTGTCGATGGTGGTCGCACAACCTACCAATAGCTTTTCTTGCACAAATAAAGGCTAAGTGACTTGTCGATGGTGGTTGCACAACCTACCAATAGCTTTTCTTGCACAAATAAAGGCTAAGTGACTTGTCGATGGTGGTTGCACAACCTACCAATAGCTTTTCTTGCACAAAAGGGGCCTGTGGAACGCAGAAGATGGTTGGTGAGATGGTTTTTTTCTCCCAGGAACATTTTCCTTAGTAAAGTTAATTTTTTTTTAAAGCATACGATCATAAATGTAGAGGCAGAAGAGAATTTAAGAGTCCAACTTCATTTTATGAGAAAGACACTGCAGCATACATGGGTTAAATTATTTGCTGAAGGTTCTATAGTTATAAGTGTCTGAACTGGGACAGGAAACCAGACCTTCCTGATTTCAAGTGCAATTTCTTATACATTTTCACATCTTTTTCATTCTCAATCATTAGGTTCAGATGTGTGATTAAACCATAAATATTTTTAATAGCAAATACCAACTAAGGGTTTAAACTTAGTTGCCCACATATATTAAGTGTTTCTTTAAGTCACATGTTTAATTTAGTCTTTTGAGGCTGAGAAATGACTAATTAGAAGTCTTAAATACAACAACGGCAATAAAAAAATGTTAATAGATATAACAAGTTTTTCATTAGCTATATTTTACTATTCTACCTTGTTACAAATTATCCTTTGGAAGCAGTGTATATAAAAATATGTTGGCGCCAAGAGTACTTACTTCAGTTCTCTGCTGAGAACTAAATTAATCCTGTCTTTTAAAGGTCGATTCTTCTCAGGAATGGAGAACCAAGTCTTCTTTCCCATTATCAAGAGATTCTGTTTACCTGTAAATCAAATAGAAAATTTAAGAGTCCATTTTGATAATTAAATATAGTTATTACAGTGACATCTAGTGGATCATCTTTTCCCACATCATTTTTTTTTTTTTTACTTTAAAACACAGATGAAATTTCCTTCCTCCCAAACTACTTTGTGAAAAATGAGATGTAGAGCTTTCCCTAGCCCTCTTCTTCCAAAGTCCTGACTAAGTTCAGAAGGACATTATTGATAATGGGATTATACAGACTTTCCTTATCCTGATCAAACCCCAACCTAAATTTGCAAGTAATTTAATCTAAGGTAAGGAACCTCCCTTGTGTTCTGCTCAGGCTTGTTTCAAGACAGATTCTTTGGTCTAGATAGCCCAAGGCTCGGAGGGGTCTGATAAAAGAAGCACTTCCTCTGTCCAGAAGTAAAAAACAATGGGGTGATATCACCCCTGTGTACCCTATATGAAACAGAAACCCCAAAATGAGATCAGTTCCAATACTGCAGCTCCCATGCACAATGCATGCCACCTACTTTGACAGAAATAAACAATGAACTACATAACCCAGTTCCACTTGTTTTACTTAGGCCAAGCTGTGTGAGGTTGATACTATTTACTCACTTTATATTTATGCTGTACATACTTTCACATATATTGGTTAAATCCTCCATTAGAGGGTAAGCTTATTTTGAGTGGGCATTGCTTCATTTTCTGTATTTTTATTCCCAGTGCCCAGCAAAGTGAGTGGCACACAGCAAGTTAAGAGCTTAATAAGTACTTGTTGAATGATTTTAAAAATTCTCTTAAGTTTGGGATAATGCTTGTGGGATAAGCATGATTATTTCATGGGCAATATCGTAATGGTTTTAAATGTTTTTAATACGGATTTAGGTTAAAAAAAAAAGACCAAGTCAAAATTTGTCTCTTATCTTTAGCCTGATTGGGATAGATACAGTTCAATGCTGTGTTATATCGATCAATAAACATTTATTAAATGTTTACTATATTATCTGCACTACGCATGGGTGGGGTGTATACATATACATATACACATGTATAAAATCTATACTCTTCAAGGAGCTTACATTCCATCATGTTGGAGTCTTTTAAAAGTCTCTAAGTCTTTTCCACATTAACTACTATTTAGTCTTACCTAGGGCACCTATATCGCATGGTTTATTTTTTAAAAAATAAAAATATATTGAGATTGTTGTTTCTATTAAACTCTCCCAACACCTCTCCTCTTTTACTTTACAGACCTATCTTTTACAATAAATTAAAAAAAAGGCAAGAGGAAAAAATATCAGCAAATTTGATCAAGATATAAAAAACCAAACATTATATTTAATATTCCATACCAATGGAAATCCTTTTCCCTTTGCTTCCAAACCTACAAAGGAATGGGGTAAGTTGTCTTCTTGTTTATCCTTTTTGTAATTTTGTAACATTAATTTTTCTTATCTTGTGGCAGATAAAAAATGGAAACATTTACATTGATGTCATCATTGTATATATTGTTTTTCTGGCTGTTTACTTCACTTTTCATTACTCTGTATTTACATTCATTGTTTATATCTGTAACATTTCATCAAATTCATATACAGCACACTGTTTAACAATCAATAGATTTCTTGTGTTTACAATTCTTTGCTCATACAAAAATGTACATGGAGCCTTTTTATTTAATCAGTAGCTTTCTTGGGTATTAGTCTAGCAGTGCAATCCGTAGATCAAAAGGTCCCTTGATTCCCAAATTGCTTTCTGGAATGGTTGTACCAATTCCTAGCTCCCCCAACAATGCTTTAATATGTCTGCCTTTCCTGATGTTTTCTCATCCTTGTCAGTTTGCTGGATCTGAAGTGAAACCTCAGGATTGTTTTGATTTTCATTTCTATTATTAGTGACCTAGAGTATTCTTTCATGTGACGGTTAAGAGTTTACAATTCTTCTGAGGATTATTTGTTTGTAACCATGGATAGCTTACTAGCTGGGGAGTGGCCTTTGGTCTTAGGTATTTGTTAGCTGTCTACATAGCTTAGATATAAAACACTTGTCAGAGAAACTTGATATAAAGCTTTCTTTCCCCTAGTCAATTGCTTTCTCTTCTTAGTCTACATGAATTAATTTTGTTTGTGCAAAAGCTTTTAAATTTCATGTAATCAAAATAATCCATTTGATTTTTGGTAATTACCTCTATCTCTTTGGTTAAAAATTAATTTTCTACCTATAGTTAGGAACAAAACATCATCTGTTTCTCTTCTAAACCTTTTATGGGATCATCAGGTCAAGTCTCACTCTTGAATACATTGTGGAATGGTCCAAGATGTTGGTTTACTTCCAATTAAGTGCAGTCTCTTAAAACAGAACTCATTAGCTTTCCCCCCAAACCTTCCTATTACTGTAGAGGGCAACACTAATTCTCTCAATTATCCAGGCTCACCATCCAGATGATATCCTCAAATCCGCACACCCTTCATATCCAAGCTGTTGCTAAGACCTGTGGATTTTATCTTCACAACTTGGACCTCTCCTACCCTTTTTCCCCCCTCCCCCACTCTGTGATCTAGTGACAATAATGGCCTAGTACTAGACATTCAATTTTGAGACTCTATGATTTGTACAGTTGATCCCTTATGCCTAGAATTCTCTCTCATCTCAGCTCCCTGGCTTTCTTCAGCTACAATTCTACCTTCTGAAAGCAGCCTTTTTCAGTCCCCCTCTGAGATTACTTCCCATTTACACTGTATGTATTCTGTAGGCACAAAGCTCAAATGGTTGTCTCCTCTATTAAACTATGATCCCTCTGAGGGCAAGAGACTCTTTCTGTCTTTCTTCCTCTCCCCAGTGCACAGTGTCTGACACATAAATGCTTGTAATGGGGGGTGGGTGGGCATGGATGGGTGGGGGGATTGTAGGTGTTAAAAGTAACTCCAAAGATTTTTTTTTCTTGTGAGATTGGAACCTGCTACAACAGAAACAGCTCTCTTTAACTGGAGTCAGGAGGGAACTTAGTTTGAATCCTGGCTCTGGCACCTTAAGTCATGTAACCAAAATGTAAGTTAATAGTAGTATCATGGAAGATAGTCTCATGAAGGGGAACTGGGTGTTCCATTCACTCAAATATTTATAGAATATCTACTAAATAAGAAACACCACTAACCACAGTAGAGAAATACAGGTCCTCAAGGAACTTAGAAAATGGGGGGAATGTCACAGTGATTATAGGAGTCTAGACAGGGAAAAGATCTGAGCCAATCCTCATTTGGAGTCAAAAGCTCTTGACACTAATCTTTCACTCCTTGTATCTGAACATGTTCTTGAAAACCTTTAATGACCCTGTTCCTACATTCTCTAATGACAGAATTTTATTACAATATATATACTATAAATATAAAATATTATAACATACAATATTATATAGATAAAATATAATAATCCTCTAATGATAATTACCTAATTTCTCAGTCTGAGATTCAAGACCTTTTATAACTGTCCCAGCCTAACTCCTTATGTACCAAATCTCCCCAAGTTCATACCTTTGCAGATGTGGTTCTTTCTCTGAGCAAAAGCAAAGAGCCAGCAATTAACATAAGTATTTGTAGGACAACGTAGGGTCATTCTTCAAGGCCCAGGCTGCGCGACTTCCTCCAGGAAGCCTCATATCTTTTTACTATGCAGAGATTTCACCTTCTACATTTTTTTCCTGTCATGCTAAAAAGATAAACTGTGGAACACTTCATCTCTGAACTCTGAGCATTTCATTGTGGTTCTCCCAGGACTGGACCGATCTCCCTCCACATCTCTACCACCTGGCTTCCTTCCAACCCCAGCTAAAACCTCACCTTCTATAAGCTTGCTCAATCCTCTTTAATTCTAAAGATTTGCCTCGGCTGATTATTCTCAATTTATCCTGGTCGTGGCTTACTTGTTCACAGTTTTTCACCTGTTATTTCCTCCATTAGACTGTAAGTACCTTGAAAGCAGGTTTGTCTTTTACCTCTTCGTAATCCTGTGCTTAGCACATTACCTGGAGCACAGTAGGCACTTAATAAACATTTATTGAACTGATTGGACCTTACTTTATGTTCCTTATGAGATTATAGACCCTATCTGTATCTGGCCTAGCATCCCTCAGGAACCGGATAAATGCTGCTTTGATCAAAGGCATGAAAGCATCTGGCAGTAATAACAAACTCTAGGGAGAAATTGATTAGGATAGCAGCCAGTTTACCTTTGTAGCAATCTGAGTAGAACATGTACTCATTAACCTAATTACTGATGTTGCTAATTGTCTAGAGGAAAAGGAAGAGATGGATACATAAACATGGCAAGATAAGGAGTAAAGAAATCACGGCTACATCCAAAACTGAGGAAAGAGCAGCTACTTTCGAAAAATGACCCAATGCTTTTTAAAATGGACAAAGATTGCAATATTACAGAATCCTTGGGAAAATATGCTAAAGCTATCCTGGTAGAGACAGAGGGTATAAAATGTATTCTAGGAGTTTATTCCGTATTGTTCTAATGTGAGGGGGATTGTCAAGTTAACAAGATTCTAAGCCATTTTGCTGTACTTACTGTGACCTATTTATTTTTACGAACAATACATTTTTCATTTGTAGGGGAGGACGCGCTACACTGTTACCAATGGTTGGGGGGCACAAGAACCCGGGCCCACCGTTCAGTCGGTTACATTACAATGCACACGCAAGGTTACCTTCCACCGAGGGCGTGGTGGTCATTTTCTGGAAGTACTTGAATTCATTCCTGAGAACAGGAGACACAGGGTTAGGCAACGTCTAGGCCAGATGTCCGCGCCTGCGGGCGGCCTCTTCCCCCCGGCCCGGGCTCGGGCCAGGACTGACCCGCACGCAGGGCAGCGCCCTTGGCTCCCGGAGCCTCCCCTCCCCCCGCCCCCGCTCCGCCCCGGGGCCCTCAAGGGGAGCAGGGGCCCCGGGAAACGCCTCCCAAGGCCGGGCACTTGACCTGGTTTCGGGGGAGGGCACCAGCCTCCCTCCCCTCCGGGGCCGTCTGGGTCCAGGGCCCAGACATCCACCCGGAGGACCGGACGTGGCCCAGGAGGCACCGAGCCTGCCCTGCGGCTCCACCGCGCCCTCCTCCGGCAGGTCAACCAACCAAAGGACGGGCATTATCGGGCGCCTACTGGTGTCAGGCACTGGGTGAAGCGCATGCATTGAACCCCAGCTCCCGGCTCGGCCCAGCGGGGTGGGCGGAGTACCTGAGCGGGGGCCAGGGCAGGTCCCCGTTCTTCCCTATGCCCATGTTCTGGGCCACGGCGACGATGCAGTTAATGGTAGGGGCCATGGCCGCAAGCGGTCAGGTTCGGGAGGGAGAGCCGAGCAGCAGCGGCAGCAGCCGTGCCTTTCCCGGGCAGCCTGCCTGGGAAGACTCGAGGAGAGCGCGCGAGCCGCTGATTGGAGGAGAAAGGCGCGGCTCCCCTCGGGCCCGCCCCCGGCCTCCCACGTGCTGGTGGACCATGACGTCATCGCGCGGGCTGAGGCCTGGGAGCTTGGGCAGCGCGTGCTCTCTTACGCGTGCGCAGCGGGGCCCGGGAGAGTTCATTCCAGGGTTGGGGGGGCTCTCGCGCCGGGCTCCGCGTCTCGCGCCGGGCTCCGCGTCTCGCGCCATCCGCCCGCCCACCTGCCCCTGATGCCGCGGCGGAAGCAGGCCGGCGGGGCCGGCGCCTCCGTGCGTGCTCCAGGGGCGGCCAGGCAGGCGGTGTTGAGTCGATTCTTTAAGCCGGCCGGACACCTGAAGTCCTCCTCCCAGACGGGGGCCCCTGCGAGCCCGGGCTGGGACTCCGGAGCGCCCCCGGAGCAGCAGGAAAGTCCGGAGCCGCCGCGGCCGGTGAGCTCTGGGGTGGGAGGAGGGCGGGCGGCGCAGCTTGCGGAAGGAGGCGGGGCCTAGGCCTGGAGTCGAGAGGGAGGCCGCCCCGGGAGCTGGAGGCGGGGGAGTGCGGGAGGAGGGGGAGGGGAAGGGGGACTCGGGACGGTACCACCGGGCCAGGATGCTTGGGCCACCCCCGGGCTTTGGACTTGTAAATCTCCTCAGTGACGCATCATCCGGCCTGGTCTATCCCAGTCCATCCCCCCCTTTGTCATTAAGTTGGACTCTTCCGACCTCCCCGAGTTTGACTCTTCTGGGGAGAGTTGTGGGCGGAGGGAAAGAGCAGGACACAGTGCTACATTGTAATAAGAATAGTATCGTTTGTGTAACAATAACATGATCTTTATAGTTGACGTTTGTCTAGCGCTTGCATGGTGATAATGATATAAAGCTTGTTAGTTGTTCAGGCGTGTCTCACCCTTCGCGGCCCCATTTCAGGTTTGCCATTTCCTTCTCCCAGTCATTTTACAGATGAGGAAACTGAGGCAAACAGGGTGAAGTGACTTGCCCAGGGTCACACAGCTAGTGTCAGACCAGATTTGAACTCAGGAAGATGAGTGTCCTGGGCCACCTAGCACTTCCTTAAAAATAGTGATAGATGACGATGATGGTGATGATGATGATAGCTGACATTTATATAGAGCTTAAAAATAATTGATAACGACAGCTAGTATTTATATAGTGCTTATTTAATAATATTATGTAATTATTATATATGTAACATAAAGTAATACTATATAAATATATAAAATAATGTGTATAATATTAATGACAATGATAGTTAACATAAAAGTCATAATAAAAGGTATCAGTTACATAGTGCCTGCTGTGTGCTAGGCACAGTGCTAAGTCCTTTAAATTTCATTTGGTCCTTGCAATAACGCTGGGAGGTAGGTGTTATTACAGTCCTCTTACAGATTAGGAAACTGAGGCAGGCTGTGATTAAGTGACTTCCCCAGGGTTACAAGATCTCTTGATGCTGGATGACGGTGGAGCATGTTATCTATTTTTTTGTTATCTTTAGCTCCAGCTACATGGCTGGCCCATCTTCTTTTTCTGATCTTATGTGTCTCTGAGAATATCCCCTCTGTCAGCTTGTCCTGTGCCATTTGTTGGCAATGTATTGAAGCCACCCATGCCCACATGATACGTTTAATTCCTCAGAGACTGCGGTATTCAATGACTTCCATTCATATGGATCATTGTAAACTTGTATAATTTCCCAGATGCATTTGACCCACTTTGTTCTGCCTGTACAGTTGTCGGCCTCTGCTCCTGTCAAGACTACTCATAAAGATAATGTAGAGATGGTAAGAAAGCAAGTGGATGGATAGTAATTGATATTATCTCAGATGTTTCTTTTTGGTAGTAAGATTTGGTGTACTTCTCTCGGATATTCTGAGAATCTGTCAGCACCCTCAAAATTGTATCACTTCTAGCATGGACATTCTTTGTGTTTATTTGGTCTATTTCACCAATTTTTTTTTCTATTTTTTGTTTTCTTTGACACTTTTTCAATACTTGTCTAGGATGTTCCTTAGGAAGCAGACACAAGCTGTTGCTAGGATTGTACTCAAAACATTCTAGCATGGCAAAATTACTCAGAACTTGTGTGGAGATGGCATAGTCTTCAATCAATCAATCAACAAGCATTTATTAATTACCTGCTGTGTGTCAGGTACCTTTCTCTAGGTTCTGGGAATACAAATTCCAGATTGAATAGTCCCTGCTTTTAGGAACCCAAGCTCATGTTCATGTCACAGCGAGCTTTGGAGTAGGACTTTGTAGGAAAGGAAATGAATACCAAGAAAAAGCCATTAGAGTTGGTGAGTTCTTGAAGGCTTTGGAGAGAGCAGTCTCAGTAGAATGGTAGGCATGCAGATCACATTACAGTGAGATGTGGAATGAGTGGGTGCCAATAAAATGGAATCCAACTCAAACATTTATTAATCCTTTGCTATGTTTCAAGCCAGTGTGAGCCTATGTGCAGTGTAGCATAGGCATGAATGTACACCCAAATTAAATTGTGTGTTTTCAGGGAACCAGTTGGTATATAAGCACTAAATATACACCACTGTTTCTGAGAGTTCAGGGGAAAAAGGCGGGAGATATCTAAGGGATAACTTGAGGGTAAACTAGGGGCAAAGGAATTTATTTATATTTAAGATGGGGGGACCTGAACATGTTTGTTTGCAGGTGGAACAGATTTGGTGGAGAGAGAGAGACATTAAAGATGAGAGAGACAGAAATTGATGGAATAGGATGTAAGTAAGCTTCTTGAGAGAAGGAGTTGTTTCATTCTTTGTTTTTGTATGTCCAGCCCCTACCACAGTTCTGGCATGAGGTAAGTTGAACTTAGGAGGGGTTGGAATCAGGGACTTGAGAGTTAGGTTAGTAGCTTGACCTGGAGGAAGGCCACCTTGTTTTCTGAGGCTGGAAATGAGGAAAGAAAGAGTGAAAACTTAGAGACCTCCTTATATGTAGAGGGGTGGCCTCAGGATAGTCTTCTGAGTGAAGTAGGATAATAGGTGGAAAGAGAGGGTGGCTTGAAGAAAAAGTTTGGAATAACTTCTGCAGACTGTGCCACAATCAGTGAGAGAGATGAACATTATGGTGGAGCAGTGAGGTCCCATTTGAAGTTCAATTGTGTGGGTTTGAAAGGGACCAGTTGATGTATTTTGTTGTGTTTACCTCTTAGCAAAAGTTTTCTAACAATGTTGTCCTAAAGTAGAATTGGTTTCCTTAGGAAGTAGTAGGTTCCTCCTCACTGGAAGTTTTCAAGGGGAGGCTGGCTATGACCATTCTGTAGTGATGTTGTAGAAAGAATAGGTTGGATTAGAGACTCTCTGAGGCCCTTTCCAATTCTGGTATTCTTTGTTTCTGTCATTCAGGAGTAGTTTAGCAAAAGTGATGGACATGACCTAGTGCTATGGATTAACGGAGCAGGTACAGAAGAAGAATAAGGAGGTAGAGGTTTCAAGAATGGACAGTATACTATTGAAATGTTTGACTAAGGGGTCGAGACTGTGAGGGGAGGAAATGAAGCCAGATAAACAATGATGGATTGGGAGAAGAGGGAAGGAAAAAGTGACAGGAGATCTTGATTGAGTTGAAAACCACATTCATGAGGAGCAAGTTTGTGGGAAAAGATGGAAACAGAAGATTGCGATTACTCACTCTTTATAACTTTTCTGTTTGTGACAAAGGTACCATCGGCCTTCCATTCACCCAGGTCATCAGCTTGGGAGTTACCATCGACTCTCCCCTATCCCTTCATTACCAATGAATACCAATTCTTGTTGATTTTGATTCTACAACATATTCTCCATCCTTCCCTTTCTTTATGCCCACATGGCCAGTATCTTAGTTCAGACCCTCTGTGTGGGTGATTGCACTTGGTCTCCTTGCTTCTGATCTCTCCCTTTCCAAACCACCTTTCAAACAACTGTCAAATCGATATTCCCCCCTCCCCCCCCTTTTTTTTTAAAGATTGTCATCCATTGCCATGTAATGGCCTCATCTGCCCTCCTCAATAGCACAGAAGCTTTGAACTGCTAGATTTTCAACCTGGATTGGTTCACTCTTCTTTAAGGAAATCTGGTAGCCCCTTGATCCCAAGGACTCGCTATATTGGTGTTGATACCCTATTTTAGGTAGGTTGTAGCTTCACTGCTGCTGAAAATTCCTGAACTCCTGTCGGTCCAGCAGCCTCAGCCTCACCAGTAGGAGGGACTATAGGTATGGCCTCTTCCACCCATCTGAGCTGATATTTCCAAAGGTCAGTCCTGACCATGTCACTTCTCTGTTTATGAAGTGTTGATGGCTTCTTGATTCTTAACCTTGCATCTGTGCTATCCTATCTTGCTCTTGTTTAGGCCTGCCTTATTTAAACTGATAGACAGTTATTCCAACTTTGGCAAATTGGTTAGTGGCTACCTAATTATGTATAAGCCTCAGAAGATAAGTATAGAACATGTAAGTAGGTAAGTAAGTAGGTAGCAAGGTAGAGCAGTGGATAAGAGCAGGGCCTGGTGTCAGGAATACCTCAGTTCAGATTCGGTCTTAGACACTTAATAGCTGTATGATCTTGGTTGAATCACTTAAACTCTACTTGCCTCAGTTTCCTCATCTGTAAAATGGATAAAATAACACTTCTCCAAGTTGTTGTGAGGACCAAATGAGGTAATATTTTAAACACTTAGAACAGTGCCTAGCACATTGTAGGTGCTATATAAATGCTAGCTATTATATTATTAACTGTACTTAGATGGGGGTGAGTTGAGTTTTGTATGTCTCAATATAGTAATAATTAGAAATTATGTTGTGCTATCAGGTTTGCTAAGCACTTTAAAATACATTATCTCTTTTGATTCACAAAACAACCATATGAGATAAGTTCTACTATTAACCTCATTTTATAGAGGAGGAGACTGGGATTAAGCAGTTTGCACAGGGTCATACAACTGGAAAGTGTCTGAGGTAGTATTTGAACTTAGATTTTCTAGATTCTAAACCCAGAGTTCCTTCTGCTATCCTGCCTAGGTGTACTAAGTAGATGAGGAGTGAACCAGTAATTGGGATTGCCCTTTGGGAATATCTGTTTGGATGGGCTGTCTTGGTTCTGGTGCAGTGATGAGGAACCTCTGGCCTCAAGGCCACATGTGTTCTTCTAGGTCCTTGGGTGCGACCTTTTGACTGAGGCCAAGTTTTACAGAACAAAGCCTTTTATGCTCTAGTAGTTAAAGGGAGGAAGCTTTCTTAAATGGTGGAGGCAAGAATATGAAGGACGTTCTTCACATAGGGTATGTAAGTCATAACATTTCAGAAGTAAGATTTAAATTGCTCCATGGCATTTAGGTTTCTGCAGCCTCTACAAATGGAAATAATGATGTCATATCTTAAATTTTCATGTTTTAGGCCTCTGAATTGAACGGATGTAAGAAGAGGACTCTGGAATATGAGGAACCTGTTAACAAGAGAGCAAAGCAAGTTGGAGGAGATGGGGAAGAGAGTGACACTGGAATGATGGGAAGTCGTGGTGAGTTCCAGATTGACAGGCCTTCACTTCGATCAGCCAAGAACTGCATGTCTTGCTTCTTGTGCAGTGACAATGAGTTGTTGGAGAACTTTATGCTTTTTTCTTTCTTTTAAAATTGTTTATTGATATCTTTGTTGAAACTTCCTGAAGACTTTGAGACAGCTTGTGTTATTATTATGATGTAACAGTATTTCATTTCCATTCATGCACCTCAGTTATTTAGCTATTCCCCAGTTGGTGAGCTCAATGCCTTTTTCTGCGGGGAAAGAACATTTTTTTCTCATTGTTCATGGGCAGAATATCTATTCCACATGCAGAATGCTTGAGTTGCATTGCCTGGCTTGGAGGGCAGGGGCCATGAAGGAGATCCAAGTTGACATTCTCTAGTCCCTTTGGTAACTTCTCAAGGGCTGGGTTTTTTATTGGCTAAAGGGGCATAGTTCAATCACAGTTTCTGATGAGTGGTTTCATTGTAGCCGTCTCCGTGAGAACCTCAGAAGAATTGGAAGATTTTTGTTTTCCTACAAGAGGTATCCGTAAGCAACATGTGTCATTTCATTACTCCCAGGATGTGTGATCCCCATTTATGGAATTGCCTTATCCCGCCTTCCCAAGGGAAAATTTCACTTATAAATTATAAGCCTCCAAAATAGGTGATGTATACAGAAACAGAGAGTTAGAACTTTAAAGAAAAAAAAAAGACAGACCTGATAATGTATTTTTTCTTCTATGAGAGAGATGGGATGGTGGTATGGTGGAAGTGGTAGTAGGTGTATGTACTTGCCTCATCTTTTTTGGGTTTTCCTAATGAACTCCCTCCCTGTTCTTTCCCCTTTATATCTGGTATTCTCTTTTTACTTCTAAAAGTAATTTTAAAAATTCCATTGTGGTTTGACCTTTGAAGCCTGATGGGCTTCGTAGTTTGGCCAAGTGGTATCTGTAGCAGCTCTCTACTTGTGAGTCTTGATTCCCGTCTCAAATTGAAGTTGAGTATGCATGCATGTGTGTGTGTGTGGGTGCGTGTGTGCGTGTATGTGTGGTCGGTCTGTCTGGGGTTGTCTAAAATAACCTATTTGCGATTTAATTGCAGTATACGTGTTTTCCTTTGTGTTACATATCTGATTGTCATGAATTTCACTTTCAAGAGATGCCAAATCATATGCAAAACAAACATTTTGAAGTGTAATTTCTAGAGGCTTACTAATTTTGAGTAATGAATGAATGCCCTTATAACTCATCTACTTACAATACTGGCTAGCATTTATTTATATCCTCTTACAAAAAGATCTGTTTCTCAGTGAAGAATCTACTTTTAAAAAAAGTATTTAATACTGAGATCCTAAAGCCATATTTTTCTTTTAATTTAAAAAATAAACTTCTGCTAATTATTGTTATCTGATACTGAAATCTTAGTTACATTTTCTTCTAATTTTAAAAATAAACTCTGATAATTATTAATTGCTATTTGATACTGAGAATCTGAACTCATATGTTTTCTTAACTTCAAAAATAAACTTTAGCTAATTTTTAATTACTACATGATACTGAGATCCTAAAGTCATATTTTCTACTTTCAAAAATAAACTTTTGCTAATTATTACTTGATATTTTATTCCAAAGAACTAAAGTTATATTTTCTTCTAATTTCAAATTTAAGAACCAAGAAAACGTCTGAGGCCCAGGATGGTTTTAAAGTCTCTGGAAAAATTAAAAGAATTCTGCTGTGATTCTGAGTTTCCTTGTAGTAGAGCTCCAACTGAACCGCTACAAGGGAGATTGGCAATTTTGCCAAAATGTACTGATTTTGAGGACATCAGCATAAATGCAAAGCATATTGTTCCCTCTGAAGATTCCAGGTCTCCAAGGAATCAGAAGGTATGTATCCTGTGTCCAGAGAAGCATTTATTGAGAGGAGATTATGTTTAGGTTCCCACATATAGGGTCCATTAGTTCCACAGAAAGGACTCAGAAGTACATATGCTTTCTTTCTTTCTCTAGCCAGTTGCATTGTGGCATGTCTGGACACTGGGTTGCATTTGGGTTCTGGCAGTGGTACTGAACCATGAATAGTCCATTTCACTTTAGGATAGCTCTGTTGGAAAGTTTTTCTTACATCAAGCCCCAATTTACCTTTTGTAACTTCTACTCATTATAGCTAGTTCTGTTCTTGGATCAAACAGAATTAGTTTAATTCCTCTGTTCCAAATGGCAGCCTTTCTAAACTTAGGCACCTAGAACTGAACTTATTCCAGATGTGTTATGAACAAAATAGTATACTGTGGAACTGCCATCCCTTTATAAGATCTTAGAAGCTGTGCCTCAACCCAGGATTGCATTAATGTTCTCTCTGACATATTACACTGTCAATATGTAATCTCCTAAAGATCCCATTTGTAAATAGATAAGTTGCTGTGTGACACCATTTCCTCTCCCATCTTGTCTTGGAGAAGTTGATTAGTTGAACTTGAATGTAAAACTGCATTTTTTTTCATCTTATAATTTTTGTCCATTTACATAGCCTTTTGAGACTTTTTGGATATTTACTCTGTCATGAAATGAGGCAGATACCCAACTTTGTATCATCTACAGATCTCATAAGGAAACCATTTGAATCTTTATCCAAATCATTGACAAAAGTGTTAAATAGCTTGAGACCAAGTACAGGGGCACTCCATGGGATGCTTGTTTCTGTGACATTTAAAAAGATTTGAGAAACATAGCTTCTAGGTAATTTAATAATTGTATTAATAAGGCCATTAGATTATTAATAACAGGATGGTCATTTGCCTGTCTCTCTTAGACCAAAGACCTCTTATGATAGTGGGCTAATATGTCCTTCAAAAAGTGTTCCTGAGGGTTGCCTAATCACCTCTAATTGGTTAATCAAATGGGATGTAGACTATGTTGTGGGGCGGGGGGGAGTTATGTGACTTAGGTCACTCAAATCTTGGTCAAAGAGACATCAATTTCCGTATCTCCTGCCTTGACAATAGGGAAAAACCAACATTTTCTCAGGGCCTGTCTGAGCAAATGCAGTGAGCAAGAATATGCTCATTAGCCCAAACTTTGAATTTTTTTACTGTTTAATTAGATCATGGCCTGGGCAAGTTTTTAAGGGAGATTTCTAACACTGGTTGGTTTCTGGATGAGGAAGTAGAAAGTGGAAAAGTCTGTATATATATATGGACCTAATAAAAAAATTAGTTACTAAATATAAAAGAGTAATACTCATTTCTCGCATTTCCAAATTTATGGAGAACCATAATGACTGTAGTTTGAGACCAACTATTTAACGTGTTCTGAATATCAAAATGTTCAGTGATCTAGCTCATATCACCATCTTTTCCATATGAAGAACATGAGATACACTGTAAAACACTTCTAGCATTGATGTCTGTGTTTCATATATCCTCGTATATAGTTTTACTAGAACCTATATAGTCATCTTTTAGAAAGAAGTCTAGCAAACTTACTTTTGTGGCTTCCTATCCCTTAACAGAGTAAAAGTCATGTAGGGGAGAAGGGGTGAGAGGTGCAAAGTAATGGTACATAGTAACATTGACAGCTGATAGGTAGCAGGACAGCAAAGAAAGGAGCTCAGGATTTATAGGGGACAAACACAAGATCTCAAACACAGCCCTTGTTGTTTTTAAAAACTTTGTTGATACTTTTCTTTTTTTATCACCTTCATTTTCAAAACCTCTCTTTCCTTCTTCCTGGTTCAAATCTGGCTGTAGATACTAGCTGTGTGTGACCTACTAGTGTGACCCCTGTTTGTCTCAGTTTCCTCATCTGGCAGATGAGTTGGAGAAGAAAATGGCAAACCACTCCAGTATCTGCCCAAAAAACCCCTAATGGGGTCACAAAGACTTGGATGTAATTGAAAGGTCAGAACAACAAACAGTTGATCTTTTTAGTTACACCGACAGTGTAGCTGAGTTTTGTTTTTCTCTTTCTATTACATCTTGGTTGTCGTTATTTGTATTGTTTTCCTCATTAGCCTTACTTCCCTTTGCATCAGTCCATAGAAAGTTTCCCTTACCTCGCTGCTTTCTCCATATTCATTGTTTCTTAAACTGTAATAATACAGTTTGTGTAGCTGTTCTCCAGTTGTTGGTCATCTACTTTATTTCCAGTTCTTTGCTACCATGAAAAGAAGCATGGCCGTTTTTAAACCTCACTTAACTTCCTTTACCTTTCTTGTGGATCCATTCTATCTCCTGGTAATCTTTGTAGCAAGGGGACTTTCTTAACAAATTGTTTCAGCTTCTTTAGATCTTGAAATTAGGCTTCTGCCTTCAAACAGAAAAATCAGCTTTTCAAGATAACTGTACTTGAGGTTGCAGCTCTGTTTTTTGTAATTTTGTATAGCAGTTTTTTCCCCCTTAAGCTCTTCTTTTTTCCAAGAGTCATTCCAAAGTTTCAAAGTAATTCCCCCCAATCTTTAAATGTTCTTTCTTTCATTTTTCTTGACAACTTGTAAAATTATGTCTTTTCCTTTAAAGTTTAAAAACTTGATGTGGATTTGGATTTCAGGGTGTATCATATCCCCTTCTGTGCCAACTTTATCCTTTTAGAAAATTTTCTTTCACTCTTTGGAACTGGGGATGAAGAGTGGTCAAACAGCAGGGAACCTTTAAGTATTGACATAGGTCTAACCTCCCATTCCTGGAGTACATTTCCTCTTTGTTCTCATATTTCAGAATCCTTCTTTTCTTTTAAAGTTTCGCTCAAGCTCTTTCTTCCCCTTGTAGGACGGATGCCTCTGCCCAGCTTATGGTGTTTTCTTTCCAGATTTTCCAAAAGTAATTCATCTAGCTCTCTCTCCTGTCCCTTCATTCCACTCTGCCTTTTAGATTCACTTTACCTGTATTCTTGTCAGATTCCCCTTGTAGAAAGTAAGACATTTTATGTTTGTTTTCTGGCTTCAGACAGACTACTGGCTTAGAAAGAATCAGCATATTTGAAATTTAGGTGGTGTAGTGGATATAGCATCGGACTTGGAATCAGGAAGATTCATTTTCATGAATTCAAACAGCCTCAAGCACTTACCGTCTGTGTGACCTTGGGCAAGTCACTTAATCCTATTCGTCTCAGTTCCTCCTCTGTAAAGTAAGCTGGAGAAGGAAATGGCAAACCATTCCAGCATCTCTGCCAAGAAAATCCAGATGGGATCAGATACATCTAGAAAATGACTGAACAGCATCTGTTGTCCCATTGGTGAATGTTGTTCATAGATTCATAGAAATCTCAGAGTTGGAAGAAATTCGTGCTTGCCCATATCTGAACAGGAATCGTTTTTGTAACATTACCGATGAGTAGTTGTCCAGCCCCTTCTTGAATACCTGCAGTGATGTAGAGCTCATGCAGGCAGCCCATTTCACTTTTGGATGCTTCTCTTAGTAAGTGTTGCTTGGTATGAGATGAAATCAGCTGTACCTGAAGCTCTCAGCACTTTGCACAGAGCCTCCCGCTTGGCAGATGGTTATAAATGTTGGTTGAATTTGAGGTATCCTAGTCTATCCAACCATCTTAGTTCTTATATCTAGAGTTAAATAAGTCTAACTCCTTGCCTGGAGTTGAGCAAAACAAATATTCTCTATCCATTCACATACTAGAAGGTTTGTTCCTCATGTTCACGGCCTCCTTCTCTCCATGTCCCCCTCCCCTTTAGGTCTTCCCTGTTCTGGTTCCTTCATGACACCTTGCCCTCTTTAGTTGCCCTCCTTTTTGTTCCCCTGGAGCTTGTGGATGCTGTTTCTAAACTGTGGTGTGTAGATTTAGGCACAGGGCCATGATGCATTTGAGCAGGACTCTCTGTGCCCTCTCCCTCCTCACCTGTGTCTCCTAGACTCCCAAGGTTCTTTCAAGTACCAACTGTTTTAGGAAACCTATCCTGATTCTCTTCACCTCCATTTTTAGTGCTGTAAAAATGAAGAAGTGACTTTGCATCTATCTTTTATATGCATATAAATGTATACATATATACATATATGTATATATATATGTATATGCATATGTGTGTGTGTATTTATGTACAAGTTGTTAACTGTTCCTCTTCCCCCAATAAAAAGTAAATTCTTGAGGATAGGGATGTTCAGTTTTTCCTTATGTTATCCTTAGCACTTAGCAAATTGCCTGATAGTAGGCTCTTATTGTGTGTTCTTTCAAATGGATGAAAAATTCCCTCATTTTGGATATCATCCTTATGGAACTATATATAGCCTGAGGTGATAGTGTTTTGACTGTCACTTCACACATACTGTTGGCTCAGATTTAACTTGCAGTTTACTAACAGCTTCAAATCTTTGTTGCACAGCCTATATGTATATGATTGATTTTTTTAAAAATCCAGCCGTTGGATTAAACCTTTTGGCAGCTAGGTTGGTGAGGGCCTCAAGGCTGTGATGTCTGAGGATCTCTTGAAGGAATTGGGTTTATTTACCTTGAAGAAGAAAAGATGTGGGCAGGCATGATGATTGTCCTCAAGTATTTAAAAATTGTTCCTATAGAAGAAAGTTTAGATTTCTTCCATTTGGCCCCCAGAAGGCAGAGCCAGAAGTTTGAAGGAGGCAAAGTTAAGTTTGACATAAGAAAAACATTCCTTAACAATTGGCATATCCATTAGTTTTATGCGCTATCTTAGGAGGCAATAAGTTTCTTCTAACTGTGGGTTTTGAAGTAGAGGTTGGACGGCTATTGTAGTGTGTCTTCTAATGGAGATTGTTTTTGAGGTCTGAGTCTCTTTAGTTGGCTGCTTAGGTCCCTTTTAGCTTTATAAGTCTTAACTTTTATCAAGTTTCATCTTATTGGACGTGGCTCATTGCCTTAGCCTTGGGTCTTGATTATGTCATCTACTATTGAACTATTTTTCTACAAATTTGGTTTGACTTTTAAAAACTTGGTATGCATATAATCTATGCCTTTAATTAAATCCTTGATACAAATATTACACAGAGATAGATCAAGAACAGCCCTGTGGCATTCCAGTATGCTTTTTTTTTTTAAAAACTTTGAGCAGAGGTTTTCTTGTATGTAGTTTCTTTTAGGAAATGTTTGATAGGAATTCTAATTTAAACCAAGAATCCTTTGAATTGAAGAGATAGATTAATTTGATTGAACAATTAAAGGATGCTGTATGTATGGTTATATACTTTAATTCTTCTCAAGAACCTTCTCTTGACAGGGAGGATCACTTTTTGGTCTTGCTCATTTTTCGTTATCAAATAAAAGTCATGAAAGCCTGCAGAATACATCTGAGCCCAAACCTACCAACAGAAGAACCAAAAGCATTTATACCCCATTGGAATTGCAGTACCTAGAAATGAAAGAGCAGCATAAAGATGCCATCTTGTGTATTGAATGTGGATACAAATATAGGTTCTTTGGAGAAGATGCAGAGGTAAGTTGCTTCTTTCAAATATTTCAGACTATTCTTATCTGGTAGCATATAGATTGTAGTATGTATAGCATATTCTAAAATTTGTGTTTCATTTTCTATGTTGGTGAAATTATTTTCAGCAAGCTAGGAAAAGTGAATCTTATCATCTTTAAAATGTACCTATTTTTTGTTTTTATGTAGAAAAAATTAATTCAGAAATAAAAGAATGAGTTTTTTTTATTTGTCATGTATATAATATGTCAATTTGTTTTCATTTCTGACCTCCTGTACCCCGAGTTGGAGAGTAATTCTGCAGGCATATATAGCACTGTTAGGTTGTGATAGGTTTAGGGAGAGAAAGAAAATCCTGTTGTGTCTTTTTATAAAAAAGCTTTCAGACTCATCTGCCGGACCTTGAGGTCTTGCAGTTAAATTTTGCAAAAAGAGAGTAAAGCATAGAATTCTGCACAGGAAAATGGGATTGTGAATCTAGTGAGGCTGTATGTATCTGTGTTTATATTTTGCAGATTGCGGCACGGGAACTCAACATATATTGCCATTTAGATCACAACTTTATGACAGCAAGCATACCCACTCACAGACTTTTTGTTCACGTACGCCGTCTTGTGGCAAAAGGACATAAGGTCAGCTTTGGCTTTTGTTGATCAGTAAATGAGAATGGCAGTTCTTCGTAGACAATAGAAAAAAATGAGTCTTGTAATAAGATTGGTTTGAAAAACCTCAGGTTTGGATTTTTGCTTTTGGGAGAAATTTGTTTTTCCTAGTCATTTTTCTAGGTGCTCTGTCCTCATTGGATTATATTTTGGTCAATTTTTTTTAAATGTAGCTAAATGTGACAGAAGGGCAACTAGGTGGTGCAGTGGATAGAGAAGCAGGTTTGAAGTGAGGAAGACCTGAGTTCAAACCTGGCCTCATGTGCTTACTAGCTGTGTGACCCTGGACATGTCACTTATCCCTGTTTGCCTCAGTTTTTTCATCTGTAAAATGAACTAGAGGAGGAAATGGCAAACCACTCCAGTATCTTTCCCAAGAAAACCCTAAGTGGGGTCACATGGAGGCAGATGTGACTGAAAACGACTGAACAACAACATACGTGGTAGAGGGAATCAAAGTCATCCATCTGGGTGAACGTCTCCACATTAGTAATGTGTTACGTTCTCTTCATCCCTGCATGAATTAGACTTTCTTAGGTTTAAAATGTAAGTATTTTAATGTCTGCCACTTGGTTTTAATTTTTTTATGGCATATTCTTTTACAGGTGGGAGTTGTCAAACAAACTGAAACTGCAGCACTGAAGGCTATTGGAGAGAACAAAAGTTCTGTGTTTACCCGAAAATTGACTGCTCTTTATACTAAGTCTACACTTATTGGAGAAGATATCCTTTTGGAGTTGATAATTTAGCTTTTACAAGTTGCTAATGCTTTTTGCAGAGTTATTTTTTTTTAAAGAAGATAGCTTTATGTAATCTCTTTTGAGTTGATAACTTTTTGACATAGGAAAAAGGCACATCAAAACACGGGTATGTTCTATAATGGTGTTTAATGGAAGATGTTCGTATCAAAGTGGAGAAAAACCACTCAATTGAATTAGGGTTGAGAAAATCGATTTTTGGAAATGGCCTGCTAGAAGACAGTAATAGTTCATTAAAGTCTTTTATTTTTTGGTGAGAATGCGATTATATTATGAAGCCTCCATTATTGAAGAGACTGTTTCAAGGGCAGACTTTGTAGTTAGAAACTTCATTTCCAAAGGTAGAAATAACATGAGATGCCTACGACTCTGTTCTAGGTCTTAGATTTCCTCTTTTTGCCATATCTTTTCAGGGCACATCTTTATCTCTTTGTTGAAGAGCTTTCCAGCTTCCTTGGTTTGTTTAGTTCCGCTCCTGTCAATCCTAGCGTTAATTCTGTTGATAAGGAGGCTGCATAAAGATCCTGAAGCCCAACACACACACACACACACACACACACACACACACACACACACACAAGATCCTGAAGCCCAACACACACACACACACACACACACACACACACACACACACACACACACACACACACACACGCTGTGTGGCACATTTCATCTCAATTGACCATTTGTCTGTCTTTCCTGCTGAACCTGTTTCTTGTGCATTAGGCTGCATAACCGCCTCCTACTCAACTGCTCTCTTCCCCTTCACTTTGGGAGCTTCTCCCAAATCCCTCAATGCTCAGGCCAGTTTATGTTAAAGAGTGCTTGTTCTTAAAGAGAATCAGTTGAAGTGTTAATTGATTTCTTCCATGTTTTCTTTCAGTTACTTTCTCTTTTCATTTTTTGTCTCTTTATTTTTTACTTTTCCATTTCTTTCTACTTCTTTTCAATTTTTCTCATTTCTTCCTTGTCAGTAGGTATTTTAAGATAAAGAGGGAGGCTATATACTTTGTGTCTTGGGTGCTTTGGCCTATTTGTACTTTCACTTTTGGCCTTAATTTTGTGATGAAGGGTCAGATCTCAGGTAGCTTAACTCACTAAGAACATCAGTGGTAACTAATGAATATTCACAGGGTATTGCACACTTTTTTAGTAAGTAAGTAAGAAGATAGACTATTTTGAGGACATAGTTTCTGTGTTAGCAGGCTATATTGAGATAAGCCAAGACCTAGAATCACAAAATATAAGATCTGGGAGGTACCTAGTTCAAACTTCTTGTCATTCTAGAAAGGGCACGGGTTTGGGAGTTAGAGGACTTTGGTGCAAATGCCTACTCTGCTGCTTGCCACCTTTTGGACCTAGGGCCACTTATTTGCATTTTAGTTTACTCACTTATAAAATGAGGGGTAAATATCTCATGACCTTTCAGGTCCCTTTGAACTCTCAATCTGTAATCCTATGGTGCTTAGAGTAAAAGTAAAGAAGACTAAGTGCTTAACTAAACATGAAATACAAAGCTGTATGGAAATGAGGTATGCCGTGAGAGCATGGATAACTGATCTTTTCTTGTTGGAGAGAATAGATAATAGATTTGTTGTTAACAGGAGTAGGACAAATCAATTTTATTTCCTTTAATAATTATTAAATGTGAATCCCTTGATCAAGCTAGACGATCCTGTAAATGTTGAAGAAATAGCAAGTGATACTTCTAACAATTATCTCCTGTGCATCTGTGAAAATATGAAAGATAAACAAAAGGGGAATATCACAATTGGCATTGTGGTAAGTAATATTTAGGGAAAATATAAACGATAGTATGTTTGATAAAGATTTCCTATAAAAACTTGTCTTAGTGTATACAACTGATATAGTGCCAAAATATTTTTCTGATTTATCATTAACATAAAAATATCTTTATTATATGCTTAATTGTGATTACCACTTTATAGAATTATTTTAGGAACTTCACTGAGTCAGGCCTTGTCCTCTACAACTTTACAATTTAAGATGGACATACTTATGTGGATACACACGTATGGTACTTTAGAATTATAGAATGAAAAATGTTTTCACAGTGACATAGAATAAAATGTTTTACAAATTAACGATAAGTCCATTGTATATGTTGAGAACATAGGTAAATAATAGTGTCTTAATCATTGAGGGTAACCTTGGGAATATAATGTTTACACTTGGAAAGATAGTTGAGACAGAAAAGATCAAATTCTTGAAAGGGTTAATATTAAGGAAAGTTTTAACCCACCTTACAGATATAATTTATACAGTTTGGCTTTCCTAATCTTCTCCAGTCAGTTTAAGTATAGCATATATGTCATGCACTAAAGTCCTCTTGTGTTATCTCATTTGTTGCCCAGCAGCTAGAGGAACTGAACTATAGCCATATTGATATTCTTGTTGTAAATGAAGTTACATAATGTTGTCATGTCATGCCTCATGGGCTTTCCTCTGACATGTGAATCCAGAGGTTGGCAGAAAGAATTTTATTATGTAATCCAAAAGCAAAAGAAACATTATTTCATAGGATACTGATCATCTTGCCAAGCAATCAGTGCACAAGCTGAATATAAATAAGCACATCATTATAAAAATAATCCATTGAGAGGGTGAAGAAGTTGACAAATCCTGTGAAGAAAGTAACTTCTATTCAATCTGTAGTGTGATAATCATTGACTTCATTGTGAGAGGAATGTGGGGTGACAGTGAAAACTGTTGAAATTGTTTAGGTTCAGGATCATGAAATGCAGGGACCATAGACGTAAACTTCTTGTTGTGAATACTTAAGTCTTAAGAAGAGACTTGGATGGCAAGCACTGAATAATACTATTTTGAATGATCAAATTGACTGTATCTTAAAAGATAGAAAATGACTGGCATCCATGGTAATATATATTTTTTAATTTGAAAGATCTTATATTTTGTTTTTCAAATTATACATGAAAATAATTTTTAACTCTTTTTTTAAATTTTGCATTCCAAATTCTCTCTTCCTTTTCCCCTCCCCCACCCGGAGACAGCAAGCAGTTTGATATAAATTATACGTGTGCAGACATGCAGAACATATTTCCATATGAGTAGTGTTGCAAAAGAAAGCACACCAAAAAAACCCCCAAAATAACAAAAGTGAAGTATGCTTCAATCTCCATCAGATTCTGTCAGTTCTTTCTCTGGAGTGGATGGCGTTTTTCATCATAATTCCTTTGGAATCGTCTTAGATCATCGTATTGCTCAGAACAGCTGATTCATTCACAGTTGGTCATTGTACGTTACTGCTGTTACTGTATGTAACACTCTCCTGGCTCTGTTGTCTTCACTTTCTATCAGGTTATATAAGTCTTCCCAGGTTTTTCTGAAAGCATCTTGCTCATCTTTTCTTACAGCACAGTAGGATTCCATCACAATCACCTACCACAGCTTGTTCAGCTCTTCTCCAACTGACGGGTATCCTCTCAATGTCCCATTTTTTACCACCACAAAAAGAGTTGTTATAAATACTTTTATACAAATTAGTCCTTTTCCTATTCCCTTGATCTCTTTGGGATACACCTAGTAGTGATATTACTGGGTCATAGTTTTATAGTTCTTTGAGGAGTAGTCTCAAAGACAAAGAAATTCTGTTCTCCAGGATGGCTGGATCAGTTCACAACTCCAGGAAGAGTGCATTAGTGGCCCAGTTTTTTTCACTTCTCCTCTAGCATTTGTCATTTTCCTTTTCTGTCCTATTAGCCAATCTGATGGGTTTGAAATGGTTCCTCAGAGTTACTTTAATTTACATTTCTCTCCATAATCAATTCAGAATCAATTGCGTGTAGTTTGATCATTGGCTAGTTAAGCAAAATTCTTAAAGGAAGGTTAAAGATAGAGAGAAGACACACTAGGCCAGATCTGTTAGAACAAATTGCATCCAAAAATAGGAAATGAAGAAAAGTATAGATATTAAGTCCATCACCATTATTTAGAGAGATCATTGCAAAATCATTGTCATTATAAGGCTGAAAAGATTCAAAACCAGTTTCATCCCACAAGTGTTTAATAGAATCTGAATTCTTGGAGACCTCACAGTTAATTTCTTCTGACCTGCACTTAAATAGAAATTCTACACCATCCCTAACAAGGCTCAAGAACTTCCAGTTCATCTCTGTGCCAAGGAGGCTGACATAGTAGCACGGATCAAGACTAGTTTAGATCACACGTTGGTTTGCTCTACACAGGAAGATGGTAGAAGACTGAGTAGTATTGCCTTAAAAAAGTCAAAAGTCAGTTGTGATATAAATGAACCTGTAGAGTACTTGGCATGAGAATCAACTAAGTCATAATCTTGAGGGTATTTTTAGGTGAAATGGTGCATGGTGACCATGAGTAGGCTGTGATATTTTGCCAATGAAAAATTTTCCGTGTAAAGAATATCATAAGGAGGAATGCGTGCCTGGAAAAGGAGGTGGACAGACCATGTAGAATGAAAAAATCCTGATGGACAGCTGGGTAGTCCCCTAGGATTCATGAAATAACAAAAGGTTTTCAGAGGAACCACAGAAGACTTACTTAAAGGAACAGAATCCTCTCCCTTATGCTTTTAAGATTAAGCTGCACATATACTGACTGGATGATCTTGGTCACTTAACCTATTAGCTCTAGGCACCTCTCTAAATCTTTAAGTTGTAGAGAAGATATGACATGAATTCATCATGGGAGTTTCTCTACACCAGTTAAATCAGAGGTCCAGTCTCTGTCTCCTTACCCTAACTAACATACCAGTCAGGTTGTTCATCTGTTTCTCACTCATTGGCTCACCTTCTTTTCAGGTCATACATGTTCTCTTTCATGCTACTTCTCATGTGTATACTGTATTTGATAAGATGATATACCTTACTGATACTTATTATGTATATAACTTTATATTACTTTGGGTTATTGATAATTCTGCTCTTTTGAGATCATGGAGTTGCATGGTTTGTATCCATCTGATACAGCATTGGGAGAATACTACTGTTAAAAGGATGGAGCAGCATGGGATCTTGGCAGGTGTTATGCAATTTCCCCATTATTATACAGTCTTTTTACCATGCCCTCTAATGTTCTGGATCTGGTTCTGTGTCTGATTTTAATACTCAGGAGTATCCACCCATGCTGAAGCAATCACAAACCTAAAAAAGTGCTGAAGTACATGACCTGGCTCATTTACTGAAATTTGCCCATTTAGGATCATTTGGAATTATTCGAGTCATTAGCTCTGATGTGTATTATGCACAAGTGGGATCATCTGACCAGCAAGAACTTCTGCTTCCTTTTTTTGCCTTTTAAACTCTTCAGAACAGTCCTTAATATCTCTTTCTATCATGAGTTCATTCTTTATTCTACTTGTCTCAAACCAGAGGGAATGATGTTTGCTTTATTGTTTGGCCGTTTCTGAAATGGTTCCGCACAGCGTTTGTTTTTGAATGGCTCTAAATAGTGTTTCTAATGAGTTAGGACCAATGTGATGGCTCCCAGTTGGGTATACTGGCTTGTCCTTGGTCAGGTGTTGACCCTCATGGGAGTAGCAAAACTAATAATAATTCCTGGTGGCTGATATTTGTGTAATGCTTTAGGTTTGCAAGAATCCTCTATGCTTGTCTGAAGTTAACCCTAAAGAGCACACTAGAGGGCAATGTGCCCTTGTTAATCCTTTGCTGCATTAGCTGCATGAAGCAATGAAGACAGTATGGTGATGTGGAAAAACAGTGAATTGGAAGTCAAAGGATGTGTGTTCATATCCTGGTCTATAAAAATGGAGGAGGGGAGACTGTGAGCAATGAACTTCTGGCTCTAAATTTATGTTCCGTAGGGCTGTTTCCAGGACTAGAGTTAAGCTAACCAAAGTGAATGATCAGGTGTGTGTGAGCAATTAAAAGGGATGTAGGTTGTCCCTCAAAAGGATGGCATGAATCCCAACAAAATATTTCTGATTTATGGTTAGGAGACTTTTTCATGAGAACAGTGAGACTGAGGACTCTTGGTTGCCTATATTGGGAAAAGTTCACTGTATTTAGTGCTTGTTGCAGTTGCTTGTCCTTTGTTCTCGAAGAGGACCATGACTTCAAGATGATGACATGACTTGCACTTGACTTTGATTTGAGTGAGAGAGAGCTGTGCAAGGTCACCAACTTCATTCATAGGATGATTGGAGATGGCCCAGGATGCAGTGAGAGACCCTGGTCCTTTCAGGCTAATGTCCTATCAATTCTGTGATCCCATTCATTGCTTGAAGTTTATTTTGAGTAGCAGGTCCCCAGTATTCATAAGACAATAAGGTAACCCTGAGTACATAGCATTTTTAGAGTTACTTCTTGGTTTGGCCGATGCTCAAGCCAACTGATGTTGATATGTAGACAATCTATCCCTCAGAGGTTACAGATTTGTAAGAAAAGAATCCTTGAAGGACCAACATGGATTTTCACAGATAAGAGCAGACACTGGAAAAGCAAATTAATATAGGGCTGAAATGCTGAGATGACCACTTTTAATTATTGTTAGTCCTTTCTCGTTTTGGCCTCTCCTCATCCTGCTGTTCCCTCTATTTTCTGTATTGTTTTCTGGTTTTGTAATATTTCCTTTCACTAAAAAGCATGCAAAAGTGTTTTGTGATATTAAATAATATAAAATCTGTACTTTGCTAGTCTAGCATAAATGTTCTTGGCTCCAGGCAGTTAGCTAATTGCAAAGCAAAGCTGTTTCGAGTTTTGGAATTTAAGTGTTTATTTCCAAACATTAATATTTCATTTTTGAGTAAAGCTATTTGTTTCACATGACTGCTTTTCTTTTGCTCTAGTCAGCATCACATGACTGCAAGGTTTTTTTTTTCTTTTCAGAGTGGATGGGTGATCTTGAGATAAAGGGGAAACAAAAATGGATTACAGCTGTGTTTACTGGTTTTAAGAAATGTGTTTCCTTTAAAATTCAGTGGAATTTAGGGTGCTACTGTTTAGGATTAGAATTCCTTCACAAAAAAAAATGTTTCCTATTGGGTGGTGAGAAAATTATTTGTTAGCCTTGAAAATATATGGTAGGGTTCAAATAGTTATACGTGTCATAAGTTTGAGTGGTTGCTGTTGTGAAGGTGATGATCAGTGACACATTTAGTTGATTTTTTTTTAAGCATCTCATGTATGTTTTAAAAATATTTGAACTGTTAGACTTATATAACCTACTATGTGTATAGAGCCTGGCATATGCTTAATAAATGCTTGTTTCCTTAAACATAGCAAAATACCCATTTTCCATATGACCTGCCACACCTCTTTTTCAGGGAGTGCAGCCGGCAACTGGTGAAGTGATTTTTGATAGTTTCCAGGACTCAATATCCCGTTTAGAATTAGAGACTCGCATTTTAAGATTGCAGCCTGTCGAACTTCTACTACCGTCAGAGATGTCTGATCACACTGAGAGGTTCATCAAGAGTATAACTTCTATCAGGTATGTGTTTACATTTTGTTGTAGGGGAAATAAAGTAGATTTGGTGATGGTAGTGACTATTCATGGTAAATCCTAATTTAAGGTCAATTGTTTTAAAATCTAAATCCCTTTAATAGTAGCCATTTAATTTATGAAAACAATAGAGTTCTTCCTGAAAAAAATTTGTCTAATTTTAAAAATATCTTTTCAGGGTGTCAGGTTTTATATTTCATACCTCTTGTCTATTAGATTTCTTTATATGTAAATTCACATAAATTTGAAATAATTTTGTATGGGAAGCACCATATTGGTTGATTGTCATTCAGGTTAATACTGTTTTTTTCCTGCCTCAGTTTAGCTACATTCTTGTAGAATGAAGTCTTCCATTTATAAAAGCTCCTATTTAAAAGAATTGAAAAATACATTTAAAAAAGAAAATTTAAAATATTACCACAAGAGGGCCCCATAGCATTTCCTAATTCATGAGTCACTAGGCCAGTACTTTAAATGATTCAGAAGCTGTTTGCTTTTATTTCCCAAGCTGCAAAATTACTTGTATTTTTTTTTCATTTAGTAATGTGAATGTTCATGTAAATGATGTAGGATGAAATTAAGTTGTAATTATTTCTGTACAATGTAAAACTTCCAGTGTTTTAGTCTCTTAGTTTTTTTGTGTTTTTCTAAACATGAAAATAGAGCCATTGTAGGGGATGGCAAGAGCAAGGGCAAAACCAGCCCTTTGTTTCTAAAGAACTATTTTCTTCAGTGAACTTTTGAACCTCCTTTTCCATTTGGCTAATTCTGCTTTTTAAAGCATTCATTGACTTTTTGGACCTTTTTCCAATTGAGTTAGCCTATTTTTAAAGGTGTTATTTTCTTCAGCATATTTTTGGGTCTCTTAGCAAGCTGTTGACTCGCTTTTCAAACTCTTCCATGGCCTGAGTCCATGTTATATTTATTTTGGAGGTACTGGATGTAGAAGCCTTGACTTCTTCTGACAATATGCATTATTCTTCCTCATCCGAAAGGATGGAAGAAAATACCTGTTCACCAAGAAAATAACCTTCCATAGTCTTATTTTTTTCCCCTTTTTGGGGAATTTTCCATCCAGTTGCTTGACTTTTGAGTCCTTTGTCAAGAGGAGGGTATGCTCTGGGGACCTGAAAGTTCTCAATTCCTCCAAGTGGTCAAGGGAGAAGACTTCACTCTCCTGACGTGCACATTGGTCTTGGAACAACCAAAAACTTTTCTGCCCAGGATCTGCAAGTAGTAGAATTCCCTCTCCACAACCAACTCCAACTCTGCCAGTCAGACTAGCATACTTCCTCACCTCAGGACTGTGCTCAGGGTTGAAATTAATATCAATTGCTTGATTCCTCCAGGGACCCCTCAAATGGATGCTGTAGCTGTCACCACACACTGCTGCTGCCACTCTCTGGGGCCAGGGCTAGGAATGGACCCTGCTCCCTTCTTGCCCAGTTGGAAAAGCCCTCTCACTGACCTTTGAAGCTTTATTTGGTGCTTGTGGGTTGAGGGGTCTGGGAACCTCCACTGTTGCTGGAGATTCTGCCCTGAGGCCTGCTGTGGTCCTTTTTCTCCTGGGCTCCAAGGCTGGGCTGAGCTTCGCTCTGAGGTCCGTGCAATAGACCTTTTCTGTTGGCCTTCCAGGCTACCTTGGGCTGGAAATCTCTTTCACTCTGTTGTTCTGTGGCTTCTGCTGCTCTAGAATTTGTTGAGAGCTGTTTTTTTACAGGTATTTTATGGGTTGTCAGGGAAGAGCTAGGATATGTGTGTCTTTCTACTCTGCCATCTTGGCTCCGCCCCCCCCCCCCCCCCCCCCCAAACCAGCCCTTTGTGTGACTGAAGTGAAATGCTGGAGCAGGTTATGGGAGCTGAGCAGATGGAAAATTGGAGGCAGCATCAGTTTGGATGTTGAAGTTCTCCGCTGTTAGGGCAGGAAGTGGGGGCGGAGAGAGTGACTGTGAGCACAGCACTGAACTCAGCGAGGAAGAAAGGAGAATCATGGTTGTCGATAGATATTGGCACCAAATCTGGATTGGGTGTTAAATCTCAATAGTGTAAATCTCAGAGGAAGAGAATTTACTGAGTCTAGCATGACCAGTGAATCAGGGGTTAGGAGGGAAGTGTACCCTTTGCTAGAAAGGGTGGCAGTGGTGCCATGTCATCAGGAGGGAGCCAGAATATTGAAGGATTGAGAGGTGAAGAGGTTCAAGATGAAAGCAAGTCTGTTAATTATCGAATAGGTATTTGAGAACACACTGGAAGGGGTAGAGTTGAGGGTGATTGGAGTGAGGGAGTGGGCACATAAAATGGGGAATAGGATTGGCATGTCTTTGGCCAGGAATTCAGAATCACTGGAGTTGTTGAGGTTTCATGATGTGTTGTGGTGGAACCATCTCAAAGAATTCAGAGCCAGACCACCTCTAAACCAAGTTATAGGCATTTATTGAGATTGACACCTTTCGTGGAGGAACCAGCAACTTCAGAGAGAGCAAGATGAATTTTTATAGGGTAAAGATGCAATTACACAACAGAAATTTATGGAGGAGTTTGTTAAAGGCTTGGGCAATGGAGGACGGGTCCCATCTGTGGTTCTATGCTTAAACATCTTGGTCATGTTGTCCTCTGATTGGCTAGCCATTGTGGTCCTGTCTGGTCAAGATGAATCAGTAAGGTATTGTGGTCCTATCTTGGGCTAGATGGATGATGTGATTATGACTGAATACAAGAACACACCTGTTTAAATATGTGGAAGGGGTTCAAGGGCAGTGGCTGGGTAGAGGCAGTGGCCAGCTGTTCTGTGAGAACTGTGAGTTCATGGACACACCTGTTGTTCTTTAGCAGTGAGGCATATCTGACGAAGTTAGGATATTGGGTGTGGGGAGGCTAGGTAGATACAGTGGGACCTCTAATGAAGTTAGAATATTGGGGCTGGGAGCAGCTCTAACCATTGGAGAATAAGTCAGGCTTATCATTGGTTATAGAGAGGTCTTTTGAGTGAGGCAGGTGATTATACTTTTCCAGGTTTTGCGTTAAGAGCATTCCTTATGTTACCATATTTTGTCTTTTGAGGCCCAAAAAGCTCTCCTCACTGCATGCAGGGGTAAGGTTGGGAGAGGCTGGTCAGGATGTAGGAAGTGGAAATACCAGGTGGGAGCTAGTCTCCAAAGCTCCAGAGAAAGTCCTGGGGTGAAGAAAGAAGCCAGTGGAAGCAAGTAACCAGATCTGGGACTGACACATAGCTTACTGAGAAGGCCCTTTTCCATTGTGTTACTGTCGTTTACTCTGGCAACTCAGAGAGAAGAGGCAGAGCGGGGGAGACAGATCGCTGGATCTCATATGGATTGATGCAGAGCTCTCTGAGAAGGCCCTGGGATGAAGAGCCAGGAGTCAGGTGATTGATCCAGGAATGACAATGGGCTTTTAATCTTATACAGCCATGTCACTTTTTCTGTCCACATTGTAATCTCTTATTCTGCTCTCTTCAGTGTCTGTGCCTTTGCTCCTCTCTTTTTTTTGTTCCAGAAAAGAATGTTTTTTATTCATACAATTCCTGTTTGTATTTTGATAGGTGGACCCCCAGATATTGTATCCATTCTGTGGTTATTTTGAATGAAATTTCTTTTTCTGTTTGTGCTGTTTTGTTTTGACAATATGCAGAGAGGTTCATGATTTTTGTGAGTTGGTTTTGTAACCTACTTTGCCAAAATTATTGGTTCTAATACTTTTTTAGTCAATTATCTAGGCTTCTCTAAATGGGACATCATATAATCTGGAAAAAGAGATACTTTTGTTTCCTTTTTGTGCTTATTCCCATTATTTCTTCTTCTTGTCTTATTGTTAAAACTGGAATTTCAAATAATAGTGGAAATAATGGACATCCTTGTTTTATACCTGATCTTGAAAAAATACTAAAATATGTTACAGGTAATGATATTTTAGTTAGATATCATTTATCACATTAGGGAAGGCTCTGTTTGAATGTGTTTTCAATTCTTCTTTGTCTAGTTAAGATCTGAGTCATGGCCACTCACGTCCCCGGGATGTCCCACCCCTTGACCTCTTCCTCCAGACCCTTATACTGTTTTTCTTACCCCAACTGTGGGACCCAGTAACTTCTATCCCTTTCCCATCTTCTCCTCTCTTCCTTTTTTCTTCTCTTTTTATTATTCTTTTAAGACCATTTACACAGAACAGATCTATCTCCATCCCTGTGTTTATCTTGATCACCTCTGCACTTTAGGGTTTTGGATGGACATTTGTTTCTTCTCTCCCCATTAGAATGTGAGCATTTGCCCATCATTTAGTTCCAGTTGCTCAAATATCTTTACTTTTCTAGGTTTCTCTTGATTTGTGGGTTTGCAGTTCGTAGCTTTTACTCAGTTCTTTTTTTTTTTTTACTAAGATTGAAAATTCTCTTTTATGTTAAAGGTTCATTTTCTTTTTAATCTGTAAGATTTATACTGATTCTTATAGCAAAATTATTTTTCATTGTAAGCCTTTATTTGTGCCTTTTGGAATATTTTGTTCTAAGATTTTTCTTTCCTTTGTAATTAATAGCTGCTAAATCTTGTGTGATACTAACCGGACTTCTAGTACTTAAATAATTATGCTTATTGCTATTTTTTTTTAAGTTTAGAAGCTCTGAATTTTAGCCGTGACATTATTGGAACCTTTCATTCTTGGATATTTTTCAAGAGGTGATCAATAGATTCTTTCTATTTTTAGTTTGCCTTCTGGTTCTAGTAAAATTTGGACAGTTTTCCTTTGTGCTTTCTTGAGATGTGACATCTTAGATTTTTTTGTTTTATTTTGAGAGTGCCCAGTCATTCTTAAATTCTATCTCCTTGATCAATTTTCCAAGTAATGGGTTTTTAATAGCAGATACATTACATTTCCTTCTCCTTTTCAAAAAAAACCTTGATTTTATTCTAATATTTCTATTCTAATATTGAGTCATCTAGTTCTGTTTGGTCTCTTTGCTTTTTAGGGAGTCTATTACTGTGATAAAGTTTTCTCCCTTCTCCTTTAAACTATGTATTCTCCTTCCATTTCTTTTCTTCAGAACTCTTACTTCAACTATAATTACATTTTTTCCCCCTTTTAGACACTCTTGAAATCCTTACAGCCAAGCCATATTTTTCTGTTTCTGAGTTTTCTTTTGGTCATCTTTTTGACCTATTTTTCTTCATAATATTTAGTTTCGTTCTCTCTTTTTTTTTAACTCATATCTACAAACTCAGTTCCTGAGGGGTGTGTGTGCACACCCACAAGATGGACTAGGGCCAGGTTCTTCCCTTTCCCTCCACTCTTGGATGGAGTAGTTAGGCCCTGTTTGATCATGACCTTGAGTTCTTGGCTTCTAGCCTTTGGCTTCCAGAGAGCTGGCAGACTTCTTGTTCCTAGTTGAGAGACAGATCACCTTTTTTATAGGTTGAGGGGAAGGAACCTGTATAGAAAAAGAGTGCTCAGGTAGAGATGATGAATGAAGCAAGAAGACATGAAAGGTGAATAGAAGACGATTAGTCTTGGCATGGAGGCAGGGCTCTATTTGAAGGAGAGGTAAGTTTTGTAATATGGAAAAGGGGACTCATACTGTCTCAGTCTTATCAATAAAAAGTTAGAGGCGAGGCCATCAGTGAAAAAAAATAGATGCAGGTAGAATTTGATAGTGAAGAAGAAGGGATAGAAAACTTGAAATAGCCTGTTTGGGAATGTATAGACCAGAGATCAATAAAAGATTGTCATACATTGGTGCCATGCAGTCAGAATCTAGTGAAAGTTGAAGTATTGAATTGTCAAAAGTTATATAATATCAAAAGAGAAAAAAATATTTGTTTGTAATTTGAAAAAGGCAAGTACAGGAAAATCTGATGGATCAGTATAGTATTAATTCTTTAACCCAGTATCATACCAAATATGGATATACCGAATATGGGGCTGAGATCTGACTGTTATTTCAGTTTCTGAGTCTGAAGAGCATTGCCTCATGATTTTTTCTTCCTGCTTTCCTCTCTCCTTTCCTCCCTTCTTCCCTGGGCAGGTTTGCCTTCCTAACTTTGGACCAATGCTTTTTGAAAAGACAAAAAAAAATTTCAAGTGAAAAAATGGAATTGACTGAACTGTGCATACTCTCAGGAAGGTGTCTGACATTTTTGAATAAGGCGTTACATTAAAAATCTATGGATATATGTTGATATAGCTTGCTAAAAAGTCAGAAAATCACAAATCTGAAAAAAAAACCAAAACACCCTGGCTTTTCTAGGGCACTTGTTTCTGAGTCTATGTCTTGAACCCTTTTAACTTTCGGATGAAACCAGTCTCTTCTGACATTATAAGCAATTTTTCCCTTGGCAGGTGTCCGTAAATTAAACTCCTTCCTGAGTTTAAGTAGAATAGGGATAGTTTAAACTGTTCTTACATGTGCTAATGCTATAGGTTTCTGAAAAATAAAACTTTCTGAGATTTAGAACTGTCTTAGAACTTTCAAAGGTCTCGTGCATTATTTTTAGCCTGTTATATCATATAAGTTAGTGCATGAATGTCCAAAGAAACATTTTCTGGCTTCTGTCATCTTCTTACAGTTTGAATGAAAGATCATTTCGGGAGACCAAAAGGTATTTTTACCATGTTCCTACCCCACAGTGTTACTTATTAAGATTCTGCAGTAAAATGTTACTCAGAATGTGAAGTGCACTTTTGGAATTTTACAGTTTATCACACAGGTCTTAGAGGACTTTCTGTCCTGTTATGATCTCCAAGATTTTAGTGTTGCTGGGAATTCTGGTCAAAGCCAATGCTATGATGTAACGTCCTGTCACTGCGGTGTGGTGGAAAGATCACCGACTTTACAATCAGGAGAGACCTAGATTCACGTCCTGCGTGACACTGTGAGTCACTCAATACCTGTGCTTAGTGTCCTCATCTGTGAAGTGCAGGTGAGATTACCCATCTCACTGTGATATTCTAAGGCTCAGATGAGCCTGAGACGCTATCACCTCAAAATGCTTTATAAAATTGTTGGTAGTTGCTGCAGTCATCGGCAGAAGTTAGTTCCTCATGCCTCCATGGACCAGTGTCAGACAGTGGAGAAAGACAAATGAACGCAAGCTGGCATGGAACTGCTAATGCTGTATAATGACAGTGAGGTGGAAATCCTAATGATGTGGTGTTGAGAAGTAAAAGAATAGTTGTTGATGGCAGTGGATAAAATGATGATTTTCTGGAAGGCAAAGGAAAGCACTTAGTCAATTTTTCTATTTTTCAAGCCTTTAATTAATTTTGTTGAAAGTCAGCCATGTAAAACTGGCCAGAAGTTATGCATTAAGTCCTTGAATTGCTTTTTGTTTATGAAAAAGATTTTTTTAGTTGTGTCTGAATCTTTATAACCCCATTTAGGGATTTCTTGGCAGAGATACTCAGTGGTTTGCTATTTCCTTCTCCAGCTCATTTTACAGATGAGGAAACTGAGGCAAACAGAGTTGAGTGACCTGCCCAGGGGCACACGGCTAGTAAGTGTCTGGCTGGCTGTGCTACCCAGCTGTTGAAAAAGAGACAGGAACAAAGAGCAGCAGCAACAAAAACCAGGAGTAGTTTACAGAAAGCAAATGCTTGGGCATTGCTGGGTCGTGTGGCCCCACCACTTGTATCCACAGCCTGTTTTCAGCACGTCACAGTAATTGATGTTGAAAAGGAAACGTCAGTCAGAACAGGGGCTGCTTGTTTTCCGTAGCTGCGTGTGCCTGGGTAAGGCCTTACACACGACGGCAGAGTGCTGGGCCTGTGGTCAGGAAGATCAGAGTTCAAACTTGGTTTCAGACTCTTACTGTCTGCCGCAGTGTTCCCACCTGTAGAGTGAAGATCATGACATTTTATTGACATGAAGCTAATTTTAAAGTAATCATTTGTTTTTATTTTATTATGATCATTCATCAAATAAAACTGATCATAGTATTTTCTAACTACCATTTTTCTTTGAAGATTTTCAGTAAATCAGTCTGTACCACTTTTGGAATTTTCTGATCACTGTGATTTTTAAATAAAGTTCAAGAGCTGTGATTTCTGGGTAGTTAATAATTTTATTAAAAGGGTTAGTGACAGTCTCGGATGCCAAAGACCTCTCATGTCAGTGGGCTTACGCCCTTGGATGCCTGAGGATGCCAGTCAACTCTGACTGGTTAACAAGCTGGTTGTTGTCCTTTGTTCTGGAAGAGGACCAAAATGACATCACCATGATAAAGTCAAGTTTCAGTGTGTCAGACTGGCTGATCGGACCAATACGAGACCCATACTAGTCCTCACATGCTTGGGGTAGACAATGGATTTGAGATCCCTTGGTTACCCTCAACCTGATTTGTCGTGTCAGCTGAAATGGTTTAGTGGGGTGTGGCTACTGTGTATGCTACAGCTTCTTGGGGCCACAGGTGAGAGTTGGGCGGAACAGTTAGATACCAAAAGTAGTAAGCAGCCCTGAAATGGACTCAGCAGCCATCACACCAAAGGTACTGGTCTTCTCTAAACACACCCTATACCCCCTGGTTAATGAGAGATGGACTTTATAAAGAAAAGTGAGCTCGCTCCAGTGACTGGGAGAGTGACATTTCTCTCTCCTCTACACCCAAACCACCCATAGCCTTGGGCAATCCAGGCAAAGGATACACCCAAACTTGCTTGAGTGGAACACAATGGGCAGGAATTCACCTAGGTAAAATGGTCTAAGTGGGGTAAATTTTTGGCCAGATCAGTAATGTCCTTCAGAGACTGGACTTTGAACAAAGAAATAGAACAGGGAAAACGTGGGGATCTCCCCCATAATTGGTTATTAATAATTTTCACTCATCACTTTTCAGGTATGAATTTGCCCTGAAATAATAGAATAGAACTAATTTTCTCTGGAAAAAAAAGGTTATTGTGAGTTTAATTATTAATATTAATTAATAATAATTAATAGAATATTGAAATTATTAAGTGATAGTATATATTTGCAAAGCACTTAGCACAGTGCCTGCCACATAATAGGTACTCAGTAAACACTTATTTCCTTCCTTATATACAATGGGCATTTGATAAAGGTTAAGAAGGCAGTAATGTGTTTAACACATTTTAGAAAGATTTTTTTTAAAACTCATTTTCAAGAGTATTTTGAAGTTAACTTTAGAAAGTTAATCCTAAAATATCTTGAAATTCACTTATCCAGAATAATGGGTGAGATAAGATTAGAAGTTATTTTTGAAATAATTAATTTAATCCTCTGATTTCACAGATGGGGAGACTGAGGCCCAGAGAGTGGTTTGCCCAAGGTTATGTATGTAGCATGTATAGCAAAAACCTCTGGATGCAAATCCAGCAAATCCAGTTTCCTTTCTCTTATACAGTATTACTCCCAGATAACTGAAGTTTTAATGCTTTTTGAATTTAGAAAGTTTTTCTTCATAACTAGAAATATGAACTTGAATGTTGACGCCTTGACTCAATACTTGTAGTATTTCTTTGTTCTAGAAAAAGTAATAAAGGTACAAGTAGAATAGGGAACTGCGGCCAAATTAGGATTATTCCTTAGAATCCTAATTTGACTTGTCTACTCATATTCCAGAAAGTACGTAGATGACTAGGACACAAAGCAGCCCCTTGGGATTTTTGTGGCCCTGAGATTTTTAGTTATCAGATTTCCTGCTTAACATTTCAGGATCCATTAGTCTGCAACATCCATGAGAAATTCTGCTTTCATAGTTCAGAACCTGAAGTCAGAATGCTGATCTCAAGTCAGCTGTTTCCAGCCCTGAGATGGCTCTGGGGTCCTCGGATCCTTTCAGGACTGAGAGTGGGACCTCAGGTTTCCAGGCTGTTGTTGCTCTGTTCTGATGTGCTGCCGACTATCTCTGATGAATAAAACGAGTGTGCTACGTCCTCCTCACGGGAGTATTCTAAGTGAATGTTTGGGTAGAACATTGGGTTAACTCAGTCACATGATTTCATGTGATCTTGTCCTCCAAATTACTTTCATTCCTAGAAACAAAATGATTTGAGTATGTTTAAAAAATAGATTACCATAATGCCCATCAATTAATATGCCTCCATTTTTTTGTTTAATGATACTAACAGTAATAAATCAGAGTGTCAAACTATATATAAGTATCTTTAAAACGAGATGACAACTTAGCGTTTGAAAAGGAGGTTCTTTTTCTCTCCATTTGGTTCTCTAAATCTCTTCTGTTAGAATGTGGATGCTGAGTAGCTGTGAGAGTTAAAGGTTTCAGTATCACAACTAGAATCTTTTGTTATGTGACAGCGATTTCCTCACTTGCTGTTTTAGTGAACTCTCTGATTTTGCTAGAAAAAATTATTTTCTTCATTTCTGATAATGTTTAAATCTAATCAATGAATTAAAATAACCTTGCTCTTCTGTCTTTGTCTTTTTAAAATCACGTTTTGATAAATGCAGTATTTTTTGTTATTAGGGGTGTTGTATGTATTCTGCAAAGTTTATTTTGTTTCATCATTTCTGTTTAAACTTCCCACCCTGTACTGTATGCTGTGTATTTTATTTATTTATTTACTTTTAAGGGGGGAAGTCAAGGCCATTGGGGTTAAGTTGCTGTGTATTTTAAAATGTAAGACTGTTAATGAAACCATCTAGTGTTAGCATCAGAAAACCAAACCTGGTAATCTCACCAGTCTCTCAGGTTCATTGATATAAAAAGAATATTTTCTGTTCTTTTCTAATGCATTGTTGGAATATTGTTATTAGAATGAGGAGAGCAGAAAGAGTCAGTGGGATTTGTTGTTTGGTGTAGTAAGAAAGGATTAGGAAATAATTTGACATGTGAATAATCAGAATAAGTTTGTATAAATAGGCATTTTTAGTTCTATTTCACTTTATTGCATCATAATGGCTGAATATTCATAAGTAACAAACTAATTCAGTTTTTTTGTAAGGATGATAAAAATAAATTTCTTATACAACTTCTATTACATGAATACTTTTAACAACAATATAAAATGGGGAGAGTTCATACAATTTAAAATAGTTTTGGAAAGTGAGGATACTTTTTAGGGGAGTGTTTGCTTTTTAAAAAAAATACATTTTATCGATGACTTTATTTTTGCACTCATTCTGGGAAAGGGGGGGGAAATCCCTAAAACTTCCTTTCCACCATTACAGATTGAATTAAGGAAGATAGCTAACCCAGTGTTCAGCACAGACCATGCTTCACGTTTTAGAACATAGTACAGTGTCTGGCACATGAGTGCTTAATGAAATGTTTATTGTCTGATGGACAGGCTGCATTTCCCCTTATTAGATCCTAGCTTCTTTTCCTGAAAGGTAGAGATATGTTTCATTATCTATTCTGTGGGACTATGTTTGTGGGTTTTTAAAAAAAATTTACTCAAGAATTTGACTTTTTGTGATCTTTTAATTTGCATTGTTACATTAGTCACATACTCTATACACTTTTGATTTTTGCTTCATTGTATATCAGTTCATACAAATCTCTTTCTGTTTCTCTGAATTTCTCTTATCCATCATTTCATATTGTACAAGAAAATATCATTACTTTGTATGCCATGGTTTGTTAGCCATTTTCCTGTCAATGGGCTTTATAGTATATAAATGGACTTTATAGTATATAAAGTTCTTTATAGTTATGAAGAATATTATGTTATAAAGAATGTTTCTATGAATATTTTTTTCTGTATTTGGCTTTTCTCCCCTATATTTTACTTCTTTAAGGATAAATGCTCCATTTTAAGGTTACTGGGTCAAAGAGCGAGAAGTTGAGGATGTCACCTAGTTTGTGAGCTTGGATTACTGGGAAGATGATGGTATCCTTGATGGTAATAGAGAAGTTAGGATGACAGAAAGATTTGTATGGAAAGATGAGTTCAGTTTTGGACTTGGAGTTTTAAGATTCTATAGGACATCCAGTTTGAAATGTTCAGTAGACAGTTGAAGATGAGAAACTGGAGGTGAGCAGAAAACTAAGAGCTTGATAAGTAATTCTGAGAATCATAGCACAGAGATGATAATTGAATCCCTAGGAGCTGATGAGATCAACGAATGAAGCAGAATGGACAGAGCCATGAGGGACAGTCATGCATAGTGGACTTGACCTGGATAAAGAGCCAGCAAAGGAGACTGAGAAGGAGTGCTCACATATACTGGAAGAGAACCAGGAGAGGGCAGGGGTCTGAAAAGAAGAGAGTGTCAGGTGAATGACTGACAGTATCACAAGGCTACAAAGAAGAATGAGGGCTGAGAAAAGGTTAGTAGATTGGGCAGTTAAGAGATCCAGATCATCAATAACTTTGGCAAGAGCAGTTCCAGCTGATGATGAGATGGCAAGCCAGACTGCAGAGTGTTAAGAGAGAGTGAGAGGAGCCAGCCTTCCTGAGTTTAGCCATAAAAGTAAGCACTTCATGTTTCAAAAATTTTGTATCCTTTGGCATCATCTGTTTATGTCACTTCCTCATATGTTTTAAAAATCAATTTTCCTCTTATTCTTACTTTATTTGTGGAAACTCTTTATTGTATCTAATCCAAATTCTCTTCTTCTGTCACATACATACCCTTATAGTATCTTTTTTTAACCCCTTATTTGATTAAGAATTCTGCCTTGAGCAATGGGTGTGAAATGTAGCTTCCCTCTTTTTAATGATGTAACCTTTAATATTGGGGTCACTTATCTCTTTGGTGCTTCTCAGTTGTTTCTTTGGTTTCTGGTATAAGTTATTTACCTAAATTTAATTTTTGCCAAACTGCTTCCATTTTCCCCACATTTCTTGTCAGAAAGGGAACTCATTCCCCTAGTAATTTATGTTCTTAGATTTACCAAATGCTGAACTACTGTTTTCATTTACTTCTGTTTTGTGCATCTAGTCTATCACATGGACCTACTTTTCTATTCTTTTCACAGATAATAGTTTTGATGACTGCTGCTAATAACACCTAAGTTATGGTAAAGCTATGTCCTTTTCATTGGTGCTTTCTTTGTTACTGTATTTCTTTGGGTAATCATCATAGATTTTATGCCAGATTTTTTGCAGAAAAATGGAGTGTGGCCATTATGTGAAATTTTTTTAAAAATTTGTGCCAGTATTACTTAAAAATCATTTATTACTAGACTGTATTGCTGACAAATGAACTGTACAATTTAGCTTTGCCTGTCCCCCCAGTCCACTTGCACCTATGACTCTTCATTGGGTTGAGTAACAATACAAAGAGTACTGTAGCACTCTAAACAAGCCATGCAGGTTGGCTTTTGGAAATGTACTCGCAATGCATGTGCACTGAAAATTCTAGACTTGTGACTCACAATGCATGAGAATTAAATGTGTATCTATATGCTACTGGTGAATACATTGCTGCTCTATTTACCTTTTACTTCTTGGTTTATCATATACTCATTAGCTTCCCTGAACTCCACTCTCATTTTTAAAGAACTCTTTTCTTTAGTGAGCTTTTGAACCTCCTTTTCTATTTGACTAATTCTGCTTTTTAAAGCTTTCTTCCCCTCATTGGCTCTTTGGATATCTTTTTCCAATTGAGTTAGCCTATTTTTAAAGGTGTTATTTTCTTCAGCATTTTTTTGGGTCTCCTTTAGCAAGCTGTTGACTCTCTTTTCAAGTTCTTCCATAGCCTGAGCCCATTGCATATTCATTTTGGAGGTACTGGATGCAGAAGCCTTAACTTCCTCTGACAGTATGCATTGTTCTTCCTCATCCTAAAGGATGGAAGGAAATACCTGTTCACCAAGAAAATAACCTCTTTTTTTCCCCCTTTTTTGGGCATTTTCCCAGCCAGTTACTTGACTTCTGAATCCTTTGTCAAGAGGAGGGCCCTAGTGCTCCTCCTGTCCCCAGGACCATGTTCAGGGCTGAGATTCAGGTCAGCTGATCAATTCCCCCAGGAGCTTTAAGCTGAGCTGTTTCTGGGATGGAAGCTGCTATCCAATTCCACCACTACCATGCAGCACTGCCGCCCTGCTGTTGCTGCTGCTGCCTGGGGCCCATGCTGTGGGGGACCCTGCTCCCCTTTTTTCCACCTGGGAAAGCCCTCTCGCTGACCTTTGAAGCTTTCTTTGGCACTTGTGGGTTGAGGGATCTGAGACCCTCCCTCCTGGGGATTCTGCCCCAGAGGGCAGAATCTGTTCCGGTGCTGTTCCTCCTGGTGCCATGCAGCCAGGGCTGGGCTCCTCTACACTCAGCATCTTGTGGGATACACCTTTCCTGTCAGCTTTCCAGGCTGCCTTTGACTGGAAATCTCTTTCACTCTGTTGTTCTGTGGCTTCTGCTGCAATAGAATTTGTTGAGAGTCATTTTTTGCAGGTATCTTATGGACTGTGGGGGAAGAGCTAAAGTATGTGCATCTTTCTACTCCACTATCTTCTCTAAACTATTTGAATTTGATAAGCATATTTATTCATTGGGATCTGCATATATACATTGTAATAATAATACATTGATTAATGTGACCTTGAAAATTTACAAATCACTTTCCTCATAGCAATGGTGTGAAATAAGTAGCAATTCAAGTGTAATTGAGTTTAAATAGCAGTTCAAGTAAAACCTCCATTTTATAGGGGGGGATACTGAGGCTCATGTCGTGACTTACCCAGAATCACATAGCTAGGAATTGTCAGAGCTGGGAATATAAACCAATTATTCTTCTACTGTGCTATTTGGTTTGTTGAGAGGCTCATGTGAAATACTAGATGTGAACAAATTTTCCTGTCGCTAAAGTTAAGTATTGTTATCTCAATTATGTATTTTTAGATATACAATAAAAAACTGTCATCTTGCACAGTATCACTTGGAATAAAGCTAGTATGTCTGACATCTTCCAATTCAAATCTTCAATTTAATAACCAGACAGCTCACTTGGTTGCAAATACAGTTTGAAAGAATACTGCTAAAAGTACAATGTTAAATTTCTCTGTAATGACTTTTAGCTAAGTAAAATAAAATTAGAAGTACAGTAAAACCTTTTGTCCAAGTCTCTTACAAGTGGAAAGGAAATACTTTCAGAAGTTTCTGGCTTGGCATAGTGGATAGAGTGTTGTACGCGGGTTAGGAACAGCTTTCCCGTTAATCCTCTGACACTTGGGCTGCATGACCCTGGGCAAGTCCCTTCACCTCACGGAGTCCAAATTCCTTCAGAAGTAAATGGGAACAATGATAACAGCAACACTTGTGCTGCCTGCCCCCAGGAGTTGTGGGAACAGCTGAGAAAAGGCGTGCCAAGGATCTTCCCAACTTCAGAGTACTATACATATAGTATCAGTTAGTGTTATTATTCCACTGCAGAAAAGCGAACCCTTGGATTTTCTTTTTCAGATCTGGACTTGGCTATACATAGGCCTTTTCAGATTTAGAATTCTATGATGGAAACTTTTCCTGAATTAAAAAAAATTTTTTTTCTTGAAATTGAATCGAAATGTGTATGTCTGTATTTCTACTGATGCTTATTTCTGCCCTATGAAGCCATAGATAATAAATCTAATCCAGTTTTTACTTGACAGTCTTTCAGATTTCTGAAGATAGCTGTCAGTGAGCAATATTCATTAAGTCCTTACTATGTGCTGGGTTTGCAAAGCAGGATAAAAAACAATACCTGTTCTCAAGAACCTCACAGTCTATTGTATCTCCCCAAGTTTTCCCTTTTACAGATTAAACGTGCCAAACAAGTTCTTTCAGCAAGTTCCGTATGATCTAACTTTAAATCCTCTTAATATTCCAATTGCCTTTCTCTGATCTCATTTGAACCTGTGATTGTCCTTGATAAAAGTGGTTCTCAGGACTGAGCACGGTAATTCACATGTGGTCTGACCAGAGCAAGAATTCAGTGAAACTGTTGTCTCTCTTATTCTGGATGCTGTGTTTCTATTAGTATAGTTTGCATTTTGATTACTGTTTCCAGTTGCTATGTCTCACTTTTGACTCATATTGAGTTTGTAGTCTACCAAACCCAGCGAATCTCATTCACATGAACTGCTGTTTTTTTTTGTTTTTTGTTTTGCCATGTCTTAACCATCTTATCGTGAGTTGATAGCAAAATGTAAGACTTTTTTCCTATTAAATTTCATCACATTTGATTTAACCTGTCATTCTAGTCTCTTGAGATCTTTTTATTTCCCAGTTGCTTAGACTAGAAAAGTAAGTGGTATATTAGATACAGCACCGGTCTTGAAGTTAGTAATAACCAGGTTCAGTTCTGCCTCATATACTAACTAGTGCCAGCAGTCCTGGACAATCAGTTCTAACCCTTTTGGATCTCAGCTTCCTCATCTATAAAATGAAGGGGTTAGATTCAATGACTTCTGAGGTCCTTTCTAACTCTGAATCTATGATCCTATGAAACTAAGAGGTAGTTTCCAAAGTTTAGTACAGTGCCTGGCACATAGTAGGAGCTTAATAAATGTTTATTGGTTGATTAGTGCTGAAGAAACAGTCTTGTTGTTGAACCACTTCAGTTGTGTCCAGGTCTTTGTGATCCCATTTTGGGGTTTTCTTGACAAAGATACTGGAGTGATTTGCCATTTCCTGAGACAAAGAGAGTTAAGTGAGTTGCCCAGTGCCACAAAGCTTCTAAGTGTCTGAGGCCAGATTTGAACCATGAAGATGAATCTTCCAAATTCCAAGCCCAGTGCTCTATCCATTGAGCCACCTAGCTGCCCAAGGAACCAATGGAACAACTGAAAAATACTTGCTGAAACTATTGAGACACCTTTTGTATTAGAATGCTTTATTGTTACTGCGTTATTATGTATTCTGACTTGATGCGCCATCTACATGTATAATGTTGATAAATGAAATACCCGCATAACAAAATTTACTTGTTATGGGTAATTAATGTCAAAGGAAGTTCTTTATCTTTGCTTTCAAAATGAAATCCTGTATGTTCTGCCTTCTCTCGCACTGTGGAGGGTAATGGAAAGAGCTTACCTTGTAAGTTGACTTAGGGCAATGGTTCCCAACTTCTTTTGTTTCTTTCAATAAGAACAAAAAAAACTGTGTGGTGACTCCCCTCCCCCCCAGGGCAATTTGATATACTACTGATTATATTTTAGATTTTTTCATTAAGTGCTTACAATAACTGCGATGATATCTCATGTTCCCCCCCAAAACTCCAAATTAAAATTTATATTACATAATTGTAATACATAAAATTTTATATTACTTATAATTATGAAAACTCTAAACATAAAATTATAATGGTAGTTATAAAATAATTATGAATATTTTATATGGGAAGTTCTATGAGAATTAAAGTAATCCAGCAAGGTTTCATATTAGATGACTTAATTTTACAAATTTTGTTGAATATACATATATATGTGCACATATATACACACACACACATATATATATATAAACATTTTTAATGAAATAAATTAAAACTTGGAAGATGCTTAGCAATATAATAATCATAAGTAACATTAATTTTGATTTTGGACTTTTTTCTCCCAGAGTTTGCCTCATTTTGGCTCAAGACCAGACAGAAACAGCTTTAAATTTGGTTCCTCATCAAGTTTATTTCACTGTTTTGATTTAAAACCATAACAAAGTGAAAACTCCCACAAGAATATGTGATGGGAAATGATGGGAGAATTTTATAAACTCTTGCCGAGAGATGGAAGTTTTAGCCACCTAAACAATTAACATATTTACTTTTTTTTACTGGCTTAATGACAAGCACCATAGTACATGATAAACATTTTTAGAGTACAGTTGCATTTATTATTTCATTTTTTTAACAATGTTTGTAAATAAACTAACCTTTAAAGGAAAGAATCTCTTCAGATGGGACTATCTTTTCTTTTACCACCAGCACTGGCTACATTCAGTGATGCCAGCCTGTTCATTTGAAAATCCGCCATATAGAAGAAAAATAGCATCTGCAGAGGATGTGTTAAATTAGAAAACAGCTCTAAGGCTACAGCGAGAGCCAGTAGGAGGGTTGTTTCTGCAGGACGATTGTGATGGTTTATGATGGTTGTAAGACCTCTCATAATGCCCAGGTACTGTAATTTGTTGTAAACATTTTGTAAGAACACAAACATTTGTAACTTTTTTATCTTGTTATTACTGAGCTGATGAGGTGTTACAGGGTAACTGGAGGGGAGAAAGGAAGCTAGTCTAGGGTAGTATATAGAACATAAATGAAGGTGTGTGCGTGTAGCAGACTGTTCTTTAGCTGTCAGTTCATGCTCTAATGTTGAACTCTTGTGGCAGTTTGGAAATAGTTTGATGACAGGTTAAGACACTGCAAGAACGCGTTTGTGGCTTGGTCAGATTTGGTCGGAGTTGGCTACAATCACTGCATTTGCACCAAAACCATTGTGTGCATGATTGTGATGCTTTGGAATCCTTAGAGTAATAGAAGTGTAATGCTTCAAACATGCATATGCTTGTTGTCCAAGAAAAATATATTTGTAGCATAATTGGGTGATTACATACTTTCCCTTGTAATTCTTTGTACTTACTCTCTGTATGAAAAGGATCCTGGATTTAAAGCTAGTAAGGAACTCAGAAGCCAGCCTACTAGTTCAACCTTCTTTTACAAAGTAGGAAACTGAGGCTCAGGAATGAGAAATGACCTGCTTGCCCAATGCCAGACCAGTAGAGTGCTCTACCTCTCAAGGGCAATGGAAGCTCCTTTGGGTCAGGAACTCTCTTTGTCTCTCAGGGTTGATTCATCCGAACCTCCATTCACACTGGTAAGCCTGGGAGTTTTCTAGAAGAGAGGTCAGCTGTGCTTGTTGCCACAACTCTCTTAGAATTCTAGGGGTAAATAAGTGTGGGGAAAAATGCACATTAACTCTCCCAAGAATAGCCTCCGAGCTCCAACCTCATATGTTTCCTATTTTCACAAATCAGTCAGAATAACAGAGAAAACTATTTTCTTTCGAATATTTTATTGGTTTTAATCAGCCAAGCTCTACCTTCTTTCTCTCTCTACCCCCACACTGACTCCCCCACCCCAGTTGTGAATATAAGAAAAACAAAATCCATTACAAACATATATAGTCAATCAAACCAAATTTGTATAAGTTTCAGCTGTTCCCCTCCACCTCCTCCTTCTTGCTTATATAGCTGTCTATACAAATATCTTTCCTTAACTTTTTCCCCCTCTTCCACCAGTTCATTCTTCTTGCCTTCTCTTTCCATTCTTTTCTTAAGATCATCAAGACCAGAGAAGACCTCTCAGGCCTTGTGCCATTAGACTTCCTCTTTGAACCCTGATGATGGTAGGGGTGAATGTAAGCAAGTCTTTGTTCAGTTCTTTATTATTGTTTATTCACATTTATCCTGTTTATGTTTCTCTTCACTCCTGTGTGTGAACTTCAAAGTTCCTGTGTTATTTTTTTTTCATCAGGAATACTTGGAAATCCTCTAATTAATTAAAGGTTCATTCTCCTTCTCCCCCCTCCCACAGTATTATACTCAGTTTTGCTGGGTAAGTTATTGTTGACTGTAAGTCCATATTCTTTGCCTTCTCGAATATCATATTCCAAGTTTCGCACCTCTTTATGGTTATGATTTCTAAATCATGCATGATCCTGACTGTGACTCTTTGGTAGTTGAATTCTTTCTTTCTGACTGCTTATGGTATTTTACCTTTGACCTGGAAGATGTGGATCTTCCTTGTGATATTCCTTGGAGTTTTCATTTTGGGATTCCTTGCTGGAGGTAACCCAGAAATTTTTTTTTCTATTTCTACTTTGTTCTCTGGGTTCTAAAAGACCTGGATGGTTTTAAGATTTCTTGAGAAAGGATATATGTGTTCTTTTCTTTTGGTCATGGTATTGAAATAGTCCAGTGGTTCCTAAACATTTTCTCTTTGATTTGTTTTCTAGGTCTGTTGTTGTTTGAGATAAGATATACCTTATGATTTGATATCATGTAAGCTGTGAGATAGGTTACATTTTCTTCCATTTCTTCAGCCTTTTGACTTTATCTTAATATTTCTTGTTTCCTCATAGAATCATTGGCTTCTACTTGGTCCATTCTAATTTTCAGGGAGTTGGTTGCCTGGGCAAGGTTTTTGTACTCTTGATGCCAAGCTGTTAAAATTCTCTTTCCAGTTTTTTCTGTCATAGCTCTTATTTCTTCTTCAGTTATTTCCTTGAGCACTCTCATTTCCTATATAAAAACTTTTTTTAAATTTTTGCTTCATCTGTTCCAGGGATTCTAATTGAGCTTGTGCCCAGCCTGTGTTTTTTTCTGACACATTTCTTTTGGATGTTTTGGAATAATTCTCTTCTTCGTCTGAGTCTTGAGTATCTCTGCCACCATGATAGATTATTATGGTGGGGTTCTTTTTGGTTACCGATTCTTCTAGCCCACTTTTTGACTTCAGACTTGAGATTAGGGATGGGCTGTGTGGTACTTCTGGAGGGAAGATCTGAGTTGGGCCAGGTGCTGCTTTCTTTGGGTATTAAGAGTTATATTATCCTGTAGCACCAAAGCAATATTCACAGTGCCTACTGTGGCTATGAATATGCTGGTGTAATTCTGAATCGCAAAATATAACAAACTCTCCACATGAAAGACAGAGCTGAAACATTTATTTAAACACCAGAAAGCCAAATCCATCATAGCAACAAAGAAATCTACATACAATAGCAATACAGGGAACACCACCATCCCCAAGCCTTCCCCCGGTTAGGGCCTTCCCACAAATGAACACTCACAGCTCACTGTCTGCTTCCTCTCTCTCCCTCAGCTCTAACTGCTAACTCTAATCCTCAGCTGTACTCCACCCTTCCTGCTCTGCCTGTTTGGCAAGCTCCTTCCACCACAAGCTCATGTGACTCAGGCTTCCATGTGACTCATGGATGAGAAAGATCTTCCCATTATGCAAATATACATTAAAAATACATATTCTTGGAATACTTAAACATGAAACATTTACTAAACTAGAAGGCACAAGAAATAAGGCAAAATTATAGATCATCAAAATATAATATGCTACCTAGTAATCATGAGTTACATTTTCCCACCATTGCAAATGATGTCTGTTCAGGGGAGTGGGCACAGAGAAACAAATGAATATGGAAACCCATGTTCCCTGCACAACTCATGTCCCTGCACTGCAGAATTGGATGTCTGTGGGTTCTTTGAGGAACAGCCTTCATCACATCATCTGTTGAGTGAGACTGTTCCCATTCTGAGTTTCTCGACTTTCCTTCAGAACCGGACTTTGTTTGCTATTCTTGGGCCAATAAAGCAATTTTAAGCTATATTAGGTAATATTATTCTTTTTAAAAATGATTTTATTTGTTTTCAGTGTTCTACAATTACTTCTTTCTATCTTAGATTTTTTTCCCCTACCTCTCCCTCTTTTCCCCTTCTCTCCCCACTCAGGTAATATTATTCTTAATCCTGAGTTATGCCCAGGTTTCTAGATCTGTCCCCTTGGGTAGGTACTGAGGTAGTGTGACAGTTTCAGTGAAAAGTAGCTCCCTTTAATCTTAACATCTGTAGTACTATTCACATCTTGCTTTCTGGAGGCTTTGAAGGTCCTTCTCCACCTTCCTCCTCAAATACCCCAATCCATAGAAAGTTGTAAAGGGCAAGCATTTCTGTACTTTCATGCTATCAATGGTATTGGAGCTCAAGATAGCCTTTCACTGAGCCAGCACTTCCCTTTTAGATAAGGATTCTCCTTCCCTTCAATTAGTGATTTTGATTACCTTACTGCCCACCTCATTCTCTTTGTTTCAGTGACACTGACCTCCACAAACACGACACTCCATCTCTGCACAAGGCATTTTCTCTGGCTTTCTCTCATGACTGAAATACACTTCTCTTTCCCACCTACTGTGATTACTGGCTTCCTTTAAGTCTCAATTAAAATCCTATCTTGTATGGGAAACCTTTCCCAACCTCTCTTAACTGTAGTATCTTCCATTTGTCTTGTATATAGCTGGTATATATCTTCCATTTGTTACCATTTGTCTTGTATATAGCTTGTTTGCACATATTTGTTTGCTTTTTGTCTCCTCCATGAGATTGTGAGCTCCTTGAGGACAAGAAGTGTTTTTTGCTACATTTTTTCTCCAACACTTAGCACAGTGCCTGGCATGTATGTAGTAGGTATTTAATAAGTGTTTTACTGACTGACTATCTGACTAGCAGAGCTTTTCTCCAGTCATATAAGCTTTCTTCATCCACAGCAGAGCCTCTACTCGTCTGGTCTCCGCCTCCATCAACCTGTTAATTCCAGTGACTTCTTGGCTCCATAGGCTGCTGTGTTCTGGCTTTTGATGTCTTAGTTTCTGTAAGCATTTTCACTTGATAACCTGTGATCTCTCCTCTGCTCAGCTTCTTCCTGGTTTTCTGCTCTGGGTTTTCCCATAAGTAAATGACCTATATCTAACTTAGGTGAAGAAAACCTCAAATCCACATTTCTGTCGGATATGACACAGACAAGTCCATTTACAGTAGTCTACAAACAGTTCTTTGAGTCAGAGTTTCTCAGCAATAACTTTTTTTTTGAAGGCAATTGGGGTTAAGTGACTTGCCTAAGGTCACACAGCTAGTAAGTGTCTTGAGGCAGAATTTGAACTCAGATCCTCCTAACTTGATTGAGGACTGGTGCTCTATCCTGCACCCAGCAATAACATTCAGTGACCTGAAAACAGTCATATTGACATTAGCTGCTAGGAAATAATGTATAGCCACTATTTCTGCCATCATTCAATTCAGTTTTAATCTTTCTTTCTAAACAGCTGCTCTCAGGTCCTTTTAAAACATTATCCAAGGGGCTTCTTTCAACACAGTCTGTGTTTCTCCTCAAGCTGCTTTTCTCAGTGTTTCACATAAAATATCCCTATTATATCCCTTTCAGCAAATGAAATGCCCACATAAGAAAGGGGCAGTACCTCACAGCATTATTTCAGAAAGCTGTCTGTGGCAAGACAAAGCGTTTGTGAGCTTGCTAACAGACCTCATCCATGTTTCAGTGTTACTGTTTTGATTCTATTAGATCACTAAAAAAAAAATGCTTGTGAACATGTATAAAGAAATTATGTGGTGATTCAAGAAAGGTTTACTGTTCAGTGTTCAGGATTATATAACATGATAGAGTGCTCAGGGAAGAGTGGTGACTGCTGTTTTTCCTCAAGGGAAGATAGAATGTTACATAATGATTTTGGGGCTCTGTCACTTACGGAAATATCTTGTGATGCGCAGGAAAGATTCATTAGGTTTTTGATGCACAATATATAGAGATAATTTTTTCATCAAGTCTTTAGAAGATAATAGCTAATAAAATATAAACTAATACTTTGAATTGACATGTAAATAGATAGTATATTTTAGATTATTATAAGACCTAGCACAGTGCCCAAGGGGACACAATAGGACCTTAATAATTGCCATGACATTTCATTCCCCCCATGCATCCTCTGATCGCAAAATAAGAATAGGAATCCTATAAAAAAAAATGCATGTGATCCACAGTAGTTTGCACAAGACTTTGTGTCACACTCATTAGTTCAGAAAATTGTGTGCTACAAGTAGACGTGAAGTATTTCAAAACCACTTATTTGAATTTGAACTTAAAAACTTACCTGCATTTTCATACTTTACTGTTGTCTTTGGAAGAATTCTTTTTTTTTAAAATTAATTTATTTATTTATAAATAAATTTATTTAATTTTTTACATTCATTTTCACAAGATTTGGGGTTCCAAAATTTTCTCCCCATTTG